>CM062810.1:998162530-998779911 GCA_031772625.1 Pinus tabuliformis | reverse complement strand
TACTTGATGATGCTGAAGGACATGCTACACCCGAGGAACCTTCCGTTCCGTGAAAGTAAGAAAAAACTAACAGGTATCAAGGATACTTGACCGTCATGAGCACGATCATACAAAATGAGCCTCCATCATTCTCAGATGTCGTCAGCATCAAGTATGAAAGGATGATATGACCAAAGAATATAATTCTATTATGGAGAATGATGTCTGTGAAGTAGTTCCCAGACCCCAGGACAAGACAATCGTCACTTCTAAATGGCTTTACAAGATAAAGCATGCAACAGATGAAAGTATGGAAAAAGTATAAGACTTGTTTTGTTGCTCGTGGTTTCTCCCGAAGGAAGGTATAGACTATGATGTGATATTTGCACTTGTTTCTAGATATACGACCATCCACTCGATCATAGCCCTTGCGGCTTCACAAGGATGGAACCTACTTCAAATGGATGTCAAGACCGCGTTCTTGCATGGTTCAATCAAAGAATAGGTCTACATGGGGCAACCCGAAGGATTGAGATTTATGTTTGAAAATCTCATGTATGCATGTTGAAGAAGGCTCTCTATGGGCTGAAGCAAGCACCCCGAGCATGGTATGAGGGATCAATAGCTACTTGATGAAGCTGAGTGGGATTCATTTAGGAGTGGATCCGATCCTAACCTTTACTTTAAGGTTGAAGATGATGACAAACCTCTCATACTGGTGATGTATGTGGATGACCTCTTTCTAACAGGTGCATACCCTCTCATTCACAAATGTAAGAGGGAGTTGGCTTCTGAATTTGAAATGAAGGACCGGGACTTGAAGTGTGGCAGAAGCCAAGGGAAGTTTTCCTATCTCAAGGAAAATATGTGGTAAAGATATTGGAAAGATTCGGTATGATGGACTGCAAGCCTGTGACTACCTCAAGGATCTTAACTTTTAGAAGTTATATGGTAGTGATGTCGGACCAGATTTGGGAAATGCCTCTAAGTTTCGTAAACTCATTCGCATTGATGTTCTTCGTGAACCTCCGTCTGAACATATGTTTTTTAGTTAGCATTGTGAGCTCATATTTGGTTAAGCCTCATTGGATTGATGCCAAGAATCTTCCAAGATATCTTCGTGGCACAATTACTAATGGGTTAAGATACACTGCCAGAGATGTGAGACTACTTGGATATACTGATGCTAATTGGGTAGGCAGTGTGGTGGACCGTAAGAGCACTTCCGGGTGATGTCTCACCTTGGGATATACTTCGATATCTTGGATGAGCAGGGAGCAGAAGTAGGTGGCTTTGAGCACCGCCGAAGCAGAATATATTGTTGCTAGCATGGTCTCCTGTGAGGCCTGGATTGATGTGTTCTCCATGGCGATTGTAGCAGGATTGATGTGTTCTCCTGTGAGAACTGGATTGATGTGTTCTCCATGGCGATTGTAGTAGGATTGATGTGTTCTCCATGGCGATTATAACAAGATTGATGTGTTCTCCTGTGAGGCCTGGATTGATGTGTTCTCCATGGTGATTGTAGCAAGATTGATGTGTTCTCCTATGAGGACAAGATTGATTAGTTCTCCTATCGATACATCCTACCCATGTAGTCTGGAACTCATGGGAAGTACCTCTCATCTGATCAATGAGCAGGGAAATGAAGTTAGGGACCATAGTAGTATTGATGGACGCATCATTGTATCTATCATACTCCTTACACTAGGATTACCTCCATTGATCTGGGATCAATGATACTGGTCTGGGACCAGTGGTAGGAGTGGTACATTCTATGACACTGACTTCAGGTCGGCTGTTTCTAGTTTGGGACCAGTGGTACACACTCTGAGACTGACTTTGAGTTAGTGGAGGATGTTACTAGCCTGGTACCAGTGGTAGGAGTTGTAATCAGTATGACGCTGACTTCGGGTTGGTTGAGACTGGTCTGGGACCAGTAGTACATACTCTGAGACTGACTTTGAGTCAGTATGATACATCCTCGATCATTTCTTCTTCTTCATAATTCAGACAAAAGCAGAGCAGAGCATAACAGAGCAGAGCCGTACAGATCAGTACAGGGCAGAACAAGACAAAGCAGAATAGGCAGAATAGAGCAGAGCAGGGCAAGGGTCAGGCTGTAAAGGTAGTGCATTTGATGGATGAATAGTAATGACTGATAGATAGATTACAAATGAATTTCTCCCTAGTTGAGAGGGAGTGTTAAAATTTGCAACTAGGGCCAAACTTCATTTGGCTCATCTTATTCATGGCTGATAATATTTTTATTAGATTCCTCTCATTGAGAGGTGTAGGATTGATATAAATATCATCCGATTATGATAAGTATTCATGGAGGTATGAATTTATTTTGATTATGGAATTATTATCAAGCCGACCTGCAACTCATGTAGGCTCAGAAGCCCAACAGTCGCATCTATTCAAACACCAACGTTGTGTATAAATACATGAGGACTTTTCCTCATTTGGACTGACTCATCTCATCACATCTCTCTCTCTCTCTCTACTGCGCAGAAAAGGGTCTCTCCCTCACACATGTGAAGCCGAAAGCTGCTGAAACTAAAGCTGCAACTGCAGAAGCAGAGTTTGACCTGCATGGACCAGAATATATCCTCATTTGAACTACGTTGTAGGTTCAACTGAACCTCCTCTGAAAGCCACAACTTTTGGTGGTGGAATCAAGTCAATCCGACGGACGATTGCAAGATATCGACTGCCCTAGTTTGAAGGAAGTTGTTGAAACTGAAGCTGCAACTGTAGAAGTAGAGTTTGACCTACATGGAATAGAACATCTCCTCATATGAACTACACTATAGGTTCATCTGAACCTCCTCTAAAAGCCGCAACTTTTGGTGGTGGAATCAAGTCAATTGGACAGACGGTTTGGCAAGATATCAACTGCCCTAGTTTGAAGGAAGTTGCTGAAACTGAAGCTGCAACTGCAGAAGTGAAGTTTGACCTATGTGGACCAGAAGATATCCTCATCTAAACTACACTGTAGGTTCATTTGAACCTCCTTTGGAAGCTACAACTTTTGGTGGTGCAATCAAGCCGATCCGACGGTCGGTTTGTGAGATATCGTCTGCCCTAGTTTGATGATGAAGCTGCAAATGCTGATGCTGCTGATCTAGGTTATGCTACTGTTGATATCAATTAGATTTATTGTACTATTTCTCTCTGCTGAATTATTGAAGATAAAAGAAGATTTGATTAATGGGTTTCCCCACACATTGTGGGGTTTGTCCCTGGCTAGCCGCCACATCTTGTGTCTCTTGTCTTGGCCTATTTTCTGTTGATCGTTTAATGTTCTATCTACACTTTACTTTATGTACATGTGATTGCTAATCTGTGGAATATAATAAGAAAAAGAAGTAAATTGTTATAAGCATAGAACATACCATAACTTAACACAAACAAACAAAAATGAAGACCAATCTTTTCTAACCCTTTTGAGCTCATGTAACACTATCAAGTTAATTAGGCCATGATGAGAAAGGGAAGTCTCACACCCTTGGGATTTTAGTTGAACTTTATCTGCCATCTTAGCTATACTTCGAAATAAGAAGTAAGGCAAATCTAGAGAAATCATACTAGTAAAATGTAGAAGAAGTTTAAAATGATATGAATAGACCTTCTGATATTTGCCTTCACAGGTGAAATAATGTTGAATGTTGAAGAGAAAGTTGGTGTAGCTGTCCTTGATGTAGTCTTTGGGAACTGCTTTGGTTAAGTCAATTTCTGGAAACTGTGGCTTCAGGAACACCTTGCATGGTTCCATGTTGAATCTAAAGTTCTTGAACTAGGCCTCTTGTCCCCTAGGAATTTCGGTCACCAACGCTATAACCTCTGGAGAAACTTGCATATCAAGCATTCCGACCTTTGTCTTTAAACCATCAAAATGAAGTGCAAACTCTTTGGTTACTTGGGTATGCCCTCCTTGCAATTTTTTACAAAACTTCCAGCACCCTACTTTCTTGAAGGCCTCTACAACTGTTTTGTCTCTGCTTAGGACTTCAGTGTTTTCTAGCTCGGTTCTCAAACAATGGCCAGACCTGTGGCATTTCTTCTCCTCTATCATCTTTTCTTTTGAGTTCCTGTAACAAAACTGGCTTCTTTTGAAACTCAATTGATCAACCTCGCTTTAATGATGATCAACCTCGCTTGAATGATGATTAGCCTCGCCTGAATGATGGATGAGGAAAACCTTGGTGAATAATTCCCAAAGTTTATTGTCGAAAACAACTCAATTTCACAGGTTTGCATGCAAACTAAGACGATGAGACTAGTTAGCTTCTTTGAATTTTTGAGATTATCATTCATAAAGACCCCAAAATTCGAAAAGAAGAGTTTGGAGTAGTGCCATGCTCGTGGAATGACTTGTAACTGACACCTAATCATGAAAATTCTAACGAGTTTTTACCGAATTGATGTTTGACAAGATTGTTTTTACAAATCCACGTTATGCGCGCTTTCATAGCTCGCTACAAAAAGAGCAATGTTTTCGTAGTTTCAGGACTAATTTCAAAGTTTTCAAATTTTCCTTGAGCTATGAGTTTCTAACAGGGCTGTGGGACTCATGAAACATAGGAAAGGGATGTTAGACTTTATTTGGACATAAAAGAAAAACTAAACCTTTGAGACATCTTAACCTAACACCTACCCACTAAAGCATAAGATGACTTGACACTCATCTAAGACCATGAAAAAGAAAAAGTAAACTCCTGTTTTGGTGATAACAGTGGCTCCACTTGGGATAGTGTACGCCTGTGGCACACTAAGAACTCGTAGATCCAGTGCTATTCATTTTTGGTAAAATAGAAAAACTTTATTTAACTTCACAAGCATCTTCTTCAAACTGTTAGTCCTTCAATCGGGCTTAATCTCTCTATTTCAGCTTGTCATTATTAGCAATAAAAACTGATAAAAATGGAATATATACAATGTCATGGGTAACTGATGAAACTTCAGCAGGTATAATGCTTTAAGAACCTGCCATTGACAGGCCCTCCAGCATATGATCCTCCATCAATTTCCTGCAATATATAAGTGTTGTTTCCATGAAAACCAACAATCTTAAAAGGACCTTTCCATAAATTCTCAAACTTACCATGCTTGCCCTTTTCCTCAATTTTGGCCTCCCACTTCAGCACTTTGTCTTGTATTTGGAAACTGTCTTCTTTAATCTTCCTGTCAAATGTTCTTTTAATTCTGTTTTGAGCATGTTGATGATTGTCATAGACTTCATTCCTTTTCTCCTCCAAGGCTATCAACTGGTTTATCCTCCTCTGAATGGCATTTGGCTCTTCTTCAAGTCCTTGAATTAACTTCATGACTGGTACCCCCAGTGATGTCGGAAAAACAGCTTCGGCACCATAAACTAATTCATACGGTGAAGTCCCAATTGACCTCTTTGTACATATCCTGTCAGCCCATAAGGCGTACTTCAGCTTTAAGTGCCAAGCTTTCTTGTTCTCCTGCAATACCTTTTTGATGATTCTAACAATGCTCTTGTTTGATGATTCAGCAAGACCATTTCCTTGTGGATAGTAGGCTGTAGAGTGTCCAAGAGTAATGTGATATTGATGACAGAAATTAATCATTTTCTTAGACTTGAAAGCTTGAGCATTATCTGTTATAATCTTCATGGGGCAGCCAAATCGAGACAATATATTATTCTCTAGGAAAGAAATAATTACAGAATCATTAGCTTGCCTTGTTGGAATCACCTCTATCCATTTGGTGAAGTAGTTTGTTGCTGTGAGAATCCAACGATGTTGTCCTAATGATGATGGATGTATTTCTCCAATAAAATCCAACCCCCACTGCTGGAAAGGTGCTTCCACATAGATAGGAACCAAAGGTAGAGGCACAAGTTTTCTTCTTCCTTCAAAAATTTGACATTCATGACATGCAGCAACTCTTTTGTAAATGTCTCTAAACATTGTTGGCCAAAAATATCCCGCTCTTAGGATCTTATTTGCTGTAGCCTTCCAATAATGATGTCCTCTGCAATCACCTTTATGGAATTCTTCAATGACCCTTTCAGCCTCTTCCTCAAGTAAACAATTCAGCAAAATTCCTCCTGTATCTTTCCAAAACAGATTTCTGTCAAATATAAAATATCTCAAAGATTTCAGCTTAACAAACCTTGCTTTGGATTTTGTTAGATCAATGCGAGCTTTGTGATGTTGTAAAACAAATACCACATCTTTGTACCAATCTGAAACAAGATATTTCTCATCAATTTGAACCATTTCTTCCTCATCATCAGAAATTTCTGATATTTCTGCATTCAGATTTATGTCAAGACAATCCAAGTTTGACTGAGTCATTAACTTTGCCAATCCTTGTCCCTTCACCAATTTGGTTGGTTTGATATCTATATCATATTCCAGCAATTTTACAATCCATTTTCCCTTTTGCCATCATGATCTACCTGAGTTAGAATATCTTTCACCACAGTACTTGGAACATATGCCACAATGTGAGAATGCAGAATGTAAATTCTGAAGTCTTTAATAGCCTTTACCAAAGCATAAGCTTGTTTTTCTAGAATATTATATTTCAGCTCAGCATTAGCTAATGTTCTACTAAAGAAAGAGATAGGTTGTTCAGTACCTTGTTTTCCCTTTTGAAGCAAAACTCCAGCAATGGTGTTTTCGGAGGCAAATGTAAAAACCAAAAATTCCTTTGAGAAATCTGGACTGATGAGTACCGGTGCTTGTGTGAGTGCCTTCTTAATTTGCTCAAAAGAATTCCTTGCCTCAACTGTCCATTTAATATCAACTCCTTTCTTTAACATCCTTGTTATGTCTTTGACAATCTCAGCAAAGTTAGGAATGAAATGCCTAACAAAATTTACTTTTCCAAGAAATGATTGAATTTCTTTCCTACTTCTTGGCAGATCTACCCTTTGAATGGCATCAACTCTATTAGGATCAATCCTAATTCCATCTTCAGAAATTATATGACCAAGTAATTTTCCTGAAGTTAAAGCAAAGATGCTTTTAGTAGGATTAAGAGAGATACCAAATCTTCTACATTTCAGCAGAATTTTTTCTAGGTGCTTCAGGTGATCCTCTTCCTTCTTTGAAAAGACTGTGATGTCATCAAGATAGACAACCACCATCTTGTCCTTTTCTTCAGAAAAAGCAATGTCCATTGCTCTTTGAAAAGTAGCTCCCACATTCATGAGACCAAAAGGCATCTTGGTGTACATGAATGTGCCCCATGGTGTTGTGAAGGTTGTTTTCTCTTGATCATCCGGATGCACAAGAATTTGATTGTACCCTAAGAAGCCATCAAGCATAGACATTCTTTGTGAACCAACAATATTTTGCAGAATTGAATCCATCTTGGGAAGAGGATAGTTGTCCTTTAATGAAGCCTTATTCAAATTTCTGAAATCAATACAAATTCTGATTTCTCCACTCTTCTTTCTAACTAGAACCAAATTTGCAAGCCATTTTGAGAATCTGATTGGGACAATGATTTTAGCATCAAAGAGTTTCTTAATCTCCTTTTCAATCAATGGCATGAGAAGGGGATTAATTCTTCTCAACTTTTGTTTGAAAGGTTTCTCATTTTCTTTAATAGGAATAGTATGCTGAATAATGGAAGGATCATACTATTTTAAGTCAGCATAACTCCAAGCAAAAACATCAACAAACCTCTTCATCATCTCAATATACTTGAATTTCATATCAACTGAAAGAAACTTTGAAATTTTGATCATCTTAGGTAAAGCTGATGTACCCAGATTACAACTTTCTATTTCCTCTTCATCAGCTTGTATCTTTGGTGACTTGAACACATCATTCTAATCAAAAAGCTTTTCAAGAGGAATAAGACCCTTTGGTATTGAATTATTCTTTAATTGCAAGACTTCAGAATTTTCTTTAGACTCAACCAGCATGTTTTGTTGATCTACTTGAGTACTTTCAAATTCTTCTTTCAACTCAATAAAATTCTTTACCTGTTGATCATCTTCAAAAACTTGCCAATTGGTGATATTATCTGGTATAGCTGGTCTATGACGAACTTCAATCTCATATTTCTCAGAAGAATGAATAGGAATGACAAAAAGACTTGCCGAAACAGCAAGAGAATCAACAATAGAATTTTGGTCTCTAGTTTTGATAGTGAAAGAATATGCTTGAAAATTTTCCAACATGTCTAAAACTAGATTTCTGTATGCTCTCATTCTTACATCCTTTGTTTGATAGACACCCTCAACTTGTCTAATAACCAATTCGGAATCTCCAAAAATGGAAATATTTTGAGCCTTCATTCTTACCAAAACATCTAGACCCAAAATCAAAGATTCATATTCAACCATGTTATTTGTGCAATCAAAATTCAGTTTATAAGAGTAAAACTTACTCTCATCACTTGGACTTGTTCCTGCTCCTCCCCTTCTTTTCCTGTTGATCCATCAAAGTACAAAGACCACCATCCCTTCATCTCTTTATCATTTTCTTGCTGATTTTCTGAGTGCTGATTTTCTGCTTTCATTTCTTCCGTTCCACTATCAACTGACTCATTAAAAAGAATGGCAGATCCAAGCTCAGTATCAAATGAATAAATAGGAAAGTTCTAAGGTTTATCTTTTTTGCTTACCATATAAGCCATTCTAGTCTCCTGATACAATCTCCTTTGTTCACCAAAAACAGGAATGGTGGCATAAGTGAGGTCCATCTGCATTGTGCCTTTGATTTTTGCTGCCCATGATCTTGATAGCAACATCCCAAACTTTGGTAGAATATCAGCCACAACAATGTCCATAACAATTGTCTTTGCTGGGATTTGTGTTAGACCAACAACAACATCTTTGATCAGATCGATACATTGGACTCTTTTTGAGTCAAAAGAGAATAAATCCTTATATGGTCTTGTTACCTGTAATCCTAACCTCTCCATAATTACTTTGGGCATGAGATTATGAGAAGCCCCCGAATCCAACATAGCATTATGTAGAGTCATATCATGAATACTAATGCTTACATAGAAAGGAGGAAACTCTTCATTTTGATCATCTTCTAACCTTGGACCCAAATATATAGTAGGACTATCTTCTTGGACATTTAAAATATCAGCAGCTCCTAGTTGTGAATTCAACATCTCAACAATCTTGCTTCTATATTTATTTACCTTGAGAATCTCACTAAAAGGGACTGATATTTTAATCTTTGAAATTTCATTCTCAAGGTTGAAAACAAAAACAAATTTTTTAGCTTCTTTGATAGGAGGAGGGAGTTGAGTGTCCTTTTTACCAAGTGGAGAGTCTTCCTTACCTTCAGTAACCTTTGGGGTATCTTTTTTGGCTTCAACAACCTTTGAAGCATCTTTCTTGGGCTGCACTTTGTTTGCAATAATCGACACATTTATGTTTCTAAGATTGTATTGTTTTTGCATCTCAAAGATAGCATGTTGATACCCTTTAAAATAATCTGAAGGCTCTTCCCCTTGATTGGTCAAACCTGACTCATCATGTTCTTCTTTAGTCAAGAAAATTCCTGACACCTCTTCATCCAGACAATGGATAGATTCTTTAGGAATTTTAGGATCATCTTCTTCATCAACCAAATTTTGCTGAAAAGGAGGTCTCACTAGAGGATCAGGTTGTTGATTTCTGTTTTCTCTTCGTCTTTGTTGGTTTTGAGGTCTTCTGAATTGAAGGTTTCTAAATTGAGGTTCATGTTGCATAGGAGGAGCAGAGGTGTTTCTAAGAGCTAACCTATCCATCAACTTCTCCATGGTTTTCATCATTGAGTCTAATTTATCTTCAAGAGTTGAAGAGGAAGGTTTCTCTTCTTCTTTCAATTTAGCTTTTCCCATTTTTGACTTTTTGGTAGCTATCATGTTTACCTCAACTTTAACAGCATTACTCTGCATTTTAGCAAGTGTAGGTGATTCTCTTTCTCTCAATAAAAGAGAAAAGTCAGAATCAAAAGCTTCAGCATATCTCATCTGTGCAAGAGCCTCTGGGGGTTTCAACTGAGCTGGAATTAAGTTAAACACTTTATTGAATCTTTTTGAGAAATTTTGAATAGTTTCATCAGGTGCTCTTCTAAGGTTGTTATACTCAGTAAGTGCTTGAACTAGGTTAGTTCTGTTTCCCCATTTTCTTAGAAAACTGTCTTCAAATTCAGCCCAGTTTCGAATGCTTCTCGGGGTAAGAGTTTTAAACCATTTTCTAACTTCACCAATAAAGGTCTGTGCAAATAGTCTTAGCTTCACATCCTCATCATCAACTTCCTCTCTATCAGCAAAATCATTAAATCTGTCTACATGTTCTTTTGTTGTAATTTCTTCATCACCACCCCATGTAGGGATTCTTGCAGCATATTTACTAGGAAGATCATGCAAAATAGCAGGGAGCACAAGTGGGGCATACCTAGCAGGTACAACCATGATTACAGGATGAACAGGGGTGATAGGGACAATAGGAACAGAAGATGAAGAGCCAATATGAGGAGGACTACCTAGTTTTTGTAAGCCACTAGGAATAGCAGAAACAGAAGATGAAGAACTGATACGAGGAGGACTACTTGGGCTCTGCAAACCAGTGACAAATGTACTCCAATTTGGAAGAGGTAAACCAGCTTTAGATTTCAGCAAGACTTCGAATGGGTCAAGATCTTTCAATTTATCTAGAGCCTCTTTTTCTAACAACAGCTCAGAGGTAACAACTTCCCAAAACTCTTCTTTATCTTCTTGTGTTACTAGGGCTAAGGTGTCAATTCCTCTCTTTTGCAGATCTAAGATAATACCAATGAGTTCTTCTTCATTTTCTGATCTAAACAACACTTCATGAATTTTATCATCAACTATTTTGTCTTCAGGACTTCTTGAGAATTCAGAGAGCAAAGATTTTGAATAAGATGGAGTACCTGGTATTTCTGAAAATCTTTGACTGCCTCTTGAAACAGTGTTCGGATTGTCCACAGGAGTAGGTGGATTGGGGTCATGATTGCTCCATGTATATCTCCTTCTCGAAGCCACCTTTAAATCTTTGAGAATATATGGAGTCACCAAGGTAGAATGCAGCCTCGAAAAGTTTTCTGAGCTCCTGCTACCTTCAGAAGTTTAGCTTCTTGATTTCGGGAATGAGTAATCTTCAGGCTCCCAGCAGACGCACCAAAATGTTATCACAAAATCTGACCTTGACAGGCTATTGATCAAGTAGACTCTGAGTAACTCTTTCAAACCAATCTTTTGGTTGAGGCTTAGCCTCCTCAACCTGAGAGGGCTCTCTCACTAGGTTTAGGGTTTTTGATTAATGATTAGATGGCTAACTCTAGGAACAAAATGAACAAAAGTACAACTGGTTGGTTGGTTGAAACTATGATTAGCAAATATCTATTGGGCTATGGAGTCAAAATAGTCTTCAATAAAACAACATGATTAGCAAGATATGGAAGTCAAGGCACTTAGAGTTTAGGTTTATGAATAAAATAGTAACACAGTGAAACAACACAGTTTACAAGCATGTGAAGGAAGTTAGAGCATTTTACAATGAATTCTAAGTATCACAAGCTCATACCACTACAAATAAGTAATTGAATAAATCCATAAGAACATCAAACATATAAACTCTTTGTGAATCTTGAGTAGTCAAACTGATCTCTGCATTAAGTATGAAAAAACACAGTTTTTTACAATAACACAATCTTTCCTTTACTAATGAAATTTCCAACCCTGAGGAATTCTATTTTCAAGCTTAATATAGAACTTTACATCATTGTATACTATCATCCACCTTTGGAGGAATTCTAATTCCTAACTTAGACACCTATCTATTCAAAAACAAACTATCTAATTACAACATGACAACTAGCTGTCTTTTAAGAGTCCTAATACAAATAGGACTAAAACTCCTAAAACAGGCCTCCAAAACCCTTATTTGAGTCTTTAATACATTGTTTAATCGGCTTCCAACCTTGTCCTCAAGTTTGATGATGACCATGATGCTCTTGCAAAACCTATTGAATTATGCCTTAACTGCCCTAAAAATTAGGAAGCAGAGTTCCTCTCTTTTAGGCCCTTAACTCTTTGTGTTTATCTTCAAACAATTTCCTGCTGGTGTATAGGTGTCATGCATTAATAATTTGTTGAAACATCATTTTCCACCTGTGCAAAAAGGAACTCAAGCATGTGGATGAAAACATGATTGTGCGTACGAAAATACTATGTTTTCATAGCACAACCTTCATTTTACCTATGAAGTAATCCTTGAAGCTTTGCTACCTACACCCCTGCCATATGAGAGTTCATACATGAGCCCATATCCATTATAAACTTCAAAATTTGGAATTGATCTAGCATTCCCTTCACAATGCATCTATAAGAGCCAAATGATCATCTTCAGCAGTTTCGTAGTGCGCTGCGAAACTATTGTGTGTGCTCTTTTTTAGCACGACCTCCAAAAATCAGTGTTTTGGGATCTTTTTCCAAAATTTTGAGAAGACTGATGTATTAACCAAAAATAAAAATCACATCCCTTCATAAATTTTCTTCTTTGCAGCTGCCCTTCCTTTATATGCCAAAATTCTTTTATGTGCCAAAAATTGTTTCAATACATCTCCTTCACTTATTTCCTTCAACACCTTGTTTCATCATTGTTGTAGACCCTTTTTCCAGAGTGTTTAGTTGTATTTCCAGATCTTCAATTTTCCTCAATCCCTTGTTTGTAGCTCTGATCTAAGTATTAAGTTTTCTCATAAATTTGGCTTCTTTGATTGTAGGGACAGTCTAGGTAAAGTATTGTTGTTCACTGCTAACTATTTCTGATTTGGGCACTCTTTCAGCCTCCTAGAGAGCCTTCATCCTTTTGAAGTTTGTCTTTTCAGCTGCATGTTCTCTTGCTCTCACCCTTAGCTTAGCAATCTCATTGTTGGCAGCTTCTAACCTTCTTTCCATGACTTCATAACTGGCCTTTTGCATTTGAGTAGCAGGAACCGTATTTTTGTCTCCTTCAGGTCTTGAAGATGGTAATTCTAACTCTTCTTGAACAACCAAGTTTTCTTTTGTTCTCTCCAATTCAACATTGGACTCTTGTAGCTTCTTGGATTGCTGGGTTAAAGGTTTTTTAGGTTTGGAAATAGAAGCTGCAACCTCATCCTTAAATTCTAGTTTTTTGGAGGATTTCACTTTCTTCGACTTCCTTAGATCAACTTCTGTCACATCTGCCTACACCAAAGGGGATTCCATAATGTCAATGGCCCTTAAGATATCACTTAAGTCACCCTTCAAGCTCGAACCTTCTCCTGGAATCACTATTTTCCCCTTTTCCTTTGCAATCTGGCTCCTAGTAAGTCTCCTTTGAACTAGTTTGTTGGATGACTATTCTGGTGTTTCTCTTTTAAGCTCAGATCTGTTTCCCTTGGCAGATTTAGGAGACTATTCTGGTGTTTCTCCTTTAAGCTCAAATATCTTTCCCTTGGCAAATTTAGGAGTTTCAAGAATGACTGTTGTACTTTTAACTACTAAGGTTTTGCTTGCTTGTTCTTTCACCTGTTTCCTTGGCTTTAATTTAGCAAACCTTTTTTCCCTGGTCATTGCAGAACTGCTAGCTTCTACTAATGAAGTTTCTTTGAGCCCAGAGCTAGTACATGCACCTTTTTTTTCTATTCCAAATTTAGATACAAACAAAAATGAAGACCAATCTTTTTTGACCCTTTTGAGTTCATGTAACACTATCAATTTAATTAGGCCATGATGAAAAAGGGAAGTCTCACACCCTTGGGATTTTAGCTGAACTTTATCTGCCATCTTAGCTATACTTCGAAATAAGAAGTAAGGAAAATCTAGAGAAATCATACCAGTAAAATGTAGAAGAAGTTTAAAATGATATGAATAGACCTTCTGATATCTGCCTTCATAGGTGAAATAACGTTGAATGTTGAAGAGCAGGTTGGTGTAGCTGTCCTTGATGTAGTCTTTGGGAACTGCTTTGGTTAAGTTGGTTTCTGAAAACTGTGGCTTCAGGAACACCTTGCATGGTTCCATGTTGAATCTAAAGTTCTTGAACCAGGCCTCTTGTCCCCTAGGAATTTCGGTCACCAACGCTATAACCTCTGGAGAAACTTGCATATCAAGCATTCTGACCTTTGTCTTTAAACCATCAAAATGAAGTGAAAACTCTTTGGTTACTTGGGTATGCCCTCCTTGCAATTTTTTACAAAACTTCCAGCACCCTACTTTCTTGAAGGCCTCTACAACTGTTTTGTCTCTGCTTAGGACTTCAGTGTTTTCTGGCTCGGTTCTCAAACAATGGCCAGACCTGTGGTGTTTCTTCTCCTCTGTCATCTTTTCTTCTGAGTTCCTATAACAAAACTAGCTTCTTTTGAAACTCAATTGATCAGCCTCACTTGAATGATGATCAGCCTCACCTGAATGATGGATGAGGAAAACCTTGGTGAATAATTCCCAAAGTTTATTGTCGAAAACAACTCTATTTCATGGGTTTGCATGCAAACTAAGATGATGAGACTAGCCAGCTTCTTTGAATTTTGAAATTATCATTCATAAAGACCCCTAAATTTGAAATGATGAGTTTGGAGCGGTGGCATGCTCGTGGACTGACTTGTAACTGACACCTAATCATGAAAATTCTAACGGGTTTTTACGGATTGATGTTTGACAAGATTGTTTTTACGAATCCACGCTTTTGTAGCGCGCTACGAAAAGCGCTACGAAAAGAGCAGTGTTTTCGTAGTTTCAGGACTAATTTCAAAGTTTTCAAATTTGCCTTGAGCTATGAGTTTCTAACAGGGCTGTGGGACTCATGAAACATATGAAAGGGATGTTAGACTTTATTTGGACATAAAAGAAAAACTAAACCTTTGAGACATCTTAACCTAACACCTACCCACTAAAGCATAAGATGACTTGACACTCATCTAAGACCATGAAAAAGAAAAAGTAAACTCTTTTTTTGGTGATAACACCTATGGTGTGGAGGTGTTTCTACTCCAAACCTCAATTATTCAAGAAGCCTAAAGTGATATCCATAAACCACACTATACCTACCTTCGCATGATATGTATTTTATAAGGTGGTAGCTTACCTCATTCCAGGGGTATGGTAGGCTTGTTCTTCTTACTCAATTATTGTCTTCAATGGTCTCTTCTCCCTCTAAAAAGAATTTCTTTTTGGTAGTTTGGCTATCCCCCTTGTCTTCCTTTCTCGAAGGCACTCCTAGGGGAAGTGTGGTAATTCTTCTTATGAGTTGAGGGGTGAGATCTATGGAGAGGTATCTCACCACCACAGTGGCATGGGTTCTTGTCAGTGGAATGAGGGAGAGAGAAAAATCTCAAGCTACCTCATCACCATACCCCCTTAATTTCTCAAAATACCCCATCCAATTATGTCTTGTAAAGATTTCTAACACAGGAGAGTGTTAGTGAATCCTCACAGTGTTGATGGGCTCACTTCTATTAAACCCCCCTGTCATTTCGTCTGGTGAATTTTGAAGAGCAGAGATGTATGATACAAATTTTAATGAAGGAGGAAATGGGACTGAAATACCTGTGGAGCTATATTCCCTTACACAACTATCAAATTCAATCCATCTAGGAGATTTTTTCATTCTTTTCAGTTAGAAAAATGGAAGGAAATGTAGAGCCTACCTCCTCATAGTGCTTGTTGTAGCCAACCCCCATGTTTTCTTCTCTGAAACTTCTCTCTACCAATTGTGTGGACTGCTTGACTGTATCCTGTACAATTCTTGTGTGATCCTGTAGGATTTCCTGCGTGATCCTGTAGGAAGTCCTGCGCAGGAGAAAGATAAAAATTCTCTTCTGTAGCTTGCTTGGGTACGAGAGTGACTTTGCTAGAGTGAGCCTCGAGAAGATGAATGCATGAGTGCATGGGGATCAATGTTTATTTCCTCTTATGGTCGAGTTGAGTGAGGTGGTGTGCTAGTAGCTGAGGTACAATTTTTTTCTATTTTTGGATCATTGGTCCCCACTACCACATCATCATTCCCCTCTCCTCGTAATCAACTCCCACTTCGGGCATCCATAGTCTCAACTACTTTTGACCTCATTCTCTTTTTCTTGGACTTGACTGCTGCCACATGTGTTGGGTCCAACTGTTTTGTCCTTGCTAACTAAACAAAGGTGGCTAAGTTAATTGGCCACCTTTTGCTCATAAACCAACTCATCCACAATATTTACATCTTTTGATTACATTATGCAAATGAGAGAGTGAAGTGAGATACTTACCTATGGTGATAATACCTTGCTGCAGTTTGTTGAGGACATGAGGTGCTTGTTGTGTGTTGGCTGCATGTTATTTCTCCCTCCTTTTTTTATATATATCTTGCCCTTTTGATGATTGCCTTGATGTGCAGGTACCTGGTGTTGAAGATGATTGTGCTGCTGCTGGTATAGATCTTATTCTACCCTTTGATCATCATGCTGGAAGCTTGCCGTAACTCATGATTTTTATTCTATGGGATAGGCTGCTACAAGATTTCCTACAAGATGTCCTGTAGTTGCTTCTCCCTTAGAATTTTTAATCATTTCCACTGCTGGGACTTAAGGATGATGACATGGATAGAGAGGAGGTTTAGGAGTGTGAATAATGATAAATACATTTAGGTGTTGTTCCCCTTTTCTCTCTGTTTCATCTTTTTTGTGTTTTCTCTTGAAGACTGTGAATTTTTTTAAAATTGTTTTTTTTTTTTAATGATGAATGCAAGGGTGATCATGGTGGAGAGAGGTACGGTAATGAAATTGTGATGTAGGTTTTTTATTCTTTTGACATGGGCACATCATTTCCTTGCCCTAGGGTTACTCACTTTAGAATTCTGAAGCCATTGTAATTCCTAGAGGATCATCCTGTAGGTTTTCAAGGGATCCTATAGGTTTACAGGGAATCATGTAGAAAGAACATTACCCTTGCAAACTGAGGCAAATGAGTGAAAACTGAAAGGAATGGTGGAATGATGAAGGATAATGAATGGAGAAATAAAAATATGAGTGGGATAGGTCCCTTTTGATTCTCCTTTGCTCTCTAATCGTCCTCCTGTTAATCTACAAACAATTTTTCATGATTTTTCTTTTCTCTCTTTTTTTTTTAATTTTTTTTTTTTGAAAACAGCTATTCCAGCTCCAAGAGGCTTTCATTCTAGCTGCTTGCCCTGGGTGCCTCAGGAGAGGTTTTCACCCAAATATCTTTTCATTTCTTTTTTTTTTCCTTGACACCATTGGGCCGCCCCAAGAGGTTTTTAGCCCAATAGTGGGACTCAGGTGCCTCATGGAGTTTTTCACCTGAGTCTCCTTATATTCCTTTTTTCTTTTATCAGTGACTTGATGAGGCAGGAGCTAAGACTTGCTCCACCACCATCACTTTTTTATTGGTACCATCAATGAACTCTTTCTTTGACAATGGCCTTTTGTAAAATTTTAGTTTGTGCCCATTAAAAAGTAAAGGAATGGCCTCTACATATATGGTTCTAATCTGGACTGAAATATTATCATGACATATCTCTATAACATAAGGCCCTAACCATATTGGCCTTAACTTTCCCTTAAAGTCTTTATACCTAGAATCATATAACAAAGCTCAATTACCTTCTTGAAATTTCTTATCTTTGATTTTCTTATCATGCCAGATCTTCCTTTGAATTTGAGTTACCTCTCTGTGTAGGAGGGCCTACCTTCTGAACTCATCTAAACCATTGAGCTGGAGCAATCTCTCTTTGTGTGCACTACTGAGATTTAGATCTAGTTGGGCCGCCATCCTCAATGTATTATACTCAAATTCAATGGATAGCAGGACCTTTTCCCATAGACTAGCACATAGGGTGTGAATCTAGTGGTGGTCTTCCAGGTGGTATTATAGGCCCAGGTGGCCTCAACTAGTCTATCTACCCAATATTTCCTCCTACTACTAACCACTTTGGTCAAGATGCCATCCAGTGCTCTATTGGTCACCTCCACTTGCCCATTAGCTTGTCGATGATAGGGAGTGGAGGTTCTATGCTTGATCTTATGTTGGCTTAACAAGTCTTCAATCATGTTGGAGGTAAATTGGCTCCCTTGATCATTGACTAGTTCTATAGGGTACCCAAATTTATAAAATACATTCTCCCTTAAGAACTCAGCCACCTTCACCTCTATTGTTGCCTTAATTTCCTTGGTTTTAGCCCACTTAGATAGATAGTCAGTGCACACAATGATATACTTCTTTTGCTTGGAAGGAGGGTCAATAGGTCCAATGAAGTCCATGCCCCACTTGTCAAATGGCTCAAAAGTCACTTGAGCTTGTAGAGGCATTTCATCTCTTGGAGTAAGTTTTCCCATCCTTTGGCATTGATCACACTGACTAGTATACCTTTTCACATCCCGATGAAGAGTGCGCCAATAATACCCATCTTGTAACACTTTAAATGTTGTCCTCTTTTCTGCAAAGTGACCTCCATAAGGTCCATCATGACAGGTCAGAAGGATGTCAAAGAGTTCCTCCTCCCTGACACACTTTCTCAAAATTTGGTTTGGTCCTATTTTTAAGAGGTTTCCCCTAATCGAAGTGAACGGGGCACTCTTCCTCACAATCTTGCTTTTCTCTTTTGAGGACAAACTCAGTGGGAACTGTGCAAATACCAAATAGTTTTCTATGTTAGAAAATCATTGAGAGAGAATTGGAATGGAGAATAAGTGCTCATCCAGAAACTAATCATCAACAATTCCTTCCTCACCTGCAGGAAAAGTTAATATGGAAAAAAATTTGCAACAAAATTTTCCTTACCAGGCTTATCAACAATAGTTAGATCAATTGTTGTAGTAAAAGTAACCATCTAATTATCCGGGCATTCACATCAGGTTTATTCATTAAATATTTGATTGTAGGATGGTCAGTATGTACAAATGTTTGATATCCTATAATATAATGCCTAAAATTGTTCAATGAATGCACAACAGCTAGGAGCTCCTTTTCAGTCACTGTGTAATTCAGTTTGGCATTTGACAGATGATGAGCCCAGAAATGGGTAATTATATGGGCTCATTCTACCTCTTATTTCTACTTAATCCACCATTCTCATTAGTTAGTTACATGTTTTTTAATATATTTATGCTAATAGAGTGAATTGGGTTCGTCACTTTGCCATGTAGTCTAATGTGTGTTGAATGCAGATCTTTTGGACAATTTTGGACGAAGTCAAGGGGTTTATGAGCAAGTGGCAGCCAAAACTCAAGGAAAACAGGGAATAGGATTTGTAGGGGGGTGTCTCCTACATTTATGACCCATTTCTGTGAATCCTCCATCACCAACTCGGAGCACAAAGGCCCACATTGATGATTCCAAGGGGCAGCCGAGCAAGTCAAGTAGGATTGTTGTTTATCTTTAGTTCTAGGTAGCCGCGTTCCTTTATTTTAGGAGGATTGTTGGAAGTCCCCATTTGTATAAATAAGAAGGCTTCGAGCCTTAGTAGGTTAGCCAGTTATTAGTTGATTTTCACACTTTTGTGCAGCATTGTGTTCAGCTCATTTTCGAGTTCCTTTTGAGAACAGTTTATGTAATGTAACTGCTATTTTTGATAATGAAGATGAAACAGTTTTTGAGCCAGCACTGATCTCTTTCAGAGGGCTGAAGCTCTTGGGTTAGGGCCCAACCCAAGTTTCCCAGCACCTCCTACTGTGTACTTATATGTTTTTGCTTCAGTTCATCAGTTAATTTCTGTTGCATAGATTCACTTTACTTTGTTAGATTAGGTTGCTTTTGATGGTTAGTATAGTTGTTGTTGTTTCAGTTGATCAAGTAGGTTACTACAGTGACAAGATAAGATTCAAAAAGGCCAAAAACAGGCCTTGATCTCCTTTCTCCCTTCCTGGGACTATGATTTGAGGTCAAGGCACTTCTGCTGCCACCAAAAACATAGTTTTTGCTCTTCCAATGCAACTGCTAGTGTGATAACTTGATTTGGAAAGGTTGATAGATTAATTCAGATCCAGTTGCTTAGATCATTTTCTGTTCTTTTACCATAGTTCTATCCACATGATTTTCTATTCATAGGTTACTGTTCAGCATTTTCTATTTGTAGGTCAGAAATTAGGTCAAGCTAGAAAAAGTTATGTTTTCATGATATAGTTAGCTCTTTCTTTGCTCAGTTTTGATAAGTAAATGTGTAGATCTCTTGCAGGTCATCTTAGCTCACCATACATCCATAGAATAGCCAGCACTAGCTCACTTCTCATAGATTTCCCAGCTCATTCGCAACATTTCGCCAATTTGCCCTAATTTCTGCGTTTTCTCCATAAAGTTGTTTTCTTGCCATTTGAACAAATCCAACCATCATGTTCATCCCTGATCTTCTTTGACAAGTTCTAGACACCTCAACACCTTCATCCAACCTTTAGTTCCCCTTTCCCATAATTTTTCCACCTTCAAAACTCCAAAAATAGCTCTCGGCCTCCTCCTGTAGAACCTCCTGTAGACCCTCCTGTAGATCCCCTGCAGCCTCCTGTAGAACTTCTTGTGAGTGATTTTTCGAAGTCCGATCGCTATGGAAGCCTTTAGAAGGGTACTAGGGGCTTCTTAGGACCTCTCCACACCTTCCTCCACCTCTGCAACAACCAACTCCATCTTCCTTTGCCACCAAACCTCTACACAGTCATAGCCAGATAAATCACAAGCATAATAATTTCACATAAAAATACTCAAAAGCACAAAAAGATGTTTCCTTCTCATTTCTTTTTAGAAGTAGCTTGAATAAATGCAATTTACCTTTTCAGTAGTCAATGGCACTCATTTCATCAGTTTTGATCTCTTTTCTTGCAAAAGTAGGGTTAGTAGGTAAATTAGGGTTTGCTAGGGTTTGCGTCACATTTCAGTTTTCCTTCTCTTTCTGCAAGTAGAATAGCCTCTTTAGAGTTAGTTTTATTTCATCACAATTAAAAGCTTCTTCTGAGAATTCATAGAAGTTGACTTAAGCTCCTAGCGAACTTGCGCTAGTTGATCAAGTGACAGCCTACAGTAAGAGCTAATACTTGTGCATACAGGACCGTTGCTTCTGAGTTTGTTACGAACTACTGGGTTGATAAAAGTAAAGTAGGGAACCCTAGGAGTTGCAACATTATTGCTTCAATACTGGTGCTCACCATCTTTTTGGCACTGTTGCCAGGGAAGCGTCAGAGTATTTTGTGACTACTACTTTTCTTCTATTTTCTACTACAACATTCTGCTAAGTAGTTTATTTCAACAAAAGTAGAGTAGCTGTTTCATTTCAATTCTGCAATTTCAATTCTGCAAAAGTAGATTAGTCATTTCCTTCTTTCATTTCAATTCTGCAATTTCCATTTCAGTGAAAGTAGATTAGTCATTTCCTGCTTTCATTTCAATTCTGCAATTTCCATTCCAACAAAGTAGATTAGTCATTTCCTTGCTTTCATTTCAATTCTGCAATTTCATTTCAGCAAGATTCATTTTAGTTAGTTGCAGTTTGTTGTTCAATCCATTTCAGTTTTGCAGGTACAAGCAGAAAAAATAAAAAAAATAAAAAAAATAAAAAAATAAAAATAAAAAAAAAAATCCCAAAAAGAGATTTCCTTTCATGCCTCGTAGGAACAGAGACAATTCAGGAAAATTCCTACCCAACACCCCCACCACATCACTAAGTCACCCTTCTCTCTTCTTCAGTGGCAGTGATCCTGAAGAACCTATAGGTGAACCTCCAGAGATATACAAAGATCCTATAATAGAAGAAGAGCAAGAAACCATTCCTCCTGAGACCATGGCTGAAAACAGAAATGTTAGAGGAAATGGGGAAAGAATAGAGGGTACCTTTCCTATCCGAGAGACCAATGGGGACACTAAAATGAAAAACATAAGTCCCTCAGCCTTACCTCACTTCCATGGGTTGACTACTGAAGATCCTGATACCTTCTTGTTTGAATTTGTTGTTCTCCGTCGAACCTATGACTATGCAGAAGATGAGCAGAAGTTGAAGTTGTTCCCTTCTACCCTCAAGGATGCAACATTTCGCTGGTTCATGGGGTTACCTGGAAATAGCATCAAAACTTGGGCTTAGATGCAACAAGCCTTTAACAACAAATACCGGGACTATTGTAGGTCAAAGGATACCAAGGAAGAAATATTCTGAATGACCATGGGAAGTGATGAATCCTTAGAAGACTATGAAGAGAGGTTTCAGCTTAGTTATAAAAGGGCCAGGTGCACACTTGACCCTAAATCTCTAAAGTTGGTCCTACTCAGAGGAGTCCCTGAAGACCTTCTAGATACCCTCCATTTGCTAGCTGGGGGAGACATCTACCAACTACCTTATGATGACATAAAGACTGTGTTTAGAAACCATTCTAGGGCAACCAGAAAGAGAGGTAGGGGAAGTCAACCTTTAGCCAGTACACCCTTATCCAGTTCATCTCTTAGAAGTGAATTTGAGAATCGGCTAGAAGATTTCAAGAGCGAGATGAGGTAGAATCTTGCCGTGTAAATGGATACCTTGCATATCAAAAGAAAACAAGAGGAAGCTGAGAGGGCTTTGGCCATTTTTTGTCCTAGGTGCATAGAAAGCATCCTAGGAACGAATTTCCATTCAACTCTATAGAAGTATGTTCAGTCTGTGAAGAAGACCATCCTACGAATCAGTGCCCTTCCTTGCCTGGACTTAAAGCTACATACCAAGGGGCCGAAGGAGCCACTGAACCACTCTATTTCATGAACCAAAGGAGGCCACATGGGCCTAGACCTTACCAGTAGGGAATGCAAGGGACATCCCAAACCTATTACAACCCCAATCAAGCCACTTCCATGCCTTCTTGGGGTCCCCCTGCTCATCCTTCCTAGTCCACACCCCCTCCTAGGTCATCTCCATCTCAATACCATACTCAACTAGTTTCCCATTTGTTTCACTCTTATACTTAGCCACAGCCTCAGTGGAATATGCCTCATCAGGGGTGGAGGCCCCAGTACAACACTCCTCCCACTCTTTTGCCTCCATCACCTGCTCAACCACAACCATTGCCTCCTGCTCCACCAAGGCAACCCCAAATATCTGCTCAACTGAACTCGAACCCCAATAACAAACAGGCTCAACAGGTATATAGTGGAGACACATCATGCCCGACCTATGCTATGGAGATTCAGGAGATTAACCTATGATCTGGGAAGGTTCTCCGAGATAACCAACCTCCCCCTAAGGAGGATGAGGAAGAAAAACAGGAAAGTGAACCAAAAGCCACTCCACCCTTTCTTGAGAGATTAACTAACACAACACAGCCTACCCCATAAGAGACTGAACTTCTAGGAGAATTGAAACAATTATGTGTAAAGATACCACTTCTCCAAGCCATAAAGGATGTGCCTATATACAATAAAATGATCAAGGAGAAGTGCTTTAGGCACCCAAGTAGGCGCAAGAGAGATGCCCCAATTATCAATGTCATAGGACAACTATCCTACCTGATGTTAGGGGAGGTAATCTGTCCAAAATATCTAGACCCTCGAAGTCTTGTAGTCAATGTCCACATCAATGGCACCGTAATCCCCCATATCCTGATTGATCTAGGGGCTGCCATTAATGTGATGACCAAGGACACTATGCTCAAGCTAAACCTTCAAGGTTCCCTAAGAAAGACAACAACAGTACTGCAGTTAGCAGACCACTCCACCATGACCCCTGAGGGGATTATGGAAGATGTAATGGTCTGTATTGATTCTTGGGAGTATCCTGCTGATTTCCTAGTTCTCCAACCAAAGGCAGAGCTCACTGGGTATCCTCTCATCCTAAGAATACCTTGGTTGGCTACTGCAGATGCCTACATCAATTGTCGAGCTTGGAACATGACAATCAAGAATGGGCATATGTCCAAGCAGCTAGTCCTATATCCTCCTGCACAACCTTTGTTGGAACATTATTTACCTCTTTGGTTGGAGGAGGAAGATGAGGATGAAGTTTATTCCACACCACTATGTGCAGTAGAAGCTACCATCGGGGGCCCACAAACCGAGGATGATCTTATTGAAAACTTGATTCAGAATCCACCCTCTAGTGTGTTGCCATTAGAAAAGCTGGTGGAAGAAACCCAAGCCAATCCTTTGGTTGATCTCTGTGTGGCTGATCCAACCTCTCTCTGAGTTAAGAATGTGGAATTCGGCCCAGAAAGAACCTTGAAGATCAACTCATCCCTATCCACCTCTTAGGAGAAATAACTGTGTAGCTTATTGAAAAACCACTTGGATGATCTTGCTTGGAGCTATAAAGAGATGACGGGAGTACACCATTCAATATGTACTCATCACATTTACATTAAAGAAGATTGTAAACTAGTCATGCAGCCTCAAAGGAGAATGAATTCAACCCTTAAGGACATTGTCAAAGAAGAACTACAAAAGTTGATGGATGCAGGATTCATCTACCCTATCTCTGACAACGAATGTGTCTCTCCTTTGGTGCTAGTGCCAAAGAAAAATGGGAAGTGGAGAATCGATATTGATTATCGGGAACTAAACAAGGCCACCAAGAAGGACCATTTTCCTCTGCCTTTCATAGATAAAGTGTTAAATGGCTTGCCAGGGAAGAAGTTCTTTTCCTTCCTAGATGGGTTTAGTGGGTACAACCAGATCCAAATCTGCCCGGAAGACCAAGATAAGACCACTTTCACTTGTCCTTGGGGTACTTTTGCATACTAGGTCCTTCCTTTTGGGTTGTGCAATGCTCCCGCCACTTTCTAGACAGCAATACTAAGCATATTCGCTGAACTGGTTCATGATTCAATGGAAATCTATATGGATGACTTTACGCCTTATGGTTCTAACTTCCAGGAAGCTTTGACTAACCTGGGAAAAGTTTTAGCCAAGTGCATTGAAATGAACCTGTCCCTTAGTCCTAAAAAATGCAAATTCCTGATGACTGAAGGGACCGTGCTAGGTCATACAATTTCTCAGCAAGGATTGCAAGTGGATCCCAACAAAATTACTATCATCCAAAGGGTCCCAACTCCTCAAAAGCTAAGAGATGTTCGAAGTTTCCTAGGCTTAGTAGGGTATTATAGGAGATTCATTAAGGATTTCAGTAAGCTACCACCTCTATTGTTTGGTCTTTTGGGAAAAGATGCTGAGTTCATATGGACTAACAACTGTTAAGAGGCTCTAGATACCTTGAAAAGTAAACTGGTGACTGCCCCAATTTTGAGAGGTCCAAACTGGGCCCTACCTTTCCACATTCATATAGATGCCTCGAACAAAGTGATAGGAGAAACCTTAGGGCAAATTGATGAGAAGCTGCCTTATGCCATATATTTTGTAAGTAAAAACTTGTCCAAGGTAGAATTAAACTACACTGTAACCGAAAAGGAGCTCCTAGTTGTAGTCCATTCCCTAAATAAGTTTAAACACTACATCACTGACTATCAAACATTCGTACACACTGATCATGCTACAATTAGGTATTTAATGAACAAACTAGATGTAAATGCTCGTATTATTAGATGGTTACTTTTATTGCAGCAATTTGATTTAACCATTGTTGATAAGCCGGGTAAGGAAAATGTTGTTGCTGATTTTTTGTCTAGACTAGATCTGCCTGTAGGTGAAGAAGGAATGGTGGATGATCAAATGCTAGATGAACACCTATTTTCTATCTCAGTACTCTCTCCATGGTTTGCTGATATAGCAAATTACTTGGTTTCAGCATAGTTCCTGCCACACCTATCCTCAAAAGAGAAGAGAAAGATCATGAGGAAAAGTGCCCCATTCACCTGGATTGGGGGCAATCTCTTCAAACTTGGCCCAGATCAGATTTTGAGGTGATGTGTCAGGGAGGAGGAAGTTTTTGACATTCTCCTAACCTGTCATGATGGGCCTTGTGGGGGCCATTTTGCAACAAAGGGACTACCTTCAAAATTCTGCAAGTAGGTTACTATTGGCCCACTCTTCATCAAGATGTTAGAAGATATATCAGCCAATGTGACCGATGTCAAAGGATGGGGAAACCTACTCCAAGGGATGAGATTCCCCTACAACCTCAAGTGACTTTCGAGCCATTTGAGAAGTGGGGCATGGAATTTTTGGGTCCTATCAACCCTCCTTCAAAACAAAAATCTTATGTCATTGTGTGTAATGATTATCTAACAAAATGGGCAGAAACAAAGGTAATCAAGGTAGCAATAGAAGAAAAAGTAGCTGAGTTTTTGAGAGAAAATATTTTCTACAAGTTTGGATATCCAAGAAAATTAGGCACAAATCAAGGGAGTCAGTTTACCTCCAATCTAATTGAAGACCTACTTGCATATCATAAAATTAGGCACAAAACTTCCTCCCCTTATTATCCACAAGCAAATGGACAGGTGGAAGTCACTAACTGAGCTTTGGAAGGGATTTTGACCAAGTTAGTGAGCAGTAGCAGAAAATATTGGGCAGATCGATTGGTTGAGGCCACTTGGGTCTATAACACCACCTAGAAAACCACCACAGGGTTCACACCCTATGAATTGGTCTATGGGAAGAAGGCTTTGCTATCAATAGAATTTGAATATAACACATTAAGGATGGCAACTCAGCTGGAACTAGGTCTCAACCATGCATAAAAGGAAAGGTTACTTCAGCTAAATGGATTGGATGAATAGAGATCCCTGGGTGAAAACCTCCTGGAGGCGCCTAGGGCAGGCAGTGAGGGTGAAAGCCTCCTGGAGGTGCCCCAACTGTCTCAAAAAAAAAGGAAAAAAAAGAATAAAAAAGAGAAAACAGAAAAAAACTAACTTCTTTTGAATGCATTGCAGATTGCAGGAGGGTCACAGAATAAAAAGAGACATGGCCAGGCTGAATACACCCTTGATAAATCATTCCTCAATTTCCATTTTCTTTTCCCAGGCCTTGGTCTCATTCGTTCTAGAAATTATGCATCCTACAGGAAGCTCTATGCATTCTACAGGAGGCTCTTGTAGAAACCACAGAGAGCTCGAAATCAAGTTCAAAAAAGAATCAGAGGGCTAGAAATTTGTGCAGAAGGCCTGTTGACCTCCCTACCACCATTCATCCTCCTAATTGTCCATTCCATCCCTACACACCTGCATTTCCACTCGCTTCTTTCTTCCCTATACAGAAAACACAAAAATTTTGTTTCTTTTGTTTTAAAAAAAAATGATGAAAAGTAAAATAGTAGCATCATCGGTTTGTTTCTTACCTTATGCATACCAAGCTATTTTTCCTTTCCTTCAGAACCTCCCTCACCTATCTCTTCAGTCCTTGCTCAAGCATCAACTAGAAATTTCAGAGGGAGAAGCAGCCACAGGAAATCCTACAGGATTCCTGTAACAACTGATCCCCTTAAAAAAACAAGCTCTAGAGGTAGGGGCAGTGCAGCCACAGGAGTATACAATGCACAAGGAGTCATTCTTGATTAGAAAATCACCAGCATGAGGTAGCCAAATCACTAGTTCAGAAGCCACGAGCACCAATAGCAGCAACAATCTAAGAACAAAGTGCCAAAGTCTGAACATGCAAAGCATGGTAGCGACTAACAGGTAGGTGATGAAACCTATCCCTCTGTTGCATGAATATGATTTAGAAACTGCATGAAGTATTAGGATGGTCACGATTGAATGAAATCGGTGGCTAGCTAACTAGCCACCCTCGTCCAGTTCAAACAAGCCTCGTCTAAATTCAAACAGTGTTCAGTGGGTGCAATCAGCATGTGTGGTTAGTCAACTTGGGAAGAAAAACTCAAAACAGGTAGTGGTGGCAGTAGATAATGGGAATGATGGAAGTGATTGCGGGCAGGTGGCATGAAGTATCATTATGGCACTAGAGTAGGGACCAATGGTCCGGATGAGATAACGTACACTTCTTGCCACCTCACCTCATCATCACAGAACACGCCATAAGCTTAAGTACGCTGCAGTTGAAGCCTCCACCACCTTTGTTTTTCATTGTCATCGACGAGTTCTCAGCTACACCAACTTACCTACCACCTTCAGAACCTCGAAACAGTGGCTCTCTGCTAGTTTCGAAACCCTCCCACTTATCAGGCTCTACAGAAGTATTATCACACTCTACAAGAGTGGAAACACCGTCTACAAGAGTCGTTCTACAGGAGGACCAGTGAACAACTTTGCAGAGGGAAAATTTGAGATTTTGTGCCAAATTTGAGCTCGAAAGAAGGTAGGCTCAGAGAACCCACTCTACATTTCATATATCTACAAAAGGTAGTGGGATTTGAAGTGAAGAATTGAGTTGAAAAAGAAAGGGATAGTGAAAACAGAAGTCTGCCTATGTTGTTCTGAAATATATACAGTCTGTCCATTTTACTCTCTTCACTAAAAGTCTGTCTCTTTCTTCCCCGTATTCTCCTGTATAAAGAAGTGATGCAACCATAGGAAATTAAGCCTGTAAAGCACTAAATTTGTATTGGGTGGTCTGTCAAAGAAAAACATTGTCTTTCTCTCTGTGTTTTAGAAAAAAAGAAAAAAAAAAGGAGAAAAACTATTGATCTCCTCCAACAGCTCGAGAAGTAAAGTAAGGTTGAGAACAGAGTCTGAAGGGCAGGAAAATTAAAATTTGTTTTTGAAAAGAAGAAACATGAAAAACTCTCTCTGGTTCCAGAAAAAAAAAACCTCAGCTGTTTCTCTGTTTTCAAGTTTGAAAATATGTTGCCTTTCTCCTCACCTGAGAATTTATAGTAGTCACTGAACATCATGACAGGGAGTTCTATGAGAAAGGAGCCTCTAAACTCCACCAAATTGCATGAACACCTAGAAGTGGTAGCCCTCTTTGCCAGGGCAAATTGGATGCCTTTCTTTGAGAAATTTCATGGATATGATGAAGAAGTTACAGAGGAATTTTTAATATCTTTAAGACCCCATTCAAAAACCCATGCTACAGTCAGTTTCAGGGGTCTAACCATAGAACTTACACTAGAATTCATCAGCAGAATTACAGGTCTTCCACTTGGGCTCCCCTGGAGCAAAGAAGAAAAACCACTAGGATAGGTTGCTAAAAAGATCTTTTTCCAGCCTTATGAACATCCTATGGAGGATAAGAATGGGATTAGAAGCACAAGTATACCTTATCCATGGGGTGAGGTCAGCTACTAGATCATGAAATATATCTCCTGTAAAGGAAGATACAATATAGTCTATGGTTATCATTTCAGATTATTGCATGAACTAAGATATGGAATGGACCTACCTGCATCTAGAAAACTCAGTCTTCCATATTTCCTCCTCCAATCCTTGATAGAGTGTGGCACCAAATTGAATGCAGGGGTTCCAGACCAACTGGCCCACCATGGGCTCATTAAATTACTGGTAGAGGATGCCCTCCACACATACACAATCCCTATAGCCTAGGAAATTTTCAGGAACATGACTAGAGAAGATGACATAAAAACTCTCACTGATGACCTTAGTCCATTTGGTAGTGAAGAGGAGGAGCAAAAAGAGGAAATTGAGAAGGAAATCCATGAGGGAGCACAAAATATTCAATTGGGAGAATACAAAGAAGAAAAATAGAGAGGAGAAGAGAAACAAGACATCACCACAGTTCAACCCAAAGCAGAGAAGAAAGCAGCATCAAAAGCAAAAAAAGGGAAAACCACAGTAGAGAAAAGGAAGAGGGCAAGACCTAAAAAGAAAAAGCCCAAGACAGCTTAGAAAAGGGCTGCCATAGGAAAGGCAGAAAATCAGCAAGTAGAGGAGAATTCAACATTAGAGACAATAGACACAAGAAAAACAGTAGATGAAGAAGAAGAAAAATAGCAAGAGGAAGTGTCTCCTGAGACACTAGCAAGAGAAGCAGCACCTGTTTTTGCTACACTTAGTACTCCAACTAAGCCAAAAGGGAAAAGGAAGAGACATCCATCCATGTACTTCAAAGCTCGAAAGAGCACTAGAATCAAGATGGAGAAGCCTCAACCACCTTCAAATGAACCCATCATCATTGAGGATGTACCTACTATAACAAAGGAGGGATCTCCCTTCAAAATTTCCATCACTTACGAGAGAGGAAGCCCTAAGACCTCTACTTGGAAAGAAAGGATCAAATCAATGGACTCTAAAGTAGTCCTCCAGGAGGCATAGACCTATCTATAGGAGACATTGTAAAAGCTCAAAGAAATTAAAAAACTTGAAAAGAAGGCAAAATAACAGACCTAGGAGGAAGGTAAGGAAAAAGAAATATCAGAGCCTGGACCTTAGCCTAACTTAGGCTCCTACTACAACCTTCTGGAAGGTGGGAAGATCATCCCACAAAAATTTGTTGTGCCTCTTTTCTTCGAGCTGGAAAAGGAAAGAGTTAGGACCCATACATGGATGACGATTGTAAAATCAAAAGGGGTAGAAGATATTGGGCATATGGAAAACAGGTTGAGAGAGATGGGAAAAGAATTGAGTATGGTCAAACATAGAGAAAGCATCCGAAGAGCTCAATTAGAAGAAGAAAATGAGATGTTGAAAAAGCAGCTACAAGAAAGGGAACCTCAAGGAGGAAATGAGCTATCAATCTTGAAAGGATAGCAACAAAAAGAGGGACCCCAGGCAGAGAGTGAGGAAGCAAAAAGATAGTAGCAAGAAGAAGAACCCCAGACCAATAGTGAGACATTGATGAAACAACAACAAGAAAGAGAATCCCAGGCAGAAACTAAAGTGCTGATTTTGAAAAGGTAGCTACAGGAAAAGGAAGCCTAGTTAGTCTACATCGCCAACTAGGCAATGGAAGCATTATAGTGCAGGCAGCCATCCAAATCATATGCATTGTACCTCAAAGATTAGTGGCTCCAATTCCAGATTAAGACACTGGACCAGAGGGGCACAATACCATTTCAAGATTATGGCTAATTTATGCATTTATGTGATCACAGCTCACCTGAGGATAAAGCAAAGCTAGCAGAATTTTACCTACACAACATGGCACTTACTGACATGAATTTGTGGGATCCAAATGCTACATTGGGATACTTGTAGCTGATGGATATGGAATCTTGGATGAGCCATGAAGAGAAAAGAGCAGTGGAAATTCAGAAAATAATGGCAAAAGAGCTAAGTGAGCCCCTAATGATTAGAGCAGAACCAACAGAACCCTTGGCTCTCATCTATACCCACCAACACCTTGCAGCTAATCCTCAAGTTCTCCCTAACTATAATGACAAGCAAGCACAGGCTATTCCTCATTTCGAGGATATGGAGAGATTGTTTGGCAATGAGTGCATCCATGCCTGCATGAGGAGGTGGAATACATTGCCCCACAACCTAAGGATCAGGGAGTATCACTCCCCAAATAGGATGAGGGAAGCCATGAGGATAGTGCCCCTGTATAAGCACTCAATGCAAAGCTTGGAGGCAAACTAGATTGGCCTTAGATTCGGTCCTCCACTACTGCTAGGACTGCTGGAAGGAGTCAAGGAGGAGGAAGATGTTGGCATTAATGTTTCTGGTATGGCTATATGTTACAGATGTTGTACTTGATGGCAACACCCGAGGCAAGGCTTTCAATTTGTTGAAAATTAAGAAGTACGCAGGAAAACAGATCAGAAGATGCGTACCCGCAGGTACACCGTGAAGGGACCGCGGCCAGACTCGCAGGTCAGCCGTTCAGGAGGTGCGTACACCCAGTGCACTCACTTCAAGGTAGAGAAAAGCTCACGAGGGGTTTCTTATGTTTAACCCTTGGTATTTAGCCGACGGTATTTGTGTTATTATGGTTTTGGCTCGTGGTATTGATCCATGATTTTAGGAGGAGCTTGCCTATATAAAGCAAAGGAGATCACCTGGCTAAGCATCTTTTGCAACTGAATATCTTAAGATCTGAAATATTGGGTTATGGTCTTAAAAGCTTGATCTATATGTAAGAGAAGTTGAAAGCGAATCTGTGAAGGGTGATCTCTCGAGCGCATGATCAGATCTGAGCATCTGACTAGCTGTGCCACACTGGTAGACTGCCAATTCGGCCCTAATCAGAAGTACGCAGGTGTTTTTACGGTACAGGTGCGTGGGTACGCAGAGTAGAAATAGGAAATCTGCGTGGGTATGCAGAGCAGAAACATGAGAGCTGCGTAGGTATGCAGATGTTGGCTAGTTGAATTGTTTATGGATTAAACATTCAAGTACCACATTAATTGTCAACCAGGGAAAGTCTTTTTATTCCAAAGGCTACCGCGTACTGTATGTACTTAAACTCTAAAAGCATTGAAAAGCTGTAGTATACGTAATCCTTACGCTAAGTCATCACAGTACTGTTAAAATGAAAGCAATTAATTAAAACTACAAATCTGGAAAGCAAAGTGATGGATGCTCTGTTGGCAGAGGATCAGGACCCTATCCTCCAGGTGGGGACGTTCAGCACCTGCCCCTGTAATCAGATTGCTAATGCACACTGCACTCTAATTCACCGGTGAGAAATAACTTCAAGCAATTAATGAAACAGAGTACTAGCAAAACAGAAATACCAGAGGTAATGCTACAGAATCCAAACGGAGTACCAGAAAGAAAGAAACTATTACACACTTACACACTTGACAGGAAAGTAAATGGGTGAATCTTGTGAGGAAGGTGGGCCCAGTCCTTCTCACAAGATTCCCCAGGAACACGAAGACTGGATTAAGTGCTCAAAACAATTTTATATTCATCTGCCAAAAGGGATTCAAATACAATAAAGTTCAGACTTGCTGATGTTTCTCAAACTCTCACTTACAGACTGACTATAGACTCTAGGCTCCCCCTTTCTCATGTAGATGTCTCCTCTTTATAGAGGAGACATCTATTACAATAGACGATTACAGTTCATTCAGTTAACCCATTCTATCAAAAATAAGAATTACAGAACGCTGTTACAACAGTATAATAATATGTTCTTTCTTGGGTTCTGGCTGTTACACAGCTGGTAACTGACTTCGACCGTCTTCTCGGGATCTCCGCATTCCTTTGCCGCTTCCCCATGCTTTTCCTGATTTAGGCAATGATGACTGTGTTCTTCCTGCTTTAGACATTCGCTTGATTATGCCGCGTCAGAGTTCTTTAGATAGTTGCCATCTATTATTCGCGGCTGTTGCAAAATAGCTTGCTTTAGATGATTGCTATTGCTGACTGTAGCAACTGCGGAGTTGCTGCTTCTGGTGTTGCAGCAACTGCGTAGTTGTCGTTTCTGGTATTGCAGCAACTGCGTAGTTGTTGTTTCTGGTGTTGCAGCAACTGTGTAGTTGCTGTTTCTGGTGTTACAACAACTATACATTATACTTCCTGCAAGCTTAAGACAATTACTTGACAATTTAGTCAGCTTTCCAAGGATAAATATAAAGATATTCATGAATATGCAATGAACAATTAAACATAGATATGCGGGAAGTTACTTCGTACCTTGGGGTAATTAAGTCATTATAAAATCAAAAGCTTTCAACCTATGACTGTAAAAAGGATAATAATATGGCAAAAAGATAAGGTCAAAATAGGTCAATTCTGAGTCCCAACAGCAGAGAAGAAGAATGTTCGGGTGTGTACGCACAGTAAAAGTACGCGGCGTGACAGTATCTATAAGTACGTGGCTACAGTGGCAGTACGCGGCGTGATAGTGTCTCTGGGTGCGTACCTGCAGTAACAGTACGCGGCGCGATAGTGTCTCTGGGTGCGTACCAGCAGTAACAGTACGCAGCACAATTGAAGAAACAGTGTGTGGACACGCAGTGCGGCAGAAGGGTCTCTGCGGGTATACGCAGGGGAGTAGAATGTGAAGTGCGTACGCACGCAGACCAGAGAAAGAAAAACTACGTATCTGTCTTAAGACATTTTGTTTGGCTGTATTTTTCTGTTGATAAGGTGTTCTGGGTTTGGTCCTATTATTGTTGATCTGGTTACTACAGTTGACTGGGTGATTTTCTTATACTTGATGATCATTTGATGTTTATGGATCCAGCTTGAAAATTTATGAAAAGTGGTCCTTGTAAGAAAAGAAGTAGGGGGTTGTAGCTCCCTTCCAGGAGAGACTGGAAAACGAGAGAGAGTTGTAGCTCTCTGCAGGTTGCAGCCTGCGTACTGGTAAAGGACTGCACCAATACAAAACCATTGTAAAAGGAGTTTCTAATTTGAAATAATATAGAGACATATTGCAGCAGGTGGTTTTCACCCACATTGGGTTTCCACCTTATATCTGGTGTTCTTTGGTGTGACTATCTGTTTTTCTTGTTCATGCTCATTATTTTATGGTACTGATATGCAAAAATAATTCTAAGTATAAAGAAGGAAGATTTGTTAAAAGAATTTGATAATACTGATTCACCCCCCCCTCTCAGTATTATTTTCAACAATTGGTATCAGAGCAGGTCCTTCAGAGAAGCTTGATCGCTTGAAGGAAGATCATACATCATGAGCAACTACGAGAGGGAAGCATCAATCAGACCACCAATTTTTGATGGGACAAACTTCAATTATTGGAAGGTAAGAGTTACTGCCTATCTTCAATCTCTTGGTACAGAAGTTTGGGATATCATAGATACAGGCTATGCTTTTCCTTCAGCTACTCCTACAGATGTGGCCAAAAAGAAGAAATATGAAACAAATGCTAAAGCAGTCAATACTTTGCTGGGATGCTTATCTCAAACAGAATTCGTAAAGGTTATGCAATATAAATCCGCAAAAGAAATATGGGACAAGATTGTCTTGAGCTACGAAGGAGATGAACAGGTAAAGCATGCTAAACTTCAAACTCTCAGGATTCAATATGAGAATCTCAGGATGTATAATGATGAAAGTGTGGCTAACTATTTTCTTCGGGTAGATGAGATTGTTAATTGCATGAAAAATTTGGGTGAAGAAATAAAAGAGGCTATTGTGGTTGAAAAGGTTCTAACATCATTGTCCCCCAAGTTTGAATCTAAAGTATCTACAATAGAAGAAAAGGAAAATCTACAAATTCTTACTATGTCTTAGCTACATGGAATTCTAACTGCTTATGAAATGAGAAAGGGAGGTCCATCAGACAGAAGAGAAGCTGCTTTCAAGGCGTCAGGCAAAGGAGATTATTATGAAGCAAGTCACGTGCCAGAAGAAGAAGAAGAAGAATCAAATTTTGTCAGAAATCTTCAAAGGGGTTCTGGAAGGTTCAGAGGTAAGTTACCTTTTAAATGCTTTGCTTGTGGAAGAGTAGGTCATTATGCTGCAAAATGTCCTTATAAAGATAAAGGAAAGGAACCTGCTAGATGGAACAAGAAACAGGGTGCAAATAAGAAAAGCTACTACACTCATGAAGATAGTGATGGTCTATCAAATAGTGATGAAGATGAACAAGGTAATGAATATAAACTGTTAATGGCATTTGAAGATGATGATTATATGGATGCTATAGATGTGGATAACCTTTATGAAGAAATTACTAGACTCAAGAGATGTATAGAAGAAAAGAATATGATCATTGATACTCTACAATTTCAGATTGATGAAAAGGAAAAACATCTTGAAAAATTAGAAGGTGAAATTGTTGCTCTTAGAAAAGAGATTGAGAAAACAAAAGCTATTAATCTTAAGTTTGTCAAAGGATCTGAAACTCTGGATGAGATTATCAATGTACAACGTTCTCCTCTAAACAAGACAGGTCTGGGCTATAATGGAGAAACTTCTCAAGCATCCACTTCAAAAAGTTATCTTGATGCAGCAAAAAGGAATGAGCAAAAGCACAATGGAGACTATCAGGTAAAGCAAGGATGAATTGCAAACAAAGACTATCAGGGGCAATCCGTCTTAAGAGTGAACAACAGCTACAACCAGCCACAGGTAAAATCTTCTCAATTTGGTTCAAGAATGAATGACAATAGAAATTACAATCACTTGGCCGGTAGATTTGATAACCGCAGAAGTTTCTTCAATGGACAATGTTTCTCTTGTCATAACTTTGGTCAGAAAGCAGCTCAATGTGTTGCATATAAAACAATCATGACTAGAGAAGCTCAAAAACAAAGAAGTATGACCGGGATTACAAAAAGGACCTATAACAACTTTTCGGCTCTTGAAAATGAAGTTGAATGTTCTATTTGCAATAACTTTGGTCATGAAGATTCTGAATGCAGGAGCAGGTTTCAACAGAAAAAGGAACAAGCCCCAAGCACCAAAACATGGATAATAAAGGAACCACAAACAGAAAGATGTGGGATAGCATTTTATGCAGAGGGACAGGAAAATCTATGGTACATTGACAGTGGATGTTCGAAGCATATGACAGGTGATAAAGAAAAACTTGAGTCATATTCTGCTCTAGAAAAGGGAAAGAAAGTTTCTTTTGGAAATGATACTCCTGCAACTATAAAAGGAAAAGGCATTGCTCAGTTAAAAGAAAAAGTCAAGGCTAGAAATGTTTTGTATGTTGATGGATTGAAGCATAATCTTCTAAGTGTCAGCCAGATGTGTGATCAAAGAACCGAGGTGATATTCAGATCAAATGGATGTCTTGTTCGTGATCTTGATACAGGTAAAACAGTGATCAAAGGCAAAAGAACTCCAAATAATCTGTACATATTTGAAGAAGGACAACAACAATGCTATCTGAGCAAGGATGATGAGCACTGGTTATGGCATCGGAGGTTGGGGCATCTAAGCTTTTCACAAATAAGGAAAGCATGCAAATATCAGGCAGTTCGCGATCTTCCAGATATCAAAATTCCTGACAACACCATATGCAAATCATGTCAGTTTGGAAAACAAACCAGAACTAACTTTCCAGAGAAGGAAGGATCAGCTAGCATGCCTCTTGAGCTAGTACATACAGATACATGCGGTCCATTCAGGAAAATAACACCTCGAGGAGAAGAATACTTGATATTATTTATTGACGATTTCTCCAGGTTTGTCTGGTTAGGACTTATGAAGCACAAAGATGAAGCATTCGAAAAATTCAAATCCTTCAAAGCCTTGGTTGAAAAAGAATCAGGTCACAAAATTAAGTGCCTCAGATCCGACAGAGGTGGGGAGTTTACCTCAAATGAAATTTTCGATTTCTGTGAAGAACATGGGATAAGAAGAGAATTCTCTATAGCTAGAACTCCTCAGCAAAATGGAGTTGTGGAAAGAATGAACAGAACAGTCCAACAAATGGCTCGTGTTATGCTTGATGAGTCAGGAACTCCCGCAACTTTCTGGGGTGAAGCTACACATGCTGCGGTTGTTATTCTCAACAAGATAAATGTTCGGGTGAACAGCACTCAAACTCCTCATGAGCTCTGGAGTGGTAAGACTCCTTCGGTAAAGCACTTCAAAATCTTTGGGAGCAAATGCTATATCAAGAATACTGATGAGCAGCTTGGCAAACTTGAACCTAGAGAAGATGGAGGCATTCTTCTTGGTTACTCTCCACATAGCAAAGCATGCAAATGCTACAATAAAAGACTTGGCAGAATTGTTGACAGCATTGATGTAGTGGTTGATGAGAAGGGATACATTCCTAGCCAAGTACATCATGAAGACATCGAAGAAGATGAAGGCTACCCTCAACGACAGAATGATGAAGAATAAGAATCTCAAGAAGAACCTCAAGAAGAACCAAAGGAGCAGACAAGAATAGAAGAAAAGACTCCATCCAGATATGTTCAGAAGAATCATCCAGAATCTCAGATTATGGGGCAGAAAGAAGCAGGTGTACAAACAAGAAGAACAGTTGCAGAAGCTTCAAGCTATTTGGCATTACTCTCCTCTACTGAACCACAAAATGTGAAAGAGGCATGCAAAGATGAATGTTGGGTGAAAGCAATGGATGAAGAACTTGAGCAGATCGAAAAGAACAACACTTGGGAGCTGGTTCCTAGACCAAAGGATAAGAATGTTATCGGAACAAAATGGGTCTTCAAAAATAAATTGAATAAAAATGGAGAAGTAATTAGAAACAAGGCCAGACTTGTTTGTAAAGGGTATGCGCAGCAAGAAGGAATAGACTTTGAAGAAACCTTTGCTCCTGTTGCAAGACTTGAGGCCATCCGAATGTTCCTTGCTCTCTCAAGTTTTCAAAACTTCAAAGTATTTCAAATGGACGTGAAATCAGCCTTTCTGAATGGAGACTTGGAAGAAGAAGTATACATTGAGCAGGCAGATGGGTTCATTCTTGGAAATGATCCAAATCTTGTATGCAGATTGAAAAAGGCTCTCTATGGTCTCAAACAAGCTCCAAGGGCTTGGTACTACCGTTTGGACAAATATATTCATCAACAAGGTTTTTCAAAAGGATCAGCAGATAGCAATCTTTATATAAAAGTTGAAAATGACAAGTTGCTAATACTTGTTGTATATGTAGATGAAATTATTTGTGGCAGCAATGAAGAAGATATGAGTCAAAGCTTTGCCTTGGTCATGCAGAAAGAATTTGAAATGTCCTTGCTGGGAGAACTGACATATTTCCTTGGTTTGCAAATCCAACAAAAAGAAGGAGGAATCTTTTTATCTCAAACCAAGTATCTCAAACAGATTTTGAAGAAATATGGCATGGAAGATGCAAAACCAGTATGTACACCCATCGTCACAGGATGTAGCCTCAGTGCAAATGATGAATCTGCAGCAGTACATCAACCAACCTACAGATCTATGATTGGAAGTTTACTTTATTTGACAGGTACCCGACCGGACATCATGCATGCAGTTGGAATAGTTGGAAGATTTCAGGCAAATCTGAAGGAGACTAATCTTCAAGTAGTGAAGAGAATTTTCAAATATCTTCAAGGGACTCAAAATTATGGCTTATGGTATCCTAGAGATACAGATCTCACACTTCATTCTTATACAGATGCAGATTGGGCCGGAAGCGTGGATGACAGGAAAAGCACAAGTGGTGGTGCGTTCTTTATGGGTTCCAGACTGGTATCTTGGTTCAGCAAGAAATAGAGTTCGATTGCCTTGTCTAAAGCTGAAGCAGAATATGTTGCTGCTGCATCTTGTTGCACTCAACTCCTTTGGATGATGCAGACTTTGCAGGATTTTCAAATCACTTGTACACCACCTATCCCCATCTTATGTGATAACACAAGTGCAATCAGCATCTCAAAGAATCCTATCATGCATTCAAAAACCAAGCACATACCAATCAAGTATCATTTTCTTCGGGAACAAGTGCTTGAACAGAAGGTCAAGTTGGAGTATGTTCCTTCTAAGGAACAAGTTGCTGATATACTCACCAAACCATTGCCCAGGGACACTTTTGAATACCTCAGGCAAAAGCTGGGGGTTGTTGATGCATCATCTTATTGTTGAAACTCTTCTGATTGTATACATGTGCTGGGTGGCTGATTGGTTGAAGATTGATGGCACAGGTTCAGGGGGAGCATATAATGCATTGTTGGCATTATGGAGGATGTACAGAAGGAGATCATGGAAGTAGCTGCAATATGTCTCTATCTCTTTCATGGTGGATTATGGTTCTTCGTTGCAGATCTGGTTCATATTCAGGGGGAGCATGTTCTTAGGGGGAGCATAACCCTTTGCCCTTGATGTCAAAGGGGGAGAATGACGCTGAAGTTTTTGAGGTTGCCATCAAGTCCAAAGGGGGAGATTGTTGGCATTAATGTTTCTGGTATGGCTATATGTTACAGATGTTGTACTTGATGGCAACACCCGTGGCAAGGCTCTCAATTTGTTGAAAATTAAGAAGTACGCAGGAAAACAGATCAGACAATGCATACCCGCAGGTACACCGTGAAGGGACCGCGACCAGACTCGCAGGTCAGCCGTTCAGGAGGTGCGTACCCCCAGTGCACTCACTTCAAGGCAGAGAAAAGCTCACGAGGGGTTTCTTATGTTTAACCCTTGGTATTTAGCCGACGGTATTTGTGTTATTATGGTTTTGGCTCGTGGTATTGATCCATGATTTTAGGAGGATCTTGCCTATATAAAGCAAAGGAGATCACTTGGCTAAGCATCTTTTGCAATTGAATATCTTAAGATCTGAAATATTGGGTTATGGTCTTAAAAGCTTGATCTATATGTAATAGAAGTTGAAAGCAAATCTGTGAAGGGTGATCTCTCGAGCGCATGATCAGATCTGAGCATCTGACTAACTGTGCCACACTGGTAGACTGCCAATTCGGCCCTAATCAGAAGTACGCAGGTGTTTTTACGGTACAGGTGCGTGGGTACGCAGAGCAGAAACAGGAGATCTGCGTGGGTACGCAGAGCAGAAATAGGAGAGCTGCGTAGGTACGCAGAGCAGAAGAAGGTTCAGGTGCGTACGCACAGTAAAAGTACGCAGCGCGATAGTATCTATAAGTGCGTGGCTACAGTGGCAGTACGCGACGCGATAGTGTCTCTGGGTGCGTACCTGCAGTAACAGTACGCGGCGCGATAGTGTCTCTGGGTGCGTACCAGTAGTAACAGTACGCAGCACGATTGAAGAAACAATGCGTGGACACGCAGTGCGGTAGAAGGGTCTCTGTGGGTATACGCAGGGGAGCAGAATGTGAAGTGCATAGGCACGTAGACCAGAGAAAGAAAAACTGCGTATCTGTCTTAAGACATTTTGTTTGGCTGTATTTTTCTGTTGATAAGGTGTTCTGGGTTTGGTCCTATTATTGTTGATCTGGTTACTACAGTTGACTGGGTGATTTTCTTATACTTGATGATCATTTGATGTTTATGGATCCAGTTTGAAAATTTATGAAAAGTGGTCCTTGTAAGAAAAGAAGTAGGGGGTTGTAGCTCCCTTCCAGGAGAGACTGGAAAATGAGAGAGAGTTGTAGTTCTCTGCAGGTTGTAGCCTGCGTACTGGTAAAGGACTACACCAGTACAAAACCATTGTAAAAGGAGTTTCTAATTTGAAAGAAGATAGAGACATATTGCAGTAGGTGGTTTTCACCCACATTGGGTTTCCACCTTATATCTGGTGTTCTTTGGTGTGACTATCTGTTTTTCTTGTTCATGCTCATTATTTTATGGTGCTGATATGGAAAAATAATTCTAAGTATAAGAAGGAAGATTTGTTAAAAGAATTTGATAATACTGATTCACCCCCCCTCTCAGTATTATTTTCAACAGAAGAATAGAAAAAATGGAAGGAAGTGGATAGAAAAGTAGGTTTCCATGATAAGGAGGAAGACATCACATTAGAGGCTTCGGATGTCAGGGAATCTATCAGAGCCCTTAAGGATGAAGAGTTAGATTAGTTGCTCAGAGGATGAGCAACCCATTTAGCAGGGGGGTGATGATGAGCCCCAGAAATGGGTATTATATGGGCTCATCCTGACTATTATTTCGACTTAATCCACCATTCTCATTAGTATTTTGCATGTTTTTGAGTATATTTATGCTAATAGAGTGAACTAGGTTAGTCACTTTGCCATGTAGTCTAATGTGTGTTGTATGCAGATGTTTTGGACAATTTTTGACAAAGTCAAGGGATTTATGAGCAAATGGAAACCAAAACTTGAGGAAAATAGGGAAGAGGATTTGTAGTGGGGTGTCTCCTGCATTTATGACCCCTTTCCTTGAATCCTCCATCAACAACTCGGAGCACAAAGGCCCACATTGATGATTCCAAGGGGTGGCCGAGAAAGTCAAGTAAGACTGTTGTTTATCTTCAGTTCTAGGAAGCCGAGTTCCTTGATTTTAGGAGGACTATTGGAATTCTCCATTTGTATAAATAAGAAGGCTTCGAGCCTTAGTAGGTTAGCTAGTTATTAGTTGATTTTCGCACTGTTGTGTAGCATTGTGTTTAGCTCATTTTCGAGTTCCTTTTGAGAACAGTTTATGTAATGTAACTGCTATTTTTGATAATGAAGATGAAGCAGTTTTTGAGCCAGCACTGATCTCTTTCAGAGGGCTAAAGTTCTTGTGTTAGGGCCCAACCCAGGTTTCCCAGCACGTCCTACTGTTTACTTATATGTTTTTTCTTTAGTTCATTAGTTAATTTCTGTTGCATAGATTCACTTTACTTTGTTAGATTAGGTTGCTTTTGATGGTTAGTATAGTTGTTGTTGTTTCAGTTGATCAAGTAGGTTACTGTAGTGACAAGATAAGATTAAGAAAGGCCAACATCAGGCCCTGATCTCCTTTCTTCCTTCTTAGGACTATGATTTGAGGTCAAGGCACTTCTGCTGCCACCAAAAACACAGTTTTTTCTCTTCCAATGCAACTGCTAGTGTGATAACTTGATTTGGAAAGGTTCATAGATTAATTTAGATCCGGTTGCTTAAATAATTTTCTATTCTTTTACCATAGTTCTCTCCACATGCTTTTCTGTTCATAGGTTACTGTTCAACATTTTCTGTTTGTAGGTCAGAAATTAGGTCAAGCTAGAAAAAGTTCTGTTTTCATGATATAGTTAGCTCTTTCTTTGCTCAGTTTTGATAAGTAAATGTGCAGATCTCTTACAGCTCATCTCAGCTCACCATAAATCCATAGAATAGCTAGCACCAGCTCACTTCTCATAGATTTCCCAGCTCATTTGCAACATTTCGCTAATCTGCCCTAATTTCTGCGTTTTTTCCATAAAGTTGTTTTCTTGCCATTTGAACAAATCCAACCGTCCCGTTCATCCCTGATCTTCTTTGACAAGTTCTAGAAACCTCAACACCTTCATCCAGCCTTCAGTTCCCCTTTCCCATCATTTTTCCACCTCCAAAAATAGCTCTCGGCCTCCTCTTGTAGAACCTCCTATAGATCCTCCTATAGATCCCTTGCAACCTCCTATAGAACTTTCTGTGGGTGATATTTCAAAGTCTGATCACTTGGAATCCTTAAGAAGGGTACTAGGGGCTTCTTAGGACCGCTCCACACCTTCCTCCACCTTTGCAACAACCAAGTCTATCTTCCTTTGCCACCAAACTTCTACATAGTCATAGCCAGATAGATCACAAGCATAATAATTTCACATAAAAATACTCAAAATCACAAAAATATGTTTCCTTTTCATTTCTTTTTAGAAGTAGCTTGAATAAATGCAATTTACCTTTTCAATAGTCAATGACACTCATTTCATCAGTTTTTATCTCTTTTCTTACAAAAGTAGGGTTAGTAGGTAAATTAGGGCTTACTAGGGTTTGCGTTACATTTCAGTTTTCCTTCTCTTTCTGCAAGTAGAATAGCCTCTTTAGAGTTAGTTTCTTTCATCGCAGTTAAAAGCTTCTTCTGAGAATTCATAGAATATGGCTTAAGCTCCTAGCGAAGTTGCACTAGATGATCAAGTGACAACATGCAGTAAGAGCTAGTACTTGTGCATATAGCACCATCACTTCCAAGTTTGTTACGAACTACCGGGTTGATAAAAGTAAAGTAGAGAGCCCGAGGAGTTGCAACATTATTGCTGCAATACTGGTGCTCACCAATAGATTCTTACTGATAAAGTAAATGTCATAAGGCAAGTTTTCATCTATCTAGCCTAGGGCTGCTCCTATGGTTTTGTGGGAGGCATCAACATGAATGTGAAAAGGAAGGGCCCAATTTGGGCCTCAGAGAATCAGTGCAGTGGTTAACTTGTTCTTCATGTTGTCTAGGGCCTCTTGACATATTTTTGACCAAACAAACTCAGTCTTTGGGCAGCAACTCAAATAAAGGAGAAGACAACTTGCTGAAGTCTTTTATAAACCTTCGGTAGTATCCAGATAACCCTAGGAAAATTCTGACATGTCTCTGCTTTTGTGGAGGTGGGACCCTTTGGATGATAGCTACCTTTTTTTGGTCCACCTGCAGTCATGGCTGAGATATTGAATGACCTAGCATGGTCCCTGCAGTCATCAAGAATTCACATTTTTCAGGACTGAGAGACAGGTTCATTTCAATGCATTTGTGTAACACATTACCTAAGTTGGATAGAGCCTCCTATAAATCACCTCCATAAGGTGTAAAATCATCGATATAAATTTCTACCGCATCATGGACTAACTCGGCAAAGATACTCAGGAATTCTCTCTGAAAAGTGGCAGGAGCATTGCATAAGCCAAAAGGAAGGACCCTATAGGCGAAAGTACCCTAAGGACAAGTGAAGGTGGATTTATCTTGGTCTTCTAGCGTAATCTGGATTTGATTGTACCCACTGAATTCATCTAGGAAAAAGAAAAGATTTTTCCCTTCCAGGGCATCTAGCACTTGGTCAATGAAAGGTAGAGAGAAATGGTCCTTATTTTTGGATTTGCTTAACTCCCTGTAATCAACACAAATCCTCCACTTACCATTTTTCTTTGGAACCAACACCTAACGAGAGACCCAATCACTATTTGAGATAGGGTAAATGAATCCTGCATCTAGCAGCTTTTGCAGTTCTTCTTTGACTATATCTTTAAGCGCTAGATTTATCCTCCTTTGGGGTTGCCGGACTAACTTGCAACCTTCTTTGATATAAATGTGGTCACTACACACTGAGGGGTGCACTCCATTTCTTTGTAACTCCAAGCAAAGGCATCCAGATGTTCCTTTAGCATGTTAAACAACTTTTCTTCTTGGAGAACAAAAAGAGATGGATTAACTTTGAAAGCTCTCTCAGGGCTGAATTCTATGGTTTTGACACAGAGAGGGTTGGAATCAGGTAAGCATAGATCAATTTGATTGTAGTTCTATGTTTTCTTTACTACTTCTTCTAAGGACAATGTACTAGGAATTGGACTTTGGAGTATGTGTTCAATTAAATCATCTTCATCCTACTGTCCCCCTCCCATGGTCATTTCCAAGGTATAGAGTTGGGCAAAATAAACTTCATCTTCTTCCTCCTCTTCTAGCCACAAAGGTAAATCATGTTTTATAGATGGTTGAGAAGGAGGTATAGGACTAATTTCTTGGACATATGCAAATTATTGATGGTCATATTTCCAACTCTGCAGCTAATGTAAGCATCGACAGTGGCTAACCAGGGCTTCCCAAGAATGAGAGGTAACCAGTAAGCTTAGCCTTAGGCTGGAGAACTAGGAAATTTGCAGGGTATTCCTAAGAGTCAATGGAGACCATCACATCCTCGACAATCCCCTCAGGTGTCACTATGGAGCGGTCTACAAGTTGCAAAAATATTGTGGTCTTTCTTAATGAACCTTGGAGGTTGAGCTTCAGCATGGTGTCCTTGGTCATCACATTAGTGGCAACTCCAAGATCGATCAAAGTGTGTGGGACGATGGTTCCATTGATGTGCACATCTACTACAGAGCTTCCAGGGTCCAAACACTTTTGACAGATTACCTATCCCAGCATTAAGTCAGATAGTTTTCCAATTACATTAATGGTAGGGGCATCTCTTCTTCGCCTCCCTAGATGCTTGAAGCACTTCTTCTTAATCAACTTGTTGTAAATAGGTACATATTTAATAGCTTGGAGAAGTGTAAATTTGACACATAGGATTTTTAATTCTCCCAGAAGTTCAGTCTCTTCTGGGGTAGGCTGGGGTGTTTGGGTTAATCTCTCCGGAAAGGGTGGTGGATTTACTTTAAGCATGCTTTCCTCTCTTTCTTCCTCAACCTCCCTAGGTGGAGGTAGAGGTTGGTTTTCTGGAAGTACTCTCCCAAATCTCAGGTTGATTTCCTGAATTCCCACAACATAAGCTGGATATGCTGTATCTCCACTATATATTTGTTGTGCATGTATTTTGTTCGGGTTCAAATTTGGCTGGGCAGGCATCTGGGGTTTTTTAGGTGGAGCAGAGTGTAAAAGTCGTGGTTGAGCAGGTGGCAAAGGTAATAAAGTTGGAACATTGTTCTATGGGGGCCTCCACCCCTTGGGATGTGCATTCCACTTAGGTTGTGGTGGAGCATATGGTTGAAATGACTAGGTGGCTAGCTAGAAATTATATTGAGGGGAAAATGACCAAGGAGGAGGTGTAGACCAGGAAGGATGAGTAGGACCCCCCCAAGAAGATATGGATCTGGTCTGGTTGGGGTTGTAATATGCATTGGATGACCCTTTCATGCCCTACTAGTATGGCCTAGGCCCATGAGGTCTCCTTTGGTTTATGTAGCAGAGCTTCTCAGTGACCCCTTCAACTCCTTGATATATATATTTTAGTCCAAGTAGAGGAGGACACTTGTCTTTGGAGTGGTTTTCTTCATAGACTGAGCAGACTTCAATAGAATTTAATGGACATTCATTCCTAGGGTGCCTCCATGTGCATCTAGGACAAAAAGTGGCCAATGATCTCTCTTCTTCCTCCTGATTTCTCTTAATGTGCATAGTGTCCATATGTAGGGCAAGGGTTTACAGCATATCACTTTTGAAATCCTCTAGCATATTTCCAATTTCACCCTTGATGGATGAATTTGAAGAGGATGGACTGACCATAGGTTGACTACCCCTACCCTTTTTCCTAGATGCCCTAGAATGGTTTCTAAAGATAGTCTTGATATCCTCATAGGGTAACTAGTAGATATCCCCTCCTGCTAACAAGTGTAGGGTATCCAAAAGATCTTCCCTTACTCCTCTAAGTAGGACCAGCTTTAGCAACTGAAGGTCAAGTGTGCACCTGACCCTTTTGTAGCTAAGCTGGAATCTCTCTTCATAATCGTCTAGGGATTCATTATTGCCTGAGGTCATCCTAAAAATTTCCTCCTTAGTGTGTTTAGACCTATAGTAGTCTCGATACTTGTTGTTGAAGGCTTGCTGCATCTGAGCCCAATTTGTGATCCTATCTTTAGGTAAACCCATGAACTAGTGCAAAGCTGCACCCTTGGGAGTGGATGCAAATAGTTTCAACTTATGCTCATCATTTGTATAGTCATAGTTTCGGCATATGAAAACAAACTCAAATAAGAATGTGTTTGGGTCTTCTGTGGTCAGGCCATCGAAATGAGGAAGGGTAGAGGGGCTTATATTTTTCATCTTAGTATCCCCATTGGTTTCCCTGATGGGGAAGGCACCATCAACTCTTTCTCTATTTCCTCTGTCATTTCCGTTTTCAGCCATTGGTTTAGTAGGAACGGGTTATTCTTCTTCTTCTTCCCCTGTAGGTTCTTCAAATATGTATGGTGGCTTACCTAAGGGTTCCTCTAGTTCACAACCACTGAAGAAGAGGGAAGGTTGGCTATTTGAAGCAGTGGGGGTATTTGGAAAAAAATTTCCCTAAGTTATCCCTATTCCTACGAGGCATGAAAAAATGTTTTGTTTTGTTTTGTGTTTTTTTCAAACTTTAAAAGTAATTGCAGAATTGAAATTGCAGACTGAATGAAAACTACTGACTGAATGAAAAATTAATTGCTTGATTGAAATCTTACTTGCATAATGGAAAGGAAAGCAAAGAATGCAACATGGAAAAGGAAGCAATCTAAATTACTTTTTCATAAATGAAACTAATAGTAGAATATCAGAAACAAGAAATGGAAGAAAGAAAGCAGTAATCACATATTACTCAGACACCTCCCCGACAACAATGCCAAAAAGTTATGAGCACCAGTATTGCGGCAAGAATGCTACAACTCCTAGAGCTACTAGCTTTACTTTATCAACCCGGGGTTCGTACAAACTTGGAGGTGACAGTGTTGTATACACTAGTAAAAGTGATGGTTCTGCATTTTGTCACTGTTCAACTAGCGAGAGACCACAAGGGATTTCGAGCTAGACTTCTATGAATTCAAAAGAAGCTTGATTGTTGATGAGAGAAACAAAAATATACTCTAGGAGGAAGCTTGTCTACTGCAATAAAGAAAATGACTGAAATCCTATGCTAAAAACATGCCATTCTCTATCTAACTGGTGAGAAAGTATGCTTTACAAGAATTCCAAGCTAACATGTATGAAATGCTACTATCCTAAGCATGGAAGTTCAAAACATCAAACATCACTACTGTGCATGTAAAGGACTGAAATAAACCTATTTTTTTTCTTTTTATTCTTTATATGGAAAATCAAGTGTAAACCCTAATCTCTTTTGGTGACATGGAAGGTGGATTAGGGATGTTGGTGGATGGTTGGGAGGTTTGGGAGACCCTCAAGTACCCTTGTGTGGCTTCCTAGAGGTTTTCCCTCAATTCAGCCTCAAAACAGGCCACTCTAGGAAAACCTACAGCATGTCCTAAAAACCTACAGGATTCCCTGTATTTCTACAGGATACAGTTGAGAGAAAAACGATGGGTTCTATAGGTAATTGAAGTCTTAGGGAAGGTGTTTGATAGGTGGAATGGAGTGAGAAAATTCCTAGGGTCACTTAGAACTCAAAACCAAGGTTAGGAGATGGTTGGATTTGCTCAACATGCTTGGAGGAGTTTCTATGTAAAATGATGAAATTGGTGAAGGTCTTGGTGAAAGCAAGGAATGATTATGGATGGATGAAGTTGGAAGGTGGTTTCTTGCTATAGGATCTCTCTCTACTTCTAAAACACCTACTCTGCATCAAACATTGATATTTTCCAAAAAAATTATGTAAACAAGAAGAATTCTAATAAGCTAGAAAAATAGAGTTTAATGAGCTAGCTGTCTACTTCATGCATGAGGAAAATTGCATAATGAAATGGAATCATTGATAAGATCTATTTTAAGAATAAAGATGGAAGAGATGGTAATTAAATCCTACACTTGCAAACTGATCAAATTCTGGTTCAAGTACAGTAAACTCTAAATTCTATGAGAAAATAGAAATCTATCTTTTTGGGGCTGCATAGGGGTCCTTTCCTCAAGTCATGATCCCTGAAGGAAGAAGTGAGGCCAAGACACCTATTGAAAGCTTTGTGATGCTTTTTCCTTCTAACCTTTTGCTGAAGTAAAGCACAAATGGAAGAAAACTAATAAACAAACTAATCAAATCTACACTGCTTGCAATGAAATGCTTCTAAGGATAATTTAATCATGAATCTATGAACTAATCTTAGCATACAGAGATAAGAAGAGGAACCTTTGTTGCTAGGGTTGGGCCCTAACCCAAGAGCTTCATCCCTTTGAGTTAACTCAGTACTAGATCATGGAAAATCTCATTCTCATTATCAAAACAGAAAATTACATAGCAATGTCTTCCACAAGTCTAGAGCTCAAAAATAACTAGTGTTTTTACAACCAAAATCCGAATCCTAATGACGCTCTAGGCCTCTTTATTTATACAACTAAACTCCCCAACGAATTCCTTAAATATACGGAGGCTCGACTCCTAAACTCGAGATGAACTAACTCTTTGACTATCACTTGCTCGGCTGCCTTTTGATCTTCATGACTTGGCTGCTTGTACTCCAAGCTGGTGTGATTAATGGAGGAATATTTGAATGAGGGAGGAGTAAATGAGGAGGATTTAACTCCTACAATCTCTCTCCCTTGTCCCATTCAAGTTTCAAACCTTAATCTTTGCAAAATTCCTCAATTTTCTCTTTCAAACCTGCATTTAGTTCATATTAGTCCACTAGGCATAATATCTCACTTTAAATCATCTCATTAAAGAAAATATAATCAAAACATGTAATAAATTGTGAGAAGAGTTGATTTGACTAAGCTAGGAGGTGACTTAAGGTCCATATAGTTACCCAATGATGAGGCTCATCACCCCAGATTAAAGGTACACGTATGTTGAGGTTTGGTAAGTAAATTAATCTTATGAATATGTAGGTAGCAGTAGAGCAAGGTCAGAAGATTTATAGCAGCCTAGAGCAAGGAGTGATTAGGAGTTTTCTATAGGTGAGAACCACGAAGATGCCAAAAGCCCAAACTCAGGAGATTGTTTGGTGAGTTATCGTGTAGCAAAGGAGAGCCTTGTTATTGTGGAGGCTTGTTGCAAGTCACAAGTTAAAGTTATTATTAGAATACCAAGAATAAAGCATATGAATAAGAGGTCATAAATTTTAGTACCTCGGGAGTCAGATTCAGGATCATTGACCCACCTCCAAGAAATTGGCAAAAATGACTCTAAAAGAAACAAATGTGGAAGGGACAACTATGAAAAGATAAGGTGATTTATCAAAATTATATTCAAAATCATGAAAACCAAATCCATGAGAGACCTTACGAATTTGTTAGGATCTTTGTGGAGAAGATAATGGATCTTAAAATGATCCATGATATTGTAATTTTATAATATAAATTGTAAACTAGTGTGTGTTTGAGGGGAAACCATTGAATGATGAAGAAGCATGTTGAGGCACCATGTAATGGTGTAATGATTAATTTAATGGAATTTTATTCCTGTGTTATGTAATTCTATGTGTGAATCATGGATTTATGCATCAAAATTATACTAGATCAATATTGTTGATAATTTGTTTGTCAAACGCTTATAACCAATTATTTTTTATGATGGAGGTAATCCACCATCGATTACATGATGGGTCAACAATGATCCATTACGTGGACTAATTGAAGATAGACTAATGTGAGCTAGTGTGAGGAGAGCCGATGTGGTTTTTTAGCCTTTTGTACGGTGACTTTTTAGAAACCTACAACGTTGGTTGTTTAAACCCCACAACCTCTGCTCAGTGCTAGTTTTTTTGGTTATCCACAACATGGAGAAAAGGGGTGTTGCATCAAGGATTAAAGGTTGACTGTGGGACCATAACCCATAGGTCTAGGATCAAGAACATTAGAAAATCTATTTGAAGGACCCCTAGGAAGTGTTTTCATCATAATGATATCACACTATTTAATCTAGATCTTTTAACTTCAAGGATGCATTTATAATTTCATATAATAAAGAATATTAACCATGTAGCTTAAACCAAATGAAAAGAAGTGGAAAGACATAAGAAATCGCGAGATCAAGGACACATCAATTTGATTATGGAGTTCACCCAATGTGGGCTACATGTCTTGGCCTTGCTCAATAGTGGGGAGGTGTTCTTTTATTAAGTGGCATCAAAGAAATCAATTACAAGAAAATTTATAAAAAATTACCCTTATACCTCCAATCTGGATGGTGGATTGAAAATGGAGAGCCTAGCTGGAGAAAAAGACATCACCACTAAATTCCTAGTGTGAAAACGTGTAAAATTGACTATAAACTTGCCGAATTCTTACACTGTCACTTGTGGCCCTCTAAGGAAATCTTCAAAAAATCTTGTTGATGCCCTCGCTTAGGGTTCTACTTGGCTTATGGTTCTTCACATCCAAGTTCAAACCTCCACCCTTCGCTTCTTTGCCGATTGAACAGTTTGAAATGCATTTAAATAAGTTTGTAGGTAGATATTCAAATGGGGACCGTTTGGTTTCTTGGTAAAGCTCTATGTTTGGTAGGGGGGAGGCTGGAGGTTCCAACCTGCTGGAGCTCATTTGATTTGGCATATTATAAATTTTTTATTAGTGAGGGCATCTAGGAGGTAGGCCAACCGAGATCTCTGGGCGAGTTCAAGCCCCACCGGCCTTGGATCATGTGACAAATGGCACAGTGGGGGCCGAGTCCATCGATGGGTGGCTCACCCATATCTATATATATATATATATATATATATATATATCTATTACACACACACACACACACACACATATATGGATTGTGGGTGACAGGGTTTGGCCACCTACAAGCCTATTTCAATACATTTTATTTTTAATACTATGACCATGGGGTGGCAGGTCCGATCCGCCCCCTTTTTTTATTATTTTTTTTTTTTGGTTTTTTACAACCAATTGATAATTTTTAACTTTGCTAAAAATAAGGGTCACTAGATGTTTTAAGTAGGTGAAAAATTCACCCATATGGTGGTTGGATTTTGTGCACTGGGTCTTAGTCAATTTGTTTCCTCGTTAACCCTACCGCTTGACCAAGTTTGACCAAAGCTTTGACCAGCGATAACTTGACCATACAAACTTAGATTTGAGTGTCATTTACATCATTGGAATTAGGGTGATGAGAACTACGATATGGTTATAGTTTCAATTCCATATGACAACTTTTATTTTGAGCTATTTTCAAGGCCACTTGTACTTCTAGATCCTCCTTGATCATTCCTCGCCACTGAGGAGCTCTTATTCCTCCAAAACCATGACCATGTCCTACACACTGCACATGTCCTTGTTAAACCACACTTGCAACATTTGTATTGCATGCCAATCTGGTACATCCATTGCAATCACATACAAACCACACATGACTAAAACAACAACATACTTGCAAAGAGTTTATCACACACACTATTTGGTCATGTTTTACATAATAGAAACCAATACCCTAGCTACTCATAAAAGGCCAAAAGCATCATCATTTCTTTAGTAAGTGATGGAAAACACATCATCAGTTTGACAATTATTCACAACACATGGTTTACAAAATGTAGCCATGACAAGCAACTATACCTAGTAAAACCACCTCCTAGTTATAAAAGCGAATGGGTCATCTCCCTGTGGTGGATTCACTTGTGGTATATCTTCTCCAATTGGTTTCTTAATGGGTGCTTTCTGGGCCTAGAGTGTTTGGCACACAGCTTTCTGGTGTCCATCCTCGTGGCAGTAACTACAATGATTCTTTCTCTTCAAAACTTTTTGAGTCATCTTGGGACACTTTCACCTAGTGCACCTCTCAAAAGTGATTATGGAATCCTCACTGTCACTGGAATGTGATGAGTTGTTTTCACCATCTATTTTTGGTTGGTCACTGGCTATCTTGGAGCATTCCCCAACCTCTTTTCTGACATATCCAAGTCTTGCATAGCAAGGAAATTCTGCCACTTTGATGGGGTTCACAATGCCTTGGCCATTAATGTCAAGACCCTTTCCTTGATACCCCATTTTGTTTAACAAATTTGATCCAATTCCTGTAGTATGTTTCTCAAAAGTAGCGAAATCATCATCATAAAAAGTACATTAAATTGACTAATCACTTTTTACCTCAGGCTTGTCATGCTGCAACTTCTCAAAGGCCTCCTCCTAGGTTTGTACTTGATGTTGCAACCTTTTTTTCTCTTTCTCTTCTTCTTGTAGGAGTCTCCTCAGTTGAAGATTCTCCATCTATTTATTTTGTTGATTTCTTCAAGTTATTGGAGTCATGCCACATTGAGTGCCATTTTCATATTTGGTACAACATATGCTAAAATCTTTGTCTCACCATCTGAATCAGAACACAAATCGATGGGTTCATCTGTTGCAATCCTAGTAGCTACAATCTTCATTTCTTCACTTGAATCTAATCCCAAGTCGATTGGTCCACCACCTATAAATACTGCAACTATGATCTTCTCATCCTCCTCTGATTCAAACTCTTGTTCTTGTTGCAGAGTTGTAATTTTTTTCCTCTTCTCTTTACCGTCGTTCCTCTTAGGTCTCAATTCTTGATGCAGTTTACAAAAATTCTCCTCATCATGCCCTTCTTTCTCACGTTGAGTACAAGAGGAATTTTCTCTTCTTCTCTTAGCTATCATTTCCTTCTTTGGGCGGTCATCTTGTTCATGATTCTACTACTTTCAAGACATAAGACCTTCACACTAGCTTCATCAAGAGACTTAGGATCAAATAATAACAATGAATGGTGTAAATGACTATGCAAATAGCCAATGTATTTCATAAACGTATCAGAAGTGTCTAGTGAAACATTCAATGCTAATGCTTGTTTTCTAAAATCCTCTATAAAAGTCTGAAAATTTTGATCTTTTCTTTGTTTCAAATGTTTCCATTCCATCATGGCCTTCTATTTGTAGCCCAATGGATAAAATTTCCCTCTTAAAGAAGAAATGAACTCAAACCAAGATGAAAGACCTTTATGACTATTCTTACCACCTTGTTGTAGTTTTCCTTCACACCAGACGAGAGCGGTGCCACTCAATCGAAGGGATGCTAGTTGGATCTTGACTTCATCCTCTTTGATTTGTTGTATGAAACAATACACTTTGACTTGTCTTATCCATTTATCTAGATTTTATGTATTAGATTCTTCACTAAAAACATGTAAATCAAATTTGACATTTAGCTTAAAAAATGGCTTTTTAGATGCATTCCTCTAATGCCTGTTAGAGTGATGAGAGGAAGAAGAAGAAAAATTGTCACTAGAAGATGGAGAAGGAGGAGGCTCTTATCCACTACCTCCATGATTTACTGCTGCATGGTCATCTGTATATTTCTTCTTGGGATTGGTTGTCTTCTCATACTCTGCAAATAGTTTGTCAACTCTCTCTGCCATGTTGTAGAAATCGTTGTGATAGTTTCACTCTTCCTCCATTCAAGTTTCCTCATCTCCCTTGTCTTGTCTTCATGGTGCATGCCCCACTTCAGGATCAAAAGACTTAAGTTTTCCTTCACCTCTTTGGAGCTTGTTCCTAGTTAGCATTCACTCACGCAACTCGCATTAAGAAGACCTACCCTGATACCAAACTTGATCCAGATATTTTAACTTCAAGGATGCATTTAGAATTGCATATAATAGAGAGTATTAACCATGTAACTTAAACCACATGGAAAGAGTAAAAAAAAATAAGCAATCATGGGATCAAAGACACATTGATTTGATTATGGAGTTAACCCAATGTGGGCTAAATCTTTGAGCCCTTCTCAATGGTGAGGAGGCCTAATTTTATTAAGTGGTATTAGAGAAATCAATTACAAGAAACTTTAAAAAAAATGACCCTTACACCTCTAATCTGGATTATGGCTTGAAAATTGAGAGCTCAGATAGAGAAACAGATCTCACCAATGAATTCCTGGTGTGAAAAATTACAAAATTGACTATAAACTTGCCCAATTCTAACACTATCACCTTTGGCTCTCTAAGGGAATCTTTAAGAATCTTTTTGATGTCCTCGGTCAGGGTTCCACACCTTGGACCTACTCAGGGTTTCACCTGGCTCGTGGTTCCACATCTCCAAGTTCTGAACTCTGCCCTCCACTTCACTGTCGGTTAATTGGTTTGAAAGGAATTTAAATAAGTTCACGAGAAAATATTCCAATGGGGACGATTTGTTCTATTGGTAAAGATATATGTTTTGTGGGGGGGAGATCAGAGGTTCCAACCCCCCACCTAACCAATTTGAAGCACATTCGTTAATTGGTTTTTGGAGCTCATTTGATTTGGCATATTCTAATGTTTTAATTGGTGAGAGAACCTGGGAGGTAGGCCGACTAAGCTGGCCAGGCGGGTTCCAGGTGGGGGTCGGGTCGAGCTGCAGGAAGCCCACCCATTAAAATTATGTATATATATATATATATATATATATATATATATATATATATATATATATATATATATATATATATATATATATATATATATATATATATATATATATATATATAGATATATATAGATTGTATCTTATATGGACCCGGGGTGGTGGAGTTTGGCCACCTTCCACCCCATTTCAATACATTTTATTTAATATTACGACTGGTGGGGTGGCAAGTCTGACGTGCCCGGTCTACCCCATTTTTAAATATTTTTTTTCGGTTGTTTACAACCAATTGATCATTTTTAACTTTTCTGAAAATAAGTATCATTGGACATTTTAGGCAGACAATAGATTCACCCATCTGGTGGTCGCATTCCATGTGCCGGGTCTCGGTCAATTTGATGCTTGTTAAGCATGTCACTTGGCCAAGTTTGACCAAAACTTGGACCAGCCATAGCCTGACCATATAAACTCAGATTTGAGTTCCGTTCACACTTTTGGAATGAAGGCGACGAGCACTATGATCTGGAACTAATTTCATTTCCATATGAAATTTTTGATTTTTGAGCTATTTTCAAGGCTACTTATACTTCTAGATCCTCATGGATCACTATTAATTCTAGCTTAGTGATGTACTTATCATCCTTGAGATGGTTTAATAAGTTTTCAATTTGAGGTAAAGGTTAGCATTTTTTTATAATGACTTCATTGAGAGCAATATAATAACTTGTCAAGAATCATTCTTTCATTTTCTCTCCTACATATAATGAAGTCTAGAGATGCATAGGATGATGACCCAAGTTATATGTGACTGGATTCATTGGCATACTAGAACTAACATTCAATTTGACTCATTTGAAGTGGAGATAAGTGATATAATAGGGGATTGTGGTTTGCAAACCCATGTAGAAAACTAATAGAGTTTTCTAAAGTGTCGATAGGGAGTAGCCTAGTGGGGTGCTTGAGAACATAAAAAAATTCCTCTAGTAGAGCCTACATAAAGGTACGTGCATTTCACATTTGATTATTAGGACACATGTGATAACAAATGTAGATAAAAAGAAATTTATGTAGGTTGAAATGGTGAGCCATAACATTTTAAGAGAGAAGTAACCATTGAGTAATCAAAAAAATGTGAGTTCATATATTTTTCAATCTTTAAAATTTTTATGTATTTCCACATGTACCATAGGATGCATTAAATTGGTTTTTATGTGGAATTACCAAAATGTCTATAAGACTAGCCATGTGTGGGGATATCATTGTAACATTCCTCAATTTCATACTAAAAAAAAATGTTTGATGTTATAAATAACCAATAAGATACAAACTCCTAATTATTTCACAACTTTTTCAACTTGCCCTTTTTTTCACACAGAGTTATGGTATACATTCCTTTACCCAACCGTGAATTTGAAACTAAGACAATAATTTACTTTAGAGTCTTATTAAATATTTCAATTTCAATATCTTGTTCCAAAGATAATGGGCATGATTTTTCATTTAACATTGTATCAGGGTGCCTTTTATTGAGCCGTGAGGTTCATTCTACAACTCAGTATGATGTGTAACCCTGTCCATCCATCATCAAATTTGAAATTTTTCTCATATCCACTAAAATAAAAATTAAAAGATATATAAAAATAGAAAAAATGAAATAACTATATAAACTTAAATAATGTCGATTCATAAAAAAAATTGTACGTGAAGAAATTGGATCCCTCTCGGCTCATGTTAGATCCATATTTAAGATGGATGTATGCTAGTATTAGTACCTAAACACATTTAAAGGATGCCTCTCATCACAATACTTTCCACTTATTTGATCCACACATAGTGGCTCTCATTCTTAATTAATTAATGTTTATCACTAGATATATACATATTACACTTAGCCCCAAGGGTTAGCTCAACTGGTCAAACAAGTGCCTTGCCGTTCAGGAGTTCATAGGGTCAATTCTCCCCAAAGCCCTTAGGGTTAGGCCTAGCTATTGGCTGCGGGGCTTGATACCCTTGATCAAGCTCAAATATTTCCATGGACGTAGCAGCCACCTAATGACCGCGGGAGTCCGTGAACCACCAAATATATATACATATAGATACATATATACATATTACACTTTTCAACCTATGTGTTAACATATAATACTAAATCATATAGCATTAAAGTCCCTTTTGCTCAATATTATTCATATTTTTTATAATGTTTATACCATATATTAGTATCATATGTTGCAAGGACCAAGCTTTTCCATTAATTCATACTGTTGGCATACGAATAGCGCTACTACCCATACATTTTACAAGAAGTCGTATTATTATTCTATACCCTTGGTATATGAAAAATCATCATTTATCTATTGTAGTATTAGCCATTCACCATTATTAACTTTTCGTATGTGAAGTTTATGTTAACAATATGGGATATATTGAAATTGGGATGGCCCAAACATTACACATGGTAGGGTTTCACATAGGCCACACGACAACATTCCATGTGAATTCACATGACCCACCTAGCTCGCACACTTTTAATGGACATGCTTTTATTTTATGATCTAATAGTCGAAAATAGTTAGGTTTCATCAAAACAAGCCTTCCCTTACCTTTCGAATCATTTGTATCTATTCCACTTGGTCTCTCATGGCCAGAGGAATGCTCTACTTGTATCATGGTCCTCAGTCATACTAGTTTAATTAAACATTTCCATTTCCAAGGAATTGATCTATTTTTTGCTTCACATAGGTATGGCTATCCATCTGGATATTTTGTGCAATAAGTTGTTATATTTTTCTTATTCCTTGAAATTGTTTATCAATGTTTCTCACTAGTTCTCCTATTTTCATTTTAGCAAATTTGCTAGGGTCTTATATGTATCACAGTGATTCTATGTTAATTCATGTTATGAAACCGGCTCACAAAAATATAGAAAAGATAGATGAATGCCTTAGAAATAAGCCTCTTCAAGGGGGCAACCTCCTTTACATTACACAAATGAACAATTCTTAGATGATTCAAATGACAAGAACTCCTTACTATATATAGGAGTCTAAGGGGTCATAATATAATCAGAGGTGACATAACAATAATAATGTAAGGGAACAATAATAACAATAGTGGGTTTCCATGGGGCACAATAATAACAATATGGGGACTACATGGGCACAACAATATAATAAGGGGTTGTACTAATAACAATAAGGGGTTACACTAGTAGTATAGGGACCTAACATGCCCCTCTCCTTCAAAAAGCGTTGTCCTCAAGGCTTGAGTAGTTCTCAATGCTTCTGTACAAAATTATCATCCTTCCATGTGGAATCTTCAGCCGGTAAGTTCCTCCACTTGATGAGATACTCTGAAATTGATCGATTTCGTAGTTTTCGACTTCTCGGTTCTGTGAATGCTTTAGGTTCCAATATGATTTTTCCTTCCTTGTCAATTTTTGTCAATATTATTGGAACTGAGATCTTCAGCAACTTTTGAATGAGTTCCCACCCTGCTTCACCATTCATCCATTCATCCCTTGCTTTGTTTATCAAATTTGGTTGGATAATTATACCAACCTCTACCATTTCTGCAACCATATGTTCAATTTCACTCCTTTGGGCATATGGATATCTATAAGGCCTGATGTTTGGAGGAACACTTCCTAGAATCAAATGAATAGCATGATCATGATCACGAATATGTGGGAGACCATTGGGAGTCTCAAATACCTTGGAATGATTGTCTAAGACTTTTTGGAGATATGGAGAAATACATGATTTCGATGTGGGAACCATTAGCGAACATAATTGTGCAATTACACCTCGTTGTTCTTTCTTTAGAAGCTTTGTCATTCCATTAGAGCTGATTATCTTTCCTAGTTTCCCTGTGATACCCCTTAATTTAACTTCCTTTCCTTCCTAAGAAAATTTCATGAAGAGTTCTTGAAAATTAAAAGCTATTGTACCCAAGTATTGTATCCATTGGACTCCTAGTACAACATCAGCACCACCCATTGGAATGGAAAGCATTGGAATATTCAATACATATTATCCCATGGATAGCTTGATATTATGGCACTTTCTAGAGAAATTTATGGTTCCTCCACTTACAGTCGTCACTTGACACTCTAGTGCTGGGTATAGGAAGCAATTCAATTCCTTGGCTATCTTACAATGAATAAAATTATGGGTACTACCTGACTCAATCAACACTATTACCTTTTTCTTCTTGATGTGTCCTTATATCTTTATACTTTGAGGAGTGGTAATTTTCCAATGCATTACAAGATATGGTTACATTCATTTCTTGATGCTCGATGTGATCTTTCACTTCTTGAACATTTTTCTTCTTGATAGGTCCTTCTATATTGATAGTTTGAGGAGTGGTAATTCCAACCAATGCATTACAAGATATGGTCAGATTCATTTATTCTTTCTCGATGTGATCTTTCACTTCTTGAACATTTTTCTTCTTGATATGTCCTTCTATCGTGAGAGTTTGATGAGTGGTAATTCTTGCCAATTATTTACAAGATATGGTCGGATTCATTTCTTCTTTCTTTGGGGTTGGTTCCTGGTGTATATTCTCTTCTTTTGATGTTTCTTGATCCTTTTCTTCCTCCTCTTCATAATCTATGTAAAATAATTTCTTCTCAGCACACTTATGCCCTTTAATGTATTTGTTATCACAATTGTAACAAAGTCCTTTTGCTCTTTTTTCTTCCAATTGTTGTGGTGTCAACCTTGTAGGTTTTGAAAGGTTAGGAGAAACAACACTTCCATATTTATAGTTGTGAGGGGTAGAATTCCTTGTTGCCATAATTTTGCTTTCCACTTTTTTTGCCAACCTAAATGCCTTCTCCAATGAATCAGGTTCCCAAAGACGAACCTTATGTTGAATGTTATCCTTTAAAGTCCCTATGGAGACATCAATCCACTACTTCTCTAAAATATCATTTTCCCTTATATTCAATTTTTGAAAGTCCTCAATGTTCTCTGCCATTGAACAATTTTGTTTGAGATTTATCAATTGGATAAAGAAGGTGTTTCTCTTTGTATCCTCATAATGTGCTATCATTTCCTCCGTGAAAATTGACCACGTAACAAGTGGTTTATGAGAACAAAGCCCTTTGTACCATAAAAATTGATCCAATTCTAAATAATTAGATGCAATACATACCTTTTGTAACAATGGTACACCATGTAGATCAAAGTATTTCTCCATTTGTAGTATCTAATTTACCAGATCCTTGCCATCAAACTTCCTCATATTGCCTTTTCTTGATTTTAGGAGCTCGATCATGAAACGACTGTAACTATGTAATTTCAGATATTCTAGTTTTGAAATCATGACCTATAGTAGCCCTTTGTGTCCTCTTTCCCATGCCACTAGTCTGATTGAAATTGGATTCTCCAAGAAAGAGTTATGCACAATCTCCCAAGATGACCTGATTATATACCTTTTCAGAAGAGCGAACTTGTATGAAGCGCCACGTGTCACAGTTTTGACCTTCGGATCTGAAAAATATAAATAGAAAACTACAGTCTGTCCTCTTTCTGTAACTTCTGACAAAATTTTAATCTGATTCTCAAAGAGAAAGTTATGACGATTTTCCAAAGGTCACCTTTTTAAGATATAATTTGGGAGTGTACAAAAACCCTAAATTCATCAGATCATATATCAGAAAATATAAAGAGACAAGATTTGAAATTCAGACCTGAGGTTTAGACCACTCTCTTCTCAAATGGGTTGTTTTTTTAGCTTCTAAAACTTCGTAGCGAACAAGGTATAGTCAAACTTCCATGATGACATGTTTTAGATGAAATTCTGGATCTTGTAAAAACCCTAACTTCCTCAGATCATATCTCCGAAAATATAGCACAAAAAGGTTGGAAATTTGGACCCAAGATTCAGCAGGATTTTGTCTCAAATGGGTTTTTTGTTTAGCTTTTGAAATGTCACAGAAAAAAGGTTATAGCGACAATGCCACGATGACCGGTTTGGAACAGCGAAACCCTAGAATCCAAAGCTTTGATACCAAATGTTATGAAACCAGCTCACAAAAATATAGAAAAGATAGATGAACTCCTTAGAAATAAGCCTCTTCTAGGGGGCAACCTCCTTTACATTACACAAATGAACGATTCTTAGATGATACAAATGACAAGACCTCCTTTCTAAATATAGGAGTCTAAGGGGTCATAATATAATCAGAGTCGACATAACAATAATAATGTAAGGGCACAATAATACGAATAGTGGATTTCTATGGGGCACAATAATAACAATATGGGGACTACATGGGCACAACAATATAATAAGGGGGTTGTACTAATAACAATAAGGGGTTACACTAGCAGCATAGGGACCTAACAATTTGGAACCCTAGCGTAGCGAATCCATGGCGCATAACGGAAGGTATTTTGTATTTTATTTCCTATTTTTCTTTTGTGTGATTTGGGTTTTTTTCCTCATTTCTACAATTTAAATTCTCGCATTATTTTTAGGGTGTAAATGGTGTGGGAATCTAGTTGCTTCTTGTGCTTTAGATTAAATGAATGGCTAGGTAAGGTTCCATTTCTTTCTTTGCATTAATATATTATTCCTTTTTCGAAGAGAGTGAATTTCCCTTATTCATTTTCTATAGGGATTTGGGTTTTTTCTTCAGTGTTATAATAACTTAGTAGTGAACATCTGATGCCTATTTTAGCTCTGGCTACCCATGACCAAAGCATGGTAATTTTTTTATGACGTTTCGATACTCTTTATTTTATGATGCAAGAGCATTCAACCCAATAAAATCATTGTACTTTAGTAGACATAGGGGGTCTTGCATTTTAAGGAAGTTGGGTTCCTATGTTTTGAATTAATGTAATTATTAAGGGTTTTGAGTGATTTTAATGAGAATAGGATTTAATTAAATATTGTGAGGCATAATTGTAAATGTTCTCGAATGTAGGATAACATGAGAGAATTAGGATAGTTGAGAGATTGAGGGATTTGAGAATTAATTTTAAAACTCAAATTAGGAGTCAGTTTATGAATTTATGGATTAGAGAGGAGTTTTAGGAATGAGTAAGAGATTTAGGAATTTTGTTGAGGAGTTTATGGATCTAAACCAGAAATTGGTTTTAGCATCCCTTTGTATAAATGTAAACCTAAAAGGCATGATCAGAAGATAGTCAAAGGTTAGAAAAAGTTATATATTTAGAGTGATTGTAAGCCTATGGGAAAAATTGGAATAGAGGCCACTGATATTAGAAGATCAGGCTAGAGAGACAGGGTCTCAATATGTAACTATTTGTTATATGTTTATATATATAGAGATTGATTAGAATCTATATAAATGTGTATTTCAAGTGTTGAATGATAAATTGAGTGTATCAAAGAAGTGCATATATATATTTATGTAGGTGAAGTGAAATGGACACAAAGAGGTAGAGTCGAGGCGAAGTTCAGTGAATACACAGAGGAGGAGATGATACAGAGCATCGTAAAGGGTCATAGGACCCAATTGGAAGACCAAGTGATGCTATGGAATGATTATGATACAAAAATCACAGAGGTAAGCTCAAGTGGGAATGAATTGAGTAGCAGAAGAGTGAAAGGTGAAACCTTTGGAAAACCTGGAAACCATAGAAACCTGAAGAAATGGCATAAAGTTTAAGTGAAGTGGAAGAGCGAAGAAATGAAGTATCAGCAAACCATAGCCAGTGGATCTTTATGATCAACAACCAGGATTAAATCGCATCGACTAAATCCTTTTGAAATTATTAGAATCGGGTCTTGGACAAGACCGATGAGTGACTCTCAATTGATCATGGACCATTGGATCGGAACCAGATCGATGGTCACAATTTAATCGCAAATTCGATATTGGAGAGGTCAAAGGGCTGGCGGTAATAGATGTTGCGATAATGATATGCGATGGGCCAATACGTCGATGGCGATAAAGTGCGATCAATGATCAGAGGTATTGGCAAGTGGGGTTTCAGAGATCAGAGGAGAATGTGATATGTGATATGAAGGCGTACCCGAGAAAGGTATAGGCACAATTATATAATGTTTGGAATCCGATATTGCATTATCACATATCGAATGTGATAAAGGCCTTTGTTAACGAAAACCCGTGGAGGAGCGATTGTGATTAGCGATAAAGGGATATCTCGAGAATTGTCCAAAGCCTTGAAAAGTGTGCAAAATGTATGTTATGGATGCTTTATGGGTATTTCCATTGTAGATGGTTTATAATGAATGTAGCGCAAATATAAGGGTTTATGGATTAAGTCCATGGTATAACCAATGTTAAAGAGTGGTTTAATTATATATGCGGGTGTATATATTTGGGTTAATAAAATGTTATTGAAGGTTTAGAAGGATTTAATGAAAGGCTTCAATAAAGTCATAAATGAAGGCTTGAGGGTTGATTAAAGTCTCGATAAGTGGATATTGCCTGAGGGTTAGACTATGTTGGGTTTTAATAAAACATTCTGCATAGAGTTTATTAAAGGGGGCCTTAACCTTTGGATTGAAGATTTAACTTGACAGAGAGTTAAAATTCCTGGGACAGACAGGATATCTACATAATCCATGCAAAATGTGGGTAAAGCAAGGGTAACCCTGCTTAATTTGGTATCAGAGCATAATTTTGATTAGAACAATTGATAGCAAAACAGAATAAGGGAATTCTGTAGAAAAGGAAAATTTAGAACAGAGTATATGTTAATATGTGTATCTAGGCAAGAGGAGATTAGATTCTAATCTGATAAATAGTAGGCACACAAAGATAAAGTGTAGCAGAACTTGCAGATGCAAAAAAAAAAAAACAGAGGACAATCCATTCAAAGTACAGGAAATGGTAGAACAAGATCATGCAGAGATCTTGAAGGTGAGGTGATATGTTCTTTTTTTATTTTATTGGAGAATATGCGGTTTTTATATTGATGCACAGATAACAGCATAAGGAGGTGAGAAGATTGCAGTGACCTAGAGCGAGGAGTGCTCAATTGGTTCCAAAGGAAAGAACCAAAGAAATGCTGAAAGATTGAGCTCAGAGGAGAGAAGCTTAGTGAGTCATATGTAGCAAGAAGGAGACTTGTTACTGTAGAGGTATTGTTGCAGATAACAAAGGTAATTCCACAAACGAAGTGGGCAGAATTTCCAAGGTAATGAAGGAAGCTGGTAAGACTTTCTAAGCGAAAGAAGAAGTGGTCAGAACCAAGTATTTCATGGTGATTGAAATAAAAAGGGAAAGTTGTGTTCTTGAGAAGGTGCAGATGAGTTTAAGCCTAAAGGAGCAGAGAAGAGTGCTCAAGGGAGGTTCTAGAGAAAGAGAACCAAGGGCTTGCCAAAAGACTGAGTATAGAGGAAAGCTTGGTGAAGTAAGTGGAAGTAGGGAGGACTTACTGTTGTAGAGGCTTTAATGCAACTCATAGTAAGTGAGTTAGGAGCTCAAAAAGATAGAGAAGAAGATGGCTACTGATAGTCATAGTAGAGATTTTGAAGAAGACCACAGTAGAAGAAAGATGAAGAAAGAGGATGCCAAGGCAAATGGCAAGAGAATGAGTCAAGAGGAAATTGACAAAGAGATTGCAGAGATGAAAGAACAACTCAATGTATTGATGATGATACTTGAGGAATACCAGAGATTAGGTTGGGTTTTAAAGAAGAAGCCAGTGAAGTGGTCTAAGTTACAGAGAAGGCTACAACAGAGGCAAGTAAGGTGGCTGATGGAAGAACTCAGGGAAGCTAAGTTGGAAATGAAAGTGTCCATTTGTGAACCAGAGCAGGGTGAAGTTTTGGGTGAAGAAGAAGGAATTATTGATGATTTTCTGAACTATTGGACAAACGTAGACCTGCAGAAGGAAAATGTAAAACCTTGTATTGTTGAATCTAATAATTTTGATGTGATTATAGGTTTTGCAGAGGATGAGCAATCTTTTGAAGCTGTCAGAAGTATGGAAGAACATCTTTCATAAGATAAAAACTCTGAAGTAAAGGAGGATGGAGAATGTCTCTTAAATGAGAGAAGCAGTGATTTATTGCAGCAAAAAGAATTTGATAATGCATTGATATTTGAAACTGTGACAACACATGAACAATTTTCTGTAAACAAAGGAGATGAAATTTAGACTGAAGGGTTGATATGTGAAGCAACAGTTGAGATTGTCGAACCTTGTGATTTTCAAATTGATAATTTGTGCATAAATGTAGGGACTATAAGTTATGATGAAGTACTTGCGAAGTGTCACAAAGAACTTGAATTGGTGGAGTATTTGCTGAGAAATTCAGAGTATGACAATGTGATTGCAGAGGAAGGAGTTCATTACAATGAACCAGGACAAAGACATCATAGAAGTAGATGGTATGGAGGAGAGACTAGCTGACAGTCTTGTGAATTCTATTGGGAATTCAAATCAGCATACTGATGTGCTGATAGAGAAGGAAAAATTAGAGCAACATACTGATGTGTTGCCAAAGGGAGATAAGGCATAGAAGCCTTATGATTTTTGTTTTAACAAGTGTTTTATGAGTGCAGGTTTAATTGCATATGCTGGAGGGAATTTGGCATAGATGAGCAGCCAAATAAAAATGGAAGAAGAAGATTCTATGGAAGAATTTAATCCATGGAACAAAGATGTTAAATTGCTGGAGAGAATGCTGGACAATCATGATTCAATGCAGAAAGAGATAATCTTGACAGAGGGAAAGGATGAAAGGGAGACAGTCAAAGTAAGAGCAAGAGAAAAAGTTGGAACAAGAGTAGAAGAAAAAGTAAGGAACCAACAACTACAATGTGAAAGTAACCAACAACAAAATGAAGAGTTAGTGGAAAACGGTGACAACTTGAAACAAAGAGAAAGAGGAAGAAGTATGTGGCAGAGTATGGACCAGTCCAAGGATGTGCTGGGCACAGAGATTGAAGAATTATGGCAGCTAATGATGAAACAGGCCATAGGGAGGAAAATGATAGCAGCAAGAAGGATGATCAATCAGAGTATGAACCTAATTGACAAGGAGAGGAAGATGAAACAGGAAATAGTAGACATATATCAGCAACAAAGGTGCATAGCTTTCAGACAGTCACAAACTAAAGTTTGGGACCCTGGAGGTTTTCTAACAACATATGAAGACACGTGATCAGGAGATCATGAAAATTTTCTACTTTGGGTGTCTGATGCAGGAGCATTCAACCCAATAAAATCATTGTACTTTAGTAGACATAGGGAGTCTTGTATTTTAAGGAAGTTGGGTTTCTATGTTTTGAATTAATGTAATTATTAAGGGTTTTGAGTGATTTTAATGAGAATAGGATTTAATTGAATATTGTGAGGCATAATTGTAAATGTTCTCGAATGTAAGAGAACATGATAGAATTAGGATAGTTGAGAGATTGAGGGATTTGAGAATCAATTGTAAAACTCAGATTAGGAGTTATTTCATGAATTTATGGATTAGAGAGGAGTTTTAGGAATGAGGAAGAGATTTAGGAATTTTGTTGAGGAGTTTATGGATCTAAACCAGAAATTGGTTTCAGAATCCCTTTGTATAAATGTAAGCCTAAAAGGCCTGATCAGAAGTTACTCAGAGGTTAGAAAAAGGTTAGATATTTGGAGTGATTGTAAGCCTATGAGCAGAATTGGAATAGAGGCCACTGATATTAGAAGATCAGGCCAGAGAGACAGAGTCCCAATATGTAATCGTTTGTTATATGTTTATATATATAGAGATTGATTTGAATCTATATAAATGTCTATTTCGAGTGTTGAATATAAATTGAGTGTACCAGAGAAGTGCATATATATATTTATGTAAGCGAAGTGCAGTGAACACAAAGAGGCAGAGTCGAGATGAAGTTCAGTGAATACACAGAGGAGGAGACAATACAGAGGATCGTAAAGGGCTGTAGGACCCAATTGGAAGACCAAGTAATGCTATGGAATGATTGTGATACAGAAATCACAGAGGTAAGCTCAAGCGGGAATGAATTGAGTAGCAGAAGAGCGAAAGGTGAAACCTTTGGAAAACCCAAAAACCATAGAAACCTGAAGAAATGGCGTAAAGTTTAAGGGAAGTGGAAGAGTGAAGAAATGAAGTATTAGTGAACCATAGCCATTGGATATGTATGATCAACGGCTAGGATTAAATTTCATCAGTGGAATCCTTTTGAAATTATCGAAACCGGGTCTTGGACAAGAGCGATGAGTGACTGCCGATTGATCATGGACCATTGGATCGGAACCAAATTGACAATCATGATTTAATTGCAAATCGGATATCGAAGATGTCAAAGGGATGACGGTAATAGATGTTTTGATAGTGGTGTGTGATGGGCAAATACACCAATGGCGATAAAGTGTGATCGACAATCGGAGGTATCGGCGATCGGGGTTTCAGAGATCGGAGGAGAATGTGATATCCGATATGAAGGCAGACCTGAGAAGGGTATAGGCACAATTATATAATGTCTGGAATCTGATATTGTGTTATCGCATATCAGATGCAATAGAGACCATTGTTAACAAAAACCCACGGAGGAGCGATTGCGATTATCGATAAAGGGATATCTCGAGAACAATGCAAAGCCTTGAAAAGTGCGGAAAATGTATGTTATGAATGCTTTATGGGTATTTCCATTATAGATGGTTTATAATGAATGTTGCATGGATATAAGGGTTTATGGGTTAAGTCCATGGTATAACCAATGTTAAAGAGTGGTTTAATTATATATGCGGGCGTATATATTTGGGTTAATAAAAGATTATTGAAGGTTTAGAAGGATTTAATGAAAGGCTTCAATAAAGTCATAAATGAAGGCTTGAGGGTTGATTAAAGTCTCGATAAGTGGATGTTTCCTAAGGGTTAGACTATGTTGGTTTTTAATAAAACATTCCGCATAGATTTTTATTAAAGGGGGCCTTAACCTTTGGATTGAAGATTTAACCCGGAAGAGAGTTAAAATTCCTAGGACAGAGAGGATATGTGCATAATCCATGCAAACTATGGGTAAAGCAGGGGTAATCCTGCGGCATTTTCCATTATCACATTCCATATACAATCGTTACCCTTCTTATATTAAAATATTGATGGGTATTATTTTAACATCCACAGTTCGATGAAGAGTGACATTTCTGTTCTCATTCTCAGGTATGATTTTGTTATTCAAAATTCCTTATGAATATATTTATGAATTTATACCTCTTCCTTTAGTATAGTAACTCTCTATGTTTATCATTGATTGCAGGTATGGCTTGCAGAATGAAAAGTATGCTAGTTCAATTCGTGCCAAGGGCGTTCACTTTAATAGTGCATTTCACTTCGACTTCTTTGTTCTATAGGTTAGACATCAATTTTTTCTTTGAAAATTCCTGAAACCACTATGGCTTGCAAATATTAATCATTTCATTCGTTAAACCCAAATCATGGTTCCTTACTAAAATTTTAACCTTGTAAGAGTTACAAATTTTATACTAAGGGAAAGAGACTTGGAAAGCTATAGACTCTTGCCTGAAGCTTTTCGCCTGTACAATTTTATTTTAGTATTAATTGTCATATTTTCCATTCAATATTAGACATGGGATATTTATTTACAACATACCTGTAAATTATAATTATGATTATAGTAAAAGAAATTCATTCTTCCTTGTTTTCTTTGCACTAGTTATTGTTACTTGCTATAATCTGGTCTATGACATTGTAATAATTTTCATACAGTTATTTACAATTAGGAATGGTTGATAACTTTTTAATAATCCACACGTTATGCCCCCCCCCCCCCACACACACACATATAAAACCTTGGATTTCTAGTGTTTACTTGTATTCCTTTCGTTTATGTCTCTTAGGTCGATAATCTTGCTATGGTTTTGTAACCACACTTGTATTTCCTAACATGAGTTAGAGCACGTTTAGAGTAGTATCAATTGAAAACTTAATAAGTGAACCCGTATATAATACTTTGATTTCTAATAATATTGGTCTTATTTCAGACCTCTAATATATGGGGTTGATAAGTTTTATAATCTCTCATATTTCATGTACTGTTTTATTATTAACTCAGATCGTTAGATACTATTCCATACGAGTGCACTATATTCATGATTTTGAAGCATTTTGCAACCTTTTTCTTGTGAACCACACATGCACACACACACACAGATATTGTAAGTGATAGAAATATTATCTAGGGTATCAACCCTGAGCTTTTCATTAGCTCCTACATTACTCTTGATTAAAATATCTTTATAGTATTCTTTGAAGAGATAATAAAAATTGTGGTTAAATGAATAGTCTAATCATTACCATACTATTTTCTTATTTCTCTTGAATATTACTTCTTATACGAATTGTGGAAGTGTATTTATGATTCAATTATACATATCTGTATTAGTTTGGATTCATTAATATATAAGTCATAGTAATTAATAATCAACTTATGCTCGAATCACAAACATATTGGATAGTTCATTCAATCTACAGGAATACTGCAATTATTCCATCTTGCCTTACCTAAAAAGTATGGTAAATTTCCAACTAATTCTCTATGAGGGATTTTCTATATTGATATCTTCATTCTATTTGTAAGGATCTAGTGTAATAGTCACTATGATATATATATTATATACACATGCACATAGTTATATAAATTTTTGTAGATCTAGTTTAATAGTCAATCTGATTTATCATGTATACACATGTATGTATTTATAAAAATATATTTATGAATAAAGATAAAAACTCATTATAGGGTACAATTGAAACTCTTTCGGCTAATACTTAAGAATAATTCTTTCCTTGCCGATACTTTAAGATAATATTTTTTTTCTTTACTAGATAGGTTTATTTTACCTATTAGCCCCATCATAATCAAGATTACACATAGAGTATACACAAATTAATTCAATTAATATTCTACTAAATATATTCAGTTGATTTTAAATAACACACTACTTATGTATGCATAACTTATTTCATATTCAAATTATTCTTTAATTCTTCCATCAATCTACAATATTACACTAACATAAAATTCAACATATAAATAATAATTAACATGCATCTAACTGTAGATTAGATACTTGGAGAATACTCAAGAACAAAGCACGTTCCATCCATTTATAACTTTTTTCCAACAATTCTCCCTGAGCTCAGACCTTCCTCCCTTCAGGAATGAACAATATTCTCTTGTTTGTATGTGGTTATTTTATAGAGCTTCCAAATACATTATTTTTTTAGCAACATCATACTTTAAGGGTCTACATCCCTCAGGTACCTAGAATTTTCGTTTTAATTTAAGAAATAAAAAAATTTCTTTTTCTTTAAACAACACCTTTCTCTCCCGCTGTGCCTTATTATGCTTTTCACCGATCTTATCATTTCTTTCCAGCTAAGTGTTTCACATAAAATTTCTCTCCCATTATGTTAATTTATCTAACAACTTTTCTCCATGAGATATTTAGGATAACTTTTTGGGAAGGTCCACCATGTGGACTTCATCACTAACAATTTTTTGGCAAGAAGTCTTTAACACTCAAGTGGTATTTCTCAAATATTCCCAAACATTAATTTATTACTTTTAATAAAATAAAACTTAATTACATAATCAAATAGTTTCAATCCTAGATTTTGTAGTTGTTAAGTTTAGTAATAATTCAAAAGTATAAAAGTAACCATGTCTTAAAAAACAAAACATAGGGGTGTCATATCTTCCCTCTCTCAAAATAAACACCATCCTCAATAGTTTTTTTTAGTTCCCCATTTCGTGGAGAAAAATAAAAAATGGATTACACATTTTTTCCCCATCTCCTAGGTAGCACGCTCTGGGTTGAAGTGCTTCCATTGCACTTTAACCTAGGTGATGGCTTGATTTCATATCATGGTTTCTATATGATATTTTACCTGTAGTCATTCTACTTGGAATTATCCTTTCAGTTCCACCTATACATCTGAGAACTTTCATGAATATACTTTTTTAGTAAAGAGACATGAAAAACATTATCCACTTTTATATGACTTGGTAGTGCAAACTAGTAGGCCACTTGCCCAACTCTAGCCAATATCTCGAACGGTCCACATAACCTTAGTGATAACTTAGCATAGGTTCCTAGTATCAATGTAATGGTATTTGGTTTGAATTTCATATATACGCGTTCTCCCACTTTGAATTCTTTGTGCATTCCCCTTTGATCTACACACATTTTCTACCTCTCTTGGGAAGTATTCAATTTTATCTTATTTTCTTTACCATTTGTTCCTTTTGCCTTAGAATATCAAGTCCTAAAACTTATCTCTCTTCTGGGTGAATCCAAATTAAACGAGTGTGGCACTTTTGTCCATACATAGCTTCAAATGGGCTCATATTGATAGACATTTGATAAATATTATTGTATACAAATTATGTTAGGTGTAAATAATCTTCCCACTTAGTGGGCTGATCCATAACATACATCCTCAACATGTATTCCAATGTTTGGTTTGTCCTGTCTATTTGACCATATATTTAAGGATGGTAGGCCATGCTAAATTTCAACTGCATACCCATTTCTCCAAAAAATGTCTTTTAGAAGTTAGAAGTAAACTTAACATCTCTGTTTGATTTCACTATTTTTGATATTCCATGTAACCAAAGATTTATTTCATGAAAATATATGCAATTTGGGTTGTTCCAAATGTATAGTGGACAAGTATAAATTGGGTCTCCTTGCTTGATTTTCCACAACAACCATGATATAATCATGCTATCTTCTGGTTCTTGAAATACTAATGATAAAATTTAAAGAGATAACATCCCATTTCCACTCTGGAATGGGTAGAGGGTTTAGCAGTCTAGTTGGGTGGTGATTCTCTACATTCACCTATTAGCATTCCAAAAACTTAGCCAAATACTCAACCACTTCTTGTTTCATGCCAGACCAACAAAATTATTTTCATAATGTTGTGATCATTTCTTGATATCTTGGATGACCAAAGAAAGGTTTGTGTTGGTTTTCATTCAAAATAAGTTGTTTCATAGTAGTTTCATTTGGAACATATATTTTGTTTATGAAATTTAATAATCCATATTGATTTTCTTGATAACTATGCACCTTTGCATGATGTACTTTCTTCTACAATTGTCTATAAAGTTTATCATTTAAGGTTGTAATTTTTATCTATTTTGAAAAATATATCTTTGCACTACTAACAAAAATTTCAACTAAATTATTTGTACGTCTACTTAGGGCATCTACTATTTTATTCTCTTTTTCTTTAATGTGCTTGATGTCAAAGTCAAATTCACTTAACACTGACATCCACCTTTCATGTCTAGCATTGAAATATGTTTAGTTGAAAAAAGTACTTTAGAATTATGTGGTTAGTAATAAGAGTAATTTTTTTCCCTAATAAGTAATGTCTCCACATCTTTAATGCATGTATAAAAGAAACTAATTCCAATTCATAAAGAACATAAGTATTCTAATGATGCTTAGATTTTCTCGATTCATAAGCAACTACATAGTTTTCCTGCATTAATGTACCACCTAGCCCTTTAAGACATGCATATGTAAACACAAAAAGTCCTTTTCTAGATCAACAATCTTTAAAATTGGGGCTAATTTTAATAGGTGTTCCAATATATCGAAACTTTCTTGACATTTTGATATCCAATTGAATTTTACTCCCTTCTTTTCAAAATAAGTGATGGGATAGGCTAATTTAGAAAAACCTTTAGTAAATCTCCTATGATAACCATTGATGCCCATGAAGGATATAATATCTTCTACATCCTTAGGTAATGGCCAATTTAAGATGGCCTTAACATTTTCAGGATAAACAAATATGCCTTATTTAGAGATAACATGACCCAAGTATTGAATTTTGTCTTTATAAAAATAACACTTGCTAAAATTTGGATACAATTGGTGTTAATTCAATGTTTGCAACACTATTCTTAAATGCTCTTCATGTTCTTTTTGGTTTTCCAAATATACTAGGATATAATCAATGAAAGCCAGTACAAACTTGTCTAGATACTTGCTAAACATGTTGTTGATTAAACAATGAAAAGTAGCAGGTGCATTGGTAAGACCAAAAGGTAGTAATGCGAATTTGTAATGTCCATATATTGTCCTAAATGTTGTTTTATGTATTTCATCATCTTTTATTCTTAACTAGTGATATCCTTATCTAAGATCTATATTTGAAAATATTATTTCCAATATAACTTGATCAAATAGATCATCTATTTGGGATAAAGGTGTTGGGACGGGGTCCCCTGGTCCAAGTTTTGATAAAATATTATAAAGTCTCAACATTTTGAGGAGAAGAGAATGAGTAGCGCAGGTAACTAAGAGTCAAGGGGATTCAGGAAGGTCAAATCCCCTTAGTTTTTGTATTGTTTTTTAGCGTCGCCCATGGTTTGTGGACCATGGTATTGTAATAGGGAAAGTATATAAAAAGTGTGTCTTAGCAAGTCTAAGGGAAAGAGAAGTAAGTCAGATTGGATATGTTTTGAATTTGTAGGTGTAAGATCTTTCTATATTTTGAGCAAAGGGGAAGGATCCTGCTACTGTGTGCATGGAGACCTTGGTAAGTCCACAGCTGAGTGCGCGAGCCCCTACAGTTATGTGTGCAAGATCGGGAAAATCTGTATATTGAAGATATGAAGTAATAAAGAGTATTTGAAGCAATTTTGTGTCCAATTTATATATCTATGTGTTTTTTGTATTTATGTTTATTTGAATTCCATTTATCTATATTTTTCTCTTAATTTTTCTGCAAAGATATGGATCTACTATGATACGTTATTTTATACATGAACAGACTCTTACGCAAAGTTCATAACTTTGTTTAACTGAAAATCACTTTAAGTTGGGAATTTTAGGGATAAGGGTTCCCAAAGGTCAGATCAGGCCTAAAATAGAAGAAATGCCTTAACCCCACATCACATAGCATTCTGGATGCAAAAACCTAGTTCTAGCATCCCCCAATACTACCTTGAGTGAGACTACAACATGTTCTAAGCTGGTTGTTTCTGAAAGGGATGACAGTGTAGGCTTTTGTTGGTTAGCGCAACTAACTCTGAACTTGGGACCAAGCCCCTCAAGCCAACAAATGAGTGAGAATCATAACCTCAATAGAAAAACTTACCACAAACCTCCATGCACTACAGTTTCCGGAGGGATCATTAAATGTTGACACTTTAGAGGATAGGGTGCACCTACTCCATATGAAGAACTTGAACCTTAACCTTGTAGCACTCCCCATTCAATCATTGCATGAGCTGCATAAAGGAGTATTGGATGAACTCATGGTCTAGGAACAAGGGGCATTACTGGTTATTGGTGAAGTCAAGACTAACAATCAACAAATTTTTGAGGAAAATGCACACACACACAACGAACGAGAAGAAGTCATTGCACGTATTTAGCCACTTGAGGAAGCAATAGTGCATGTATGCAGTGAGCTTCAAGAGCTCAAGATCCGAGCAGAGGCAGCTTCGACCGAGAAATTATACAAGTTGATGTTCCTAGTAAAAGAATCTAAGGATGAGATAGGAAAGGTGCAGTTTGAGTTGTAGTTACAGATCTCCAAGCTTCAGATGATGCTATAGCCTACCACCCTTATAGAAGTCTGAGAGTAGCACGAGATTTCTATTAAAGTTGATATGTAAATTCTTGCCGATATAGTTGACGACTGCAACCAAATTTTTGAAAGCACCGTGGAAATGTGAGCCTCGCAGTAGGAGGACCTACATCTGTAGAAACTTGAAGCTGACATCCACAAAAAGTAAGAGATCAGGGTGATAACACCAACCTTAGCACCTATGAAGAGGTTCACCAAACTCCGAGAAGGGAAATTCATACAGACTTTGATTGATGAGCTACATAAGAAGCCCTCTATCATTTCAAAAAGGACACAACCATGGGATGATGAACCAAGCTAACTGTCGCAGAATGTCTAGAGAAAGTTAAAATCCCTTCAGCATATGCAGAGGACGATGAGTTTAGCAGTTCCCGAGCCAATTATAGAGAATTTGGTTGAAGAGGTTTAGCAGGCCGCCGCACAGAGTACAACATAACTTCAAGCCTTGAAGTCCAAATTCAGCGGCCTCAAAGCACACGTTGAGGATATACTAGCAGAGTGACTTGGGGACGAGTCACATATTTGCATTGGGGGCATGTTGGGACAGGGTCCCTTAGGTCAAGTTTTCATGAAATATTGTAAAGCCTCCGCATTTCGAGCAGCAGAGCGATAGTAGCACATGTCACTAGGAGTCAAGGGGCTTTAGGAAGGCCAAATCCCCTTAGTTTTTGTATTGTTTTGATCTTCGCCCATGGTTTTTGGACCATGGTACTGTAATAGGTAAAATTTATAAAAAGGGTGTCTTAGCAAGTCTAAGGGAAAGAGAAGTAAGTCAGATTGGATATGTTTTGAGTCTGTAAGTGTAAGATCTTTCTATATTTTGAGCGAAGGGGAAGGCTCCTGCAGCTGTGTGCATGAAGACCTTTGTAAGTACACAGCTAACTCCGCAAGCCCCTACAGTTGTGTGCGTAGGATCTGGAAAGTCTGTATATTGAAGATCTGAAGTAATAAAGAATGTTTGAAGCAATTTTGTGTCTAATTTATATGTGTTTTATGTATTTACACTAAGTTGAATGCCATTTATTTGTATTTTTTTTCTTAATTTCTCTGTGAAGATCTGGATTTACTATTATACATTATTTTGTGCATGACTAGATGCTTACACGAAGTTCATAACTCTATTTAACTAAAAATCGCTTTAAGTTGGGAATTTCTGGGATAAGGGTTCACGAAGGTCAGATTAGGCCTAAAACGGAAGCAATTCTTTAACCCCACATCATATAGCCTTCTAGATGTAGAAACCTAGATCTAGCATCCCCCAATACTGCCTTGGGTGAGACTACAACCTACGCTAAGTTAGTTGTTTCCGAAAGGGCCGACATTGTAGGGTTTTGTTGGTTAGCCCAACTAACTCTGTACCTGGGTCCAAGCCCCTCAAGGCAACAAATGAGTGAGCATGATAACCTCAATAGGAAAAATTACCACAAACCTCTATGCAGTGCAGTTACCGAAGGGATCATTGCCTATTGACACTTTAGAGGATAGGGCACTCCTACACCATATGAAGAAATTGAGCCTTAATGTTATGGCGCTCCCCATTCAGTTATTGCATGAGTTGCATCAAGGAGTATCAGAAGAGCTCAGGGTACAGGAACAATGGGCACTACTGGTTATTAGTGAAGTCAAGCCTAACAACCAACAGATGTTTGAGGAAAATGGGCAGGCACTCAAGGAACGCAAAGACGTCATTGCACTCAGTCAGCAGCTAGAGGAAACAATAGTGTAGGTATGTAGTGAGCTTCAAGAGCTCCAGATTCTAGCAAAGGATGCTTAGGGCAAGAAATTAGAAAAGTTGGTAGCCAGAGTAAAATAATCTAAGGCTGAGTTCGGAAAGGTGCGGTTTAAGCTGCAACTGTAGATCTCTAAGCTTCAGATGAAGTTGTAGCTTACCACCCCTCTAGAAGTCCAAGAGCAGTGCGAGGTTTCTATTAAAGTAGATATGGAAATTCTTTCCGCTGCAGTTAAGGACTACAGCCAAATTTTGGAAAATACCATGGAAATGTGGGCCTTATTGCAGGACGACCTACATTTGCAAAAACTTGAAGCTGACATTCGCAAAAAGAAGATAGAATTTGATGAGATCAGGGTGACAACATTGACCTTAGCACATGTGTAGAGGTTCACTATACACCAAGAAGGGAAATTCATATAGACTCATATTGATGAGTTGTGTCAGAAGGCCTCTATCATTTCAGAAAGGATGGAACCATGGGCCGAAGAAGCAAGCCAACTGTCATAGAACATCTAGAGAAAGTTAAAATCCCTTAAACCAACACAGAGGATGATGAGTTTAGCAGTCACAAGGCCAACTACAGAGAAGTTGGTTGAAGAGGTTTGCAGGACGCCGCGCAGAGTACAACAGAACTTCAAGCCTCGAAGTCTAAATTCAGTGGCTGCAAATTATGCATTGAGGATATACCTATAGAGTGAATTGGGGACGAGTCACATATTTATGTTGGGGGCCTGTTGGGATGGGGTCCCGTGGGTCAAGTTTTGATAAAATATTGTAAAGTCTCCACATTTTAAGGATATGAGAGAGAGTAGCACAGGTCACTAGGAGTCAAGGGGATTTAGGAAGGTCAAAGCCACTTAATTTTTGTATTTTTTTAAGCTTCACCGATGGTTTGCGGACTATGGTATTATAATAGGGAAAATATATAAAAAGGGTGTCTTAGAAAGTCTAAGGGAAAGAGAAGTAAGTCAGAATGGATATGTTTTGATTCTGTAAACGTAAGATCTTTCTATATTTTGAGCGAACAGGAAGGCTCATGTAGCTGTGTGCATGGAGACATTGGTAATTCTGCAACTGAGTGCACAGGCCCTTACAGTTGTGTGCACAAGATTTGGGAAGTCTGTATATTTAAGATCTGAAGTAATAAAGAGTATTTGAAGCAATTTTGTGTCCAATTTATATATTAATGTGTTTTCTATATTTATGCTCAGTTGAATGCCATTTATCTATATTTTTGCCTTAATTTCTCTACGAAGACGTAGATCTACTATTATACATTATTTTATGCATGATGTTAGGTCAATTTACTAAGTAAACTAATGCACATGTTTTACTTGTCAATCCAGGTTTGTAGACATGAAAGCACGTCCAAAGTATATGGATTTTAGGTAAAGTCAATTTCAGAAGGCAAGGCTCAAAGGTTAAGGGAAATGGATATTAAAAATAAGTTCTAAGTTTAAGGAAACTAAAAATTCGTTGATTCAAGATGTAGTAAGCGAAGGAAGAGGCTCCTAACTTAGGAGGTCATGGTTTTCCTTCCCCACAATATTGTTGTGAAGAAGAGAAACTAAAGAGTAGAAGTTTGTGATGTGTATAAATCAAGAGAAGAGGCTCCTAACTTACGAGGTCCTGATTGTCCTTCCTCACATTTCTACTCCATGAACATTACCATTGCATCAAATCATAAAATGGAACTCAAGAAACAATTCAAGAAATGCAAAAGAATGATTTTTAGTTATGATTCATAATTTGATAGAAAGAGAATTTAACTTAAATCATTGGTTGTCCTTTCATACACAAATTAGATTTTAAACCAAAATAATCAAAAAATAATATAGAAATCATAGCACATTTAAGTAACTGAAACAAGAAATATTGAATCAAAACTATGCTAATTTATACAAAATTTAACCAAATTGTACTTAGCTTGGTATGGGGGCCCTCCAACCTTAATTTGTACACCTGAAGAACTCTTTAGCTACAAATAAATTAATAAAGCATCCACAACATGAACAACAAATAGAACAATAGAAATGATTCTTCAAATTATCTCAAAAGTCTCCAATAATATTGATAAAAAAATTACACTCTTTTGAATGGTCCATAAACATTGTTTAAATAATAAAGTCATAAACAAACTTTGCTATAATGGCTCTAACAACCTTATCAATCCTAATCCATCCATATAGGTCAAACTCATCAAGTCTGGTTCACAAAATCAGGAAAAATCCCACAAAATAATAAATCTGCTCCTTTTTACTACGAATTCTTGAATGACAAGTCAAGTTTGATCAGCATTCACTGGGCCTGGGTTACGTTCTTACCTCTATTTCTATTTCACTTGGTTGTGTTCTTACCTGGGCCGAGGTGTCAAAATCTCATTGATTTCTGTGTGAGGGTACCCTCCATATCTATTATTCCCTTATGCGTAGATGATGTCCCCTCCGCGTGAAAGTGCTGGCTCTGTATCTTTGTGCTTGATGATGACCATTGTTTATGCTTTTTCATGGATGTTTGACAAGTTTTTGAATCTTGTACGTGGAAGCCTCGCACTCATTTCTTCCTCTTTTTCATTTTATACTCACATTTCCTTGCACCATTTGTGTGCCACTCCTTTGTATTATTGTTGTGCCATATTTTTTTTTATCAAAAGATTTTAAATAATGTACCCACCATAGTTTGAATCATATGCACCTTTTTTTTTGTATTATTGAATTATATGCATTCTTTATCTTTTTCATGATTTGAAACCATTGCATATATTATGCATCCTTATTATATACCCATATCATATTCATGCATATTTCATTTAATTTTATTTTATTTTAAGTTTCTTTGTCCTTGTCCATGCATATAATTTATTCTTCCTCCTTGTCCTTTAGGGTCATAATTCTTCCTCCTTCCTCCATGTTCTCCTTTACATGATGCATTTGTTCCTCTTTTGAAATGAACATAATAAGGTTATTTCAAAACCTAACATATTAGATATATTACTAAACCATGCATCACTTTTTTTCATGATACTAACCCTCTTTGTTCTTGTTTTGTAGGCATATGAGACTAATCCTTCTTGTTTTGTAGGAAAGTTTCCATGAGGAAAAAAAATTTGCCCAAAAAAGAGATGTGGCCAAAATGTTTGGTCAAAAATGCAAATGAATGTGGTTGAGTGAATGATGAATTGATGAATGTAAGGTTATAATAAGGTTAATGAATGTAATGAGGTGAATGAATAATGTAAGAGGTAAATGTATATAATGTAGGGTGATGTAGGATATAGGGTAATGTAGGATAATGTAGGATGATATATACATGGATAGGGGTACTGAATATTCTAGTTTAAACTAGTTTATCAATCTTAGAAAAAATTTCAAAATCCAAGGCATTAAGAATACTTTAAACTTACAATACTTTCCTTTCACTTGATAGCTCATTTTCAATGCTTTTCTTCTGTTGATAACAAACTTAGCACTTTTGTCAACACTTGAACTTTTGCTAATGATGACGATACTATGATCTCAAAAAGAATTTTGTTGAATGATTTTGCTGGATTATAGATGTGTGTAGCTCCTTCTTAGGTCCATTTGATGTTGATTTTAAGATGCATAATCATGTATCTTCTGCAATAACATATGATATTGATCTTGTTCAGGTCCCTTACTGATAAATATTTATTATGATGTCTCAGGTTCCTTCTGTAATACAACTGCTTGAGTTTAAACCAGTTGCATAGTTTGTTGGTTTATTATGAATCTTCCCCCTTGATGATCTTGAGACTTATCCTCAAGTCTGGAAATTGAAGGATATAATGTGAGCTTGAAACATACACTAGATTAGAAATAAAGGAATTCATGTTATCCAAGTGACTTGGTTTTCCAATATGATTTCAGATTTGTATTGTGCCAGAAGTTTGGATTTTCACAACCAGATCTATATATATATATATATATATATATATATATATATATATATATATCTATATATATATATATATATATATATATATATATATATATATATATTGGATGGAGGTGGGATATAATGGTGTAGGGAAGTATGGAAAGCTTATGAAAGTAATATAGGTTGAAATCATGATCTAGGAGTAGATGGATAGCTAGATAATAGATCTAGACTTCAATATGGTAGATTTGAATGATTATGAAGCTTAACATACAATATGGTAGATGAATGGAATCATGAACAATATGGCTTATGAAAGGCTTATTAGGAAATGAATGTGAATTTTCATGGTACAAAACTTGACTTCTTCTTCTGATGATTAGCTTCATACATTTTTCCTTGATCTCGATTCATGTTGTAGGGTTGTTAATGTTGTTGGTCAGCAACTAAAAGCAAGCTTCAAGAGTTTTGAGTTTCTTTGGATGAACTCAACATCAGGTGAATTCCACTTTACTTTGACTTGGATATTTTCATTTCATATTCTCATATATGAATTTTTAAAGATTGATTTTGAAAATCCTTCCTCCATGGAATTGACCCCTCAAATCTTCCTATAACCTGCAAAAACATAACATTTGCTTGCAATAAAACATTAGATGATGGAGGAAGAGAGGTGTACAGTCTCTATTCTTCAAAGAAATATGTAAAATAATTACAATCATTTCTTAAAAATAATTCCAAATATGATATACAAAGAAAATGCATTCGTTTACCCCTTGAGGAATGGTGGGCAACCTAGACCTCCTAACAGTATTTTGTTCACAAAATATTTGTTTTATGTCCAATTAGAGTGATTCAAAATCCAAGTGAAATTGAATTCATATGAATACTTTCAATATAAACAAATTTTAAAAAAGATTTGAAATTATATGCTAAAAATGAAGAAGAGTACCCTGTTTGATAGAGCTTCTTATGAATTTTCGATTAGACCAATGGTCAGTATTTGGAGTGTAACATTTTCGTTAAATATCAGATCCATGTTATTCAACTTTCAAATTAAAGTAGATTCATTTTTATCTATCGAGTAGAAACATGTTTTTAAAATTCTTTGATTTGATATCCCAAAATTGTTGATGAATGGACCTAGGAGGCAGAGTTTCACTATGCTGATTGTAAGACATGCAATCACTAGATGTGGCATAACGTTTTCATTTGTCCTCCAAATGGTATGATTCAAATTTTGTATTGATATATAATTGAATATATATATCCCATATAGACAGGGTCATAAAAGAATATGATTTGTTATGTTAAATATGGCAATAAACAATCAAGGCCTAGAATTGTCACCATGCAGATTTTTCGACAAGCAGTTAGTATTCTGAGCATACCGTTTTCATATGATATCAGATTGAGGTGATTCAAATTGATTTGGAAAATATATTCCAATGGCTATATTACCTATAAATATAATGTTAAAATGTTTCCATTAGACCCTAAAATCAAGGTTGTACTAACTCTATCCTCAAAATTTCACTTGAGACCTAGTTTTTATTTTGATCATATTTTTTTTAGTTGTGATCCAAATATAAAATTGAAAAATGGATTAATAAACTATATTTCAAGAGATACCGTGTTTAAAAACATTCTTTGAAAATGATCCTTCATTTTTTCATGAAATCCTTCCAAATGAATATTGAACAATGATTTGAAGAATTTATTCATGAAAGCTTGAACCAAAAGTTTTATTGTGAACTCATTCTACCTATTTATTTATTTATTCTATTCTATCCTTCTCTATTGTATAAAAAATAAGTCATTCTATCAAGTACAAAATAATTTCCAATGCGTTCATTTGCGTAACAAGATCATAAGTAGACACACATTCAAGTTTGAAAAATATTCCTTAATGAATACTTGGACTTGAAAAATTAGTTGATCATAAAGATTTGATGCTAAAGAATGTTGAAAAATAGAATTGTGTTGTGGCCTAATGACTAGTTGAAGCCAAGTTTTGAAATGATATTTGTTTTTTTGGTTCTACTTAATTTTCCTATCACAAAGTTCTTCTTGTGGAATGTGTTCAAAATCATGAATGCATAAGGGATCATATGATAGATATTCTTGAATTTATAGCTCTATTGTTTGAACTTCATCACATGTGATCCAAAACTCATTGATCTCCTTACAAAGATAACTAGAAGAAGCTTCTAGGTTCTCTTCTTGTGGTTCCTCGTCATGGATGCTTTGTTTCTCTTCCATCTTTTGAAATGAAGATTTATCCCTAGTGACCATTCTAAACTGTGGAAAAGGGTTTGAGAAGATCCTTGTGGTGGCATACCTTCCTTTTTTAAATAACTTCTTTAACATCATGTTTTGTATATCTTTGTTTTGCAAATGGATTTTTTAGTTAATGAGCTTTTGTTAGTTGGTTAGGGGTTTTGTTTTATGTATCTACCTTTTTCTTCTATTTTTCTAGTCATATAGAATCATAATGGAAAAATCCTAACTAAAATTTTTTATTTTTTTGTTTTTGTTTAGAGCTTCCTATTATAATTAAATTTGAAGGTGCTTCCTCAACAACTATGCCAAAAATGTCAAGTCAATTTACTAAGTAAAGTAACACAAGTGTTTTACTTGTCAATTCGGGTTTGTAGACTTGGAAGCACAACCAAAGTATATGGATTTTAGGTAAATTAAATTTCGGAAGGCAAGGCTCAAAGGTTAAGGGAAGTGAATAGTAAAAATAAGTTCTAAGTTTAAAGAAACTAAAAAGTCTCTCATTCAAGATGGAGTAAGCGAAGGAAGAGGCTCCTAACTTAGGAGGTCCTTGCTTTCCTTCCCCACAGTACTATCCTTAAGAACAGAAACTAAAGAGCAACCGTTTGTGATGTGTAGAAAGAAAGAGAAGAGGCTCCTAACTTAGGAGGTCTTGGTTGTCCTTCATCACAGTTATACTCCAAAAACATTACTATTGCATCAAATCATAAACTAGAATTCAAGAAATGTAAAAGGATGATTTTTAGTTGTGATTCATAATTTGGTAGAAAGAGCAATTAACTTAAATCCTTGGTTGTCCTTTCGTATGGAAATTAGATTTTAAACCAAAATAATCCAAAAATCATACAAAAATCATAACACATTTAAGTAACTGTATGATAAAACTGAAACAAGAAATATTGAATCAAAACTATGCTAATTTATACAAAATTTAACCAAAGTGTACTTAGCTTGGTATGGGGGCCCTCCTACCTTGCCTTGTACACTTGAAGAGCTCTTCATCTATAGCTAACTTAATAAATTATCCATAGTTTGAACAACAAATATAACAGTACAAATGATTCTTCAAATTATCTCGAAAGACTCCAATAATCTTGATACAAAATTACGCTCTTTTGAATGGTCCATAAACTCTGCTTAAATAAGAAAATCATAAACAAAATTTTCTATAATGGCTGTAACAACCTTATCAATCCTAATCCATCCATATAGGTCAAAATCATCAAGCCTGGTTCAAAAAATCATGAAAAATCCCACAAAATAATAAATCTGCTCTTTTAAATAGGAATTCCCGAATGACAGGTCAAGTTTGACTAGCGTTGAACGGGTTTGTTTTTGCTTAGTTTGATTGAACCAATAGGTGTTTCTTCAACCGTGGTTCCCAATATTTCCAAATATGCGCTCAGATCTCACCCATGTGTCCTGCACATATGACTTCCATGAAGCTATTGCGGGAATTTTTAATCCAGTCCAAATTTATTCTTAAAACCCAATTTTTACAAAAATTTCCAAAAATTGAAAAACTTAATTTAGTTGCATGAATATGAAAAATAGGACTAAAATGAGGGATTTATATGTGAAATATGATGGAATATGGTGGTAAATAAATGGATTTATAATAGGGAAAGATGACCAAAATTGAAGGCCAACACATGACTAGATGCTTACGCGAAATTCATAACTCTGTTTAACTCAAAATCACTTTATGTTGGGAATTTTGAGGATAAGGGTTCACGAAGGTAAAATTAGGCCTAAAAGAGAATAAATTCCTTAACACCACATCACATAGCCTTTTGGATGCAGAAACTTGGTTCTAGCATCCCCTAATACGGCCTTGGGTGAGACTGCAGCCTACGCTAAGCTGGTTGTTTCTAAAAGGGTTGGTAGTGTAGGGTTTTGTTTGTTAGCACAGTTAAATATGAACTTGGGTCCAAGCCCCCTCAATGCAACAAATGGTTCTATTTTCACATCTGGGATCTATCCGAGGGATGTGTGATGTGGCGTAAGTGGATACCAAATAACAAAGAAATCAAGAAGTGGATAGAGCGGAAGTTTCATGAGATACATAGCTTTCGACAGTGTAGTACTACTCCTTTATGGCATTCCGGAATGAATTCCAATTGGGTGCGGCTGAAAACATTCATCCTTCTGTTCACAATAGGTTTCCCACTAAACCTTGATGTGGGGGGCAACTTTGAGAAGAGAAAAGGTAGTATTTTCTCAGCTAGAAAAATCATGAACAAAAGAATATCCTTCTAACAGATTCAACCATTTATCTACAGCATCTGCATCTATTTGGCCCTCAAATATGTGGATTTCAAAGTTAACTTGTACCTTAAACGGTGTGGTGTTTCTAGAGTATCTGCTAGATGTGTCACCCCTGGGTAGTCACTGAAGGATCTGGGAAATGTTGTCCATCATCACATTCCTTTGTCACTCGAGGGCTTCTTTGAGCAAGATTTTGATAGGATCTCCTGCCCCCCTCATCTTTCTTTTCATCTGCCATGGGACGCAGTCGGGGTTTGTGAGGATGATCTTGCAAAGGTTCAACTAGATCGAGCCCTAACTCCTTATATCCTGACATTGTTGGGGGCATGCAAAGAAAAAACAGAGAAAGAGTAGACTGCCTCTGATAAAACTGATCCGAATTTAAACAAGAACACAACAAATTACAGAGAATAGCTCAAGCGATGGTAGATTATCTTGGAGGAGAGATGTGGTGGCTACATGCCTCTGAACAATGTTACAATGAGGCTCAATGGCCTTTTTATTATTGAACAGTAAGTGAAAACCCTAACCCGAGGAGATGTAACACCAATAGTTTATGGGCCCTGTTGGGGTTAGTTGCACAACCAACTTCCCGGGGTCATGGCTTGGTCATATTATCTTCGTTTGACACGCATGATACCCTGTTGGAAAGATCTCTCCGAGGACTATGACAAAAAGTATGATTTTACTTTTTAATCACTGGTAGTATATTTCCAAAGAAAACATTGTTTAGGGCCTCAAAATGGCTCTGGAAATTTAGGACCAAAAGAACTACTAAAAATAGTAAATTTTGTTATAATTAAGGAAACTGAAAAAATGAAAGAGACAGTTGTGGGGGTCTAAGTAGGATAGGCGGGTGGCCACCAATATCCACCCGGATTAGAGTGAGACACAAATATGGAGGGGGAAGAGAGAGTAGGAGAGAGGGAGGGAGATAGTGAGAAGATTGGAGGGAAGATAGAGAGAGAGAGAGAGAGAGAGAGAGAGAGAGAGAGATGCGAGAAGACAGAGAAAGGTAAGAGTCAAAGGGAGAGAGAGGAATTTTGAGAGATGAGGAGAGAGGGATGGATAGAGAAATGGAGTTGGAAGGGGAGAGAGTGAGGGAAGAAGAAATACATAGAGTGAGACGTGGAGAGAGAGGGGGGGTGACAAGGGAGATATGGATAGAGAGAGTGTATGTTTCAGGGTGAGTTAAAGAGACAAAGAAGGAGAGATAAAGAGAAGGGGGGAGAGAAGGAGAGATAAGGAGAGAGGGAGGGATATAGTAACATAGTTGGGGACAGAGAGAGGTAGGAGATAAAGGGAGATAGAGGAAGAATGAGAGACAAGGTTTCAGGGAGAGGAGGAGAGTGATGAGGGAGGAGAGAGGGAGGTAGGAGATAAAGGGAGAGAGAGGAAGTATGAGAGAGCATCCTTTAGAGAGAGGTAGGGATAGAGGAGGAGAGATGGAGGGATAAGGAGATGGAGTCGAGGGGGGTTAAAGGGAGGGAAGAAGAAATACATAGAGAGTGAGAAGTGGAGAGAGACAGGGATTGACAAGGGAGATATGGAGAGAGAGTGTGCATGTTTGGGGGTGAGATAGAGAGACAAAGAAGGAGATATGGAGAGAATGAGGGAGAGGAGGAGGGAGGATAGAGGGAGGGATATAGTAATAGATTTGGAGGGTGAAGAGAGAGAGAGAGAGAGAGAGAGGTGGGAGAGAGAGGGAGAGAGAGGAAGGAAGAGAGAGAGGACGTGAGAGAGTGGAGAAAGGGAGGGAAAGAGAGATGGAGTTGGAGGGTGAGAGAGAGGGAGGTAAGAAAAAATACATAAAGAGATAAAGGTGGAGAGGGAGAGAGGACAATATGAGGGAAGAGAGATAGAACTAAAGGAGAGGGACAGATGGGGAAGAGAGAGAGAGAGAGAGAGAGAGAGGTGGAGGGAGGGGTAGATATATAGATGGGAAAAAGAGAGTGCATATTTTGTGGGTGATATAGAGAGGCAAAGGGAGATAGGGATATATATGGAAAGCGAAGAGAGGGAAGAAGAGAGAGATGGAGAGGGGGAGGGAGGAACATAGAGATTGATATATATGGAGTGAGAGAGTGTGTGTGCTTGGGGGGTTGAGATAGAGAGACAAATAAGGAAAAATGGAGGGATATATAGACATAGATGGAGGGGGTAGAGATGTGTTACACTAAAAAATGTCACCTTGACTACTTACAGTTAGTATGGCTCAAATCAACAGTCATGCTACCCTCTTAGGCAAGTCTCATGCCTCTGTTATCCATCTCAAACTCAAAGAAGAGAGAAAGTCTTGTAAAAACTATGTTTATCTCTGGGGTCGCAGGTTCTCTCTAGCCTTACCTGCGGGGACGCTGACCATGTTCACAAAATCTGCGTCCATGGACGCTCTGTATGTTAAGGGACAGGTGCGTCCCTCTGTAAAAGGCAAAATGCGCGAGTTTTATCTTGAAAAAGTTACTTGTGGTTACTTCTAGAACATTCTAGAGGTCGGTTTGATGAAATGGATGCGCCTCCAGTTGGTTCATGTATCTCTATTAAGGGGGAACTTATCCCATCAATAAGGGAGCTATCCCACCCAAAGAGGGGGATGATCCCATTGATAGTGGACCTGAATAACCTCTTTACAGCACTATAAATAAAGGCATTGAGCCAGAAGGAGAGGAGGTTGGAGCTATACATTTTCTTTGGGTAAATGCTGCAGGATTTAGGTCTTCCATTAGAGCCTTTGTGAGGAGAGATTGTCTTCACTTGATTCTACTTGGGAGAGGGTGAGCTTTGTCAAAGTAGAGGAAAACCCTTGATGGACCCTGGGAGGAACTTGCACAACACCAAGGCCAGGTTGTAAGAGTTTCTTTGTTTCGTTATTAATACAAACTGGTTTATTTTTCTCAATAGCTTATGTTAATGAGTTATTTCATGTGTTCCTTGGTCTGCATGTTGAATATATGTTTTATTATATGAAATGCAAGTGCTTGGTAATTGTTTGATTGTTTGTGGTTGCAGGAATTGACTTGAAGGAGGAGCTCATCCGGATCGTCAAGAACGGACTTCAACAACAGCGTTTTGGAATAAGGTAAGCCTAAACACTTGTAGTTTTCATGTTGTAAAAGGTGTATTTAGAGAAAGATCACTCCATTTTGTCTTGTTTGTCATTAGAATGTCTTAGACTTCTAGGAAGGTCAGTCGTGTCCGCACCCTTGACAGTTTCCGTGTGACAAATTGGCGACTCCGCTGGGGAATCCATTAATGAGAGAGTCTTTTCCTTTATATGAACTTTGCTTTGAGAAAATCATTTTTATTTTCTGGTTTTTGACTGTGAGAATTAGTATTTGGGTGGCTTAGCTTTAGATTTAGTTGGCTTTAGTTTTTCTTCCTTTTTCCAGAAGGACGCAGTCTCTGTGTGCTGCACAGTGCGTCCTTGGACGCGCTGTTGTCGACTGCACAGTGCGGGGCCGCACCTGTGACAACAGGTGGCCTGCGTCTTCCTGTAAAAGTTAAGAAAATTCCATTTTTGCTTTAAATTACTTTTAGATTTTGTTTTTCCTTAGTATTTTCTGCCCAGATCCTTTAGTACCCTGTCAAGAATTCTCACCTGAACTAGTTTTGTGAGCTTTGAGTGTTTTAGTGGTTTTCAACGAAGTTTAGACCTAGGGTTTGATTTTTGGAAAGGCTTTGTAGTAACTTTGAGCTTAGAAAGTTGTCCAGCCTTAGATATCTCTGGTTAGTCAACCTTCTTAGAAGTTGAGCCTGTCGTAAAGTCTCCTTGTTTGAGCAACTTGTCATTTGAGTTGTTTTGGGTCAAATTTCGCTTTGCTTGTTTTTAAAGTATTGATTTCCATTTTCAAAAAGGACAAAAAGATTAGAATTTTGTTTTGACTAGTTTTTGGTTCTGCAATAAGCTAGTCCTTGATTTGATTGTGATCAAGTAAAACACCTTAGAAATAATCATTGTTAGTTTTGGCCTCGTTAAAGATTGCTTAGAGTAAATTTGCTTTTAGTTTGCTTATGAGTGCATTTTCATAGATTTTAAGAGTTGTTAAGATTGATTTTTGGTTATATTAGATTTACTTGCTTTATTAAAATAAAAATACAAAAACATCTTCTTAAAAAGTCTTGTTTCAAGTAGCTTTTTGTTTTCAAAAGAAGAAAGAGTTTTTTTCGTGTATGTAAAGAGAAGTTATGTTTTTATGCTTGGAAAAGAAAAACGAATTGTTTCTTTGATTGTCTTCAATTAAGAAGTTGCTTTTATAAAGATTGCATTCTCTCAACTTTTTAGTTAAGCAATTCATCGAAAAAGTAAAGTAGTGGATAAATCATTTTAGGTGCATTTTGTAGTGGTTTCGAGTCGAGTCAACACACCACTAGTTTCACTTCCATCACCTTTTGACTTAAGAAACAACCTTAAAAGTAACGCTTAAATTAAAATCAATCTAGTAATCTTTATTTTTCTAGGGCTCTGAAGCACCAACATAGCTTAGGCTAGGGTCTTGGAGTAGGTGAGTACTTAACTCTCCAAGACTACAAAACCAAACAGATAGTCTATCTTGAGTAGAACAAATCCAATTGTTTCAGTTACATTCTGGGAAAGCTCCTCTTAAAGGAGAAACACGAGCTCGTGTCCGAACCAGTGAGGGGATCATTCCTCCCTCGTTGGGAACGACGCCAGGCAGTACGTATTACAAACGGTAAACCTCGGATTAACCATTGTCGAGGAGCCAGGGGTCACTTATCGGTAAACCTTGGATTGTTGTCAAGGAGCCGGTAAGGGGATTGGAGCTTGCTACTCTGCCCTTGCGTGCTGTCGGAGTTTAGACTGTTCCCCCAGGTGTAATTGTTGTGATTGGTAACCTTAGTGGCCATAATATCTAGGATTCTACCCAAGGTGACGGTGGAGGGAAGGTCCCACTGTACCTGGAGCAGACGTCGGTTATACTCACTTGGATTTTCTGGGGGGTTCGCTTCACTTCGAGACGGTTAAAGTGGAGGAACTTGGTCCAGTCTATTCATTAAGCAGGTTGCCGGGGTAACTGTTCCACCCACTATTTCTGTACTGAATCCTGCGAGGTTGGGCCTAATCACCAACTAGCGTTTTTGGTCCGGAAGACTACTGTTTGTGTATGGTTTGACGCTCTAGATTATTTAGGCGTGTGCTTCAAATTTGATTGGTTCTTTAGAAGACTTTAGGTGGTTTGATTTGAAATTTTTTACTTTGTTTTCGTGTGTTGTAGTTAAAATCTTTAATTGTGGCGGAATTACCGAGAAGGTCCCGTCGTATTGCGGGCCAGTCTCCTGAAGTTGTATCTGTGGCCGAATTGTTGAGAAGATCCCGTGAACTTAGGGGTTCACCTCCTCGAGACGACCCCAGTTATTTAGAGGGTTTAAAGGTCCTTGTAACTCCTCCTAGTGGCAGTAGAGTAGGTTCACCTGAAGAAGGAGAATCTTCTTTGGTAGTCCATCCAGATTACCAAAGATTAGAAACAGGTTACAATCCCGAAGCTGTTACAGTTTCCGAGCTTGCTGGTAGTTTTTCATCTGCCAGTGAAACAGGCGAAGAACCTGAAATTTCAGAACCTGTTACTCCAACTCCTAGTGTTCCTGATTCACCAAGAATAGAAAGAATTATCACCGAAAATCTTCCTGTTGGATTAATTGCTATAGAAGAACTTGTTCCAGAGGAAGAAATAGGCGTTTCTGATTCTGAAGATCTAATTACCCTTGATCTAAGGGAGCGTGAATCCATCTTTTACAGTCCTCCTAGAAGTGAATCTTGGTACCTTGCATTAACCAATTTTTTAGACAACTCAGTAGGTTTTTCTACACCTCGTACTCCGGTTCCACCTAGAGGAATTCATTCTCCTGTAAATATGTCTGGTCAGTCATCTGTGTTTTCACAAAGTCCTGAATCATTTTTACATGGCGGTCCTTCTGTTCCTACTGGGTATCAATCACTTTCTGGTACCTTTGCGGGAGCATCTCCTCAACCTGTTGATCATGGGTTATTAGTTGGAAACAGTGGTAATGTACCATTGAGTATAGGTGACGTTTATATGATGTCAGGTTCAACTCCCATTAACCAACCTCAAGGTGGCCAATTACCGCCTGGGGGGCAACCTTCGTTAATGCCTGGGGGGCAACCTCAAGGTACTTCATTTGTGACTGGGGGGCAACCTCAAGGGTATCAACCCCAAGGGTATCAACCCCAGCCTCAATATGTACCCCAAAGTCAACCTCAGTATCAGTATCAACCTCAAGGATGGCAACCTCAAGGATGGCAACCCCAAGGGTATCAACCCCAAGGGTATCAACCTCAAGGATACCAACCTCAAGGTCAAGGTCAACCCCAGTATTCGTATTTACCTCAAGGTTATCAACCTACGGGTCAATACCCTGGTCAAGGTTATCAACCACCTCAAGGGCAATCATATGGGACTGCACCTTACAGTTATCAACCCTATCCTCAATACGGCTATGGATCTCAGTATCCTCAACCTGTTACGAGTCAATACCCTGGAATGTTAACATGGGATCCGTCACAGGGTCAACAGATGTCGCAACCAAGTATACAGTCGGTACCTCAAGCAGGACAACCTGCAGTTCCTGGTCCACCCCAGCAACCGCAACCTGTCCAGTCAAGTGTTCAGACCCCTGTAACTTCTGTAGTTACTCAGCCGCCAATTGCACCTAGTACTCCACCTCACACGGCTGCAGCAACTACCGCTTCATCTACCATGCTTACTTCTGGAGTATCGGCAGCTCCGGTTTCTACTGTCCCTGTAACCGCTCCTCAGACATCTGTACCGTTGTCTGGACCCACGGTTCAAACCACAGTCCAGATGCCTGCAGGCCAACCTGGTACAAGTACGGTTGTTACTACTCAACCTCAATTTGTTCAACCTCCGTACCAGGGACAGTATCAACCTGGGCAAGCTGCCCAACAACCGGTTTACCAGTATCAACCGTATCCTGGGTACACTTATCAACCACCTCAGCAACCCCAGTACGGTCCGGTTAATCCTGGTTTTCCAGGAGGATATAATATCCCAAATGCGACTCCTGTTCCTAGTTATCCTGGATATCCTCCTCCTGGGGCTGGTATTGTGACTCAGAGTTTTAGAGATCCTAACCGGCAGTTACCGTTTATTGCGACTTTAGATTTACCCGACTTGACGCGCCTAACGAACGATCCAATTCAATATCTTCCGTTCTGGCCGCCAATGCCAAATAAGTTGCCCAGCGATATACCCAAGTTCGAAGGTAAGTCTGGAGAGGATCCGTCTAATCACGTGATGACTTACCACCTCTGGTGTGCATCAAATTCCATCTCAGATGATTCTATCCGCTTACGTCTTTTCCAGCGTACACTCATTGGTCTCGCAGCCAAGTGGTACATTGAGTTACCACGGGCTTCTTTTTACAACTTTAGCCAGTTAGCTACTTCATTCTTAACTCATTTTCAGTTACCAGTCAGATACGATAATGGTACAGAATTATTAACTTCGCTAAAACAATCGACATCCACGTACATTTCTGATCACATCCATGAGTGGAGACGTCGAAGAAGATTAGTGAAAGTTTTTATCCCGGACCAAATCTTAGCTGAATGGTTTGTCAAATCATTATTACCAAGAATTACTGAAGATGTAGCTAAGGCCGGAGTAGTTACTGAGGAGCAAGTCATTGCTCAGGCACAATACCTTGACTTAGTTTACACTCAGTCGGGTACGTTACACGAGAAAATTCCGGATCTTCCAAAGTCAAACCAAATCGCTGCTGCTCCTTCGGGATCTCATGCCGCTGATGGTATGATCGGTATCGTGACTACGAAGAGTAAGAAGAAGTCTTCCAAGACCTCCAATACTCCAATTATCACTTTGCCTGATTCTCCGACAGGAGAGTCTTCTCCTCCTGAACTTACCGCCGACATTCACGCTGTAGAGTCATCTACGGCCAAATCCAAAAACGGTGGAAAGAAGAAAGGAAAGAAGAAGGCTAAAGCAGACAAGGCTCCAAAGGAGAAAACGGAAAAGTCGGAAACCAATGACGAAAAGCGCAAACCTCGTTATCCTTGTCTCATTTGTGAAGAAGATCATTTTACGAGAGACTGCCCTCATCGGGCCGAGGTAGTGAAAATAGTCAAAGGTTCTCCGACTCCTGCTGTGTTAAAGAATCCATTTCCCGAGCAGGAAAATAAGATGATAGGTTCTTCTTCGAATGCCAGTGAAGAACCCATTTTGATGATGTCTCATGTCAGGATTGCGACTCGATCGCAAGATTATGGTAGTAAGGCTCCTGTTGATGGTAAAGAAGCAGAATCTTCTCACTCTAACCCATCAACCTCAGCTCCTGGTTCCGATCCACTACAGATCGAAAAACCTAACCCAGACTTAGTGATTAAGCCGCCCGCCAAGGGTGTACTTCGAAGGTCTGCTTTCAATCCACATGCGAGAGCAGCCCAGAATTACAACATTGTTGAAGACTTAGCTGTTTCACCTTCAGCAATGTCGGCACTCGAAGTGCTGCAATCATGTCCAGCGCAACGAAAATTGCTTTTGTCGGCTATTGGAGCTGTCGATGTTCAGGACCCGAACCTAATGATCTTTGATCTAGAAAGTAGTACACCGCGTCTCCCCCATCAAATGGCTTTCCAAATTCCAGTGATAGTCAAAAACAGGCCTATTCATCGGACTGTGATTGATGAGGGAGCTTCTACGTGTATTATGTCGATTCAATGTTGGAGATCGCTTGGTTCTCCTTCGTTGAACCAATCCCCCACCATCCTTAAGGCCTTTGATGGCCGTGGGTTCCGTCCGTTTGGTATTCTACAAGAATTGCCTATAGGGGTCGAAGGTAAAACCGTTAGTCTGGATGTGGAAGTGGTTGATGCCCCTCTAGACTACAACCTTCTTTTGGGTCGAAGTTGGTCATATGCTATGACAGCGGTCGTTTCATCGGTCTTCAGAGTCATTAAGTTTCCACATAACGGTAAGATCGTGACTATTGATCAGCTGACATACTTTTCATCCGACCCAACCTCTTTAGAAACTATCCAGCATGTTGGTAAAACGACAATCCCTTATAGGGACATTGGTGTAGGTTTAGTTAAGGATTCCGGTTTACTGGGAACTTTTCCTCTCCCTCCACTCAATGCAGACCCTTCAGTTGCAACAATTCATATGATCACGTCAGAAAACATTATTTATGATGATCCTTGGTATGTTCCCTCTGACTCTGAGCTAGACTCACTCGGTGATGTTATGCCGTTGAGTCCGTATGAGATTGCTTATGAAGCTCTTATGTCTTTTACCGACTTTCATTCAACCGACCAAATGAATGTGGTCAGTGAAGAGTCACTTTTCACCTCACCCTTAGAACGGATAACGTTTCCCGAAGAAGTGTCATCTGACGAACAACTTCGCGAAATCCTAAGTGTAGATGATCTACCATGGGAAGATCTCCATCACAGATCTTCGTTTTTACCTAAGGATGATGCATTTGAAAATGATTTTTCATCTATCTTTACCGCTGAATATGTCAAAGACGCTCAGGATCCAACGAAACATTCTGATTCAGAGCTGAATTTAGGGAATATTTCTCGTACTATTCCCATTGATATTTCAGTGAAGCCCGGAATCGAGGAGAACATTCATATAGGTGCCGCATGTACTGAAGAAGAAATCCAAACTTACAAGGCCCTATTCCAAGAATTCCGCGACGTGTTTGCCTGGTCCTACGAAGAAATGCCAGGAATCGATCCTGCCATTGTTGTTCATGAAATCAAAACCTACCCGGATGCTAAACCCATTCGGCAACGGTTGCGTCAGATTCACCCTCGAAAAGCAGCTGCAATCAAAGCCGAAGTCGAAAAGCTGTTGAAAGCAGGTTTCATTTATCCGATCCCGTTAACGGATTGGGTATCGAATATTGTTCCCGTCAATAAAAAACAAGGAACAATAAGAATCTGTATCGATTATAGGGATATCAATCGAGCTTGTCCAAAAGACAACTATCCTACGCCTTATATCGATCAAATTATTGATGATTGTGCCGGAAGTGAGATGTTTTCCTTCATGGATGGTTTCTCAGGTTATAATCAAATCAATATTCTACCTGCCGATCAACCAAAAACGGCATTCATTTGTCCATGGGGGACATTTGCTTATTGCAAATTACCTTTTGGCCTTAAGAATGCCGGTGCTACTTTTCAACGGGCCATGTCTTATGCATTTCATGACATCAAGCACATTGTGCAACCCTATCTCGATGATTTGCCTGCTCATTCTTTACACCGAGCTGATCACCTTGTCCACCTACGAGCAATCTTTATGAGGTGTAGGCATTATCGAATTCGGTTGAATCCCCACAAGTGTGTTTTCTGTATAGAAACAGGTCGATTGCTGGGATTTGTTGTTTCCAAAACCGGCATTCGCGTCGATCCCTCGAAAGTCGAGGCTATCATCCAATTGCCTCCTCCTTCGAGTTTGCGCCAACTCCAAAGTTTGCAAGGGAAAGCGAACTTTTTACGCCGATTCATCCCTAACTACGCCGAGGTCACTAAAGGTTTTACACGGTTGTTGAAACAGAACGTACAATTCTTTTGGGACGAGATTGCTCAACAATCTTTTGATGCATTAAAACACGCGTTGACCCATGCACCGTTATTGCATCCTCCCAACTACAACCAGGACTACTTCTTATACCTCGCAGCTTCGCATTCCACCATTGGAATGGTGTTAGTTCAAGAAGATGAATTCAACGCAGAGCATGTGATATATTACCTTAGCAGAACCTTAAATCCAACTGAGTTAAAATATTCACATGTGGAGAAATTGGCCCTGGCAGCCGTTCAAGCTGTCCAGCGTTTTCGTCACTACATTCTTCTCCGCAAAACTACTGTTATTTCGGATTGCAACCCTATGATTTATATCTTGACAAAACAACTGCTAGGGGGCAAGTACTCTAAATGGATCGTCATCCTGCAAGAGTTCGACTTGGAGTTTGAGAAGTCCAAGTCTAAGAAATCTTTAGTCTTCGCGGAATTGATGTGTGATTTCCCGAGTGCTGACACAGAGACTGTGGCAGAGGAGTCCATTGCGGACGAATCTTTGTTTCTTATTAGCACTGTAGATCCGTGGTATGGGGATATAATCATCTATCTCCAAACCCAAACCTTTCGGCCTGAAGCTTCCAAGGAAAACCGTCGAAAAATTCGGTTTCAATCCCAGCAATACAGAATTATTGGAGATACACTTTATCGCCTGGGGGCAGACTTAGTTTTTCGACGTTGTTTAACTCACGATGAGGCTGAGAGAGTTTTGAATGATTGTCACTCTGGAGCATGTGGCGGTCATATGTCTGGGTATGCCACAGCTCAGAAGGTGTTGCGCGCTGGCTATTTCTGGCCGTCTATGTTTAAAGATTGTATCCTTGCCGTCAGAAAATGCCACAACTGTCAAGTGTTTGATCGCAAGATGCGCGCTCCACCTGCTCCTCTCCACCCTATAATTGCCGCTGGTCCATTCGCCAAATGGGGCATTGACTTTATTACTTGTAACCCTCACTCGGCCGGGGGGCATGCGTATATCATCCTTGCGGTTGATTATTTTACTAAGTGGGCCGAGGCGATGCCTACATTCGACGCAAGCGGCAAGACAGCTGCACTTTTCGTATTCAATCATATCATAACTAGGTTTGGTGTCCCACAAGCAATCATTACGGACCATGGAAGCCATTTTCGAAATGTCATGATGACTGAGCTTACAAGCCAGCTTGGTTTGCGCCACGATAGCTCTACACCTTATTATCCGCAAGCCAACGGTTTGGTTGAGTCAATCAACAAAGTTCTAGTCGTCATGATTCGACGGATCATTGGTATCCATCGAACGAATTGGCATAACATGTTATTTTCGGCGCTATGGGCATATCGAACTTCAGTGAAAAATTCAACAGGTTTCACCCCTTTTCAGCTAGTTTATGGCTTAGAAGCTGTGTTACCTATTGAGTGCGAAATCCCATCACTTCAAATGGCTGTCGAATTACTTCCAGCTACTTCCGAAGAGGAGAAACGGTTGTTATACTTGGCTAAATTAGATGAGACTCGACGTGACGCTACTTTAGCTATCGAGACTCACGCGAAACGAATGAAAGCTCAGTACGATAAAAATGTAACCCCTCGAAGTTTTTCGGAAGGAGACCTAGTACTATTATATGATCAAGCGAACGATAAGCTAGGTGCTGGAAAATTCGTTCCCATGTGGCATGGGCCCTACATTGTAAAGCGAAAGCTAGCAAAAGGGGCTTATGAGTTAGTTGATTTTGATGGGGACTCTTTGGGCAAACCCAGAAATGGACTTTACCTAAAGAGGTATTATGCTTAAAATGATGGATGGAGAATTTTTTAGATAGGTTAGATTTCCTTTCTAGCTAGCAAGTGTGTTAGTTTAGTCAGTGTGCTTAGTTTAGCGAGTGTGGTTTTTCGTCATTATTTTGGCTCATCTTGGTTTTACTCTTGATATTGTAGATGTCGACGCCTCTCCAAACATACATTGGATTTGCTGATGGTGCTTGTCGTAGTACACGGAATATCTCTTCCGCAGCTTGGGTTATCTATTCGCCCTCTGACGAGTTAGTTTCTATGCATGGGGTAAGCCTCGGTCAAACAACGAATAACATTGCAGAATACAGTGCAGTGGTTGAATTATTATCCGAATCTATTTCATTTGGAATTCGACGTTTGATAGTGAGGTTAGATTCTGAACTTGTTGTATTACAGCTTAATAGAGTTTATGCCATTAGAAATCCTGTGTTATTAAGGTTGTTTTTGAGAGTGCGTCTCTTGGAACGTGAATTTGATTACATTGAATATCAACATATTCCAAGGTCTTTGAATACATTAGCAGATGCAATTGCTTCTCGAGTGTTGGACAGACATTTATAATAATCATGCAAGTAAATTTAAAAGACATTTCATCATACATGTTAAACAAGATAAGCCGGTAATAGTGATATATAGATATAGATAGAAGTGTGTCCAAAAATATATACATCGTCTTCGATCATAGGTTTAACACACCTTATGATCGGCAAAATGATAGTACAAAAAGTCAAAAATGTCACATGTGACTACAAAAGTGACTAGTCAATCACTGGTGGTGCTCTCTGTACGACACCACTGCGCGGGCTACCTTACGCAAAAATCTCCTAAACGGTCCAGGGACCGCGACTACGAAGCGCTGAAGCCTCATAGGAATATCGTCCATAGTAGTCTCAGGTATATCTGCCGTGAGACGCTCTAGATCATGCTCCAAATCAGCTAGTACTTCTGCTGTCGCATCCTGTGGGCCGGTGCCGGTGCAGCTGGATGTCGTCTGTCGTAAGGCCGGAGATTGGCTGGACGCTGTGGTCCAACATCTGCATTTTTAAAATTTTACTGTTACTTTGAGACGATATATATGAAAAATAAAAAAATACATAATTAGAAAACTTGTGAAAATAAAAGTACCTCTGTCATCCCATTGTTCTCCCTGTGGAAGAACCATGTCCGGATCACCTCTGAAATCCATTCCGGCATATGGAAAGTCTTGTATCACAAAAAGCTGGCCCTCTAGCCAGTCGAAGTAACTGTCTGAGAATCGAACCACTGCAGCACCCTCGTCAGGATGCCGGGCCATCACCGCAACCCATCGAACAAGCTTTGGCTCCCGAGGACCCAAGTCATCAACAGTGAGTTGCTGAGGGATCAGCATAGGAACTCTCTCCAAGGCAAAGCTCACGACTATAGGCCCATATCCAAAAGTCTTTAGTCGTCCGTTCTTTGCCTTGGTCAGTTGGCTCTTCATATGAGCCGACACAGCTTCGCACCAGTTGAAGATGGTGCCTTGGTAACAGTCAACTGCCATCCGCATTTGGGATCCGGAGGCAATGTGCAAGGCGGCCGCGCCACAAATCCTGGTGACCGTAAATGCAATAACTCTAAGTTCCGCCAGAGCGATGTGCTTTATCTCCACGCCTTTTTTATGGCGAGTCCCTGGTCTGCACCACTCCTCGCGGAGATCATCAAGGGATTGGCCACCCGGCCTGGTCCCCGCAAGGTTGAGTTGCTCACCTCTGTTTGGCAAGCCAGTGAGAAAGTATACATCCGAGGGCTCTATCTCGAGCTGGTGCCCTCCAATGTAAAAACATTGATCTTGAACGTTCCATCGCTCAACCAGCCATTCCAAAAATCTTACCTGGCCCCTCATGCCCGGTATGGTCCAATATTTGTACAATCCACATGTTCTTAAGGCATCCAGAGAGGGTTGGTGGTTAATCGCAGCTTCATCGTCTTCTACGTGCTCTCTCTCTCTCCAGTCTAACATGTTTAAGGTCCTGCACATCAAAAGAGTCAATTAGAAATTAATTTGAGCAAATTTGGTGGTTTTTTGAGAGAGTTAGGGTTTTGAAATGCGCCCTTTGCGGAAGACGCACCCCGGCTTTGTAGCACAGGGCGTCCGGACGCAGCTCGCCTGAAGGCGGACTGCGTCCCCGACCTTTTTCTCGTGTGAGAAAAAGTCGGGGGACGCAGGTCACCCGAAGGGCACCTGCGTCCGCCGAGGGGCGCATTTTGAACCCAAAACCCCCCCAAAAAATGAAACAGAGACCAAAAACAAAAAACTAAACGGATAAAAATGAAGAGTGGGATGTGTAAAATACCTCGGTGAAGCGGCGTTCGATTCCGACGGTCAGATTTTCCGCAGCAACCACGGGAAGTTTCTTGTCAAAAGCTCCTTTTTCAACCTCAACAGTGAAACGGTAAAAATGACATGGTAAAAGGTCTTTTTATAGGTTTTTTGGATGAATTAGTTCATTTTTTACCATGAAAAGATGTTTTCAAATGTATTTTTGCCTATTTTAAACAGGTATGAGTAATGTGTCGCTTTTGTGCAGGACAACGGGATTTCGAGGGAAATTGTAATTTTTCACAAACAAAATTTCAGAGTCATCTTTTAAGCCCTTTTCTGACTCCTAAAACATGAAAAGATCGCCGAGTGTTTCTTTTTCACTCGTTAAAACGGAATTAAAAGACGGTCCCCTTTTAGCTCTTTTCTGACCGCAAAATCAGGAAAAGATTGCCGGGTTTTTGTCGTTTCAAACTCGATAAGGAAATAAAACGACGTGTCTTTGATCGCTTTTTACTTTTCAGGTTAACGACACTATTATGAAAGTACTCCTTGGTCGCAAGATCAAGCGGTTCCCCCAGGTATTATTTTATATTTTTTCGGGCTTGAGGGACACAAATATACGAAAAAGTTCAACGTGGAGTTTCCTTAAGTTTTTCAGACTCTCTAAAAATGAAAAACGCCGAGTTTCTCCTATACTGGGCTCGTTAAACTTTTACAGTAAAGGACCTGTTCAATTACAAACAGGAACGAACCACTCCTTCCTAGGGTTCGAATTTAAACTAGGTTGGACTCGTCCGAAGGATGAGCTTATAATCAAGCATATGTTATCCTCCTCAAGCTTGTTAAAAATAAAGAGGTACTTGCCAGAAATGGTGGGGGAAAAAAGAGAAGAATGAACCTATTTGTCACCTTTTGTCTCAGAAGAAACTTTATTACCACTCTTGAACACGACACTTTTCATTTCACCTGGGTTGGGAAATCTTTTACCTCACAGTTGACCAAATCACTTTGAAAATCTTTAACCGGGTTCAGGGATCAACTTTGAGTTATTCGTCACCAAACCATCTGTTGTGTCGTTATGTGTTCAAGAGGTCTGCAAGCAAAACTTTCATCTGCAAAATACTTGTCATCCATTTGACCATCCCTGAGTCAGTCCTTACAGCAACATTTCTTCAACTTGAACAATGATTTCGTGTTGCGGGCTTGCCTGCAACGGGTCGCTTTCTATCGACATCGACACATTATCTAGAAAGATGACTTAGGAATCGACAGTACCTTGAAGTCTGCATGCATCAATGGCAGGTTTCTCGCCTTTGACGTCAGTTTACATCATTGACTTTCGATCAAAGGATTCCGTGAAGTGTTCGACATCAAAACATCTATTCACATTTCACGGGTTGTGCTTGGTACTTTGAGAACCATTGACATTACTGGTGGTTTCTCTCACGCTTGTTAACAGTTTACATCATTGACTGGTAATCAAGTGGTTTCTACCATGTTCGACATCGAATCATTTAATCACATAGCTAGAATCGTACCAATTCGGGAAGTAGGAGTGAAGACCCTGGATCTAGTTTCTACCATCCAGGCTGCGAGGAGTTTTGTATTCATTGTCTATGTAGACTTATCATAAACAGATGGCTGCGTCCATACTGTATCTACAAAAGTCTATAAAAATGATGTACTGCAAGATCATTCCTGTATCAGAATAGTTAGTCCATTAGTTAAAGTTTTGAATCTGAGTATGGGAATGCCTACCTCAGTGATGATATAATCTTATCCATGTATTTTGTGTTGAAAATTGCAGGTTCCAACCAGGCCATCCACAAGGCAATCCTTGAAATGATAAAGCGCTTCACCCTTCCTAGAATTATAAAACCCTATTCTATTCCAGGCTTCGCACTTTAGGGGGCAATCTGTTACACTAAAAAATGTCACCTTGACTACTTACAGTTAGTATGGCTCAAATCAACAGTCATGCTACCCTCTTAGGCAAGTCTCATGCCTCTGTTATCCATCTCAAACTCAAAGGAGAGAGAAAGTCTTGTAAAAACTATGTTTATCTCTGGGGTCGCAGGTTCTCTCTAGCCTTACCTGCGGGGACGCTGACCATGTTCACAAAATCTGCGTCCATGGACGCTCTGTATGTTAAGGGACAGGTGCGTCCCTCTGTAAAAGGCAAAATGCGCGAGTTTTATCTTGAAAAAGTTACTTGTGGTTACTTCTAGAACATTCTAGAGGTCGGTTTGATGAAATGGATGCGCCTCCAGTTGGTTCATGTATCTCTATTAAGGGGGAACTTATCCCATCAATAAGGGAGCTATCCCACCCAAAGAGGGGGATGATCCCATTGATAGTGGACCTGAATAACCTCTTTACAGCACTATAAATAAAGGCATTGAGCTAGAAGGAGAGGAGGTTGGAGCTATACATTTTCTTTGGGTAAATGCTGCAGGATTTAGGTCTTCCATTAGAGCCTTTGTGAGGAGAGATTGTCTTCACTTGATTCTACTTGGGAGAGGGTGAGCTTTGTCAAAGTAGAGGAGAACCCTTGATGGACCCTGGGAGGAACTTGTACAACACCAAGGCCAGGTTGTAAGAGTTTCTTTGTTTCGTTATTAATACAAACTGGTTTATTTTTCTCAATAGCTTATGTTAATGAGTTATTTCATGTGTTCCTTGGTCTGCATGTTGAATATATGTTTTATTATATGAAATGCAAGTGCTTGGTAATTGTTTGATTGTTTGTGGTTGCAAGAATTGACTTGAAGGAGGAGCTCATTCGGATCGTCAAGAACGGACTTCAACAACAGCGTTTTGGAATAAGGTAAGCCTAAACACTTGTAGTTTTCATGTTGTAAAAGGTGTATTTAGAGAAAGATCACTCCATTTTGTCTTGTTTGTCATTAGAATGTCTTAGACTTTTAGGAAGGTCAGTCGTGTCCGCACCCTTGACAGTTTCCGTGTGACAAGATGGAAGAATATTTCTTGCACTAGATGCATTAATTGCAGTGTAGATGGTGACTTGTAATCCTATTTTATTTCTTGCACTAGATGCATTGATTTTAGTGTAGATGTTGATTTATAATGATATTTGATTTCTTTCACTAGATACAAGATGGATATAGAGAGAGAGAAGGGGAAGAGAGAGAGAGAGAGAGAGAGAGAGGAGGAGGGAAGGATGGATAGATAGATTGGAGAAAGAGAGTTTACATTTTGGTGGCGATATAGAGAGGCAAGGGGAGATAGATATATAGATGGAAAGTGAAGAGAGGCAAGAAGAGAGAGATGGAGAGAGGCATAGAGGGACAAAGAGATTGATATAGATGGAGTGAGATAACATGTGCATTTGGGGAGTTGAAATAGAGAGACAAAGAAGGAGAGATGGAGGGAGATATAGATATAGATGGAGGGGGAGAGAGAGAGAAGAAGATTTCTTGCACTAGATGCATTGATTTCAGTGTAGATGGTGATTTCTAATCTTATTTTATCACTTACACTAGATCCATTTATTTTAGTTTAGACGTTGATTTCTAACGATATTTGATTGCTTGCACTAGATGCATTGATTTCAATGTAGATTATTTTTAATCTTATTTGATTACTTGCACTAAATGATTTCATTGTAGATGGTGATTTCTAATCCTATTTGATTTCTTGCACTAGACGCATTGATTTCAATGTAGATGATTTCTAATCCTCTTTCATTTCTTGCACTAAATGCATTGATTTCATTGTAGATGGTGATTTCTAATTGTAGGTTTTAACCCCGTACAGAAATTACCTGCATATGAATTCTAAAAAACAAAAAATAAACAATGCGAGACGATAACACATAAAAAACATATACACAAAGATTTTCCCCTGGATCCCAAAACCGCGACTACCAGCTTGATTTTTCATTATGCTCCTTTCAATGTTATAATACGTATTTATACATGTCAAAGCATCCAATACCATGGACCGAAAACCATTACATCCAATACCATGGACCAAAAACCATCGCGTCCAAAAAACATGTGCAAGAATCATGCACAAAACCATAGGTGGGTCCGCCCAACCTAACATAGGGTCCAAAACCAAAATTTTCCAGGGTGCTACCCTGAACCCCATAAAGTGGGGTTATGGGTACACCTTAAACCCCTTGTGACCCTCCCCCCTCGTGACACAATTTGCCAACGAAGGGGGGCTCCGCCCCCCCTCTAACCGCCCGGTTAACTACGCGGGCTAGTGGTGGAAAGAATATAACACAACCCAACATTCTCCCACTTATTGTTTTCTTTCCACAGGGGGCCATAAGAGAGCTTAGTTATTTTTCCAACCCTGAAATGCCCATTGTCTCTCTACACCAAGAGAAATTCTCAGAGCTCACAAATTTTGTCAATGCATCTGCAGTATTCTTTAAAGTGTCCACCTTTACCAGCAACACCTTTTTGTCTTCTATCATATCCCTCACAAAGTGATACTAAACATCAATGTGCTTTGCCTTTGAATGATATTCGAGGTTCTTTGCCAAGAAAATTGCACTTTGGCTGTCATAGTATATCCTTATAGCTCCCTGTACTAACCCCATACTTGAACACAATCTCTACAACCAAACTGCTTCCTTGATTGCATTAGTGGCTGCCATGTATTCTGCCTCTGTAGTTGATAGTGCCACTACAGATTGTTTCTTACTCATCCAACTGACTGCACCTCCAAATAGGTTAAACACATACCCACTTGTAGATCTTCTCTGATCCAGATCTCTAGCCTAGTCTACATCAACAAAGCCACGAATATCCAACATTCTGTCCAATCCTAATCTTCTTTGGTAGCACAAACCATAATCACCAGTTCCATGCAAATACCTAAAAACCTGCTTCACTGTTGTCCAGTGCTCGTTCCCTGGTTTTGACATAAACCTACTCAATACTCCCACTGCATGTGCAATGTCTGGTCTAGTACAAACCATTGCATACATCAAGCTACCGAATGCACTTGCATATGGAACATGGGACAAGTCCTCTTCCTCTTCTTGTGTCTTGGGACACTGTTCAGTAGATAACCTCACACCTATAGGAATAGGAACCTTCACTGGTTTACTATCCTGCATATTAAACCTCTGTAATATTGTCTCGACATACTTCCTCTGGTTTAACTAGAGCTTCCTCTTTGCCCGATCTCTTTTAATTTCCATGCCCAAAATATAGTTTGTAGCACCAAGATCTTTCATGTCGAATTTGGAGGACAACTGGGTCTTCAAATCCTGGATAATTTCTTTGTCATTTCCAACCAGCAACATATCATCCACATACAATACTAGATAAATAACATGGTCACCAATTAATTTAAAATACACACAGTGATCTACTTTGCTTCTGGTGAAGCCAAGTCCCCGTATAAATGTATCAAATTTCTGATACCACATCCTTGGTGACTGTTTTAACCCATACAGAGACTTCTTTAACTTGCATACCAGTTCTTTCTTACCCTTCACCGCAAAGCCTTCAGGTTGCTTCATGTATATTTCCTCTTCCAGATCCTCGTGAAGAAATGTTGTCTTCACATCCATCTGTTCTACCTCAAAATTAAAAGCAGAAGCAACAGATAAAAGTAATCTAATAGAAGTTACCTTGGCAACAGGAGAAAAAATATCTCCAAAATCAATTCCGGGCACCTGGGAATAACCTTTTTCTACCAACCAAGCTTTGTATTTCTCCACCTTTCCTTCTGCATTTGTCTTCTTCTTGAACACCCATTTGTTGCCAATGGGTTTCCTTCTAGTCGGCAACTCCACCAGATCCCAACCCTCATTTTTGTGCAAAGATGTCATTTCATCAACCATGGCCTCTTTCCAGAGTTTGCCATCATCTGAATCTACTGATTCCTTCATAGTTTTGGGATCATCGTCAGTAATAGATAAAGAAAAATTTGAACAGAAAGCAGATGGACTATACCTTTCTAGCTGCCTTCTTTCTCTAACTAATCTTCTCACACCAGGAATTTGTGGCTCTTCATCTACTAATTCCTCCTCTGGTGTAGAGTCTGATTCTTCCTCCTTAAGCTCAAACTCTATCTTCTCAGGTTCCTTTGGTTGGACTTCATGTTTAATAACATATTTTACCTCTCTGAACACCACATCTCGGCTGTACACAACCTTCCATGTGACTAGGTTCCAAAGCTTATAACCCTTTAAACCATCCTTATACCCAATAAAGATGTACTTTTCAGATTTACTATCCAACTTGGTTCATTTCTCCCTTGGAAAATGTACATATGCATCACATCCAAATACCCTCAAATGTGAAAGAGAGGGTTTCTTACCAGTCCACACCTCTTGTGGAGTCTTATCCTCCAACGCTGATGAAGGTGACCTGTTGACCAGATAACATGCAATATCCACCACCTCTGACCAAAATTCATGTCCTAACTCGACACTGCTAAGTATGCTTCTTGCGCTTTCCATCAACGTCTTATTCATTCTTTCTGCAACTCCATTTTGTTGAGGTGTATATGGAGTAGTCTTTTGTCATGCTATACCACACTTCTTACAGAATTCTTCAAATTCCTTTTTGCAAAACACTCCACCATTATCTGTCCTTAGCACTTTTATCTTCTTCTCTCTCTACTTTTCCACGAGAGCCTTAAATTCTTTAAACCTGTCAAAGGCTTTAGATTTCTTGTTAAGGAAATATATCCATGTATTCCTTGAGAAGTCATCTATAAAAGATACATAGTACACAAACTTACCTAGTGATGGAACCTTTATAGGTCCAAACACATCACTATGCTCAAGTTCTAATATCTGTTTCTCCTTCTTATTACCAGAGGGAAAACTCACCCAATTCTTCTTCCCATATAAACAATTTTCACAGAAATCAAAATCCAGAGAGATATTACTCATACCTTCTACCATACATTTACCATGAAGTAATCGAAGGCCCTTCTCTCTAATATGTCCAAGCCTTTGATGCCACAACATGGTCTTCTCTCCAGAGACCACTAGATTTTCTGCTCCACTTTCAGGAACCACAAGGCTGATGCACCCATCAATAACAGTGCTACCTTGCAGCTTGTACAAAGTTCTAATTCAAACTCCCCACATCAATACCAGTGCTCCTCCAACCATTGTGCAGGTATCCTTCTCAAACACTGTTTTTACACCTGCATCATCCAGCTTGCTTATAGAAATTAGATTTCTGGCCAATGCAGGAATATGCAGAACACTTGGAAGTGTTCTAACCCTTCCACCTTGCAACTTCAACTTTACTTTTCCATGATCAATGATTCTAGCGTTCCTATCATCCCCTAAGAAGACATCACCACCATCGTATTTCTCATACTCACAGAACCACTCTCTATGGGGAGTGAAGTGAAAGAATGCACCTGAGTTAATCAACCATGCCTCATGATCTACATGTGTACTTGAAGAAGCCAAGTACACATCCCCACCTTCATCTGAGGTGGTTTTCGCCTCTGCAGAAGGAGCATCATTAGATCCCTTTCCTTTATCTGGAGCTTTAGATTTACAGTCCCTTTTTTAGTGCCCTTCCTTTCCGCATTTCTAGCACACCACCTTTACAGGTTTTTATGGAGATTTAGATCTCCCTCTAGATTTAGATCTCCCACTCGATGACTTATTTCTGTTTCTGTTCTGGGACCGTCCTCGTACAGACAATGCATCACCATTCTAGGTCTCCATATTTTTCCGTCTCATCTCCTCCATCACCAAGGATGAGATTATTTCATCAAACTGTAAGGCAGTTTCATTGCTACTTATTGCAATAACCAGACTATCCCACAAATCTAGTAGAGAACACAAAAAACTGATGCACTTATCTTCATCTAAAAGTTTAATATCAACAGGTGCTAACTAACTTACCATAATATTAAATTTGTTCAGATGCTCTGTCACCGAGTCTCCATCTTTCATCCTCAGGTTATACTGCTTTTTCCACAGGAACAGTTTATTCACCAGAGACTTAGATTGGTATAAAGTCCCTAACTTGTCCCACAAAGCCTTTGTTGTAGCTTCCCCTGATACATTCAGCAATATTGAATCTGAGACACACAATCGTATTGTGCTCTTTGCCTTCCGATCCAACTTCTTCCATTCTTCATCAGACACTCCTGTTGGTTTAGTACCCAGATCTACCGCAATCCACTGATCTTTATCCACCAACAGATCCTCCATATTGAGTTTCCACAACTCAAAACTCTAACCATTAACTTCCTCGATCTCTATCTTTCCACTGCTCGCCATCTTCTTTCGCCACGAGAATCGATCTTGCAGATCTCCCACTCAACAGGGTCTACCATAGGCCTGAGCGAAACCCCTCAACAACAAAGGCATCCCCTTGAAGCCAAATCTGCTCTGATACCAAATGTAGGTTTTAACCCCGTACAGAAATTACCTACATAAGAATTCTAAAACACAAAAAATAAACAATGCGAGAGCATAACACATAAAACACATATACACAGACATTTTCCCCTGGATCCCAAAACCAAGACTACCAGCTTGATTTTTCATTATGTTCCTTTCAATGTTATAATACATATTTATACATGCTGAAGCATCCAATACCATGGACCGAAAACCATCACATCCAATACCATGGACCGAAAACCATCGCGTCCAAAAAACATGTGCGAAAATCATGAACAAAACCATAGGTGGGTCTGCGCAACCTAACATAGGGTCCAAAACCAAAATTTTCCGGGGCACTACCCCGGACCCCATAAATTGAGGTTACGGGTACACCTCAAACCCCCTGTGACCCCCCCTGCTACACAGTCGGTGCAACGAAGGGGGGCTCTGGGCCCCCTCTAACCCGCCGGTTAACTACGTGGGCTAGTCGTGGAAAGAATATAACACAACCCAACACTAATCCTATTTGATTGCTTGGACTAGATGCATTGATTTCAGTGTAGATGGTGATTTCTAATCCTACTTGATTACTTGCATTAGATGCATTGATTTCAATGTAGATGGTGTTTTATAATCCTATTTGATTGCATGCACTAGATGCATTGATTTCAGTATAGATGTTGGTTTATAATCCTATTTGTTTACTTGCATTAGATGCATTGATTTTAGTGTAGATGTTTGTTTATAATCTTATTTTCTTACTTGCACTACATTTATTGATTTGAGCGTAAATGTTATTTTCTAATCTTATTTGATTGCTTGCATTAGATGCATTGATTTCAGTGTAAGCACAAAAAATTATTGACAATGTACATTGATTTTTGTGTTATAGTAATTAATCATATTAATATTGGAGAGAAAGTGACACAAGCTATGATGTTTACTACAATAGCTCGAGCTAAATATTTAAATGGTTTATGATTTAACCTTTCCTTTTCATATAATCGATATGAAAAGATGATGAAAGCAACAAGGGTGACAATAAAAATCATAGAAGAAAATAGTTTGAGATTAATCACAATGAAGACTATTTGTAATTGACTATATTCTTATTATTCACATTTTCTATCATTCAACACTATTAGATTGTCACTTTAGATTCAAAATTTGTATTTCATCATTTTTCATCATTAAAGTTATTAACAATATTTATCATCTCAACAAACGGAGGTAACTAAGCAAATTTAAAATTAAAATGGCCAAATTAATCTGAGATATATTTAGCATATTTAAAATGATTATATTAATATTAGATGAATTTACATATTATCAATAAAATTAATTATATGTTCAGTATATTTTCTTCGGTCGCACATGACTGAAACCAACCTAGATCCATCTTAACTCTGGATCTATCAAGTGCCAAGAGGGATCAAATCTCTCGAGGTGCAAAACTTTCCTCAAGTTTCTCACTCAAAAAAGAGGTTTGCACCTCGAGAGATTTGATCTCTCTCAGCGCTTGATAGTTCAGGAGTTAAGATCGATCTAGGCTTGTTATAAGCTTATTATAAATTAACTATAGATTAGTTTGAATTTTATTTTTTACTAAACATAATAGTTAAATTTTACATAAAAAATATTTTTTTATTAATAATAACATTTATATTTATTAGCCCGTGGGGTCTAGAATAGATGGTGACAAGGTGTTCTATTAAGGCACTCGATGGAGAAAAGGTCACTGGTTTGAAACTTCATGGGAAAAAATATAGCGATGTTAAGGGTTGGTGATTTATAATCCTATTTGATTGCTTCCACTAGATGCATTGATTTCAGTATAGATGGTGATTTATAATCCTATTTTCTTTTTTGCACTAGATGCATTGATTTCAGTGTAGATGATGATTTCTAATCCTATTTGATTGCTTGCACTAGATGAATTGATTTCAGTGTAGATGTTGGTTTATAATCCTATTTTCTTACTTGCACTAGATGCATTGATTTTAGTGTAGATGTTGGCTTATAATCTTGTTTGCTTACTTGCACTAGATGCATTGTTTTGAGTGTAAATGTTGTTTTCTAATCTTATTTGATTACTTGCATTAGCTGCATTGATTTAAGTGTAGTTGTTGATTTTTGATTTGATGTAATTGGATGTATGATGGTACATTAATTTTAAACTGGTTGGATTAACATTGTGCATTGATTTCAGAGTAAGCACAAAAAAATATTGACAATGTACATTGATTTTTGTGTTATAGTAATTCAACCTATTAATATTAGAGAGAAGGGGAGAGAAGGTATGATGTTTACTATAATATCTCGAGCTAAATATTTAGATGGTTTATGATTTAACATGTCCTTTTCATATAATGGATATGAAAAGATGATAATCGATATGAAAAGATGACAAAGGTAACAAGGGTGAAAATAAGAATACTAGAAGAAAATAGTTTGGAATTAATCACAATGAAGACTATTTGTAATTCACTATATTCTTATTATTCACATTTTCTATCATTCAACACTATTACATTGTCACTTTACGTTCTATTTTTTCATTTCATAATTTTTCATCAATAAAGTAATTAATAGTATCTATCATTATTGAATTGAGGCTTCTGTGATCCATATCAGGTTTATGAGAGTAGTCTTCAGTGAAAAACACATCATAATTTATTTGTCGACGCGTTTCTAACCCACGAGTGTGGTTCATTGTCAGGACGAGTTGAAGAATCAGATCATAGTTCCATGTTAAATGGATAGAGCAGGACCTCAAATGGTTAAATTTGACTGGGAAACGACTATAATTGACTGGACAAGTAGATTGTACTAATGGCTACTACGAAAGGTTAAGTTTCACTGGGCACCAAGACCAAGAAATAGGGAGAGGAAAAATAATAAGTTTTATTATTATTATTATTATTAAATGTTAGAGTATGAAATAATAATCTATTAATAGGTCTTTTAATTAAATAGAATAATAGTTAGTAGGTTAATATAAGGGATATTATATAATATTTAACTAAAAATAATAAGAAATATCTTTAATTAGATAACCTATTAATTTTGTTAAATAAAGACCCCAAACTAACTAAATGGAATTCCACTAATTGGTCCATTAATAATTTATAACTACTTAATAATAAACATATTCTAATATATATATATATATATAAGTTAATAAAAATTATTACTTAGAGGGTAGAAAAAAATGTTAGGTTGGTTTGTTATAATTGCTATCTTAAGGTAGAGCAATAACCTATTAATAGGCTTTATAGTTAAAACTAGGTATGTAAATAGTTTGTTAATTTATTTTTGTGGGTTAGTATGTTATATATATTACAGTAGAAGAGTGAATTTAATTAACAAGAACCATAATCTTATTACTAAATCCAATTAATACTATTCTAGCAATAAATTTTTATGAAATAAATTTTTTTTAGATAACCTAATAAAATAGTCAAATAATTACCTCAAACTAACTATAATTTGATTTTATCTCGACAAAATTAATATGGTAATTCAATTATAAAGAATGTAGAATTTACCATAGGTTAGTTAATTTATTTATTCTATTTATATCTAAAGGGTTGGAAAGATAAACCATATTATTGGAATTCTTCCACCCACGAGAAGGAACGGACAATGCTTGCTTCAATACCTTACTAGGTCACTAAAAACAAATCTAGACACTGTATAAGAGGGGGGTGGGGGGCCAAAGTGGAGAAGGAAGAAAAGGAAACATGTGGTCTCAAAGATGAGGTGGAAGAAAAATAAGATCGTAGAGAAGAACCACCCAGGGGGCGGGGGAGGGAAGGCGTAAGCTAGGAAGAAAGGGCAGGAATCCAAGAGCTGCTAATCTTCCATATATCATCCCTATTGAGATTTCTCGGCCTTTTCTCAATCTTGATGGCTTCCCTAAAATTTTGGTGATGAAAGGGAGGAATCTTGGTAATGACCTGGGCCTCCTTAATGCAAATGTGATTCTTTGTTTTTTCCGCGTGCTTTGCCAAGGCGGAAGACCGGGTACTCTTATGTTTGATGTCAGCAGAGTATTCATGGATCCTTTGATTAATAGAACACCCCATCTCACCCACATAGGGGGTCCCATGAGAACACGGAATAACATAGACACCTTTCATGTCCTTGGGGTCAATAGGGTCTTTTACAGATCTAAGGGAGCTACTAATGGTGTTAAGGGGTCTAAAGGTAGAGGGAATATTTATCATCTCAGCAAACTGAGGTAACTAAGAAAATTAAAAATTAAAATGATCAGATTAATCTAAGACATATTTAGCATATTTGAAATTCTTATATTAATATTAGATGAATTTACATATTATTAATAAAACTAATCATATGTTCGTTAGATTTTCTTTGGCCACACCTGACTGAAACTTGCCTAGATCCATCTTAACACCAGATCTATCAAGTGTCGAGAGGGATAAAATCTCTCGAGGTGTGAACCTTTCCTCAAGTTTTCCATTGAAAAAAGAGGTTTCCACCTCGAGAGATTTGATCCCTTTTGGCGCTTGATAGATCCGGATTTAAGATGGATCTAGGCTGGTTAGAAGCTTATTATAAATTAACTATAGATTAGCTTTAATTTTTATTTATTTTTAACTAAAAATAATAGTTAAATTTTAAATAGCAATTATTTTTTATTAGTAATAACATTTATATTGATTAGCCACAAGATGTAGAATGGATGTTGACAAGGTGTTCTATTAAGGCACTCAATGGTGAAAAGGTCACTTTCGTGGGCAAAAATATAGTCATTTTAAGGGCTGGTGTGGCCCAAGCCAGATGTGATTACTAGGTGATTTTGATGGCTTAAATGCCCTTATGCCACAGATTAAGTATGCCAAGCATCATAAAACTCGCATTACCTAATAAAAATATACATTTCTATTTATTAAATAAGTAATTTTATCATTATATTAATTACATGATAATCTTTTAATTACATGATGTGCACATATTTTTATGAATGCCCTATTTTTTACCCATCTTTTTTATAAGTTAATCTACCCTCCCAATCGAGGACACTACATATTATTGTGACCTTCATTCATCACATTCCAACTGTTTAGTACATTTATTATGATAATATAATTATATTAGTTTAAATTTTAATGCTTTAATGCTTTTTTGCACCAAGAGGCACTCTACAACCCAATATGGGGTAGGTCTCATGTAAAAACATAATCACAACACATAAACATGTAAACATAATGTTTAACATTTAACATTTAACATTTTTATTCTAATGTCTACCCTATTTAAAAATAAACCTAATTATGATTATGTATAAACACAATATAAATTTAAAATATAAAGAGGTTTATGAACACTCAAAAAAGAGGTATGGTAAATAAATAAATATAAAAGAAGTATAAAGAGGTATGATAAATAAATAAAAATATATCAAATAGGATTGGAAATCAACATCTAATTGTATACCAAGCCGATGGGCCAAATACCATGGGACAAATTATTATTAACACCATGAAAAAAATATTATTAACCCTAATATTAATATTAAAAGATGATTATTATTATTAAATCTAATATTAAAATTAATATATTATAATATTAATATTATTAAATTTAATAACTTTGGATTAATACAATATTAAATTTGTTATATTATAATACATATTAATATATCATGATATATATTAACTCTAGATATATATGGGAGAGAAGAATAAAGACATAAAGTGATAGAGGTGGAGACATAGGGGGAGTGACATGGGAGAGATCGAGATAAACTGAAGGAGAGGGGAGAGGAGGAATGGAGAAATAGAGAGGGAGAGGAGTGAGAGAGGTTGAGAAGGGTAATATAGGGAAAGGAGTGAGAGTGGTAGGGAAGGGTAAGAGAGGGAGAGGGAGGCATAAATATGGAGGGGGGTGAGAGAGAAGGAGAGAGGGAGGGAGATAGTGTGGAGTAGGTAAATCCTCTATGCAGATAGAGATGATCCCTCTAGCCCAAGAGTGGGTCTAGACACAAACAAGACAATATAATGTAAATTTCCTTATATTAGAATTGAATAATAGCACCTACCTCTTATAGCGCTAATCCACTTGATGGTGATCTTACTTCTTTGCTCCATCATCCTTTCTTTCTTTTCATTCAAATACCTTAAACAAACATGCAAGAAACAACAACAAACGTGATAACATAAAATCAAATTCAATCTACTTAAAAGGTGAAGGAGTTTTAAGCTATCAAATGTAATATTACACATGATATAGGAAATAAACCATTATTTGTATTAATAAAAATTCAAAGAGAAATACAACTGGAGCCTTGACATTGCAGGTTCCCTTTGGAATTTTCGGGTTCCAGCACCACTATAAGCATCTCATGATTCAGCCTCAAAACAATGGAAGTTCGAGCCATCTTTCCCTTTGCTCCAAACCAAACACTAAAATCTTATTATCCCTTCACAAACAAACTAGAAGGCTAAGGTCCTCAATATGGTTCACAAGATTTGTAGATTATTTCAGCCCTTTCATTATCTAGCTGAGGGTGTGAAATGAGGAGTTTATATAGCTTTGATAGATGGGAGATGGATCCTATTATGGTGGGAGAATCCTTATCCCTTTTGGTTTGTTCCATTTTAATAGGCAAAAGGAGCACAAATGGTCTCTCTTGGCTCTATCTTGCTCAATCATTTACCAGACTTCCGTTCACGAAGATTCTAGACCTGGAAGCTTCGACTCCATTTTTGAAAACTTGCCAAAAGAGGATTGGCGTGGGTGATGAATGGCTCACTTGTGCCATTCGATGCTAGGCCTAGTTTTAAACTCTGCAAATCGGCACAGGGAAGGAACTGAGCACTAGTGTTAGTCTTGAAAATTGGGTTTGAAGGAATATTCTTGGGAAATGATATAAGAGGGAAATGTTCTGCATATGAAGAGGGGTGTAGGGACATGTTCTTGATGGTAGGAAAACATATGAGGGTCACTGTAGAGGTATCGAGGAACGGGGAGTACAGGGACATCGACAAAATGTTGTGTAAAAGATAGTAAGAGGGAGAGAGATAAAGGTAGGAGTCAAATGGAGAGAGAGGACTTGCGAGAGACATGGAGAGAGGGAGGGATATAGAGATGGAGTTGGAGGGGGAGAGAGAGAGGCAAGAAGAAATACATAGAGAGTGAGAAGTAGAGAGAAGGAGGGAAGAAGAAATACATAGAGAGTGAAAAGTGGAGAGAAAGAGGGAGTGACAAGGGATAGATGGATAGAGAGAGTGTATGTTTAGGGGTGAGATAAAGAGACAAAGAAGGAAAGTTATAGAGAAAGGAGGAGAGAAGGAGAGAGAAGGAGAGAGGGAGGGATATAGTAACATAGTTGGAGAGAGAGAGAGAAAGAGAGATGGGGGAAGAAAGAGGGAGGTAGGAGAGAAAGGGAGATAGAGTAAGTATGAGAGATTGGACTTTAGAGAGAGGAGGTGAGAGGGAGGGACAGAGGAGGAGAGAGAGGGATAGGGATATGGAGTTGGAGGGGGAGATAGGGAGGGAAGAAGAAATGCAGAGAGAGTGAGAAGTAGAGAGACAGAGAGGGAGTGACAAGGGAGAGATTGATAGAGAGTGTGTATCTTTGGGGGTGAGATAAAGAGACAAATAAGGAGATATGGAGATAATGGGGGAGAGAAGAAGAGAGGAGAGAGGAAGGGATATAGTAACATATTTGGAGGGTGAGAGAGGGAAAGAGAGATGTGGGAGAGAAAGGAAGAGAGAGAGGGTGTGAGAGAGTGGAGAGAGGGAGGGAAAGAGAGATGGAGTTGGAGAGTGAGAGAGAGTGAGGTAAGAAGAAGGAAGTGTAGAGATAAAGATGGAGAGAGACAGAGGAAGTAACAAGGAAGATGGAGAGAGAGGGAGAGAGGAAAATAGGAGGGAAGAGAGATAGAAGCATGGGAGAGTGAGAGAAGGGGAAGAAAGAGAGAGAGAGAGGGAGAGAAGGAGGTAGGGATAGATAGATAGATTGGAGAAAGAGAGGGTATGTTTTGGGGGTGATATAGAGAGGCATAGGGAGATAGAGATATAGATGGAAATTCAAGAGAGGGAAGAAGGGAGAGATAGAGAGAGGGAGGGAGGGAGAGAGAGTGATATATATGGAGTGAGAGAGCGTGTGTGTTTGGGGGGTTGAGATAGAGAAACAAAGTAGGAGAGATGGAGGGATATATATCTATAAATGGAGGGGAAGAGAGGGAAGAAGATTTCTTGCACTAGATGCATTGATTTCAGTGTAGATGGAGATTTCTAAGCCTATTTTATTGCTTGCACTAGATCCATTGATTTTAGTGTAGATGTTTATTTCTAATGATATTTTATTTCTTGCACTAGATGCATTGATTTCAATGTATATGATTTATAATCTTATTTGATTACTTGCACTAAATGCATTGATTTTAGTGTAGATGGTTATTTCTAATCTTATTTGATTGCTTACGCTAGATGAATTTATTTCAATGTAAATGTTGATTTCTAATAATATTTGATTGCTTGCACTAGATGCATTGATTTCAATGTAGATGATTTATAATCCTGTTTCATTGCTTGCACTAAATGCATTGATTTCAGTGTTGATGGTGATTTCTAATCCTATTTGATTGCTTGCACTAGATGCATTGATTTTAGTGTATATGTTGGTTTATAATCCTATTTCCTTACTTGCAATAGATGCATTTATTTTAGTGTAGATGTTGGTTTATAATTTTATTTTCTTACTTGCACTAGATGCATTGATTTGAGTGTAAATGTTGTTTTCTAATCTTATTTGATTTCTTGAATTAGATACATTGATTTCAATGTAGATGTTGATTTCTGATTTGATGTAATTTGATGTATGATGGCACATTAATTTGTGATTGTATTAACATTGTGCATTGATTTCAGTGCAAGCACAAAAAATTATTGACAATGTAGATTGATTTTTATGTTATAGCAATTCAATTTATTAATATTGGAGAGAAAGAGAGACGAGGTATGATGTTTACTACAATAGCTCGACAAAAATATTTAAATGGTCTATGATTTAACTTGTCATTTTCATATAATCGATATGAAAAGATGACAAAAGTAACAAGGGTGAAAATAAGAATAGTAGAAGAAAATAGTTTGGAATTAATCACAATGAAGACTATTTGTAATTGACTATATTCTTATTATTCACATTTTATATCATTCAACGCTATTACATTGTCACTTTACATTCATTTTTTTTATTTCATCATTTTTCATCATTAAATTTATTAACGATAATTATCATCTCAACAAATTGAGGTAACTAAGCAAATTTAAAATTAAAATGACCAGATTAATCTTAGACATATTTAGCATATTTAAAATGATTATATTAATAGTAGATGAAGTTACATATTTTTGATAAAATTGATCATAATTTCGTTAGATTTTCTTTGGTCGCACATGACTGAAACTAGCCTACATCCATCTTAACTCTAGTTTGATCAAGCACCAAGAGGGATCAAACCTCTCGAGGTGAAAACCTTTCCTCAAGTTTTGCACTCAAAAAAGAGGTTTTCACCTCAAGTGATTTAATCCCTCTCGATTCTTGATAGAGCTAGAGTTAAGATGGATCTAGGTTGCTTTTATTAGAAGTAATGGTTAAAATATAATAATAATTATTTATTTATTAATAATAACATTTCTATTTTGATTAAATAAATTTATGATTATTTTAATTATTAGATCAATTTTTAATAATAATTACTATTTATTAATAAGAGTATTTATAATGAGTGGGTTTAGTATGGATCAAGTCACATGTTCAAATTTTACGGGGAGTGCTTAAGGATTGGAGCCACCTTTGGGGGAATTAAATTATCACAAGGGGCATCCAAGCTCGACTGAGCTTCATATATTCTTGGTGATAGGATCTCATTTGTGGGCAAATCATTCTTCCATCCAACGTTAGGGTTGGCCCCAACCTAGGCTCAACCTCTTTCGAAATAAATAAATAAATAACAACATTATAATAAGTAACAAAATATTTATAGGTCTTATTTAAATGAATTTATCAATATTTATTTATAAGTAAATTTCATTTTTATTTTTATTTACAATATTATAATTAAGTAATAGTTAATTGTTAAGTAATCACAACACTTATTATGAACCACAAAATATATCTATCTCATGTCCCCAGTAGATTGGTTTTGGCTACAAAACATGAATAGAACAAACATATCTACAATCTCAAAAGCTATCATCAAATCATCCCACCTTATCGCCTCTACTCTTTCTTGGCATATTAGGACTGGTAGTAGAGTGTGTATTTTACTTGATCCTTGGTCTAGAAGTAGAAATCATCATATACCCCCCTTGATTTGGTTTCCCATTTAGCATAAAAAAGGATCTACCATATCAACCAAATTGATGATCATGATCAACCATCCATTTAGAGACAAAACTGGAAAACTGCGGAAGCATTGAATTTACCAGAATAATGGCACAAGGCTTGGGAAGATTACACTCATGCACTTTTAGCCTCCCAAATTTTAATTCATGATCGAGAGGAATAATTTCTATGGATCCACTCTAAATAGAGAATTTACACGCCAAAACATGGTTATCTACATATCATCACCTTAAAGGAGCTAAAACAGATCCCATGGTGGTGGAAACCTTTCTAGAAACTAAATAGTCCAACAAAAGGCAGATTATTCTTTTGGAGTATATTGGAGAACAAAATTCCCACTGTTGAAAATGTATAAAAGAGATCAATCTATTGCCCATCCTAGTGCACACTTTGCAAAAATTCTAAAGAAACAATGGTGCACTTGTTCATTCTTTTCCCTTTTGCAATACAAGTTTGGAACTCAGTTTGTCAAGATCTATCTATCAACATCAGATGGCAGGGTGAAATTTTTTTATAAGCATGGTAGCAATGGTGGAGATATGCTTCACCTACAAAACTTGAAAACATCCCACTCCTCACTTGCTAGGTTCTCTAGCTTCCTAGGAATTATATAAAATATTTTGGAAGATATCCTCTATGCCTGATGCAATCAGTGCTTAAAACAATACTATTTATAATATTTTTCCCGATGAAGAACAACAAAATCATCCCATTACAAAGGAGTTTATCAATCAATCCATGCCTTGGGCATATTTTGACGGAGCTTCATAACAAAACTGATGTGGAGGGGGTGATGTACTTCATAAATATAATACACATCATTATGAACTAAAGGTGGAATTGGGGCCGGGTAGAAAAAACTATGCAGAACAACTCAATTTAAAACTACTACTTCTATTCTCTATTGAAAAAGGTTTTCGACAATTATAGGTCTATGGTGATTCAAACCAATGCTCCCCGTGTGTTTTTTCAACATGGACTAATCACCTCTTTTGGATCCTTATCTCTAGTGATGTGATCCTTGACTAACACATGTGGGTTTTAGTCTAATAGCAATTATGATTCCTAACATGTGGGATCAGAGCGCAGGTCACGAGTTTGATACAGACTCGACTCGTGTTGGGGAGGAGATTTTTGGACATTAGATAAACCAATGCTCCCCGTGTGTTTCACGACATGGACTAACCACCTCTCGTGGATCCTTATCTTTGGTGATGCAATCATTGACTAACACTTGCGGGTTTTGGTCTAACAACAATCATGATTCCTAACAAAGTTTATTAGAAAAATTTATCACGTTAAATCCCATTTTGATCACATTTACAGGGAGGAATACACTTTTTGATAGGGTATCCAAAGAAGTTGCGCAGCAAGATTTTGGTACCTGGCATGTCACATAGTAGATTGCTCATGATTATTATATGTATTACCACAAACCATTTACAGAACCTATTCCGAATACTAATGCATTATAGTGACACTTCACATCTTACTCTATTTATTAGTTTTTCATTTTTTACATTTTGGACAGTGATGCTTATATAGTATTTTTATATGTTTGGTCATATATAGATGGATTAGACCTCATGTTATATTATTTTTTAAATTATCAGTATGCACATAAGACATTTTTGATGACTTCATGTACCTTCCTACAATCTCAACTTCAACATGATATATCAACAGATACAGCATGTAATTTTCTATCTTTTGGATAATGAAAATTACGATTTCTCCTTGGGAAAAAGAAACAACACTTCTTATGACTACATTTTTTATCAGCATTTTGTTGTATGTCTAGTTTGGTCATGCCTATAGCTATATAATTGTTAGCACTATGTATGTATGGGATTTTCTTACCAAAATTGCTCATAAATTACAAGTAGGATATTCGGCTAGACAGAATTGAAAGACACATTCCATGCATCCTGGAATTGTCTGAGATGCCTTGAGCAATTGTTAAGGATCCTACACCTATGGAATCAGTCTTAGAGGAGAAGAAGGGCTAGTCATTTTACCATGTTTAATTTTGTTATATATGCGGTTAGAATTTACTTTTAGTCATGCAAGTATATGTATAGATAGATATATAGAGTCTGGTCATGAAATAAAGATATATATAGCTTGGCTAGAACGATTGAAACTATATTGTTTTTGGATGGATTACAATGAGGATAGGTGGCCAACAAAATTTCTTTCCCATTGGGAAGGTTGAAGCCACCTAGCCAAACTTTGTGCTATAAATTTGCCGATTATAAATAGGAAATGAAAGGTGCAACCAAGCTTAACAAAAAAGAAGACATATTTTATAATTTTGAATTTTCTCCCTCTAGTCATGCAAGTGCAGAATTAAGTACCGAACTACTGAACTAATACAAAGATATAAATTTTCATAGTGGAACATGCTCCTTCGCCACATAACCACATTAGTAAACTGTCATTGATAAAACCATACTAAACACTCATTTAATCATTAAAAATACAAGAAATCATTAATAATTAACCACAAGGTAAGATGAATGCATTTAGTGAAAATTGGTAATATAATAGTTACGGGATATGTTATAAATGTATGAATATGGCATGTAAATGAAACGTTTGGATAACCAATATGATAACATATCTACGGCCCAACAATAATTATAACTAGAGCTTACCTACTAACCAAAAATGCTTAACCTTCAGTAGAAAGAAACTAGAGGATGGTCGTAACTTCACTCATTATAACATCTAGAAGGAATTAAATCCAATTGATTTTACATTTGAGAGGAGGAATGGATATCTCAAAAATCATAGTCAAGTCTAATTGGTTTTCTATTTGAGAGGTGGAATGAAAATCTCAAAACTCTAACTAGGAAATAAATTATTCTTGAGGTTGATAGATCAATTACTATCACTAATGTCAAGGCTATAATTCAAGATAAGGAATTCCTCAAAATCAACAAAGATTTATTTTTTCTAGAAAGCATTTTGAAGATGACAAGTTTGTAGTTTATTATAATATTCATAGTGTTGGAAACTAGGAAATTACCGAGAAGGCGGGGGGGGTGGTGAATCTGTAATTGTGTCTTTTTAATAATGACCAATTTTAACAATTTCAAATATATTTTATCTTCTTCTTTAACAAATAACATAGTTACATAGGTGTTTAGAAATTAAAAATGAATTCAAAGACAAACACACAAGTAACTCATGTAGACACCAGACATAGGTGGAAACCCATAAATGGAGAAAACCAAAAATATTTGTTGTGATGCAAAAGCAAGCACCCACTCCCTTTTTACATATTTTTTTTAGGTTCCTACCTACATGAGGCTTCAACCTCTCTTATATTTTGGAAGCTACAACTTACTGGAAGCATCCAATCCCACTTCTTAGATGCTCCAACATGTTCTTTTTCAGGCTATTATTTGAAAGGAGACATCAATCCCTTGATAGAATAAAATTTTATGTTGCTAGATTACCTAGTCTAAATTATTCGTTATCTTCTTCTTTAACAAATAACATAGTTACATAGGTGTTTAGAAATTAAAAATGAATTCAAAGAAAAATGCACAAGTAACTCATGTAGACACCAGACATAGGTGGAAACCCATAAATGGAGAAAACCAAAAAAAATTGCTGTGATGCAAAAGCAAGCACCGACTCCCTTTTTACATATTTTTTTTAGGTTCCTACCTACATGAGGCTTCAACCTCTCTTATATTTTTGAAGCTAAAACTTATTGGAAGCATCCACTCCCACTTCTTAGATGCTCCAACATGTTATTTTTCAGGCTATTATCTGAAAGGAGACATCAATCCCTTGATAGAATAAAATTTTATGTTGCTAGATTACCTAGTCTGAATTATTCCTTCTCTTTGACTATGTTTTGTACTATGTCTCCACCCCTTCACAATTTTTTTCTTCACTACTCCTATATCTTAATTTTGTTCATCACTCCAATTCATCTTTCTCTATATATTTCTCTTTCTTCCTAGGAGATTTTTGAACCAGGTCTCTCAACTATTAAATTAATAAGCAACCCACTTTTCAAAAACATCAATGGATATATACCTCTCACTTTTTGTTGGTATTCCAACACATGGGAGTTTAAATTCAAATCAACAATCACATGTTATTTTGACATACTCGGGGCTCAATTTTCATCACACCTATTTTCGTAGGGATGTGCACTCATGAATGTAAACTCTTAATTTTCTACAAATAAATACCTCTCCAATACAATGCTTGTATCCAGAAGAAAAATCCAAGGTTTGTTCCCTAAAATGGATTTTAATTCTTGTCTTTCAACCTCAAGAAACAAAAAACTATAGAATTGGTCCTTTTTAAAACCTAGACTTGAAACTACAAGATAATAGACAATACTGAAGTGAAAGTGCATCAAATTTGTCTACAAACATTTTCAAAAAAATGGGTTAAATCCTTCTCATGGCCAACAATAGTTGGACCATTTTTGCACGGAATTAATGTTTCTATCCTAGCTCTTATTGTTGTCACAAATTTTCAACAATAAAAAGGCTTGCTAGACCTTCTTGCATCAAGATCATTGCTAGCTCAACTTTTATTCCAAGATCACAAACCAACTTAAAGTTTGGACCTATGTCCTCATTTTCAAACACCAAGCTATTTGGACCAACTTTCTGCATATAAGGAAATAGTTTTAAAAAACCTTTGATTGATGATTCATGCTATTTCATGACAACATGAGTGTGAATGGACGAACACAGAACCATCTTAGTCCTTTGATCCTCAAAATCCATGTGATAAATCTATCCCAAGACACCCAAAAATATGATAATGATTATAAACCTTATCTGAAACTAAACTTGGGTAGTAGGAATCAAACCATGTGAACAAGACACGTTCAATTGACATATGAACTTATATTCCTTAGGTAGAATATAGGATCAAAGAACTTGAATCCCTGATTTGTTGTGCCATAGAATGTACTGATTGTGGCATTCATGCTTACTGACTATGGAATTTACACTATAATGTTCTGGAGGATAAATCAACTCTTTTGGTCAAGTATCCTTTCATTGAAGTTTCAGGGCTAGATCATTTTTTTATTCTTCATCCAAATTTTCTTATAGCATTGATCTTGATTCAACATGAATATCTTAAAAAAGGGATAAGAAAATAATTGTCCTTTAATAGTGTTTACTATTCCTGATAGATTGAGTTGACTTTGTCCATGAACACCTATATTTTCATTGGAACATTTAACTGGTCTTTCCCCAAAGCACCATGAGGGTGATAGCCTCCAAATGAGGAGTTCCAACCATGGCATTTGCTCCACCATCAATTTCCAACTTTTAGTTCCACATTAGTAACTTTTTCATAGATATTCTCAATGTTCCATATACCTTTATTGTTGAATCACTCATCAAAAGTTCTTCTACAATCATTTCAAATTCTATAAATGGGTAGTCTTCTAGCCCAAAGTTGAGAGTTACTTCTTCAAATAAATTATTTTATCCTTGTGCTTGGACTCTACTCTAGTATAAAGGGACCACAACTTTCGAATGGATTTCAGTGAAAACATTTGACCACAGAGGTTATATAGGAAAATAAAGGAGTGTTTCTGTAAGTGTTACTCTATTGCCATTGCTAATAGCTAGACTCTGAAGGTGGTCTAGGTGGATATTGGTGGCAACCCTCATATCCCACTTGGACCCCCAATATTTTTTCCTTTCATTTTCCTAATTTCCAGCACAATTTCCTATTTCGAAACTTTCTATTTTTGGCACTTTTTTGGGTCTTGAACTTTTGGAGTTGTTTTGAGGCCTTGAATGATGTTTTTTTTTAAATGGGAAAATCTAAGAGCTACAATAAATATTTGGATTTGAAATTTGTTGTCCTCAAATATATATTTTTTCACGAGGTATTGTATGCACCAAATGATGATTGCATGCCAAAGTTATGACCCCGAGAAGTTGGCTTTCCAACTAACCCCAACGGAGCCCACAAACTTTTGATGCTTCATCTCCTAGGGTTAGGTTTTTGGATGTTCAAGATTTTCCACTATTTCAATATGATAAAAATACATACGATCCTCATTGTAACATAGTTTACAAAGAATGTAGTCATCACATGTCTTCTCAAAGATAAGCTACCATCGCCTAAGCTAGTTTGATTCTCTTATGTATGTAAGCAATTTTTAACACTTTCTATTTATTAATTGAAATTTTTGTTTCACTGTATCTTTGTGTTCTTATTTAAATATGTATTTTGTTTCATTCCTTCATAAATCTAGATTAGAAGGATTTTATCAAACATAGTTCCTATGAGGCAAACAATATTATTACCTCCTTTGGGAAACCTCTTGGACATACTAGAACTTCCTCTAACTTGATCTCTTGAATCCTCCAAAGTTTCTGCTCCATCTCAACATTAATAATCTCTACCATTAATGACAACTCTAGAAATAATCCACCCCTTTGGCATTGATGAAAACACTAAACATTGATTTTTCAATAAAATAAAATGTTCTCTTGCTTAATCTGTTGATTTGGTCCTTCTCCTTTTATTCATGATAATTATTTCTCCTTATTACTCCTTTGGGCATAAAATATTGCAACATTTGTTTATTTTCTCCCCCTTTAACATCAATAGAAAAGGGTTGGTTTCTAAGGTTTTTATTTACTACCCCTTTGATATTCAATTTCAAAGTTTTGGCTCTCTTTTGTCTTTGTAACTCCTTTGCCATATGCTCTGGCATCCTTTACTTGATTCCCTGAATTTTTCTCTGCCTTTTGGTTTTGATTCCTTGACTTGTAAGTGTTGTGTTCTCATACTTTGACTATAATTTATATCCTGCTATCATACACTCCCTTTTAATGCTAGATTATAGTAACAATTTCAATCTTATGCATTGTGTCAATCTTGTCAATAATAGTAAATCTTGCTAACGCTAGAATGTGTAATGATGTATATCCTACTACCACATATTCTGCTTTAGACTTCGTAATGATATATAATTCTTCGATAACCACAGGTCTTCTAGTCCATGTAATGTTCTAATCATAAGTTGTCAGCCATTTGTACACTTGTTTCAATTTCCAAACTCAATATCTTATTCTTAGTCTAGTTTGTCTTAGTCTATTTCCCACTCAAAAATGGGTTAATTATCATTAATCACATGGTAAGTCGTTTTCAACACAAAATTCTTGAAAAAAAAGGATTCATGTCAAAGTAAAAATCAATCTTGAAACCATTAGGGTTATCAATTCTACACCACTTAATAACATTTAGTTACTTCAAAGCACCTTCATCATGGTCTATTATTTGTACTAAAAGAACTTCATTGGTATTCATTATTGTGAGCCAAAACTTGGGAAATCCATTTTCCTCTTTTTTGTTCTTGTCACTTAAAGTGTTATTCTCAAGCTCACCCTTACTTTCAATATCAATGATACCATTTACAATTTCAAATCACTTTGTATATATTAATTCATACAACTTTTGATATTTAGCTTCCAATGATGCTCTTTCCTCAAATAATTTCTCTTCAATTTTATCATTTTTTCTCTATATGTATCATTTAAGTGTTATAGGTTTAGCTCCCCTTATGATTAATTTATTTTGTAGTCACCAATATTCATTTGTTTACCTTACATGCCATTGTTATTATGATTTTACAAGGTTGGGTTGGCCATGTTTATTACGCAGTAATTTGTCACTGTCTCCTTGTAAGTCTCCCTACTGTATCATGAATTCAAAATAACCATGCTCATGCTCTCTAAACTGGCCAAATGACCCACTTTGCCAAAGTTTTTGCTATCAGCGCGACTTTTGGAAAAATAACCGCGCTGATGGGCGCTCCATAACAGACCAAATGCGCTGTCAGCGCGGAAGAACACGTGTTTTCCGCGCTGATCGAATTTCATGAGCCAGCGCGTCTGTTATTCATATCTGATCGCGCTGACATAACCTTCTTTGTTATTCAGCTGCGATGTCAGCGCTCCAGTGCAGTTATGGACCCGCGTTGATCCAGTTTGGGCGAGTTTGTTCCAACAGCCAACCTTCCAGATAACTACAGGCTTGGTTGTTGGCCTTGTGAGTGTCGCCTCCCTTCTATGGCATGTCTGTTCGTCATTTGAAACCACCTCCCTTGAAGATAAGCTCATCCTTCCACCATTCAAGGAGAATCCTTCTCCTATATAAGCCTCCACCATTACCGTGAGCAGCTAGTTTTTGACAACGAGGAATTCATAGTGTTTTTGTGTGCTGCTGCTAGTAGGTAGTGGGTGTGATAAAGTGTGGATTGCTAGAGAGCTAGAGAAAGGTTGTGAAGTCTTAGAGTTTTGTGTGAGAGAGAGTTGCTTGACTTGGGAGATCCACTTCTATGGGTGAATACTTATGAGACTTGCTGGCTAGACCCTCTTGAGAAGAACTCAGCGTCAGAACATTGGTTGTATCTTTCTCTGATTATTGATTAATAATAGATGACTACTGTTATGGTTCCATTCCCATTTGTCTATGCAATGGTTAAATGTGAATTACATCCTTTCTAACTGATGTATAATTTCCTTTATTAGATTTCACGCTTGTGTTTGTCCTTCTCTTCGCGTGTGCAGGTATCTATTCACGGAGATCGTGTAAGATTGTGACCAGCCAAGGCGAAGGAGCGAGAGCGGCATTTCTCCATCAAACAATAGCGTTGGAATCCAAGTAGGTGTTCATTGCCTCTCTTTTAATTGCAATTAGGAACTTGCACAGTAGCATTGATTGATTGTTGCTAGACCCATTCTGGGCTAGTAGGGATCGCCTCTATCCGTAGAGGGGATTTACCTCTCCAACAATTTGGCTACTCCGCTGGGGAGCTGGCCTGTGTCTCTTTTTGTTCATCCTTGTTTTTGAGTTTGATTGTTACTCTCTTGTCAAGATTGGGGATTGTTTCTCTGCTTTTAGACTTCCTGGGCCCATCTGGGAAGTGTCTTAATTGTCTAAAGAGTTTTGCCTTTGGTTTGGGAGGTTTTGCTTTGATTTTACTTGTTTTTTACCCTCAGCGCGGTTTAATTCAAAACAGACGCGCTGACGTCGCATACCTGCTTCTTTGTCTTCCCTGTCATCGCGCCTGTACGTCTAACAGTCGCGCTGACCTCGTTTTTGAGACAGCGCGCTTAATCCGTGTGCTTCCGCGCTGACGGCGCAAAGTTGCTACAGGCCTTCTCTTGTCAGCGCCGAGTTGCTGAAGGACACCCGCGCTGATCCTGTAGAATTCATTTTTGTTTAAATTTTCCTCCTGAGCCTGTTGCTTTGACTTTCCCCTCTTCTTTCCACTTGGTCTATGACTTGTTTTTCATTGCCTAAACTCTGAGATACTTGCTTGCGAATTCTTGTTCCACCAGGTTTCATTTTTTCTCATTTTTCGGTTTTGCAAATACCTTCCTCTTTGCTTTCGCTACTTTGTTTGTATTTTGGCCATGACTTTTACAGTTGTTGGATTGTGTTGGATCTCTAATTGACTGGTTGTAACTTTCATCCTCCGGGTGTTTGCTTTTCTCCATTGATTTCGCACTCTAGCCCTAGGGCATCTAGTGGCCGTGTGTGTGTCAAGCCTTCCGCGGGAACCTTGTTTTCTCATTTGACCAGCCAACTCTAGATTTTCTTTTTACACTTGCTCAGTGATCGTTGAAGTGCTTTTGGTTGTGTTTCCGAGTGGTTTGCTTCCTCCTTCTTTGAATTCCTGTTTGTCTTGCCGAGCTTAGATCACATAGCTCGTGCGGAATTTGGTCTTTCCTTTTGATTTGGAGATCTGTTTTGGATGTTTTGGGAACTTTGTGTTCTTTCATTAAGTGATTTTATTCTCTTTTCTTGGTGTTCCTGTTCCTCAAAATTCATTTTAGGTGCTTTGTGCCATTGAAAAAAAAAATCAAACTAGTATCTTTGTATTCGATAGTTGAAAAGGAAAAGAACATTTCATTGATTTGTATTCTCAAAAGAAAAAGTTTCGTTTCCTTGCCTTTAGCTGCATTAGGCTGTTTGATCGCTTGTGTTCATTTTGTTTGATTGGAAAATTCTTAACCTTCTCATAGCTAAAATTCATCGAACGAAATGGTATTCTTTGGCATGTAGTTTGCATCTAAGTAATTGTGAGAGAACACACGGTAGGACCTGAAATCGAAACTTAATTCAAGATCAACCATAAAATAAACTGAATAAACCTAAAAACGCATTGGAACTTAACGCAAACATCTAGAGGTCTAGGTTAGAGACGTGTTCCGGCGTCTTTAAACATAGTCACTATTGTTTCACATTACGGTTGGGTGATTCCTCCTTCTGTGACTCGATAGTGGTCTAACACGGATTGTGCTCCCACGTACCGTCGCGTATATAGGGAGACCCCACTAGGCTTTTATCCTTGATCCATAGGAAGCCGAGTCTGCCGCCTTCTGAGCCGTAACGCACCGAACATAGCATTCGGGAAGATTGACTGCAGTACGGAAAATCCTTGGTTCTCATACGATTGCCAAGGTGTATAAGCAGTTTTACGGATTGCTTGGTAAACCCTTTGCCTAGAGTCTCCAGAGCAGTCACTTTTGATCCTTTTCGGACTCCTTAAATGAAAAGGTGCCTGTGAGCATCTTGTCACTTCATGCTCATTAAACATTCGAAGGACACTGGAGTCATCTTTTCGTCCTTTTCTCGACTCTTGAAACATGAAAAGGTCAAGTTTAATTCCAGTGTCTTAAAAATTTATTCGGCCACGATAACATTACCTGGTTAGATCTCGTGTGTGTTAGCTTGAGTAGTTTTCTTTTCGTTTGCAATGGCAACTTTTCCGAGGTTCACCAACCCAAGCTCCCCTCCTGACGGGAATCCTGGTCATTTCCCTCCTCTCGGGAATGTTGGTGCTCCTTATATGGCAACGTTATCCCTTCCAGGGTTAACTGTCTGGTTGTTTTCAACCTCTTTTGTCCCTGCCGTGTTCGCTGTTAGTCCATCAGTCCCTCCACCTGAACAACATCATGTTGATCCTAAGGTGGACCTCTCCACTTCGACGCCTACTTCTACGTCTTCCTCTTGTACTTCGCCTGGTGAAACTCTTGTTGCGAGTAACCAGGTGGATAAGAAGAAGAAGAAGAAGACCAAGAAGAAGAAGTATCCTAAGGGAGAACTTACACGCACCGTCCCCTCCTCAAATCCAGCTATCCCCTCCACTACACCTGAAGTCGGGCCACCTTCTACTCCTCCGCGGAAGGTTAAATTTCCTTGTAGATTATGTAAGGGGGACCATCTTATTCGTGATTGTCCTGGCATCTCCAGGGTCTTAGAAGTATGGTCTCGTGATCTGGCCCACCCCTCATCGTCCATTGAGGCTCACGGCAATGTTCCCCTATCAACTTATAATGGTAAGGAGAAAGGGAAGATTCGAATCCCCTGTAAACTTTGTGAAGGCCATCATCCCCTTCACCTTTTTCCACTAATGGATGAAGCCTCCGTTGTCTTGGAAAGTCTTACAGCTCCTTCAAACCAATTTCCCGCTGGTTACCAACGTCTTTCTACAGCTGTAGATCGCGCTCCTGTTGACAAAGAGATTGCTTCAGATTCCTCTCTTGTCCAAGCCCCTCTTCCCGAACCCGGCTGTGTCCAGCCTGTTCCAGACCAACCATTGGTTGGAAAGAGTGTCGACTCGAGTCCCCCGCTTGCTCACTCTGTTTCGGAAGAGAATCACACCCATGTTCTTTTCATCTCTTCAGATTCTCCTGAGTCCCGAAATGACTCTCCGAACCCAGCTGCTCCCGAAGGTTCTCCTTCGATTCCTTTAGCACATGGGGGCAATCATACAATTCCCCCACCAAGTAGTCTGGTCGCTTCCTTCGATTGGAATCGCCTGATCGCCGGCCGCCTTCCATCCCATGTGCCTTTCCAGATTATAGTACTTGCCTGTGATAAGGCAGTACCTGGCACTGTTCTGGATGAAGGTGCGTCGGTCAGTCTTATGCCGTACACTACTTGGCAAGCTTTAGGTTCCCCGCAGCTTGGGCCAGTCACTCAGAATCTATTGGCATTCCACGGAGGAGCCTATCCATCTCTAGGAGTTCTCCCGAAGTTCCCTATTACTTTGGGAGGAAAAACCTTCTATATAGACGTCTTGGTTACCCAAGGTGTTTTAGACTTTAGTCTTCTCATTGGTCACGACTATGTTTACGCCATGGGGGCACTTGTTTCTTCGCTTTTCCGTGTGCTCTGCTTTCCACACGATGGAAGAATTGTGACTATCGATCAATTGTCATTCGTTAGTCCCCCAATGCCTCCTGCGCAGTTGTCGCCCCCTCCTAGTTTTTATCCACCAGTTGTATCTGCCCCACCGCAGATCAACTACGTGGCCACCTGCCCTGTGCCTGTATCCAGTGATGACACCGTCGTGCATAGTGTCCTGGGGGCATTAGGTCCTGACTTCCAAGATGTGCTCCTTTCACCAGGAATAACACTCTTGGAAGCACCGACTTCCTATTCATTATGATGCAGTTCGGTCGGAGCATAGTTCACTTTCCTATGTCAAGCTCCTTAAAAAATGAAACTAGGTTTGGTCGGAGCATAGTTCTTTCCTATGTCAAGCTCCTTAAAAAATGAAACTAGGCTTGGTTGGAGCACAGTTCCTTGTCTTGTGTCAAGCTCGTTAAAAAATGAAACAAAGTGTCCGGAGCATAGTTCCTTGTCTTGTGTCAAGCTCGTTAAAAAATGAAACAAGGGTTATGAGGATAGTTCTTTTACTGTGTCAACCTCATTAAAAAATGAAACACCTCCCTTTCCAAATCGAGTCTTTTGATTCCGATCTCGTAAAATACAAGTCGAGTCTTTCATCGATCTCGAGAGTGAACCTTCATTCCATCCACTTTGTTGAATGCAATGAAGCTTGGGGGGCATGTACCTCGATTTGCGTTATTATGCTGGGGGCATGCGAACTTATAACAAGCATAGTTTTTCGTTTCAAGCTTGTGTAAACATGAAACTGAATCCAAGCAGAGTTCTCCATGGTTCAAGCTTGTGTAAAAATGAACCCATACCCGATTTACATCTCGTGATTGCCATTTTTATCCACTGAATTCTGCTAGATGAGCCTTGGTTGTTTCATTCCATCACCGCCATCTCTTTGGCCGATCATATGCTTTCACTTGGTTGTTTTTCCTTTCCTAAGGAACCACAGCGATGAGTGGTTTTATTAGCCAGCCTCTTGACCATTACATGTTTTGAGCAGTTCCACCATTACTGGAACCAGTTGCTTCCTTTTATACCACTCGTTCCTCTAGGATGAGTCACCTTTAAGCTCTTTTCTGACCCGTAAAATGTGAAAAGATTGTCGAGTATTTTTCCCTTTTTGACTCGTTAAAGAGAATAAAAATGGAGGTCTGCTTTCAGCTCTTTTCCGACCGTTTAAAGACGAAAAGATTGCCGAGTCCCCCTCTCGACTCGTTAAAGAAATGAGAGGCGGTCGCCTTTAAAGCTCTTTTTTCGACCAGTTAACTTAAAAAGATTGTCGGGTGTTTGTCGTTTCGCACTCGTTATCGGCTCTAAAACGACGTACTTCTGACCGCTTTTTTGCTTTTTCAGGTCGAAGTCACTATTCACGAAAAGTACTCCTCGATCATACTGGTCGAGCGGTTCTTTCGGGCATTGTTTTATACATTTTCGGGCTCGAGAGACACAACTTTACGAAAAAGGACCCCCCTGGAGTTTTCTTTTCCGCTGCCTTTTCAGACTCTCTAAACAGGAAAAGACGCCGAGCTCCTCCTTTGTCAGGCTCGTTAAAACTTAATGACATTGGATATCGTCAACATGACACCTCTCCAAGCATATGCTATCCCCGTCAAGCTTGTCATCCAAAAATAACCGGGGTACCTGCCAGAAATGGTGGGGAAAATGAAACTGTAATAATGGTCGTGTCGGCAGTATGTCGCTCTTGAACATGGCACTCCTCTGCATTCGTGTCTGGGTGGGGACTTCTCATCTTGTTTTACACTAGCCTCCATGGGTTCGGGTTATCCTATTTGACCTATCATCTGCTCATTGCCTTGTCACCATGACCTCTGCTCATTTGATGTCAGATACTGCCAAATCCGCTATTGTGCCGCCGATATGTTCAAGAGAAGTTGGCCTCTGCAAGATTACCACCTCCCTCTGATGTCTCACACAAAATCTTTTATCCTTCTCTGTCTCGTGTCGATGATGTGGGAAACATTATGGCCCACCTTCGATCAAGGTTGCCTCCTATCGACTTCAGCTCATTATCCAGGATGGTGACTTAGAGACCCCTTCTAGGTGCCTTAGAGCCTGCATGCCTCAATGGCAAGTTCTTCGTATTCGACGTGAGGTTTTCATCATTGGCCTCCGATCGAATAATTCCGCGGGTGTTCGACGCCAGCTCATTGATTCGCATGCCGTGGATTGTACCTATAGTACCTTGAGGACCATTGTCATTATTGGTGGCCCCTCTCGCGTCTGTTAACAGTTTTCCTCATTGACTGGTAATCAGATGATGTTCATGCATGTTCGACTTCAGCTCATGTATTCACATGCTTGAACCTGTACTTTGTTCGGATTGGGATGGAGTGCAAGACCCTGGTTCTAGTGTGTTGTGAGCCAGGCTGCGATTTTTGTGGATTGATATTACATGACTCGTTGATGGATGGCTGCGACCATACCTGAGTCTTTTAGGATGGATGCGACCATACCTTGTTATCGTCATGGTCCATACCACATACCTTTTCGTATGTCTTTTGGATGGCTGCGCCCATGCCTAGACTACATGTAATCGAGATATCAGTCATACGTGTAGGTCCTTCCTGGTGGTGTTCCAGTTCAGCAGTTTTGTAAAGCATTTCACCCCTCCCACTCTCTCGGGCTTCATGCTTTAGGGGGCATTTGTTACGCAGTAATTTGTCACTGTCTCCTTGTCAGTCTCCCTACTGTATCATGAATTCAAAATAACCATGCTCATGCTCTCTAAACTGGCCAAATGACCCACTTTGCCAAAGTTTTTGCTATCAGCACGACTTTTGGCAAAATAACCGCACTGATGGGCGCTCCATAACAGACCAAATGCGCTGTCAGCGCGGAAGAACACGTGTTTTCTGCGCTGATCGAATTTCATGAGCCAGCGCGTCTGTTATTCATATCTGATCGCGCTGACATAACCTTCTTTGTTATTCAGCTACGATGTCAGTGCTCCAGTGTAGTTATGGACCCGCGCTGATCCAGTTTGGGCGAGTTTGTTCCAACAGCCAGCCTTCCAGATAACTACAGGCTTGGTTATTGGCCTTGTGAGTGTCGCCTCCCTTCTATGGCATGTCTGTTCGTCATTTGAAACCACCTCCCTTGAAGATAAGCTCATCCTTCCACCATTCAAGGAGACTCCTTCTCCTATATAAGCCTCCACCATTACCATGAGCAGCTAGTTTTTGACAACGAGGAATTCATAGTGTTTTTGTGTGCTGCTGCTAGTAGGTATTTGGTGTGATAAAGTGTGGATTGCTAGAGAGCTAGAGAAAGGTTGTGAAGTCTTAGAGTTTTGTGTGAGAGAGAGTTGCTTGACTTGGGAGATCCACTTCTATGGGTGAATGCTTATGAGACTTGCTGGCTAGACCCTCTTGAGAAGAACTCAGCGTCAGAACATTGGTTGTATCTTTCTCTGATTATTGATTAATAATAGATGACTACTGTTATGGTTCCATTCCCATTTGTCTATGCAATGGTTAAATGTGAATTACATCCTTTCTGACTAATGTATAATTGCCTTTATTAGATTTCATGCTTGTGTTTGTCTTTCTCTTTGCGTGTGCAGGTATCTATTCACAGAGATCGTGGAAGATTGTGACCGGCCAAGGCGAAGGAGCGAGAGCGGCATTTCTCCATCAAACAATAGCGTTGGAATCCAAGTAGGTGTTCATTGCCTCTCTTTTAATTGCAATTAGGAACTTGCACAGTAGCAATGATTGATTGTTGCTAGACCCATTCTGGGCTAGTAGGGATCGCCTCTATCCATAGAGGGGATTTACCTCTCCAACAATGTTCATACAGGATTCTCTATTTGATACAAATGTTTAACACTATCAATAGCTCTCTCTCTTTGTATATATATGATTCGATGTTGTTGCGTGCTATTGTTCGTTACTCAATGATCATATTATTTGGATTTTTCATGCTCCCACTAGTGACTGAATATGACTTATATCTTCTTTGTCCTGTAGTTTTTCTTCCAATAGTCACGATGTCTGCTCCAACTCTGTCGACAATGTACATAAGTATTTTCCTTAATTCCTCTATGAATTTTTTTCAACCAAACCATAATATTATATGTACACTCAATGTTGTTCATGAGATCTCTCAAGTCTCTGCTACTGGAGATGATCTTCGCTGAATGAGGGAGTACTTCCCAATACACTTGCTTCCTTAAGGTTTGTCACAATAACTTCAAGAATGTGTCATCGAAATCCTATATGCACTATATTAATTGGCCCAGACTTCATATATTATCATGTCAAACTTGTAAAGTACTCTTTTAGAAGACGACTTAGATTTCAAAAATTATCATACCCAAATTTCCAAGTATAGTTGTAGAGGATTCCCCTACTTCCACCTATGATTGGTAGTGTTAGTTTACATTAGTTTCATTTTAGTAGGATGTAATGTTTTGTACATACTTTTGTTGTCTTGAAGGTTGGAAGTTGCATATATAGTTGGAGAGCCTTATAAACTTGATTTTTTAGAATAGAATTAAGTATCTTGTGTGAGGGGAAAAGCCATGAGAGATCATTTTCAAATTAGAGTGGTTCCTAGTTCAAATACATTATACAAGGAAGCTTGAATCCACCATAGCACCACCACCAAAGCCACTACTCATGGATTTTCTTGCCCAAAGTGGATACTACCCCGTTCTCCTTTTGTTCCACAATTTTATGATCCTTCTACACCCAACTTCTCCAACATATCAGTTCCCATGGATACATCACATTTTCCAATTAGGTATAAAATATTCATTACATATACATATATTCACTGGGATCCTATCCATTCATATTTTTATTATGTGCAGATGTACTGTTTGACCAAAGAAAACATGGAGCTAGAAATAGAGAATATCACTACAATGCAAGAGGTAGCGAGTAAATATGTGAATTTCTTACTGACGTAATTGCATCTTCTTGAGATTATTCGTTCAATTTCATCCTTGTTCGATGGTATTAGCTTAATGGTAACACTAAATCCTTCCACCAATGACACCATAAGATTACATTCAACACCAATTGCAGTTGGTAAATTTGGATGGGTGCCTTAGGCTACGAATTTGGATGGCAACTCGTTCTACGGAGAAATTTGAACCTCCAATATCTCTTTCTGGTAGGAAGAAAACATCACAAGGTTTTATAAAATGCACACAGAATCGATATTAGAAGAAGTTGTGTGCCTATTATTGTAGTGAAAACACAGATTCTTCTGTTAAACTACAAATCTTTGAACTAGTTAATGCCTTTTAAGACTGGAATATTAATATAACTACATGCATAGGTGCTACATGCTCCATCTTTCCAGATATATGTTGGTGAGTAGGATTTATGTTATTATTTAGAAATTAAGATAGGACATGATCTCTTTAATGAGAGGTTGAACTAGTTAGGGTTCAAGACCATTTATATATGAATTATAAGTGTTGTGATTACTTTTTTTATTGACATAAATGAGTATATTTGGTATTAAGTTTGTGCTTGATCGCAATGAAATAGTTAGGAAAAATTACATTTGGTTCCAAGATACAAGATATTCCATCGAAAATAGAAAAGGAAACCTAAAAACTTCATCTTGTATGCTACCCCATACAACATAGTGCTAACAATTATACAACTATAGGCATGACCAAACTGGCCATACAACAAAATTCTCTTACAAAATGCAGTCATAATAAGTGTTATGATTACTTAGAAATTAACCATTACTTAATTATTATAGTGTAATTTTTTTTATTGAAATTTACTTATAAATAAATATTGATAAATTCATTTAAATAAGAACTATAAATATTGTGTCACTTATTATAAATGTTGTTATTTGTTTATTTATTTCAAATAAGATTGAACCTAGGTTGGGGCCAATGATACAGGTGGATATTGGTGCCCACCTGCCTATTCCACCTATACGTCCAGTTAGTTTCATCTATTTCCTTGATTATATAGCAAAATTTACTATTTTTAGTAGTTTTTTCTGGTCGTGAACTCCTGGAGCTATTTTGACCCCCTATACGATGTTCTTTTAAGCCCGCAATAGGCTTGTATCCATTGGTAGGGGCCTCTTGCAAAACCTGTAGTACTCAGAGAGATATTTCCAACAAGGTATCGTATGCTCCAAACGGAGATCATATGACCAAGTTACGACCCCAGGAAGTTGGCTGCCCAACTAACCCCAACGAGGCCAACAATCTCTTGGCGTGTTATCTCCTCGGCTTAGGGTTTTGGTTGTTTATGTAGAAATTTGTTGTAAGTTCAAACTACATATTGTAATGTGCTAAATAAATTAACTTGAATCTAGTCTACTCGTCAGTGGAAACAATAAACGATCGATGAAATCACACAACATATAAGAGAAAGAATTCAATCACACATAACACAATGATTTTCTGGGGAAAGCGACAGATAAAAACCTTTCTATCTATATATTTCTTTAATTAGAAAATATCATAAGATTATAGTTCTTTTCTCTAGCCTAAGCAACGTATGCATTACCTCTATCTATCTCACTGCTTCCTAGACAAGCTCAAGACAATACCTAGCCAATTCTGCTGCCTACCAAGCTCAAGCCAATACTTAGCCAATTATGCTGCCTGCCAAGCTCTTATTTCCTTGCATTGTTCCCTTGGTAATTAACCCATATTTAATTGGGAAATCCCACAATTATGAATTGCGCAATCCTCATAGCCCTTCCTTTGATTGCATGCACCACCCGTAAAATTCATATGATTATACAATAATAGTACACTATCCCTGAAGTCGAATCTAAACTAGGTCTTTCTCTGATCTAAAATGCATGAGTTAATTATGAGTGAATATTCAGTTTACTGATCAGTGCTAGTTACACCCCACTACTGCAAGCTACACCCCACTACCACAGGTTACACCCCACTATAGTAAGTTACACCCCGCTACACTAAGTCACACCCCACTGCTGTAAATCACACCCCGCTACAGTAAGTTACACCCCACTACAATAAGTTACACCCCATTTATGGTGGTTACACCCCACTATTTCTGATCTTCCACTAATTCCTCCATTAGTTGGAACTAGTTTAATTGAATTTAACTCAGTTAGACTGAATTAAATAATTACAACTCAAAATAAACTCAACTATTGCTCCTAATTGTAGGAGACACTCTACATGACTCTTGTTAGACCCTCAACTCAAATTAACTCATCTAACTAAGTCAAATTAACTTAGTTAACTATTAGAAGTTGTCATGGGATATGGAATTACAATTTAATTCCTAATTTAATTCAAGGAAAAATTAAATTAGGATTTTCTTGTTGCATTTTCAACACTCCTCAATAAGAAAGGGATTATCTGCTACCCTGATCCTGCCTCTATGAAACTCGAATTTGAATCTTGACAATTCCATTGTCAAAATATCTACATCATGCTCCTCTATAGGAATGTACTCCAACAACATGATTCTACTATGCACACAATCTCGTAGATGGTGATACTAGATGTCGATATGCTTGGACCAATCATGAGAAACTAGATTCTCAAAATAGTTTGATGGAACTCTGATTGTCATAGTAAATCATAGTAGGATCCATCTACTAACCAAATAACCCAACAAGGCTCTTCCTCATCTGGATAACCTCACAAGCTTCTTGACTAGCAACCATGTACTCTGCTTCTATTGAACTAAGTGAACCTGATCTCTTCTTCCTGTTGCACTATGAAACTGTTGTTGACCCAATATTGGAGATTCCCCCTGATGAGATCTTCCTATCAGATGGAATCCGTACCCAATATGCATCTGTAAAGCCTTGAAGATTCACTCCCTCTCTTTGTATGTACCATAGACTAAAATGAGTGGTGCCTTTGAGGTATCTCAACACATGTTTAACTGCCTTCCAATACAGTTTGGTTGGATTAACCATAGCTTGACTAAGTTGGTTAACAAAAAAACACATGTCTGGTCATATGTTCACCAAATTCATAAGTGAACCCACAAGATGTCTATAAATAGTAGCCTCGACTACTTCACATGAAGTAACATCTTCCTTCCTCCAATTAACTACTAGAGGAGTTTCCATGGGTTCATTGCTCTCCATGTGGAACTTCTTCAATATCTCGTTGGCATACTTTCCCTGAGAGACAAACAATTCCCCATCTCCTTGCCATACTTCCATATAAAGAAATTAATGCATGAGCCCCGGGTCCTTCATCTCGAATTCTCTTGCAAGATCCTCTTTGTAAGATTTTATCATCTTTTCATCATTCGTTAGAATCAAATCATTGAAATAACAATAACCAACAATTTACCTTCAACCACAACATGGTAAAGGTTAGAATCTACTTCACTTTTTGTGAAGCCCAACCCAATGAAATAGTTATCACTCCTTATGTACCAAGCATGAGGTGCTTGTTTTAGTCCATAGAACACTCGCTTGAGTCTGCACACATGTGGCTCTCTGTTAACGGTCTCAAATCCTTCCCATTTCTCAATATACACCTCTTCCTCAATCATATCATTCTGGAATGTTGTATTCACATTCATCTAATGTATCTTACATCCTATCTGTGTTGACAATGCTATAATATATCTAATTGGTAAGTACCTTACTACTGGAGCAAATATCTCATCATAATCAATTCCCTCCACATTAGAGAATCCTCTGCCCACAAATTCGGCCATGTGTTTCTCCACACTCCCATCTGTTGCTTGCTTTACCTAATAAAGCCATCTGGAACTCACCACTAACTTGTTTGTTGGTCTTGGGACCACTTCCCAAACATTGTTTTTGATAATGGAGTCATACTCCTCAACCATGGCATCAACCCATATTGGTTGTTGCACTGCTTCCTCAAATGAGGATGGCTCAACCTTTACACTCTTGCTCATCAGATCCATGTAGTTAGTGTATCGATCTGGTTACCTTGTTTGCCTACATTGTGATGTGGGTGCTCCTACATTCTCTCTAGCATCATGCATCAATCTGTCAGCCTCTCTGGTATTCCTCCTTCCATCTCTTTAAGTCTCTGCATGAGTGGGTGCTTCCACTCTCTGCTCCTCTACATGTGGCTACTCCACATCATCCTAAGGTTCCTCCTTTGGAGCTAAAATCTCCTCATCTACATGTAACTAAAGCTCCCTCTCAAGGGAAGATCTCATTGCCTTCTCATGTGCCTAATCTAGCTTCTTACTTGAAAATGCTTCTTCTAGTGTACTCATCTCGAGAATTCGATGAGGACTTTTGTTCTGCAAATAAATAGTTGTGTTTCATGCTTTAGCCCACAAGTGCAATGGTAGGCCCCGATTATCTAACATTGCCTGTGTAGCTCCCACAATACTTATGTTCTTCCTTTCATCCACCTCATTCTATCGTGGGTTATGAGGTGCTATTAACTCCCATCGAATGCCTTCTAATGCATAAAAGTTCTTGAATTCATTCGACACATATTCTCCATCGTTATTAGTTATGAGGCTTTAACCTTCCTATCAATATCTTTCTCGACAAGTGCTTTAAATTCACAAAATTTAGTGAACTTCTGATCCTTTTTCTGCATGAAGAAAATCAGGCACTTATGAGAAAAATCATCGACAAATATTACATAATACCTATGCTTGGCCGTGGAAGTTGTTGAGAACGATCCACACACATCTGAGTGAACTCTATCAAGGATTGGTTGCACTCGACTATCTTTATGATGAAAGGAAGCTTTGGTGTACTTCTCTAATGTACACCCTTTGAATGTGTCTCTCTGCTCTATTGTACCTTTGGGAAGTCCTGTAGAAATTTGTTGTATGATCTTCAAAGCTCCATGGTGCAAGTGACCAAATCTTCTATGCCATAACTCACCAATCTTTTGGCTCTTAACCTTCTCTTCTTTAGTGCTCAAAGTAGCGCATACTTCTACATCCAATTTGTAGAGGTTCTTCACCTGAACCCCAATCTGCTTCACCTGTCTAGAGGCTAGGTGATGAAGGAAAGCCTTTCCCTTGCTAAATATCACATATTAGCCATGGTCCTCCAACATGGAAACTTAATCCAAATTATTCTTCAAACCTAGAAAATACATGACATATTTTAATGTGAGAGGAGAACTAAACTCCCTCTTAAAGGTAATAGTACCAATGTCGGTCACGTTATACCTCCCATCATCTCCCATCTCAATGTTCATTTGGAGGTCCTTCTCCTCTGAGTCACTGAATAATTATTTGTTGTAGTTCATATGGAATGAGGCTCCACTATCCAGGTACCACACACTACCCATCATTGATGTCACCATTCAAGTGACGAGGGTGAAATCCAACAGAACTGTGAAGAAAGAGCTTTAGCTGTCACTCCTTCTGAGCGCTTCTTACTAGCCTTCGTGTATGGACACTTTGTGGCATAGTGTCCCAGCTCATGAAAGTCAAAACATTTAATCTTCGACAAGTCCTTATTCTTTCCTCCCTTATTATAGTTTGATTTAGAATGGATGACTTCCCCTTCCCTTTCCTTACCTCTCTAGAAAAGGCGCAGTTCTTGTCATCATCTTGCTTGGATAAGGATCCATCTCTCGTGCTCCACCTTCTTGTACCAAGTCGGACCACAACCGCACCCACTCTGGTAGCTTCTCCCTCCCATTAACTATGTCTTGGTAGTTGCACCAACTCTTGGGAAGGCTTAGAAGTTCTAGGCTCACCATATCATCTTCAGCAACTGTAACACCGACACTTCCAAGCTCATCCCAACATTGGGTGAACTTGGTGAAGTACTTCAGTATTGAGTCGCCCTTCTCCATCTTGATCTTTATGAGCTTTTCCTTTAGTGCCAACTTCCTATGGCCACTGTTGTTTTGAAATGGGTTTGTCAATGCCTTCCACATTGAAAATGGAGTTTCCTTACCGTGGAGGTTTGAGATAATATGATCTCGAACTCCTTCTAGGTTAATCCTTCTTGCTTTTTCCACACACTTTGTCCACTCTATCAGATCCTAAGGATTTACTGGCTTAGAAATATCTTTGTCTATGAATTCCTTAATCATGTTGTCTTCCACCATTTCCTCCATCCCATCCTTCCAATAAATATAACTCAAACTACCCTCAACACCATACTCGAGTCTCAATTTGTAGAACGACATCCTACTAGTTCTCAAGTATGATACTGCAAATGTGATTTCTCTTGCAGAAGACAAACTCATATTCGCCTCTTCTATAGTGATTTCAGCTCCAATACCATGTAGAAATTCCTTGTAGATTCAAACTACATATTGTGATATGCTAAAATAATTGACTTGAGTCTACTCTACTCATCAGTGGAAACAATAAACGTTCGATGAAATCACGAAGCATATAAGAGAAATAATTCAATCACACATAACATAATGATTTTATGGGGAAAGCCTGAGTTAAAAACCATTGTTATCTATATATTTCTTTAATTAGGGAATATGAGAATATTACAATTCTTTTGTCTAGCCCGAGCAACCTATGCACCCTGAGCAACCTATGCACCATCTCTATCTATCTCACTACTTCCTGGACAAGCTCAAGCCAATACTTAGCCAATTTTGTTGCCTGCAAAGCTCCTATTTCCTTGCTTTGTTCCCTTGGGAATTATTACATATTTAATTGGGAAATCCCACAATTATGAATTATGCAATCCCAAAATTATTAATTGCGTAATCTTCATAGGCCTTCCTCTAATTTCATGCACCACCTGTACAATTTGAATGATTATACAACTAATAGTACAATATCCTTGAACTCCAATCTCAAATGGGTCTTTCTCTAATCTGAAATGCATGAGTTAATTATGAGTGAATCTTCATTTTACTGATTAGTGATGGTTACACCCCACTAGAGTAAGTCACACCACATTGTAGTAAGTCAAACCCATTATAGTAAGTTACACCCCATTGATGTTGGTTACACCCCACTGTTTCTGATCTCTGACAAATTTTCCATCAATTGGAACTAGTTTAATAGAATTTAACTCAGTTAGACTGAATTAAATAATTACCACTCAAATTAAACTCAACTAGTACTCTTAATTGTAGGAGACACTACATGACTCTAGTTAGACCCTCAAATCAAATTAACTGAGATAACTAAGTCAAATTAACTTTGTTAACTATTAAAATTTGTCATGAGATATGGAATTACAATTTAATTCCTAATTTAATTCAAAGACAAAATAAATTAGGATTTCTTGTTGCATTTTAAATAGTTTAGGGTTTTCCCTTGTTGTCCAATAATAAAAAGACCCTTGAGCCTCATTGTAACATAGTTCAGAGGCATGTAGCCACCACATCTCTTCTCATAGATAAGATACCATTGCCTGAGCTAGTTTATTTCCATTATGTGTGTAATCATATTTCAATTCTTTCGTATTAATGAAATGAAGTTTCATTTATGCTACATATATGTGTTTATATTTGTATATGTATTATGTTTCATTCCTTTATAAGTTTGGATTAGTGGTATTGGAGCGGTCTTCTCTTTCTCTATTTTTATTTGCACATCCCCAACAAGGTCAGGGTATAAGGAGTTAGGAATCAAACTAGTTGAACCTTTACAAGACTATCCTTGAAAACCTTGATGACTACCCATGGTGGAAGAAAAGAAAGATGAGGTAGTAGGAGATCCTTTCAAAATATTCCTCAAGGAAGCCCTCAGGTGACAAAGGAATGAGATGATGGATAACTTTTCCTAGATCCCTTGGTAGCTACCCACAAGCGACACATCTTCATCCAACAACCATTTTGGAGGTGCCACTCCTTTTAAGGTACAAGTCAACTTTGACATTCCCATATTTGAAGGCCAGATAGATGCAAATGTCATAGATAGATGGTTAAATCTATTGGAAGGAAAATTTTTAGTTCATTACTTCTCCAATCTAGAAAAGATTACTTTTTCACTCCTCAAAGTCGCCCCCATGTCAACGACTAGTGGAAGACCTTTTGTGAAGAAAAGGACAGGACAAAACCCTTGTTGTTAAAGAGAGAGTCCATACAGGTTAGTAGAATTTTATGTTTGTGGAAAAACCCGTGAACAGTTTTTGAAACCAACATTTCAGACTAGCTTAGTGAGTCCATCATCAGGGTAATGTGATTTGTATTTGAGAAGAGAGAGCGTAAAAAATTCTCTTCTCAAAATTTAGAGAATTTTCCATTATGTCCCTTCCATGGTGGGACTTAATGGCGTTAAAGAGAGATTACATATAGGTTGGTAAAATTTTATGTTTGGGGAAAAACCTGTGAACAGTTTTTGAAACCAACATTTCAGACTAGCTTAGTGGGTCCATCATCAAGGCAATGTGATTTGTATTTTGAGAAGAGAGAGCATGAAAAATTCTCATCTTCTTAAAATTTAGAGCATTGTTCATTATGTCTCTTCCATGGTGGGACATAATGGTGTTAAAGAGAGAGTCCATACAAATTGGTAGAATTTTATGTTTGTGGAAAAACCCTTGTTGTTTTCATCCACACCCACTTGGAATTCATTCTAAGATGCCATCAAGGAACAATGTTACCCTGTTGGGAGATATGAAGATGAATACATAAAGTGGACCACACGGTGGCAAGGAAGGGACCAAGACATGCCAGAGTTCACAACTATTTTTCGTACCCTTCACAAGAAGTTGGGTATCAAGGATTCTTTGCAAAATTTGGTACTCAAGTACCACTACTATCTACACATGTACATCCAAGATGAGATGGAGTTCCTAGACATCTCCTCGCTTGGCACTTCCTATCAATATGTTGTAAATATTGAGAAAAAACTTAAACATAAGAAGTGAGACTTCGGACCTGTGAATCAGAAGCAAGGAAAAGGCACCCCAAAACCACAGAACAAAGGAAAAATCCAAGGTGGGGTGACCTAGGACAAGCTGCAAAAAAAGAAAAACACCATGAATACAAAGGACATAGGGAAATGGTGTGAGTTCCATAATAGCCCCACTCACAACATAAGTGAGTGTCAAGCCAAGTAGTCACTGGTGGTCGAGCTGAAGGCTTCTGAATCAGATGAATGTTCTGACTCTGAGTCAGAACCCAACAAGGGGAATGAAAAAGGGAAGAATATTATTTATGCGGAGCCCAGTGCCACCATTGCCACCACCAAGATCCATAATATTGAGCCCAAAGATCCAGAGGAGGGGGAGCTCCTCTTCCACTCACAAATGTGGGTGAAGGGTTCTCTGTTGTAGTTCATTGTGGACAAAGAAAGCCAAAAGAACCCCATTTCAGCATAGATTATGAAGTAATTGAGCCTACCGACCACACCACACCTGCAATCGTACACCATCGAGTGGCTTCACCAAGGACAAGATCTCCATGTTAGCCAACAATTCCCCCTCTCCTATAACATCCAACCCTTCAAATATGAGGTACCGCATGGTGTTTCTCATGTTGAAGTTTGTGATGTATTATTAGGCCAACCATACTTGTGGAAGCATCATGTTTTATATGAGTCTAGGGCTCACACTATTATTATTTCTTTGTGAAATAAGTTATACAGGATATCGGAGGTCACACCACCTACTACCATCTCTTTGATCTCTGCAAAGAAATGTAGTAAGATCATTTCCCAGACCAAGAAACTTGTTTTCCATATGATTCACCCTCAGGGTAAGAAGAATATAGTGGCCACATCCATAACATCTAGACATGGCTCCTTCGCATGACAACAACAGATGGAAAATATCATGAAGGAGCACAAGGACATCTTCACCTCACCCACAGGGGCACCCCTACATTATCAAGTCAAGCACTCCATTGATCGAACCTCGCCACTACCCAACAAGCTGATCTATCGATGTTTTTTTCTAGAGAATGATGAAATCAAGGGGAAAGTCCAAGAACTATTGTAAAAAGGGCACATCAGGCCAAGTTCATCACCTTTTAGGAGCCTGAACGTGTTGTTACAGAAAAAGGATGGGACGTGGAGACTCTGTATTAACTATCAGGTGCTAAATAATATCACTATCCAAAATAGGTATCCAATCCCACAGATTGAAGACCTTCTGGACCAACTCAAGGAGGTCAAATATTTAAGCAATGTTGGATTGAAGTTTGGTTATCACCATGTACCAATCGAACCCTCATATGTGTGGAAGGATGCCTTCAAATCCAAGGAGGGCCTTTTTAAACGGTTGGTTATGCCTTTCGAGTTGACAAATGCCACCACAACCTTCATGAGGTTTATGGAAGACATATTATGGCCCTTCACCAACCCATTCATGGTAGTGTATTTGGACGTATTATGAAACCAACTCAAAAAAAGATAGAAAATATAGATGAACACCTTAGAAATAAGCCTCTTCAAGGGGGCAACGTCTTTTACCTTACACAAATCAACAATTCTTGGATGATACAAATGAAAGTGCCTCCATTCTATATATAGGAGTCTAAAGGGTCATAATATAATTAGAGCCGACATAACAATAATAATGTAAGGGCACAATAATAACAATAGTGGGCTTCTATGGGGCACAATAATAACAATAGTGGGCTTCTATGGGGCACACTAATAACAATATGGGGACTACATGGGTACAACAATATGATAAGTGGGTTGTACTAATAACAATAAGGGGTTACACTAGTAGTATAGGTGCCTAACATGCCCCTCTCCTTCAAAAAGTGTTGTCCTCAACGCTTGAGTAGTTCTTGATGCTTTTGTATAAAATTCTTGTCCTCCCATGTGGAATCTTTAGCGGGTAAGTTCTTCCACTTGATGAGATACTCTGAAATTCATCGATTTCGGAGCTGTTGGGTTCCTGTTTCTGTGACTGCTCCAGGTTCCAATATGATTTTTCGTTCCACTTCAAGTTCTGGCAATATTTTTTGAATTGGGATCTTCTGCAAATTTTGAATGAGTGACCACACTTCTTCGTCCTTCTTCCATTCATCCCTTTCTTCATTTATCCAATCTAGTTGGATAATAGAAATAGCACAAAATAATGCTTCCACATCCTCATCCTTTCTTGAGAGTGCATCCGCAACAAAAATTTTCATCCCTTTTCTGTAGATGATGTCAAAGTCATAACCCAAAATATTTGTGACCCATTTTTTCTGTTCTTCTAAAGATAATATTTTTTCTAAAAAGTATTTAAGAGTATGATGATCCATTTTTACCTTGAAGTGTCTTCCCATTGGGTAGGGTCGCCATTTCTTAAGTGCATGTAGTATTGCCAACATTTCCTTCTCATAAATAACTTGCTTGAGATGTAGCCATAAAAATACCCAATCACCTACATGAAAACTTTTTTCACTGTGATGTTGATCTACATGTTGTTTCATTTGATTCTGCACTAAAGTGGTGTTATCCTTTAAAAGTTGGAGAAGTTGTTGTTGATGCTCGATGTGATTTTTCATTTCTTGAACATTTTTCTTCTTGATATGTACTTCTATCTTGAGATTTTGAGGAGTGGTAAGTTCTTCCAATGCTTTACAAGATATGGTCGGATTGATTCCTTGATGTTCGATGTGATCTTTCACTTCTTGAACATTTTTCTTCTTGATATGACCTTCTATCTTGATAGTTTGAGGAGTGGTAATTTCAGCCAATGCATTACAAGATATGGTTGGATTCATTTCTTCTTTCTCAATGTGATCTTTCACTTCTTGAACCTTTTTCTTCTTGATATGTCCTTCTATCTTGAGAGTTTGAGGAGTGGTAATTCTTGCCAATGCTTTACAAGATATGGTCGGATTCATTTCTTCTTTATCTGGGGTTGGTTCTTGGTGTATATCCTCTTATTTGATGTTTCTTGATCCTTTTCTTCCTCCTCTTCATAATTTATGTAAAATAATTTCTTCTCGGCACACTTATGACCTTTAGTGCATTTTCTATCACAATTGTAACAAAGCCCTTTTTCTCTTTTTTCTTCCAATTGTTGTGGTGTGAACCTTGTAGGTTTTGGAAGGCTAGGAGAAAAAACACTTCCATAATTATAGTCATGAGTGGTGGGATTCCTTGTTTCAATAATTTCACTTTCAATTTTTCTTGCCCACCTGAATGCCTTCTCCAATGAATCAAGTTCCCAAAGACAAACCTCATGTTGAATGTTATCCTTTAAGGTACCTATAAAGACATCAACCCTTTGCTTCTCTAGAATATCATTTACCCTTATATTCAATTTTTGAAATTCCTCAATGTGCTCTACCATTGAACAATTTTGTTTGAGATTTATCAATTAGCTAAAGAAGGTGTTTCTCTTTGTATCCTCATAATGTGCTATCATTTCCTCCGTGAAAATTGACCATGTCTAAATAATTAGATGTAATATGTACCTTTTGTAATAGTGGTACACCATGTAGATCAAAATATTTCTCCACCTATAGTATCCAATTTACTGCATCCTTGCCATCAAACTTCCTCATATTGCCTTTTCTTGATTTTAGGAGCTCGAACTTGAAACAAATATAACTCTGTAATTTCAGATCTTCCAGTTCTAAAATCGCAACTTGTAGTAGCCCTATGTGTCCTCTTTCTATCTCTGCAAGTCTAATTACAATTGGAATCTCCAAGGAAGAGTTATGCCAAATCTCCCACGGTGACCTGATTATAGACTAGCTCAGTAGAGCAAAATTGTACGAAGTGCGTATCTGAAATTGACATAAGAAACCTACTAGGTGTTCTCTTTCTATAACTTCTTATGAAATTTCAATCTGATGCTTAGAGAGAAAGTTATGATGATTTTCCCAAGGTCACTTGTTTAGGATGTAATTCGGGAGTCTGCAAAAACCATAACTTCCTCAGATCATATATCCGAAAATGTAGCAAGAAAAGATCTAAAATTTAAACCCAACATTTATATCGATGTCTTCTCAAATGGGTTTTTCTCTTAGCTTCTGAAACTTTGTAGCGAAAATGTTATAGCGAAAATTCCACAATGACCTGTTTTAGATGAAATTCTAGAGCTTCCAAAAACCCTAACTTCCTCATATCATATCTCCTAAAATATAGCGAGAAAAGATCTAAAATTTAGATCCGAGGTTTAGCACGATTTAATCTCAAATTGGTTTTTGTTTGAGCTTCTAAAACGTCACAGAATGAAAGTGATAGCGAAAATGCCATGATGGCCTATTTGGAGCAGCAAAACCCTAGAATCCAAAGCTCTGATACCAAATGTTATGAAACCAGCTCACAAAAAGATATAAAAGATAGATGAATGCCTTATAAATAAGCCTCTTTGAGGGGGCAACCTCCTTTACCTTACACAAATGAACAATTCTTGGATGATACAAATGAAAAGAGCTCCTTTCTATATATAGGAGTCTAAGGGGTCATAATATAATCAGAGCCAACATAAAAATAATAATCTAAGGGCACAATAATAAGAATAGTGGGCTTCTATGGGGCACAATAATAACAATATGGGAACTACATGGGTACAAAAATATGATAAGGGAGTTGTACTAATAACAGTAAGGGGTTACACTAGTAGTATAGGTGCCTAACAGGATGACATCTCGATCTTTAGTTAGAGTTGCAAAGAGCACCTCCACCATACTCGATAGGTCCTCCATATGCTACGACAACACAAATTGTGTTCCATCTTGGAGAAATGCACTTTTGGTATGACCCAGGTTCAATATCTAGGATACATCATTGATGATCCGGGTGTGCATATGGACCGAGCCAAGATACAAGTTATTTAGGGTTGGCCAACCCCAACCACTCTAATAGAGCTCTACATCTTTCTTAGTATTGCAAATTTCTACTACAGGTTCATGTTGGGGTCCTCTCATGTCACTTGGCCTTTGAGTCAAGTCATGGAGGGTGGAGTGAAAGAAAAATTCTTTTGGTTTGAATCTCAATAGAAGGAATTTTCTGAGTTATAGCATCGCCTCTTATCTACACCAATGCTCACATTATGAGACCTATAAAAACCATTTGAGATTGATACATATGCCTCCAACTATGCTATTGGTACAATTATTACTCAGCAGGGGCATCTCGTGGCATATCACAGTGAGACACTTTCATACACACTATGAAATTATCCCACCTATGACAAAGAGATGTATTCCATTGTGCAGGCTTGCCAAAAATGGAAGAATTACATTTTGGGTAAGTAAACAATCATCCACATAGACCACCGACCCCTATAGTTCATATAGACATAAGGAAAGTTGCAAAATGATTGTCATCAGAAATGATCCACATAGCTGCAACATTTCCATTTTAACATTAAGTATAAGAAGGGAAACACCTATAACATTGCAGACTATCTTAGTCAACCACCAGTCATGGTGCTGACCACTATGCTCGACTCTTGTGGACATGAGACTTTGGGTTGGCTGCATCTTTACTAGAGTGACTCAAAATTCGACAAGACATACCAAATGCTCTTGGAAGGTAAGAAAGTTCTTGATTTTCACCTCCAGGGTGAATTGTTATGCCACTTGGGACACCTCTAGGTTCCTTCAAGCGAACATGCCAAGATGATTTGGGAAGCACACTATAGTCAGGTCACTAGACATTTCAGAGTAGAGAAAACAATCACATTGCTGGCAAAGTATCTTTATTGCCCAAACCTTCAACAAGATGTTAGAAAGTGCATCAGATCCTGCATTTCCTACGCCATTGCCAAATCGACCATCAAGAAACAAGGCTTATATAATCCTCTTCCTACTCTTAGTCGGCCTTGGGAATCGATGTCCATGGATTACATGTCGAATATTCCTTCTACAAAGCATGGCAATGATTGCATTTTCGTGGTCGTCGACAAATTCTCTAAGATGACCATTCTAGCAGTCTGTAAGAAGAGTATCACAACAGAAGCCATTTCTAAGATTTTGCTTTGAACGAGTGTGGGTACACTTTGGGATCCCACAATCCATTATCTAAGATCAGGACAACATGTTCCTGAGTACATTTTGTTCAAGCCTCTAGTTGGTGCTGGATACCATACTCACTAAGTCCATGACCTTTCCCCTCCAAACTGATGTCATAACAAAGGTTGTCAACATGATGATCATGTGCAATATACGCATGTACAACTTGAAGCATCCACGCACATGAGATGAAATCCTCCCCTATGTCCAACACCATTACAACAAAGCTCTCCATAGATCAACTAGCTACAGTCCCTTTCAAGTGGAGTTAGGATTGCAACCGCTATACCCCACTGATGTGGTCATACCATTTGTTGCTACTCAGTTAGATTTAGCTCATGCCCAAGCTGAAGCTGTAGGGCTAACAACTTCATTAAGAGCATTTAACACATCTTCCAGTAGGTTCATGACATATTGAACAGAGCCAATGCTAAATGCAAGCAACGTCATGATCAACATCAAGTGCTACACAAGTTCCAGGTGAGCAAAAAAGTTTGGTTACACTTACAGAAGGAGTGCCTCGTTGGGCCCCACTGAAAACATCGCCTGCTTTGATATGGGGCGTACACCATCACCAAGGCTATAGGGGACAATGCATTCAAGCTCAACATTCCATTGTTCCTTGGCCTAGACCTAGTATTCAATGTGGATCAATTACAACTATACTTTTCCCCATTGTTGGACACATTTGACATTGCCGAGCAACTAACACAAACAAAGCTCAACCCAAGCTACATCGAAAAGGCCATAACTAACAAGATTATGGACACATAGATTAAGAACACTAGCCAACACAAGATCTAGTTATACCGAGTTGTCAAAGCAAGCCAACTCCTTCACCAGGGCAAGTAGTTCACCAGGGACCAGGTTCAACAAAAATTCCCTCACCTTATGGAGGCTCTGCACGCAGTGGGGACCATTGTTTCCTAAGGGGGAAGGACTGATCAAGGTGGATATTGGTGGCCACTTGCCTATTCCACCTAGACCTCCAGTCAGTTTCATTTGTTTCCTTGATTATAGCAGCATTTACTATTTTTAGTGTTTTTTCGGGTCCTGAACTTCCAGAGCTATTTTGACCCCCTAAATGACATTTTTTTTAGTTCTTCATCAGGATCATAGCCATAGGTAGGGTCCTTCCACAATCATACAGTACTCAGAGGTATATTTCCAACAAGGTATCGTATGTGCCAAACGAAGATCATATGACCAAGTTATGACCCCGGGAAGTTGGCTGCCCAACTTACCCTAACTAGGCCCACAAACTCTTGATGTTCCATCTCCCGGGTTTAGGGTTTTGGTTGTTTAGGTTTTTCCTTTGTTGTTCAATAATAAAACGACCCTTGAGCCTCATTGTAACACAATTTAGAGACATGTAGTCGCCACATATTTTCTCAAAGATAAGATACCATCACCCAAGATAGTTTATTTCCATTATTTATGTAAGCATATTTCAGTTTTTTAATATTAATGAAATGAAGTTTCATTTTGGATGCATATCTGTGTTTATATTTGTATCTATATTCTATATCATTCATGTATAAGCCTAGATTAGCCAACCCCAATGTTGGATAGAAGAACAATTTTCCCACAAATGAGATCCTATCGCCATAATTATATGAAGCTTAATCGAATTTAGATGCCCCTTGAGATAGTTTAATTACATCAAAAGTGGCTCTCAACCATTCCCCATAAAATATGAACATATAACTTAATTCATACTAAACCCACTCATTCTAAATACTCTTATAAATAAATAGTAATTACTCTTAAAATTTTATCTAATAATTAAAATAATCATAAATTTATTTAATTAAAATAATAATATTATTAATAAATAAATAATTATTATTATTGTATTTTAATAATTACTTTTAATAAAAATAAACATTAAAGCATTAAAATTCAAACTAATATAATTAGATTATCCTAATAAATTTCATAAAAAGTTGGAATATGATGAATGAAGGTCACCATAATATACAATGTCGTAGAAAGTTGGAATATGATGAATGGAGGTCACCATAATATACAGTGTCCTATAGTGGGATGGTAGATTAGCTTATAATAAAGATGGGTAAAAACATAGAATATTTGTAAAAATGTTGTGTGTACATCTCAGGTAAGCAATTGGTTTATCAAGTAATTATTGTTATCATTTTCCTGATGATGGATCCCTGTTGGGATTTGAAACATTGACAAGTACGATTATTACTGTGGATACTCTAAGATTCAACTTAAAAGAAATGAACCATAGATGCCTGAAATCCAAAATTATATCCCTATATGAAGGCGATACATGGATTGAGACCATTTTACTCGAAACTTTCATAATAAAGATAGCAAGAAGCGCTACAGATCTTCAATCCTATCACTAGGCTCTTCTTCTATCATCATTGTCCTGATGATGGATCCCTTTTGGGATTTGAAATGTTGACAAGTATGATTGTTACTGTGGATACTCCGAGATTCAACTTAAATGAAATGAACCAGAGATGCCTGAAATCCAAAATTATATCCCTATACAGAGGGCATACATGGAATGAGACCATTTTAATCGTAAATTTCAGAATAAATATAGCAAGAAGAGTTGCAAATCTTCAATCCTATCACTAAGCTCTTCTTCTATCATCATTGTCCTGATGATGGATCCCTGTTTGGATTTGAAACATTGACAAGTACGATTATTACTGTGGATACTCCGAGATTCAACTTAAAAGAAATGAACCACAGATTCCTAAAATCCAAAATTATATCCCTATGTGGAGGGGATACATGGAATGAGACCATTTTACTCGAAAATTTCAGAATAAAGATACAAGAAGAGCTGCAGATCTTCAATCCTATCACTAAGCTCTTCTTCTATCATCATTGTCCTGATGACGGATCCCTGTTGGAATTTGAAATGTTGACAAGTACGATTATTATTATCGATACTCTGAGATTCAACTTAAAAGAAATGAACCACAGATGCTTGAAATCCAAAATTATATCCCTATACAGAGGGGATACATGGAATGAGACCATTTTACTTGAAAATTTCATAATAAAGATAGCAAGAAGAGCTGCAAATCTTCAATCCTATCATTAAGCTCTTCTTCTATCATCATTGTCCTAATGATGGATTCCTGTTGGGATTTGAAATGTTGACAAGTACGATTATTACTCTGGATACTCTAAGATTCAACTTAAAATAAATGAACCACAGATACCTGAAATGAAAAAAAAATAATATATTTAATTATAAAATTTTATCATACTTCAACACTAATAAATTAATATGTTATTTAAAAATCCAGTAATATTATTGATTATTTAACATATTAAATCAATATAATTAAACCAATTCGGTATGTTGATATGTTAAAAACCCCATATGAATAATGCAAACAAGTTTTTGGAGCACATTAGATTACAATCTCAAAGCAAAGATAAGATTTTAAATTATTAATACTAATTATTATAATAAATATTTAAAAATTAACATAATAAATAATAGATATTTTCCAACACTAATTTTAAAAATATTTTAAAATGTTTAAAATTGTTTGCTTAATAAATATTTCCAACAATATAATGTTTAAAATAGATAATATAAAAATGAAAATGAATCAAACAAATTTCCAACCCATTTAAAGTATAACATTTCAAACAAATGAAAATGAATAAAACACAACATTACTCTAAGAAAATATTAATCAAATCAAACATTTTTATGAATGAATTGACTAACCTTATTGTAAAGAAAAAGGTGGTGATCTCACCCCTTCTAATATTTTTTATACTCAAAAAAGATCTTAGTAATTAATTAACAAATGCCAACCTAAAACAAAAATAATAAATAATAGAGATTTTCCAACAATAAAAAATTATATCATTTAAATTTCAACCCATTTAAAGTATAACATTTCAAACAAATGAAAATGTATCAAACACAACATTACTCCAAGAAAATATTAATCCAATCAAACATTTTTGTGAATGAATTGACTAACCTTCTTGTAAAGAAAAAGGTTGTGATCTCACCCTTCTAATATTTTTTACACTTGAAGAGAGATATTGGCCATTAATGTCAACTTAAAACAAATCTCATAAATAATATAATTTGTAAAATAATACATAAACTATATTAAATTAAATATTTCTCTCTTATTAAATTTACTATTTAAAAACTAACTAGAACACTTATAATTAAACAGAAACATTTTATTACATATAATTTTAATTTATTCTTCAGAAAATAAAAAATATTACTATTAATTATTTTTATAAATATTACTATATGTAAAACCCATTTCAATAATGCATATTGGACTTTTATTTCAAATAAATGAAAATAATTAAACACAACATTACTTTAAGAAAATATTAATCCAATTTTTATGAAGGAATGGACTCACCTTTTTGTAAAGAAAAAGGTGAGGATCTCAACCCTTCTAATATTTTTTACACTTGAAGAGAACTTGACAATTAATGTCAACTTAAAGCAAATCGTTTATAAATAATTTAATTGGTAAAATGATACATAAACTATATTGAATAAAGTATTTCTCTCTTATCAAAATTACTATTTAAAAACTAATTAGAACATTTACAATTAAACACAAACATTTTATTACATATAATTTTAATTTATTCTTACGAAAAAGGAAAAATATTATTATTAATTATTTTTATAAACATTGCAATATTATCAAAACCATATCAATAATACATAGAATTTTTGGGCACATAAGTTTCCACTTCATATGGTTCACCTTGTCAGTAAATATTACAATCCAGAAGTAAGGAAAACATTTCCAAATTGTTAATGCTAATTATTATTATACTTGTTTAAAAATAAACATGAACATAATAAATAATAATAAAATTCTAAACATTTATTTATTTATCTCTATTTTTTTGACCCAGAGGAACTTAGCATCTTGCCTAACACGTAACTACTGGGGTCTATGGCATGTGTCCTCCTCCTTTGTAAACTAGGTCTTAGATAGAGGGATTTGAATTTGGGCCTCTCGAGTTTCAATGATTTCACATATCTCAAATTACTAACTATATATATTTTTTTGTAAGCTTGGCAGGACTACATCTTCATCATGTCCAATATATCACCCTGAATACGTCACATCAAGGAGTGCCTTAACAAAATACCAAGACCTCGTTGAGTATATAAATTAAAAAATAAATAATAAATATTAAAAATATTTGAAATAATAAATAATAAATATTTTTAAGAATAAAATATTTAAAAATAAGTAATAAATAATATAAATTTAAATATTATATAAAAAATAATAAATTATCAATAATAAAAATATTTTTAACAATAAAATATTTAAAAACAAGTAATAAATAATAGATATTTAAATATTTAAATATTTAAAATAATAAATAATAGATAATAACAATTTAATAAAAATATTTCTAATAATAATTAAGAGATTAATCGTTAATGGTTTATAAGGACATTTTGTCCAATTTAAAACATATCCTTTATAAGTAATATAATTTTCAAAATGATACATAAACTATATTAAATTAAGTATTTTCATCTTATTAAATTAATAATGTAATAAAAATGAAAGAACATTATGCCAATTTACATTTTGTGGCAAAGTTAACTTTAAATCAGATTGTCGATTAAGACTGAACTTCCATTTGGGCACAAGGATGGCTTGATGCAAAGCAATTATGCCTGAAGCGTTCTCTAGTTTGTGGCAAGGTTTCACAATCACTTTCATAAAGATGACTCATTGGTTTGGGCATAGGCTCCAACAGGGAATATACTCTGAAAATGGGCTACAATTTCATAATTGATAACCAAAGACCATGAACTATTTCCTGGTGGTGGTAGAGGTTACGTGGACTCAAATGTTCTTCAAGGAATGTTTATTCTTGTGGTGTATTTAGGATAACAGAGCCCCTAGAAGTAAAAAATTCAGAAAAAAAGGTTTTGCTGACCCAAGTTGGTGTGCTATATGCAAATATTCAGAGGATGCTGGGGACCATCTCTTCATGTCCTGTCCTTTTACTACAGAAATATGAGCTTCTATTAAATCTCTATTATGCATTCAATCTTAGTGGTAAGGTGTATCTATCTAGGAGGCATTGGAGACCTTGTGGTATAATTCTAACCTTAAGAAACTTTGAAATCTACCTCCTTTAATCTAATGGGGTATTTTTATTTCTTGCAATTCAAATATATTTCAAAAAAAAACTTCCTTTGCTCACAAAGTAGCTGCATAGGTCTTAGCCATTTACTCTCTCATCTTTGAAAAAGAATTTGTTATACAACCCCACTACATCATTGAAGAAATCATTGACCGATCTTCTCCTTGGGGTTATTTTGATGCGGATTCCCTCGAAGGGGGATATTATGGAGGAGGTGCTTTGTTATTCAAGATCATTTCTTTAAATTTCAGAGTGGTTTGGGTTGCAGCACAAACAAGTATGTTGAATTAATGAGTCTCAAATTTATTTTGTGATTCACATATTTGGTGATTCAAAGGTCGTTGTTAACTAGTTCAATAAAATTTCAATATGCCACATGCACACACTCGCTCCATTGCTTGAAGAACTCCTACAACTCAAACAATATTTTAATCAAATCTCATTTTTTCATATTTATAGGCAATGAAACAATGTTGTAGATAGCTTATCTAAAGAAGGCTTTGGACAAGCTATGGGCATTTGGAAATTCTCAAATTTATGAGTTCTATCATTGGCCCTTCATAGAGGAAGGTCATATAGAGACATAATACAAGAACTGGCTAACATATCATTATATTTTTGTATATACTAGACCAAATAACTATTTAGATACTTATGCTTTGTATATTTACTGAACTTTGCAAATTGGTGATATATGTTTGTATTTATTTTTTGACCCCCCTGGGGGATGAAGAGGCAAGACTTTTCTACAGTCTAATGCCAACTGATGGAAAATTTTTTGGAGTGCGTGCATACAAAATGTAATTTTCATATTTTTTAATGGAAATTACATTTTTTATTTGGAAACAAAAAGAAAGAAGAAATACCATTATTCTTCATATGTCCATTTAAAGAAAGAAAACAAGAATTATGACATTTTGACCAACATTTTTACTATTAAACTAAGTTTTTCCTCTTTATTAAATTTTGATTACATAATAAAAATGAAAGACAATTTGAAATAGAAAAGCAATGCTTCCACTTACGGTATTAGGTGCATCTAGGCTTGACCAAGTCATGTTTCATACAATCCTATTGATAGTATCCCATTAGTGGGAAAATTGTTCTTCCATTCAAGTTTACATTTCACTCCATCCTAGGCTCTGCCTGGCTTGTAAAAGAAAAATATAATTCATTTACATAAATATAATTTAACTTTCACATAGGTGTTTCTTAAGTCCTTCCAATAATTATACAAGATAAAAACAGTACTATTTATCAAATACTTAGAGCAACAATATCCAAAATGCATAACATGGTTATAAAACATGCACATTACTTTTAACATGCAAGAATATGAAAATGAAAATGATATCAAATGAAAATGGCATACAAGATGACACATCCAAAATATTATTTTTTTCATACTCAATATTGTTGTGGATTGCAGTGACTCTAAAACCATCACAAGAGAGTTACAAATTCAACTTGAAACCTTTTGATCCTTGTGGTTGTTATATAGTATTTTTGTAGTCACTAAAACCATCACAAGCGAGTTACAAGTTCGACTTGAAACCCTTTTCTCCTTGTGGTTGTTATATAGTATTTTTGTAGTAATATCACAATAATTAAGGCCTTTCTAACCTACCCAATTTCAAACTTTCTATCAAAAGGGGAGGTGTATATGAGTGGGCTTAACAGTTACAAACATGTTTTCCTCATATGAGGCCAAATGTTCAAATATCGATTGCGGGTAGATTACGTACACCGTCGTAGACTTTAGCAATCAAATCACTACATGAAGAAAAATACTTTGTCACAAAAAAGTGACCTCATACATCAATTTGGTGTATGGACTTGACCATGACATTAAAATTAAATTACTATTATTCATATGGACTTTGCAAAAAATACATAATGGAAATTTGACTTACCTTTAAATATTGAATTTTCCTACCTAAATACTATAATATGTAATTTAGTCAAAGAAAGCTTGAAATTGTTATATATAAACATTTGACTTACTATGATGAATGTCATCTACAATAATCTAGAGAAGCATCCCCTAGTTTCCCCCCAAAAGATTTTCCTTCAAGGGGAAAGCATGCATGACTCTAAGTAAAAGAAAGGGGCAACCTGTTTAAAGGAAAGGTCATGCAAAAATTGAAATTTGAAGGGAAATTCATGACAACTTATATAGAGATTTCCCTTTGAAACTTACCCATCAAATAAGCACAATAAAAAAAGAGAAACCATAGCAAGGGTCTCCATGGATATGAATCAATTTTAAGTTCATGAGAATGTTTTTATTATTAGGTTATCCAAATGATCTCAAAGGTTGTGAAATGTTTTAGATTCAGTATTTGCATACTACCATCAGTGATCAAAACTCCTCTTTTATATCATATTAGTGTCCCATTCTGATATTTTTTTTATTCCACCTAGCTCCTCATGCAAAAATTTACTCACTGATGGTAGCACAAGTCAAAAGCCTTACTCTCCCTTAAATAATCCATACTTGTTGGCCCACCTTCATGTCTTACTAAGAATACATCAATTATAGAAGTTCATTTCATCATGTCTTTGTGTCAGTTAAGTCCACATGGACTCTAGTCATTCAAGGTCCCATTAGGTCACTAGGTTTCATTTTTGAAGGTTCAATAATACACTATTTCACTACATAAGGCCAGCAAAAAAGTATGAGAGTAAGAAAAATAATGTCCCCTTTTCATTTAAAGAGGATTTGAAAACATGTGACTATTCTTGCCAAAATTCTAATTTTCATTCCAAGTATGAGTTTTATTTCATATTGTAATTTTATTCCAAAAAACAAAGATGTAATATTTTTTTTAATTTATGTAATTTTATGTCCATTATATGTAATAAGTTACTATTCCTAAGATGTTAACTCAAACTCTATGTACCAATTTCATCCAAGAAAATAAAAATGTAAAGAGTGCCAAACTCGAACATCATCAATCTGTAAAGAAGAAAATCAGAGTGTAAAGGGTAATTAGCAAAGTTTTCAAAAAGGTGAATTGAAACATTAGAAAGTGGGTTTTAAAGTTAAAAGATCAAATTAACTCAAGTATAAAGGCCTTATTAGCTTAAAAATCAACTTCATTTTCCTCATACTATTGATTGACCAAACCCCAAGAGAGCATTTCTCACGATTCTGGGTGAATTTGAAAAAACAGAGCAGGGGATGCACACTTCCTTAAGGCGCTACGCACACCCTTGAGGCACTATGTACTTTCTAGGCACCACACACACCCTTTAGACACTGCGTACTTTCCAGGTGTTACACACACCCTTCAGGCATTGTTAGTTTCCTACAAGCATTGCACACTTGCTAGTGTTGTGCACTCCCTTCAGGTTCTGCGCATTTGCCCGGGAAAGCTAGAATCACCTCCAAAGCTCCACCAAACTTGTATTCAACCTCCAAAAAATTAATTAACAGCTAAATATAGCATGCTTCTTCCTCCTAAAGTCACACTTATGGTGTTTTGAAAGTTTATTGAAGATTTGGTGTTTTTCTCACATTAAAACCCTAGTATATCCCTTAAAACTATCATTGCAATCTCAATTCCCAAAGTTTAGCTTCCCTACACTTTCATTCCCTTTCCCTAAACCCTTAATCCCAATACTCTTTAACCTTTATCCCAAATCCCTAAGCCCTAAGTGCTACAAATACCTAGGCTCCAAAACCCCCAACATTGTAAACCATTTCCCCATCCTAAAAATCTAACATAGTAATACTCCCTACCCCCTCCGCCATTACATAAATACCTTTACCCATCTCCTTCAATTTTCCTTATTTATTTCATACTCCTAAAAAACCACATTCCAACAAACTAATACCTCCCTAGGGTTTGATATTAAAACACCATGGCAGAATAGGAAAATAAACCATACAATGAGGGAGAAGAAAAAGAGGTGAAGAAACCACACAAAGGGGGCATAATACTCAGATTTGAGCCAACAAATCTCAGGGAACTCTTCGCATCTCTTATGGCTATGACATATTTCAAATATCTTGGTTGTTATGATTTCTATGAGAAAATTCAAGCAGTCCAACATCATACTATGTTGACTAGACTCTTCATAACCAAACTCCATGACAACCAGGTTACTCTAGCTGGTGTCACTTTTACTTTATCTACTGCCATTATATTAGCTGCCACCAAGACCACAGATGTTGGGGAGAAATGATTTAAACAAGGTGGGTTGGAGAAGCATTACTATTAGCCTTTCATAAAACCAAGGTACTAAAATGAAAGAAAGGGCTATTTTCCCTTTTCTCACCTCCTGGACAGATATGCCCCAATGATGAAGATTATCATGAAATATTTTTCATGTGAAGGTAGATTTTCTATGCTTTATTCCTATCACGTCCGGCTCTTAAATCATTTTCACTATGGTACAACTGCTCAATATACCCTACTACCTTTTCCGGAGCATTGATAAGATGGCCTATATTGTCCAAAAAAGGGAATATGAACATCAAATGAAGAGTCTTTTTCATCATTCCCTCATTAAAATCATAGTCCTCTATCATCTCAAAGAGCTAAACATTACATGGAGTAACTTCATAGCCAATTCCATATTCACTGAACCATTTGTTCAAAGTTTCCCTTCATCATCTCATCCTTCCATCTCCATTCCTCCATCTCAGCCCATAGATCATTCATCATCATTAGATCAGCCACCACCACCATCACCTCTACCATCACCATTTCATGAGCATATTGAGTCACCTAGCAGAGATGAGATCAGTCAGCCAGAGCAGATTGAGTAGGTTGAAGTCATCAAGCCTAAAAGGGCAGATTTGGACACACTGGCACACATTTATTAGAGAGGTCGTAGGCAAGTGTTTTCCCCACAGATTGTGGGAAGGGCCTTGCCTTCTTGATCAGCAAAGCAGGTATAGAAGGGAAAAGAAAAGATGACAAAGATAGAGATTCAACATGAGGAGGAGGACCTCCATGAGACATAGAAAGATTTTGACTTGGTTGACCTAGGTGAGCATGATGACAATAAGGACACAGAAAATGTTATCAAGGAAAAGGACACACTCATCAGGGAGCTCTAGATCAACTTAGAGAGGTCAAAATACATCATTTCATATTATGAGCAGGAGAATCAATAGCTTCAAGCCAAACATGATGTCATGGAGATTCAGCTCATCAAGGCAAAAAGGGAAGCAACGAAATCCAAGGAATTTTTTGATGAGGGCTATGACAGGTATGGTGAACCTGAAGAAGAGTAAGAACCAAGAAGCAGACCTAGGACTAGAGGGCTGAAAAGAGCTCTAGAACTAGAGAAACAAAAGGAGGCTGAACCTACAAATGAGCTCACATGGAATGAGCAATTTGCCATCTTGATCAATCAGAACTGGGAGCATTAGATTGATAAGGTCAATCAACATTTAGAGAAGCTCCTAGACAAGGCTAATCAACAAAATAACATTTAGAGGAAGATGGAAAATCACTATGCCAATAGAGAAAGAAATACAAGGGCAAAGCTCAAGGCTACAAAGGCAAAAATTGAAGCCATAACTCATGAAGAAGAGAAGAAAAAGCTTGATATACTTGCAGAGGCTTCACTCCAAGCCTTGCCACACCAAACATCAGTTCCTTGACTAATTTTGAAACCTCTTGGCTCTTTTTTGTAGATATTGTCTTTTCTGTGCTTTTTTAGGCAATATATCAGCTGCATGGTCAAACACACAGCACCCTTGGCACTACACACTTTTTTTGGGAACTTTTTGAAGAAATGGAGACCACCACTGGATGTAGAATGATAAATCCATCTAAGAAAACCATGTTTCCAACCTTATTTTTTGAAACTGGCAGGTGAAAAAGGAAAAAACCTAACAAAAAATCATGTTTCTGCATCATTTTTGGCCAAGGCATTGCCGTTTGATCAATCCTGGGACAATGCATTTTTTGAGGGTCAAATCAGGTCCATTTTGGAAAATGAAGGTAGATTTGGAAACTAGACAGGACAATATTTCCAATGAGCTATCCTAGGCTCAATTTGGACATCGGGAAAGCATACAAAATCAACCTACAAGATGGAGGGCGCACTTGACACTATGAGGGCGCACTTGACAGAAAGATGGCGTACTTGACAATTTTCCTAATTTTTCATTGATCTTCTCCAGTTTTGATTTTCATCCTCGGGAATCAACTTTTTACTGATGTAATTGATATGGTAAATGTAATTATGGTCTTTTACTACTACCTAGGGGTAAATACATTAGGTTAATAGACTTCATCATGTCAAATGAATCAATTTCAATGTAATTAGGGATGGGTCACTTTGACCACGCTACACTCTAGCTATCAATTCATCTTTTGGTGGAACTGCTTCTCCTCTCATGGATTCGACCTTTGAGGTTGGGAGGATTTTGTTTTGATGTCTATATCTTTCCTTTCTTCACTCCTTTCAGTGTTTGGACTTAGTTGGATGTTGTACTAGTGATTAGAGACACTATTGTATCCGATTTTTGGCCACTATTAATAGATGAGCTGCAGCTATTTCTTTGGGATACATGTGGTATGGATGTTTAGCATTGTTTATTCTTTGTCATCATTTGCATTAATGTTTTGTAAGCTCATAAACCATTTCATGTTTGTTATATGGTAATTTTCAAGTTCATAGGCATAATACATGTTTTCTCATGCCCTGTTTTGTGAAAGTTATCATAATTTGCCCATCTTTCTTCAGTTTAGGAAGAATTCTTATCCTACACTCTTCCTAACTCTTCATCGGTCTTAAAACATCTCACAAAATCACCTTTTAAGTGCTAAGCCTCCTACCTACCTTGCCCCTTTGAATGTCTGCAATCATATCTGATTTTCCCTGACCTAGCCTCCTTGACCTAATACCCTCATCCAGCAATAACCCCACCAAATCAAATCAAACAACGTCTGCACTTTATACCTACCCTAAAACCCTAAATCCATCCAACCCTCTTGGTTGTGATACTTTGGAGAGAACCCTCTCTGGCCGGGTAGGGCTAGCTACCAAGTCAAAAGATTGGTCTGTGGTTACTTGAGCTGGACACTTCCCCAGCCTTGGAGATCTGGAGGAGTGATAACAAAATGGACCAACCTCCAATAACAAGGACCTAAAAGAAACTTGCATTAGCCAACACTATAAACTCTACTTTTTAAATTTTATTCAACTCCCATTCTTTTATGTACTTAACCTTTTTAAATATCAAAGGATTGAATATGAGGCCTCTTGGGTATGCACAATTACATAAGACACCCAAGAATTTCTCCAACTCAAAGTGAGTGTGTCATCCCATAGATATGGGGTATCCTCTATATTTTGCAAACACAATCAAATTTAAATGGTCAACCCAAAAATCATATGATTTTGGACCAACTTTGAATCAAAGTAATGTAATCTATGGCATAGACCTAAGGTTGCTTTAGATTTCAAGAGCAATGGCTCCCACTATGCACAACATTGTGCATTGACCATTTATTACATAATTGTCAGTTTCCCAATGTGGTTCAATGATTCATGCATCTCTGTCAAGATCAATTAAACCAAATGGGTCATATCCAAAGTCATAAAGAACACTACCGCTATCCAAATAGGATAAAAGAATCCAAATGGATTGTATTCAAAGTCATAAAGAACACTAGCACTATCCAAATAGGAATAAAGAGTCGTAGAAAAAAAACCATAATTTGAAATAAATAAATCCGAGAATTTCAATGATGTATTAAATGTTTAACTTTTTGTGAATAAAAATTCCAAGAAGATACAAAGAGATGGATTACATGAAGTATCTAACATTAACATTTTCAAGGATATACAACATGGATAAATGAATTTGTTAAAATGTGAGTATGCAAACAACTAAATTTTCAAAAAATTATTTTAATTTTCTTCCCTGAGAAGAATCATATAAAGCATTAGAAATAAAAATAACCTCTTCTCCCATACCCTAATGCGCTTTGAAAAAAATCATATAAACAACATGAGCAAGATGAATCCATTACTGAGAAGTAAATCAAAAGAATCACATTGTATTTAGTGCAATTGATTGTCACACATGTTGTCAAGCATTTGGCTTGTGCTATGTCAATTAGTGCCCAGTTTAAATCCCATTCGGTTAGGGCATAGACATATTTAGTAATGTTGTCATCCAAAGATTGGGGGAAACATTCCTTGTCATTCCCCACAAAGCTTTCCTTTATATTAAGACCAAAAGGAAACACTTGTACTATAGATAACTTATAAAAAATGGAAGAAGAAATCCATATCTTGGAGTGGAAAAGAACAAAGGGAAATTTCAGGGAAAAATCACAACAAACTATACAAAATTACACTCTCTTAAACTTACCCATAAGATATGCACCATAAATAGAAATCATGGATATGAAATCATACTAGAAAGTTTATGACATAATTAAAACTTATGAATCCTCTTATAAAATATAATTCTCTCCACTAGAGCAAATGTATTCTCTCCATTTCCAAGTTGAAACTACAATCATATATAGGCTCTAAATTCAGACACTTTAAATCCTTTGAATTCATGTTGGGAGCGGGATCCCCCAAGGGCAGTTTTGGGGCTAAAAGCCCATATTTAAGTCAAATTTTTGTAATATTGTTATAAAGACTCCACATTTTGTGGTCATGGAGCGTGAAGGTGTTATGTGTCACAAAGGGTAGTCTACCCTTAGTTTTGTAAAGTAAAGTCAGCTATAAAAAATCTACCCATGGTCCGCGGACCATGGGATTGTATAAAAAGAGTTAAGCTCTAAGTAGTTAGAGGCATAGAACAAGAAAGAGAGTCATAGATTTAGAGCAAGAAGTCTAAGTTTTGGGTTGTAGCATAGGTAGAGGCTCTACAACTGAGTGCACAGAGGCATAGGGTAGAAGTACGTAGCTGAGTGGACCCCTACAGCTATGTGCGCAGGGTGAACAGAGTCTGTAACACTTGGATAATATAATAAAATGAGTTATTCTGTAATTTCTGTGTATTTGTTCTATTGATGGGTTTGGATATTTTTTGTATGAATTTCATTTATTATGCTTCTATGATGTACGAATTAATACAGTTATATTGAATAATTAAACACAATTACAAATATCTAATTATGTGGTGATAACTTTAAGTATTCATCAAAACAAGCAAATCACTTAGGGTAATTAAGGAATCTGCACGACACGTTGTTATGCATAAGCCCCAGGTTAGGGTTGCATGAAGGTTGATCGTATACTTTCACGAAGGTATTGGAAGTCAGAATATAGGGTTTGTCTTACAAGCCTTAGAGGGAGGTCACCTGTTCAAAGGAAGGGATAGAAGAGATCAAACGACATCACAACCATCTCAAGAGTGTGGAAACTTGGTTCCAGCATCAGCCCATACTCCTTTGGGTGAGATTTTGGTCCGCACTCTGTGGGATGATGCCGAAAGGGCCAGTAGTGTAGGGATTTGTTTGGCTAATTAACGTTGAACCTGGGTCAGGCCCCCTCAAGCCAACAAATGGTTCCGTTGCTAGGACCGGAATTTGCATGAGAGATGTGTGATGTCATATCACTAGAATCAAACTAAGAAGGAGATTGGAGATTGGTTGGATAGAAATATCCATGGATTTGTGACACAGGAGAACAAAAACCCGCGACTGACAAAGGAGCAGTGGTTGGACCAATACCTATATACAGAGATCCACGAGATCTTTTTCTGCTTTTTCCCTATTGAGCTATATGAGTGGATCATGAAGCTAGTAGATAGCCAAGGAAGGTGGAAACTTGACGGTCCTATTGTGTGGACCCTAGAGCTAGTGTGAAGGTTGGAAGCATTGGAGGATAAGATCATCCATGTTGTTGATCATTGGCTCGATCGTGTCATAGGAGGATTTGTGACTGAATTCACAGTCGACACCTCAGTCAGCTATAGCAAGGCGGAGCGACGTCTTTTCAAAGGATTGCAAGGTAAGTACGTACAACCTTTGAATACTTGGATTAAAATTTTGTTGTGCAAAAAACGAGTTATGCAGCGACCTTGATGTTTGGGACTATGCGAAGTGGGAAATATTACAGGAACGAAGGAAACAAGGGTCCGGAGTATAGCATCTTGATTTCACCCGCGCGAAGTGACGAAGAAGGGATAGGAAGGTTTCTCTGCGAAGTGTTATTCAGTTAATAAGACAAGGATTCCCACAAATACCACATCCACCCACACCACCTCTGATTTCACGACCATCGCCTCTGTTAGGGTCCTATAATAATAGGATTCATAATTTTGAATTGGCTATGGTTAGTCTTGTAATGTTGTACATACTTTTGCTTTCTGCAAAATGTTTTCCATATTAAAAATTAAAAAATGTAAAGAGGGTATGTCCTAAAAGAATAATCAAAGGACAAAAAGAAAAAGAAAAGATAAAAAAAGTGAAAAATATGAACCCCAAACAAAAACAAATCATGAAAGTGTGCAAATTCAAGTGCCATTGCTTTTACTTTTATGTGCAAAATAATGGTTGTGTGCAGCTTGTGATAAATGCCACAGCCCAAGATAGTCAAATAGCTTAGTCTTGACTAATTCATGCTTTGAATTTCATGTTTATAGATAGAGAGTAAAGATCTAGCCAAACTATTTAATCTTGGAAGATTAGTAGTTAGGTAGAGAAATAAAATGTGCTCAAGAGCTTAATCTGAGCCATTGGAAGATATAAGGTTAGAATTACATAGTTTTCTTTTCAAAAGAAAAAGGAAAGAAAGGGTCTACTAGCTTAAATGCACCCAATAAAGTGAAGAAAAAATGTTAGGGTAAGTAAAGGGTAGGTACAAGAAAGGTTGCAGAAGTACAAGGTTGTTAAAGCATAAGCACATTTATCATGCTTAATCCTATGTTTCAGTGTGCAGGAGTAGTTATGAAAGTGAAAGGATGTTCACAAGCTGATTTAATTAACTTCCCCTCATTTCATTTCATCCCCCACTACATACTTACTAATTTCCCCATTATCCCATCATTTCTCATGAATATACCCTTTTCCCTTCATTTTGACCCTTACCCCTTGGTTTCACACATTTCCCTAGAAAATTACCCTCCAAAGGTCATCCCCCTACCCTAAACCCCTTTTCCCTAGTGTGAAACCCACTCCCCATTGAAAAAATCCTCTTCCCCCTCATTAATTTCCCTAAAAACCCATAAAAACCCTTTATCCTAAGTTTTATTCCCCTCCCGCATTATTTAATTAATTCCCCCAATTCGTATTTTTCCCAAAAACCCTTTTAACCCACCACCTTTGGTGCGGTTAAGAAAACCCCGCCACATTCAACCTTGGTCCCACTTTATTAATCCCACTCATTGTATTTTAATCCCCACTTTATTCATTAATTAATTACAATTAATTGTAATTAATCCCTCGGGCCCCGCAAATCTCCACCCCTATTCCCTCCATGCAGTTTTACCATGTGACAGCCATTAGATCTTTCACCCCTAGATCTGACAACATGCATCCATATCACGTTGATTCCCTTTCTGATCTTTACCAACCCGAGAGCACGCGAGATTCGTAGTTTTGCTCGGGCCCTTTTCGGCTACGTGGCAGCTCCAGGCAAAATCACGTGCTCTCGGAGAAATACCACTCGACTGCCAAAAGTGGTGCGATGGCCCCTAAAACTGCCTCCTCGCCAAAAGCTAAACCATCCACTATTCATTATGAATTCCCCACCAAATTGTAATCATTTCCAGTTAAAAGGCCAAAGACGCCCATTTTGACTCTTTTCACTCATTTGCACTGTGAAAGTTGCCTAAGCCTTCCTGCGCCACCCTAAGCCTCTGCAACTGAATTTGACCACCGATTACCTTCCAAACACACTCCGGATGCCCAATTCAGCCATCCAGTGCACAACTAGAGCAACCGTACCCTCTACAGTCACCTTTGAAACCAGTTTGCAGCCTGAACCACCAATTTCCAGGTATTTTGAGAACAAACCAGAATAGCCCTCTCAAATTTGAAAATGTACAATCAATTCAAACATTAATTAATTGAATTTAATTAATTTTCCCTGAATTTGAGAGTATTTCCACCCGAATACCCAAACCCCTATTTTGCAAACTGCAAATTACCCTTTTACTCCACCATAGTTTTCAAAGTTTCACTTCTACAACCTGTATAAGCCTAATTCACACCTTTCCCCCTAAAAAATGGCTTCTCAAACCTCTTTGGATGTAAGACCTATCTCAACCCCTCACTTGGACATCGACCATTTGGCACTAGCAGACAGGGATTTCCAAATAAAAGACACTGCTACCCCAACCAACCTTCTAAGACTCCACTGCTGGAGTAAGGACAAATTCTTGAACCATGCAGATGACATCCACCTTTGGGAATCCAATTTACCCAAATACACATTCCCAAAAGTTCACCCATTCCCTGATATAGTACATTTTTGTCATGCCTGTTATATCCCTAGCCAAAGGGCTATTGTTGCCCCAAACCAACTGTTGTTATTTACCATTACACCAGAGTCCATCAACCAAATGCTACAAATCCAGCCTAGCCCTAATCAGACCCCTCTATCCATTGGAGACCTGTTGGACTTGTACACCACACTAGACCTGGTTAAGATAAGGCAAATCTTCCAGACTTTCATCATTGAAGACTGCCATACTCCTATAGATACTCCACCCTATGCTGCTACCATTTTCTCAGAGACTGGCAGACACATAATCACCATGCTCTCATGCATCCTAGGATACACTTTAGATGAGCATGTGGATGAGGTCATCCTAGCCTTCCTGTCCATTTTTACTCCAGGAAAGCCTCCTGCTATCATGTACAATTATGCTCAATTCATTGCAGACAAAATGCATGAAAAATTCACTAGACTGCCCACTAAAAGAGTCTTCAAATACTCTTCAGTGTTGTTTTATATGTTTTTGTATTACCAAACAGATAAGTTCCCTATAAGTATCTAGAAGTTGGACACCAAGGGAAAGGAGAGATCAATGGTCTACTGGACACCCTTGGTCCAGAAGTTTTCCACAGCATTCACCTACAAAGACTTCATAGACTCCTTTGTATACCTAGTCATGAACATGCTAACTTCTAATACTCAACCTAGGATCAGCCAAGAGATCAAAAGGGTGTTACAATTGGCTAAGAACAACAAGGTGGGAGACTGGTACTTGTACCAGAACCACACTAAGATTAGAGTTTATGGTTGCTAATTGTCCCCCTATAAGTTACCCACATACCTCCCTATGAGGATATTTTCACTTGAGTACTTCAGACAAATCATCAACTCTGATGAGGTCCACTTCCTATCTGCTAGGAAGAAAACCCAGTTTAAGATGAAAAACCAATTGGGCCCATTCATTTGCAACAACAGAGAGGTTGGACCAGAGGCTGACAAAATACTACAGTAGATGAAATTCAGCAGCAGCTTCATGTGGCAGTATGACCCTCATGGGGTTATAAATAAACTTAGACTCAGGGTCAAGTTGGGACCATACATCGACCACCCAAGGCCTAACATTAAACAGTTTGCCAACCAATCTGAGTGGGTGGAAAACACATTGATCTATCTTGAAAAATAATTTGACTAGAACTCTTTCCTGCAGATCCCAAAACTAGGGGAGCCAATGAACATTCCTCTTGTCCTTCAAACCCCAGCCAATGCGGAGAAGAATTCAAAGAGGAACAGGGAAGAGGTATCCAACTCTGCCATGGAGACTATAGATGAGCTGTTTGAGCTAAGGAAAAGGTCCAAGTTGAATCCTATGTCTGAACAGGAGGAATACATTGAATCAGTGGAAATAGCTAACACTGAAACAATGGGGCAGAGGACCAAAGGCACAATTGCATCAGGTGAAACACAGCAGCCATCAACCTCCAACACTCAATTGATTAAAAGACAACAAAGTGTTGAGGTTTCTTCCTTTGTCAGGCCAGCTGACAGGGAAGGATATCAAAGACATCTACAAAGAAACAAAGATGAGGAATGAGAAGTTGAAGGCAGAGACATATGCCCAATACTTCAAACATACACCACCCAACCAGAGCAAGTTGATGTCAGCCTTTGGCATCAAAACAAGAAAGATGCAAGTGTCATTTTTGCAGCCCACTGTACAGCAACCAAAGACCTCCGCTGACTATAAGAAGACTAATTTTGAGGTGATGGCCAGGGATGTTCATCCCATTGACCAGATAGAGTTCCATAAGTAGGCTAGAGAAATGATTTACCCCACCCTTATAGGAAGGGCCATGGCTACTCACAAGCTGCAGGATTCACTGGATAACGTGACAACCTAGTACAAATTGGAGAAGGCCTCCTCACAGGCCAAAGATAATAGGATAAAGTCATTGGAGGACTTGGTCATTGAACTCGGCCATGATCTAAGTGACTTTAAGGCTGCTGAAATGCTGATAAAATGGAAGAATGAGGACATAACATCCCTCAAAAAATAGCTTAAGTTGCCTCATTTACAACACCCACAGACAAAGGAGGTCTTGGAGAGTCAGACCAATCATGAAGAGATGATGGACTTAGTGCTGCAGCTAAATGATCAGTTAAAGGAGATGGAGAAATAATTGTATAGCTTGATTTAGCTCAAACAAGCTAGTCTTGATGATGTTGCTGCAACTGTCATCCCAACAGTTACCACTGTTGTACCTTCTACTTTGGTAGCATCCTTAGCTCCCACTTCTCCAATTGCCACAGCACTACTGGCATCTACACCAACTACATCAGCAACAGGATCAATAGCAACAAGCTCTATAGGTGATGAAGCAAACAGGCTGGTCAAAGAAATGAGGAAATGTCCATTCAAACCATTGAGATGAACAAGCTTAAGGAAAAGTGACCAGCCTAGAAACAGATTGCAAACTGGCCCAAATCATGCACAAGGAATAATAGCAGAAATATTCAAGAATGACTGAAAGAATCAAAAGCCTGGAGAAGGAACTAACACTCAATGAACCTCTAGGTCAGGGTAAGGAGCAAATGTGGGCCAATATCATTGACTCTGTTAATGATATTTGGCCATCCATCCAAGTTATTTTTTAACAAATTGATTTGATAAAGTAGGCTACAAAAGCCATTCAGAGGGTTAAGGTAGAACTTGGAGACATGCCAGAGGAAGCTGCAAGGATCATTCACTTCCTCAAATCCAATAACAGGTATGAGCTCTAGGAATTAGAGATACCTGACAAAACAAGTACAATTTTGGAAGTTAAAAAGGTCCTCACCAAGAGGAATTTGATGTTGAACTTAGAAGATAAGTGCCAAACCATGCAACTGGCAATTGATAGATTCATGGTTAAATTCGAAGTTTTGAGGCAAAAGGGTTTACCAAATCCCTTAGTTATAAATGGTAATCTAATGACACACGAAGATTATAATAAGAAGATCAGTGAAGTAGCCAAAGATTAGGTAAACACTTCATCCATGAAGGGCATACCAACTGGAAAAGTATTGTATCAAACTTTTGAAAATTTGTTTTACCTCCAGCATGAGGTAAAACACCCTTTTGTTAATAAGCCAACTTTTGCCAAGTACATAGAGGCAGATGAGATATACAGAAAAATTCTCAATATCTAATTACCAAATTTTGACACATGGGAGAAACTAAATGATTTACTATAGAAATACACAGTAAAAATATAAAATGTACAGTAAAAAGTAAAAGAGCGCAGTAAAAGGATATTGACAGGCCAGCAAGGTCAAAGTGTATTAGATGAAAGGTCAAAGTAAATAGAACATCCAGCATGTAAATCCAACAACAAAGAAGATTAAAGGGAAAAATATCAAAGATTAAAAGACATCAGAACCTAAATAACAAGGACAACAAACAACAGTTCAATAGCCATCTCTATCTTCTTGAATGAAGATATTTCTTTCTCCTAGATTAGTTCCCAAGACAGTTTGGTATATTTTGTATAATATTTTTGTATAAATACTTCATAACTCAAAGTATTGAGGGTGGATTGCTATACATTTGTAGAGTTATTTTGATCTTAAACCTAAGGGTTATTATACCAATTTTCAAGTCAACAGACTGGAGAAATTAATAAGCACTACATGATTCATGAGATGAGCTATTGCAGTGAAGTATCTTCTTCGTCTGATTTTGTTACTTTCTTATGTGTTTCATAAAATTAAATATTATCTAAATTTGAATGAATTAACTAGAAATTTAACTCAGAATTTGTTTAAGTACACTCTATTTTGCACAGTTAATCATTTATATGTTTTCCTCCGATATCCAGATTTGAGAACCCTTAATTGCTCTCCCATCCCAGTTGACCTCTTTCATTTCTCTTCATAATCCAACCTAAGGAACCCTTAATTTCTCCCTAGATCCGATTGGAAACCATTTCACCATCAAGCCTTTGAGATCTGTAGTAACTCCTCTATCTTACCTTGTAGACACTATTTTTAGAACTTGATCCAGTCCTATTTGTCTGGCATTTTGAACCCATAGCCCAATGGTAAAAGCAACCCTCTGTTCATCTAAGTAAGTAATCCCACCACCCAAATTCAAATAAGAAACCCAAGCACAATCATAACTAGCCTAAAATCAATTAACTAAAACAAAGTTAAATTAAAAAGAGAGAGCTCTCTTTGATATTAGGAGGGCTAGATCCTGTTCTCCAAAGTTGGTTTGTGGTTACCTCTATCATTTCTTTATTTGACAACTTAGAAGAAATTTTGGAGTGATAACATAATTGGTGACCATACTGGGGAATTCGATCCTCGGTCAAATAAAACTTTAAGGAAACCTTAAATTTCATCTTGAGCCCCTTAAGGTCATCTTTATAAGTTGTTCTTGAAAAGTTTCATAAAAATAATTTTAATTTAAAATTCTGTCTCCCAAGAAGACTCAGTATATGAGGGAAAATCCAGATCCAAACCCTGCTAATATAGTTGGTGACCTAGATAAAATTTTAAGGAAACCAAAAAAGGTAGAAACTCAAGAAAGTAGTAGCCATTTAGTTAAGGCAAATTCACTCCCTGGAGAATTATCAACTTTAGAGGAAATTTCGTTGGATTTGTCATTTGATCTCTCATTCTTTAGAACTAAATGAGAGAATGCAATTCATGAAATTGTGTTAGACCCTAATTTTATTCAACTCATTGAATCAAAAAAGGTGCCTATACATCTAGATTTAGAATTTGTGTTGGATACTTTTGGCAAGTTAGAAGCTTTAACCTCAACATTAATAAGCCATATAGATGATGCTTACCTTCAACAAAATTTTGAACTAGCTTCCCTTACTGTTGTTGCCTCTAAAATTTCTACACAATCTTCAATCATAGTAAATACACCTTCATTTACTACCACCTCACCAATAGTATCCACCACAGTCCATTCCCATAAACCAGTTATTCATTAGCCAAACACCTCATCCTCATCTAGTTCATCTCCATCCATTTCAAGCCCTTCCTCAAGTACCAACACCTTACCCCCTAGTCAAGCCAGAATCCAAGCCATGGCATACCGATATGCACCTCTGGTTTTACTTGCACAACTCCATGCCATGCCCCAGGATTATCAAAGCAAAATCCTTTTGTTTGATGCTACTGGTCAGTACACTACCCAACAAAATTTGAACAAAATGACTGACTATTTTGAGTTTCATGAGATAGATGAATCTGATGTCCAAATGAGGTTGCTTTCCCAAACGTTTGATGAGCCTCATCATTGGGTAATTATATAGGCATTAATTGGCCTTAATTCACCTCCTAACTTAGTCAAACCAACTGTTCTCACAACTTATTGCATACTTTTGATTATATTTTGTTTATGAGATGAGTTAGAGTTGGATATTTTTCTTTTTTGTCTAATGTGCATGTAATGCAAGAATAAAGGATAAAGGAAAGGAACTGTGGCAAAGACCTTGGTCAAAACTCGAATGGGACAAGGGAGAGGAATTATAGGAGGTAAATCATCCTCATTTACTATCCCTCCATTCGAATATTCCTCCATCATCTCAGAGTGCAAACAACCAAATCATGAGGACTAAAAGACAGCGGAGCAAGTGAAAGTGACAGAAACTAGTTTATCTTGAGTGGGGATCGAAGCCTCCCTAATGGGAAGGAAGTCATTGGAGACTTTAGATGTATAAGTAGAGAGGCTTAGGACCTCAGTAGGATTCAAATTTTTATTGTAAAACTCTACTTTATTTTTGAGATGCAAGACCTGTGACAGTTTGTTATGTAATCCATGATTTTTATAATAAAGATGAGTTCTGTTTTGAGCCAGCACTGAGTTAACTCAGAGGGCTAAAGCTCTTGGGTTATGGCCCAACCCAAGCAGCCAAATCTCCTCTTTATTGTAGATGTATGCTATCATAGATTTCTAGTTATGTTCAATTGCTTAAGTAGCTTCCTAGTTTTCTATTCATTTGCTTAAGTAGCTTCATTTCCATTACAACAGTATAGCATAGCTTCCTAGTTTTCTATTCATTTTCTTAAGTAGTTGCATTCCCATTACAGTAGTGTAGAGTAGATCAGTTGTGCTTTAGTTTACTTCCATTTGTGTGTTTTTCAATTATCAGGCTAGCTAGGAGAAAAAGATCACCATAAGGTTGTCTGCAGGTGTCTCGGCCTCACCTTCTCCCTCTGGGATCATGACTTGAGGAAGATACCCTTCAGTAACCATAAAAGACATAGGTTTATAGTTCTCGTATCAGCTTTGGAGTTTGCTGTTTGATGTAGTTACTTATTTCATTTCATTATCATTATTTTCCCTCACTCTTGATCCACCCTTACCCTTACTGGGTTTTCTGTAATTTTCATTTGCAACCTCCTTCAACACGTTCTTCATGCATCGTTTCCTCACCATTTGATCCACAAAATCCCTACCAATCACCGTCAAATTCATTAGTTTACCCAATGGCCATCGCGTATGAAATCTTCCACCTACTTTATGCACTCTAATATCCACTGTCAATCTATCTCTTGATCCAACGAATATCGCGTCACCTCAATACTTTATGTGCCCCAATCTCCACCATCGATATGTCTAGCCTAATCTGATGGCTATCGCATCACCCACTCACCAACTAGCTTGGCCAATCTCCACTGTCGATTTGTCTAGCCTGATCTGACAGCTATCACGCAATCTTGCATGGATTCTTGCATGATCGTTATCCACCCGAAAGTACGCGAGAAAAGTGGTTTTCCCATGCTACATGTCACCCAGTTAGGCTAATCATGTGAAATTTTGAAATACAGCTTACAGCTTTGGGGGCACGTGAGAAACTACTTACCGCCTCTAAAAACCCTCTCGATCATTTTCGCATGTTTCTTTCGTGATAAGATCTCTACCATTCATTTGCTTCATTAGCCTATTCGTCCATCCATTCACTTAATTCCTCGCAATAAGATCTCTGCGGTTCAGTTGCTTCGTTACCCTGTTCGTTCATCTATTCACTAAATCGCCCATGATAAGATCTCCGCCATTCATCTTGTTCATTAACCCTGTTCATCCATCTTTTGTTCATTGATCAATCCAATGGTCCCTATGCACTATTGCATCCTTACGTCCTCCTTTCAGCAATTTCGATCTTCGACTCCTCTTCCGCTTGAAAATAGATTTAGTTTAGTTCCTTTTCTTACACCTTAGTATAGTTTAATACTATTTACCTATGAAACTTAGATAATAGCATTAGGTTAGTGTTGATTTAGCAATTCTATTTACCATAGTTGTTTAGATGGTTAGTTAGGTCATGGTGTGGTTTAGCATGACATGGTGTTTCTTCATTACTGTAGTAGAGTAACTCTCTCTTAGAATAGATTTTCTCTTCTTCCATCAAATAATTAAGCTTGTTCTAACCCTATTGAAGTCTGGCCTGGAACCCCTGGGGTCTCTTTCCAGATGAGCAATGACAACAAGCAGGACCTTCACTTTTACTTGTGCATATAGCACCATCACCTCCAAGTTTGTACGAACCCCAGGTTGATAAGTAAAGCTAGTAGCCCTGGGAGTTGCAGCATTCTTGTTGCAATACCTAGGCCCATCACTTTTTGGTGTCGTTGTCAGGGAGGTGTCTAAGTAGAATGTGATTATTGATTTCTTCTATTTCTAGTATCTAATTTTATTCCATTAGTTTATTTCTAAAAAAGTAATCTAGTTTCTCCCTTTCTATCAATGGTCATTATCTTCTTTCCTTTCCATTTTGCAAGTAGAATTTTAATTCAGAAAGTATTCTTTTTCTATCAGTAGTCTTCCTTCAATCAGCAATTTCATTATGCAAGTAGAATTTCAATTCAGCAAGTAGTTTTTCTTGTTAGTAGTTTTTCATTCAATCAACAATTTCCTTTCTGTAGAGTACTTTCCAACTTAAAAAAAAAAATCTTACAAAAACTAACCTGAAAAAATTTCCTTTCGTGGCTCATAGGAATAGGGAAAATTCAAGGAAATTCTTTTCAAATACCCCCACTGCATCCAACAGTCAACCTTCTCGCTTCTTCAGTGACGATGAATTGGAAGACCCTTTAAGTGAGAAATCTTACATATTTGAGGAATCTACAGGGGAAGAAGAAGAGGGAGAACCCATTCCTACTGAACCAATGGCTGAAAACTGAAATGACAGAGGAAATAGAGAGAGAATTGAGGGTGCCTTCCCCATCAGGGATACCAAAGGGGACACTAAGATGAAGAATATAAGCCCCTCTGCTCTACCTCATTTCCATGGCCTGACCACAGAGGACCCTGACACTTTCCTATTTTAGTTTGTTGTTATATGCTGAACCTATGACTATATAGATGATGAAAAAGATAAAACTATTTCCATCTACCCTCAAGGATGCAACATTGCGCTGGTTCATGGGTTTACCTAGAGACAGCATCACAAATTGGGTTCAGATGTGACAAGATTTTAACAACAAATATAGGGACTACCGTAGGTCAAAGGATATTAAAGAAGAGATTTTCAGGATGACCATAGGCTAGGATGAATCCCTAAAAGACTATGAAAAAGGATTCTAGCTCAGTTACAAAAGGGCCAGCTGCACACTTGACCCTGGGTCACTGAAGGTGGTCCTGCTTAGAGGATTAAGGGAGGATCTTCTAGATACTTTACATATGATAGAAGGAGGAGATATCTATTGTTGGCTTATATGGGCCTGACCTAGGTTCGGAACAACTATTTAGCCAAACAAATCCTGTAGCTACCAGCCCTTTCGGCAACAGCCCGTGGAGCGCGAACTGAGGTCTCACCCGAGGTAGCAAGGGAGGGTGCTAGAACCAGGTTTCTACACCCTTGGGGTGTCTAGATGTGGTCTGGAGGCTTCGTGCACCATTATGTAGCCTCGTGTTGCTCTGATTCCGCACAGATCTATAATAGGGCTACTTCTCAATACTAATTACTTAATGATTTGTTATAGATCAGATCTACTTATGAGGGTCTTTAAGCAAACATTTAATCAAGAAAGCCAATGCTCGCACTTACCAAAAATACAGATTTGCATATATTCATAACATGAGCATACGTGCATAGATCACATATTTATATTAACCATACGTTAACTAGATCCGAAATAATTCAGATTTAACATAGAATTCCATAATCAACTTATCTTTATTAACTTTCTTCACCAAAACATCCAGATCCGTCCTACACACTCAGCTGTAGGGATCCGTACACACAGTTGTGGACTCTTCTAGGTCTCTGCGAACACAACTGTAGAGCCTCTATCTACTACCCAATACCCTCAACTTGGATTTACAGATGCTTCAAGACTTTCCTTCTCAAAAACCCATTACATAACATATCCAAGATTACATCCCAAAAAGCTACCTCCTACACATAGAGCCTCGCTCTATTTATACCTTTCCATGGTCTGTGAACCATGGGCAGGCCGAGCTTTGTGCCTCATAACTGTTATGCGGGGCTTCTTCTACCCAACAGTCCCCCAACACAATCATCGTGACTACTCTCGAGTCACTCGACTAGTGCGGGAATCTTAGCATGAAGGTTGGTCAGCAACTTCTGCATATTGCCTGTCCCTGCAATAAATTCAGCTGCGAGCTTCTATACCTACTCCAAGTGAGCCGCTGATGCATCCCTATTAGCTGCAGTGCCTTGCTCAATATCACACACTACCTGCATATGCACTAACTTGCCTTCAATAGTTATAGAGACACTAAATGCTTCATCGAGCCAGAGCTGGATACGTTCTTTAAGTATTGTCTCTTGTTGCCACACCATGTCAACTTGGCCCTTGAGAACCTAGGCCTCCTTCATTTTGGCCAACCACTGTGTGATAGCAACCATTTGTGCAGCCCCATGAGTGGTGTCATAGGTCTACTGCAACTCGCGTGCTTGGGTTTCCACTTGTTGTATGGTTGCGTCCTCCTGGAGGGATGCGAATATACCAAGAGACTGATCTAGTAGTCCTGAGCATTCGTGAACAATGCTCCTCATTGTTTCCAGTCCAGCTAGAATTTTGCCATGGCGTCATTCCCGTTCGACCAAAGGTGTGGGTGACCATGCCTTGAGGCAGAGCTCTACAATTTGTAACATTAGTTCCTCCTGGGCTCTTGCAGCTTCCTCTTGGGCCGTGCGAAATCTAGCTACCATGTGCTGAATCTTGGTAGTCGTTGGGAGGTCTCCGGGGATGGCTAGCTCAAGTACCATGCTACACGCCTCCTTTACAGCTTGTTCTACTTCTTGGCATCATGTGGCCAAGTCATCGTGTTGAATAGTGACTTGTTCTAACTTTGCTTGCTGCTCTGTCAAGGTGTGGAAGGCGTGACCTTCACTGTCATGAAGCTCATTAGTTACCTACTCTAGTAGTTGGTATAATATTTCTCTAGACAGGGTGGCCAGATTTAATCCCCAGCTATGTTATTCACCTGCAGCTTCGCCGAGGATAGTGTCTCCCAGCAATGGTAGGGTGTTCGGTGTCTGCTCGACAGCGGCTGTATCTTTTGCTAGCTATAGGGTGACCCTACCTGAGGTGCGCACCTGTAGTGCTTACAACTACACTCAGATCTCCCCCAACACAGTTGTTTTCTTGGTGATGAGGTCAGTCAGCATACTGGTGGGAACATTTCTTGTTTGCAGGCTACTATTAATGAATTCTTTTTTCAGAGCCTTCGCAGTTTTGGACCTTTTTCATGCGGGTGGTGATTCCTTATCGCGCGGTTGCTTGAGGGGGGCCTGCATCTCCTTTCCTGTTGTGGGTCCTGCTCCAAGTCTACTTCCTGATCTGCCGGTTCTCTTCTACTGTTGGGCTCTTGGTAGCCTCCTGTTGTGAAACAGCCTTTTGTTCCTGACATGTCCTTTTTGCCAGTTGAGTGAGTTGCTACTATCGTTCCTTCTTCTACTATTGTGTTGCCATCCTGTAGAGAATGGCCTTGTCTGGGGTGCACCATTCTAGGGGCCATGCTACTAATATCGTGTAAATGGCATCATCTATGGCAATGAACGGAAGTGTGACCCATGATCACTTTGGGTCCTTTCGCACCCAGATATACAAGTGATGCATGTCCACTTTGAACTCGGCCGTGCTTTGGAAATTACTGTAGATCGTGGGAGACATGCATGGTCTTTGAGCAATCCATGTCTAGATATTCCCTTCCATGGAGGTCCAGAATGCCCGAATTGTAGAAACCCTTGCTGCATCCCTTATACCCCTGAGCGAAAGATATTGCACTGCTTCAGGTAGGTTATCTTCAATGCTAGGAAACTGGCTCTGCTACGGTAGTTTACCTGTAACCAGAAGGATTGATAAGAGCAACCATGCATAATGAAATGTCTTAACTTTGTCCTATGCTTCTTGATAGTTGGTCAGAAATTTGTCGCATAAAAGCTCTACCCAATTGAACTAAACCCCTTAGGTGCACTGCCCCGCCAATGCAATGACAGGTGCTGGCACTTCATCTGCACGACACTTCCTCATGAGTTTACTGGCTAGTAGCTAATTGGCGACTTGTACTGGGCAGTCATTGATGCTTGCTATGACATACCCCCACTTTCCTTTTTCCAAATGGTATTTTTCCTTTACATTTTCGACTAGGCCTCCCTCGCTACTTGTTCCTACTATGTCTATGGGGTGATTCCCTTTAAGTGGTAGGCACGTAATTCAATGCATTAAGTCAGCAGTGATCAGGATCAGCTCTTCCAACTAGAGATATCCATCATGTATGAGACATAGCAGCTGGCGGATCACAAAGATGGTGATGGTCATGCGGTGATAGTGAGGTATCCACCTGAGATTCAGTAGTCCTGCCTTCTCCAAACCTAGCAACCTCTTTTGCGGCAATAACTTGTCATTGGCCAACTCGAGGAACTTGTCGTTGTTCGCAAGGTCCCAATATTCAAACTTGATGCTTGGAACGCGCCCCATTGATAACCCTTCGAACCATATGTCATCTGAAAGAAGCAAGCTCTGGAGCGTAGTCTTTGTAGTGTCCACGTCGATAGCTTGTTCATCCCAATCCATGGAGAAGTATATGAAGGTAGTGACGGAAGTTGGAATGCAACATATTCTTCCTCAGCTTGTGCATCAATCTGATCAATCAGGGCTTGCAGATCATCGTCGTCCTCAATAGGTTCGATGCGACTATTCTGCATTTGTCAACTGCCGACCATTTGTTGAATCTTGGTGAGGCCCAAACTACTCCTACCATCTGCTTGTTCTTCCTGGGTCACGGTGTGCATGGAGACTTAGGAACTTCAGGAACCTGAGTCACATCCTCAGGCTCTTCTTGATTTAGTTGCATTTCCTCTGCGAACTATGCTCGGGTTCTAGCCATGGTACTCATGGGGTGCCTGGTAGCCGAGTACGCGCTACTCTTCTCTAGTTCAAAGTGCTAATATCCCAGTGACGGCCTCAACTTATGAGATTTGAAAAAATTCCTACCCCCCTTTTCCAGTTTATTGGTGGCTTCGAGTCGGTAGATCTTTGCATATCTAGTATGGAACTCTCATCTTAATGTCCTGCCGCTAGCTCCTCTCTAACGTAACCTATCCTTCTGGTTAGGACTGAAGCTGCTAATGGTCATTTTTTGACTTATCCCCCTAGTAGCGCAATCCGTGGGCTGCAGCTGTGATCTTTTGGATTATCTTACGTGGTAAAGAATCCATTTTTTCCATGCCTTCTTTCAACTGCTTGGGGCACTGAGACTGTAGTTTCTACTGCTAATTAGGTGCTCGCACCTTTGGTGCGAGTTCTCAACTTCCCTACTAGCCCAGGTTGTGAGCACCTTTCGAGCGTCTGGGTAGCTGGTCTGTTGGCATGTGTGTTCCTCTGTAAGTGCGGGCACAACCATGATAGTAGGGTCACAGCTCATTCCTGTGCTACGCTACTGGATCCGTCCCTTCTTAGCACACTTTGCTTCCTTGGACAGACCCCAAGTTTATTAATGTTGTGTGGCCTGCGGCTACCCCATCTTTTCTGAGCTCCCTTCTATTGTCTATTATAGGCCTAGCGAACCCGTGGTATCCGCAACTTCCCTGATTTCCTGCTACCCTTGGCGTTGGCTGCTAGTGAACCGATTTGGTGGGGTGGCTTTCGGCTACTACTTCTAAGCTAGTTGGGTGTCTATACCTCATACATGTGCAACCGATATTGGCGAGGAATGCTGGCCTCGTTTCACTCTCCCATCCGTGCGCGCACCTGCTTCTGACATCCGCACCCTTTCCTTCACATCTTCAGAGCTGCACCCTTTCCTGAAGCCACGGTTGTGCATGATGCTTTTGTTGACATTTCCAGCTGCTCCTTTTCCCTTATTGACATCATCCTATTGCAATTTAGTGTGGTTACTTCATGCAGTCGATTTTTCCATCGTTCAATTTCTTCATCTGAGTCCAACATGCAAGAACCATGATGGTCCCATGAGAGTCTACTGTCCACTGTTGGATTTACCCTGTCCTAATATTGTGCTGTAATCTGGTAGATATAGTCCAATTCACCATCACTGTCTTCATCGCACATTGGCTCAGTATAACGCGCCCCTTCAGCTGGATTCAACGGAACCACTACACGGAGAGATTTCTTTTCAAATATCATTTTTCATTTCTTGAGGTTGATGGCTCCATTCATATCTGTTGCCCAATCTATCCCTAGCAATGTAGGATATGGGTTACTATGACCTCAAAATCAGTTTGTTTGCTAGCGCCATCAATTTCTACTGTAAACTCATTCATTCTTCCCATGGGCAAAATCTTTTGTTGGTTAGCCATTCGTAACTGAATCAGAGACCATTGTAGTGGTGGCCTACCCATGTCCTCCCAAGTCTGTTTTCGTAGGACATTCGCGTCGGACCCCAAATCTAAAACGACCTGGTCCATCTCATAGTCTTCGATCTAGACAGTCAGTTTCATTTCTTGCCCAGTGCGCAAAGCATGTTTGGCTAACTCCTGGACCATTCACGGTTCGTCTGCTCCCACGCATTGAGTTATCAATTCTTGCAGACCTTTTACCATTTTAGCATCCCTGAGTAAGTTCATGTAGGTTTCCAAGAAGGTGGTTAGCATAGAAGTATCCTTCTCTAGTCTAAATTTATCCCTACTATTCAAAGTAGAAGCTTCTGCAAAGTTCTTCTTAGCTTCCATAAAGGTTTCCTTCACAGGGTCTAAGTCAAATTCTAGTTATTTCCGGGGGGCCTTACGGACCCATGTATCCACCTCTGGCTACTTCCCCTTATCTTCTCTGGTGGCGGTGACACTTCTAAGCATCATATTTACATTAGGATCTTCCATGCAGGGTTCAACCTTCATCATTTGGATGCTCTGAGTAGGGTTAGCCGAAAGCACCCCCTTTTCCCTCATCTAAGCAATCAGTGTGGGGCAATTGATTGCTTTGTGGTCAAATTGGTAACGGTAAGGGCAACAAGCTTTGGTCAGGTTCATGCAATCATGAGCGTAATGCCCTGGTCTTCCATAATTATAGAAAATTAATTGTCCTCATCCTCGTCCAGGTTCCATTCCCCCGCGGCCCCATCCGCGTCCTTGGTATCCTCCTCGCGCGAGTGGTGCAGCGGGATCCTACCTGCATGCCTCTTCTTCCATCCTATAAGTAGGTGTTCGATCCATCAACATCTCGTAACTACAACAATGCCTTTCATCATGGCCCACCGTCCTGCAAAAGTTACAAAATAATTGTTGGGGGGGGTTGTCTTATGTTTGACAATAGGTGACAATTGTCCCTGGCATGCTTTCCTCCCACCTGACAGATTACGCACCAGAGTGCGGGCACCATCCTTGGCCCAGCTTGTACCTCTAGTCATAATGGTATTGGTCCCCCTCCTTCGACATAGTTCGCGAAGATTGGACAGTGGTCCTTATCGTGGCCCTATCCCTTACATTTGATACACCATACCTCCTCCCATACTTCTGCCTAAGGCACCTACCCTTGTTTCAAGCTTCACATTTCCAGACATAGCTTTTGTATTTGCACTTTGATTTTCTAGACTCCCAACCCTGGATCTTGTATTGGGGTTTCGTGCAGCCGCAATGCTACCTCCAATGCTTCTACTTGGGTTGAGATCTTTTGTTGCGATAGAGCCTGTTATCTCAAAATCAAATCCTGATAGGCTGCGGGTCTGTTATAGACATTTTTGTGCCTTACAGCATAGAGCATGAAATGTCAATAATCTAAGGGATCCAAAGTCCCTAAACATGTTGTTCTTACCCTTAGAGGAACAAGGTCAGCAAACCACAGCACTGCAAATCAGTTCTCCACTGAAAAACACTCAAAAACAGGTCAATTTTGGATCAAAGCAGCTGCTCCAAAGGCTACCTACGCTGCATAGCAAGTGCAACAAGGGCTACCTGCGCTGCATAGCAGGTGCAACAAAGGCTACCTGCGTTGGGCGTACTTGGACATGTGGAGGAATCTTTTTCTCAATGTGCCAGTGCCCAGGAAGCTTCCAAAAAGACACTTGATCATAAGATTCGCCTAATGATGAGTTAAGAGCTTCTAAAACTCCAAGTGGAAGACAGAAACTCCAAGTGAAGAACTGAAGAACAACTGGAGTTGAAGAGGACAACAAGTCACACATCAGGCTGACTTATCTTCACTCCAAAACTCTATATAAGGATCTCATCCCATGGGATCTGGAGGCCGGAATTTTGTGCAAAGAATTGCTGTTGGTTTACAGTTTTGAGTATTGGGTGATTGCTTGAGGGAGGTGAAGAAGAGATTTCTCTCCGTCGGGAAGGTGATGCTGGATTGGACCTCTCATGGTTGTATCACCGCCTGAACCTTACTTCCATATATTAATAAAGCATTTGAGGTTCTTCTATTCGCATGTGTTTCAATGGTGTATTGTCTTACTTGCGTCTTTGATTTATGCTAATCCTTGAATCGATTATGAATGCATGCCTCTTGCAGTTTCCTTTTCTTGTCTTATTTGCAGGATCTCGTGTAGCTGGGCCCGTGAAAAGACTTGGATCTGGGAGAAAGCGGCAAACAAAGGAGATTGGATCGACAATTTGCGCAAGACATCGGTAAGTGGATCTCTTCCTTCTATCTCTTGCATGTCATAAAGAAGAAACTTTAGATAGCTTTGCTTTCAGCTGTTGCTAAGGAACTGTCACCCTTAGAGTGGGTTAGGGTCATTCCGAGTTGGATACTTTCCCCCACAACAGACTGGCGACTCCGCTGGGGATCGTGTCTTCTTGGTAGCTTGTGTTTCTCGCTATTCATTTCCTAAACAAAGGGAGTACCAAATCGAACTGCATTCAAATCCTTCGAATGCAAAGTAGAGGGCAGCTACTCTAGCTCAGTGCTGGGCATGTTTATGATTTGAAGAGCTGATCCACAAGGACTCTTTTTAACTCTTTGTGATAGTGTTCATCTTCCTTAATCATCCTCTAGTGTATACTTGACTGACAGCCTCTGATTTGGCCAAAAACCATTGATTTTTGAGCAAACTGTGACCCGGAATCTGAGAGAGACGAGAGTTGTCTCATTAGTGCAGCTGCAGCAAAGGCTACCTGCACTGCAACGCAGGTCCCGAAGGGGCTACCTGCGCTGCATCTCAGATTGACAGTGCAGCACCTGCGCTGATCCAGTTTTGCCTTGTGCAACTGGGATTCCCCACTGTCTGTTGCCCAGTTTTCAGTATTGTTTTTGCAGCCTGTTGTCAACCTGTATACCCAGCTGAAACCACTTCTCTTTGCCTTCATTCCACCTCAGTTGTATGAAGAAACCGTGATTGTTCTTATTGTATTTCTTGCTGTCATTCACAGTTTCCCGTAGCGAAAGTGAACTAGTCTTGCTATGACCTCTTGGATCTAGACGTGTGAGAAAGTGTCGTTGGGATTCTAAGAGTTAGTTTATTGCTGTTCATAGCTGCTTGAGCATTTGCTTTCGTTATATGGTTCGAATTTCTGTATTTCTTGTGTTGAAACGAGTGAATCTTAAGGTGTTCTTTTGATTATTGGACAAAAACTTGTTTTCTTTCACTTGAAATTCAATTCGAAATTATACAACAGCTTTCTTTTTGTAATACATCAACATTAAGGAAGAAGAAAAGAAATACTTGCATTGTGCATGTGCATTTTGACAGTTTGCATGTCGATTTAGGAAAGTGCATCAGTGAGTGCTCTATGATCTGTTTGAAAAGATGATGTCTTTCTTTTCCTTCAGTAGTTAAGGTTTTCATAAGTTGAAAGAATTGAAAAAGCTTGCTTATCATTCTTAGACTGCATTTAGGAGTTGTATCATACATCACGTGGTGATCCGTAAAGGCAAACTGCTAAGCAAGATCAACCTAAAAGGAACTGAATTTATCTAACAACGCTTTGAAACATAACGAACCACAGTAGAGGTCTAGGTAGAGACGTGAACCGGCGTCGTTAAACATAGTGACTGTTGATCTCTACGAAGGTGGGTGATTCCTCCTGAGGGACGATAGCACTAATACGGACTTGTGCCCCCGCGTACCATCGCGTATATTGGGGGACCCATATAGGAACAAAGCCTTTATCCATAGGAAGCCGTGTCGGCCGCCCTACTGATCACGATGCAGTGAACACAGCATTCACGAAGATCGACCACTCGTACCGTAAAACGGATTCTGTGGTTTCGCGAAAGGTTTGGCACACCCTTGCCTAGAACTCCAGAGTAGTTTCTTTTGGCCTTTTTCAAACTCTATAACTGAAAAAGTCCATCCGAGCATTTGTCACTTCGGGCTCGTTAATACATCGAAGGAGACTAGAGTCATCTTTAGCTTTTTCTCGACTCTTAAAACATGAAAAAGCAAGTTGTGTCTTAAAAGCGTCTAAAATTAATTCAATTCGAAAACACATTTTACCCTGTGCATTGTTGGTTGATCAAGTAATCCGCAATCGTGGAAGAAAGTCAATCGATGAACCGTCGTTCGCGGAGGAACACGAGACAAACGTCTTTGTCCCCGGAATCGAAAACAACCCAGGCAAAGCGACCTCGTTCAACTGGTTCCAAATCTCCTGTCAAAGTTAGAACAAGTGTTCCAACGACATCTGAGGTTCCAGTTACTCCAAACATTTCTGGAAACCCTGCCCCTATTGAAGAAGTTCAACAGCCCCAGAAGGACAGTAACACTGACCCTAGTCTGAAAGCAAATACTTGTGTTACTGAATCAGGTCCATCAGTGATCGGTTCAGAGAGTCTTGCTCCTTAAACAATTGTCGCTGTCGAAACAACCCCTTCTTCGGCACCAGAGATATTCTACGGACTTGACGGTATCCCTCTTCCACCCGGTCTGATCGCAATAGAAGAGATTGTAGAAGATCCGCAAGCAACTACTCCAACACATTTTGGAGCAGGGATCACTCCACTTCCTACTCCATCAGAAGCTAGCCTATCACCCAGAGAAGTTCCTGAAGAATCACTAGGAAATCTACTGGATAGACTGAAAATGTCTGAACAACCGTCAACATCTAGGACTGTGCCAAATGACACAGTGACAGCAGAACTCCCTGCAGTCATTCCGACAATGTTCGCCGGTATACCATCTATCCCTAACTCTCAATAGCTGGAGGGGGTCCCTTCGGGGGCCATGACGACAGTATGGTCTGTTCCTGTTTGTTCTCCCGGGATAATGCCCGGTAACTCTTATGTTGGAACTCAACAGATTGATCCTTTGGAAATCAGTTGGGGCAATCCAGTCCTCGAGGTGTAATAAATCCTCTCGGTTCCGGACCACCACCATATGGGGGGTAATATGCCTTTTCATTACCCCCTCCGGGAGGTTACCCATACGGGAGTTCACAACCATATTCAGGTTATACTGGAATAACTGCAAGTGGTTGGATTCCTATGCTACCCCAGCAACCAAGAGTTGTGTATTCTATGCAACAACAAATGCCTGTGACGAACATCCCGACGACACCAGCAATTGTGACTGTGTCGCAAGTTCAAACGATACCTGTTGCATGTCAACCTCAGTTTTCTCAGGTTGTAATGCAACAACCCTTTGACCCTGCAACCCAACCGCAATCGCCGACTGGCGGGGTGACACAAGCACAAACGGGTACCCTCACCCCTCATCTTGGCCCAGTGGTAAGCATCGCACAACAACCAATGGTATCACAACCATGGTTGGTGCAGTATCAACAACCGTAGTTCCAGCAAGTGTACCAAGGTACCGAGTAGCAAATTTTTGCGAACAATGGACAACCGTACCTACAGTACGGTCAAAACCAACCACTCTATGGTGGAGTAGTCCATCAACCGTATCAATCATATCAGCATCAATTACATTATTCTGGTATGCAAAGACCAACTGCTCAAGTGATTCCGTCGTATCCTGGGTACGCTTCGCCTAACCTGAGTCAACAGCTGCCATTCGTGGCAACTTTGGAGTTACCCGATTTACATCAGTTGACAAACGATCCGATTGCTTATGCCCCTTGGTAGCCAGCGATTCCTCACAAACTTCCCTCTGACATTCCTAAATTCAATGGAAATCCGGGTGAAGACCCGTCGAATCACGTCATGACTTTTCATCTGTGGTGTTCATCGAACACTCTGAACGATGATTCGATAAGACTTCGCCTCTTCCAGAGGACATTGACAGGTCCGGCGGCCAAATGGTATATAGAATTGCCAAGAGCCTCTTTCGACAATTTCAGTTCCTTAGCCACGACTTTCTTAACCCATTTTCAATTACCTATCAGGTATGAAACAGGAACCGAGATACTGACCAACTTCAAACAGACGACAGCTACTCACATATCTGATCATATACATGAGTGGCGTCGCCGTCGTAGGATGGTGAAAACATACGTTCCTGATTAGCTACTAGCTGAATGGTTTATAAAGTCACTGCTTCCAGCTATAACGGAGGATGTGGCCAAGGGGGGAGTCGTAACAGAGGAGCAAGTCATTGCTCGTGCTCAATATTTAGACTTGGTATATACTCAGTCTGGCACGCTCTATGACAAAATACCTGATGCCCCTAGACCTGAATTTTCAATTCCTCCCCCTCCTAAATCGAATATTGACTCTCATGCCGGAGATGGCATGATTGGCACTGCAAGCGCGAAGTCGAAAAAGGCTTCACCTCAGAAAGCCCGTAAGACTTCAGATCGAAATGCCCATGAAGAGATTCTTGCTTCGGAAGTAAATGCCATATCAGCAGATAAAGGCAAAGAAACCAATCAACCAGGAAGCAAGAAGAAGCAAAACAAAGGGAAGAAGAAGCAACAGGATGACCCGTCACCTGAAAAAACTTCTTCTAACTCTCCTGAGAAAGGGAAAAAGAAATGGCCCTATATGATATGTGACGAAGATCACAAGACACCAGATTGTCCATACAAAGCTGAGCTCAAGAGATTCTTTAAAAGTCCAAAGAACCCGGCTGTGCTGACTGATCCATTTCCCAATCCAGGTCAAAATATGGTTGATAGTGGAAATGCTTCCCCGTCGCAAGTACTGATGTTGTCGATCTCTAAGCAGCAAAATGATGCTTTGATTTCGACAAGGAACAAAGATTACGGAAATCCGCAAATGTCAAACGAAAAAGGTAAAGATCAACCTAGTAGTTCGACAACGACTTTGACGGAAGTTGTCCCACCCATAATGCCAGAATTAACGATAAAACCACCTAAGGGTGTAGTACACAAGTCGACGTTTAATCCTCGTGCCAGAGCGGCGTAGCATTATAACATAGTAGAAGATTTGGCTCAATCGCCATCCGCTATGTCGACTCTAGAAGTACTACAAAATTGTCCATCCCAGAGGCAGGCATTGTTATCGGCAATAGGGGGGGTTGATCCTAAGGATTCCAATCTTGTGTCCTTTGATCACAAAGGGTATGACCCTTAGTTACTAGCTCAGCTAGCTTTCCTGATTCAAGTAAAGGCCCTCAACAAAACTGTTCACAGAACAATTATTGACGAGGGAGCATCGACATGTATTATGTCGATGAGCTGCTGGAAAACGCTAGGGTCACCAACCTTGTCGAGATCTTCGACAACACTAAAGGATTTCGACGGTAGGACATATACCCCTTACGGTATCCTAAGTAACTTGAAAGTTGAACTAGGTGGAAAAATAGTAGAGATTGATGTTGAAGTCATAGATGGAAATCTAGATTACAACATCCTACTGGGAAGACCATGGATTTATGCCATGGCAGCTGTCGTGTCGACTTATTTTAGGAAGATCGCTTTCCTGTTTGAAGGAGGGATTACGGTTGTCGACCAACAGAACTTCCTCCTTAATGGTTCACAAGTTACGGGAAGCATTCCCATGATCCATGAGAGCGACCATCCAATTCAAGATATAGGAGTAGGCCTGTTGAAAGACCCGATGATGATGGGGACTTTCTCGCTACCAAATCATACGTACATAGGAAATGTACCATTGGTGGCTACCTGCAACATGATATCTTCTACGAAGGTCGCAAAAGACAAAGTCGTCATGGGTCGGGCAATGGTCTTGCACCCGAGCCCAATCGAAATATTGTAGCAATCGATGTTTCAGGCATGGGAGGCGAGCCCAAATCAATGCTCGTCAAGCATTTGGGTAGATAGGTCAGGAGAATGTGGTACCCCTTTGGATCCTTGGTCACGAGTGCATGCAAGTGACGAAGGAATCCTGCAATCAATGTGGATTGAGGGGGCACCATGGGATGATAACCACCATCGTTCCCTTCCTAAGGAAGATACTCAAGGCGACCTGTATCACCCTTCAGTATTTGAGTTCCTAACAAATACTGTAAATACGGTGGATTCCGAGAGAAACCTATCCAATATAGAAGAGACTATAGCCATAAATATCTCGACCAAAACAAACATTGTAGAGAATATTTATGTCGGCAAAGGTTGTTCCCCTTCAGAACAAGAAATATATAAAGCTCTTTTCCGCGAATTTAGAGATGTCTTTGCTTGGTCATATGATGAAATGCCAGGCATTGACTCGAGTATCGTTGAACATGAAATTAAGATGTATCCTGATGTCAAACCAGTAAGACAACGGCTTCGGTAGGTGCACCCCAAGAAAGCCGCTACCATTAAAGCAGAAGTTGAGAAACTTCTCCATGTTGGTTTCATCTACCCGTTTCCTCTAACCGATTGGGTATCGAATATTGTCCCAGTTATGAAAAAACAAGGAACAATACGAGTGTGCATCGATTATAGGGATGTAAATCAAGCTTGTCCAAAGGACAACTACCCTACACCCTTCATCGACCAGATAATTGATGAATGCGCCGGATGTGAAATCTTTTCGTTTATGGACGGATTTTCCGGGTATAATCAAATTAATATCCGCCCACAGGACCAGTCAAAGACTGCATTTATTTGTCGTGGGGCACATTCACTTATCGAAAATTACCCTTTGGTTTAAAGAACGCAGGGGCGACGTTTCAGAGAGCAATGAATTATGCTTTCCATGACATCAAGAACATCGTTCAACCTTATCTCGACGATCTTCCGGCTCATTGGCAAAAGCGGACTGATCATCTGCAACATTTAAGAGCAATATTTCTACGTTGCCGACACTACAAGATAAGACTCAATCCGCACAAATGTGTGTTTTGCGTCAGTTCTGGTCGTTTACTTGGCTTTATAGTCTCCAAGGATGGGATTCGTCTCGACCCTTGCAAGGTGCAGGCAATCATTAATTTGCCTCCACCTTCGAACTTGCTTCAGATTCAGAAACTCCAAGGGAAAGCAAACTTTCTGAGGAGGTTCATTCCAAATTACGCAGAACTTGCTAAAGGTTATACCCGTCTCCTGAAAAAGGATGTACCTTTCGTCTGGGACCAGGTTGCACAAGCTTCCTTTGATGCTTTGAAAGAAGCGCTAGTCAAAGCATCATTAATGTACGCCCCAGACTATCTAAGGGACTTTAACCTATATCTGGCTGCAGCAGATACGACCATAGCAATGGTTTTAGTTCAAGAAGTCGATGGAATTGAACACCCTATATATTATTTAAGTAAAAACTTAAATGATACAGAAAGTAAATATTCTCATGTTGAAAAGCTAGCATTAACGGCTGTTCAAGCGATACAAAGATTTCGGCATTATGTCCTCTTTAGGAAGACCACCGTATTGTCAGATTGCAACCCCATGACTTATATACTGTCGCGACAGTTGCTTGGGGGCAAATATTCAAAGTGGATAGCTATCCTTCAAGAGTTTGATCTGGAATTTGTGAAATCCAAATCAAAGAAAGCTTTAGTTTTCACAGAATTATTATGCAATCTCCCATCATCGTCTAACGATGAAACGTCCAAAGAATCGATCGTGGACGAAAGCTTGTTTCTGATATCAGCGAGTGATGACTGGTATGGAGATATAATAGTTTATCTCCAAACCCAAAATTTTCGACCAGACACCTCTCACTCAGAACAAAAATGCATTCGATACCAAGCAAAAGACTACATGATCGTCGGTGATACGCTTTACCGTCGTGGTGTCGATACGGTCCTGAGAAGGTGTCTCACCCATGAGGAGGCCGAAAAAGCCCTGAATGAATGTCATTCAGGCACCTGTGGGGGGCATCAATCTGGATATGCTACAACACAAAGAATCTTACGAGCAGGATACTTCTGGCCAACCATGTTCAAAGATTGCATAACCGCAGTTAGAAGTTGCCATGCATGTCAGATTTTTGATAGCAAAACCAGAAGACCCCCCGCTCCTTTACAGCCAATAATAGCTGTGGGGCCTTTCGCCAAATGGGGCATCGATTTCATGAAATGTAACCCCACCTCGACCGGGGGGCATGGGTATATTATAGTCGCAGTTGACTATTTTACCAAATGGGCCGAGGCGATGCCTACATTGGATAACACTGGTGAAACAGCAGCCCTATTCTTTATTAATCATGTAGTCGCCAGATTCGGCGTACCACAGGCCATAGTAACAGATCATGGATCACATTTTCGCAATCACATGATGGTTGAATTAACTGCCAAACTAGGATTGTCTCACGACAGCTCTACTTCGTACTATCCGCAAGCTAACGGACAAGTTGAAGCGATCAACAAGGTCCTGAAGCGCATGCTGCAAAGGATGGTGGGGGTTCACAAAAGAAGATGGCATTTGATCCTGTACTCGGCTTTGTGGGCCTACCGAACATCGGTAAGGAATGCCACTGGGTTCACACTGTTTCAACTAGTGTATGGCTTGGAGGCGATCCTACCAATCCAGTGTGAAATTTCATCCCTTAAACTTGCAATTGATCTCCTCCCCGGAACCTCGGAAGAAGAAGCTCGTTTCTTGGAATTAATCCAGTTGGATGAAACCCGTCGTGATGCCGCCTTGGCCAACGAAGCCCACAAGAAACGAGTCAAAGCGCAGTTCGACAAAAATGTCAAACCCCGTGTCTTCTCGGAAGGTGATTTGGTCTTGCTTTATGACCAAGAATCCGATAAATTGGGAGCTGGGAAATTCAAGTCCTTATGGATGGGCCCTTATATTGTTAAAAGTGTGTTAGCAAAAGGTGCCTACGAGTTGGTAGATTATGACGGAGTTCCACTGGCGCAACCCCGCAACGGGTTGTACCTTAAGCGTTACTATGCCTAATAGTAACTTGTATGCTTTTGTTACATTTTTGTTTTCGCTAAAGCGTTTGTTCCGGTTTAAGTAATCCGCTTTTTACACTTATTGCAGATGTCAAATCCATTGGAACCGTGGGTTGGATATGCTGACGGAGCGAGTCGTAGTTCGAGGAACCTATCCTCTGCAGCATGGGCCATTTTTAACCCAAGCGGCGAGTTAGTGAGTTTCAGGGGGGTATATATTGGTCAATCAACAAATAATATCGCTGAGTATAGCGCGTTGATAGAGCTCCTCTCTGATGCCATCACCCGTGGCATACGTCGGCTAGTCATCAGGCTAGACTCATAGCTCGTGGTACTACAGCTCAATGGTACCTACTCTGTCCGAAATCCAGCTATTTATCGCAAGTTCCTAAGAGTTAAAATCTTGGAAAGACAGTTTGATTTTATCCAATATCAACACATTTCCAGAAACTTAAACACATTAACCGACTCATTAGCAAACTATGTGTTAGATAGACATCTGCAAAATTGATAAAAAGAGAAGCATCATCGATGTTTCATACATGGATCACATAAAAACTGGAATAAACCCCGAAAATCAAAAATATATATAACTGTTTACGGTTTACATGTAATGTTCTGTAACCAAGACAAAATCGGTCATATGACCCCAAAACTCAAAAATGGCTGGGGGTCACCCTAGCCTAGTGATGCTCATGATAACATGCCACGACCTGTGCAATCATGCGCAGAAGACGAGACCATCGTCTAGGAACACCAACAGTATGTCGCTGCAATCGTAGAGGCAACTCATCGATCCGTACATCTGGAATCCCAAGGGTAAGACCCTCGACCTGTTCCTGCACAGCTGTAAGAGTCTCGGCCAAGTCAAGGTCATGGAGAATAGCTCTCCCAGGAGCCTCCCCTGTGGGGGCAGTGGCCGGAGCTCTCGGACGAACTGCTGGACAGACAGGGCCCACATCTGCATGCACACATGAGTTTGATTAGAGTCTTGATAGAGTAAAGCACAAGGACATTATAAATAAAAACAGTAAACAGTGATAAGGTCAAAATATTTACCAAGATCACCCCACTGCTCGCCATCCGGTAGTACCAAATCCGGATCACCTCAGAAGTCCATGCCAATATATGGATACTCGGAAAAAGCCATATCCTGCCGCTCAAACCACCTAAAGAAGGCATCAGTAAAAGTAATCTTAGATTGACCCACATGTCTAGCCATGTGGTCAACCCACCTCTACATGCGTGGCTCAGTGGGAGATGGCAAGTCGAGAACAATGTACTGAGGTTGCATCAAGGGTATCTTCTCCAAAGCGAAGGCAGTCAAAACTGAACCAAAGCCAAAATTCTTCAGTCTCCTGTCCTTTACTTTGGTCAACTGGTTTTTCATCTGAACCAGTACTGCATCACACCAGTTAAAAACTTCCGGCTGAAGGCACTCCAGGGCGTGCTGCACATATGACCTGTTGGCAACATGAGGGGATGCACTACCGGCCATCCTACAAATCGTGTACAGAATAGACCTGAGAGACCTATCAGTGACATCACAGATAGAGATCTTGCCATCTCTGCTCGGCTGAGATCCCTCCCTGCAATACTGACAGATATAATCTTTCACAGAATCACTCCCTCGGGCCAAACCGGACAAGGAAATGGGGGCACCCCGCCTTGACAACCAAGTCAAGAAGTAAATGTCCACTATGGTCAGAGGGATGGACTTGCCCCTAATCTGGAACACTTGGTTAACAGGATCCCAAGCATCAAGCAGGTACTGCAGTAAACGTATCTGTGCCCTCATGCTAGATATGCGGAAGAATTTTAGCAAGCCACAGTTCCGCAATGCGCTCACGGTAACAGGATCATGGAGGGAAATCATGTCCTCCTCTTCATGCTCTCGTTCTCGCCACGTAAGAGTCATTCTGCTCCAATAAACTCTGCAAAACAAACAAGAGGAGGAGTAAGATCCCTGACTCAGTGAAGAAAATGGCAAAAATCTCATAAAAAATTGTGCAACCAAGATGTTTTCTGCGCCCAACGCAGGTAGGGAAGGGTCTCACCTGCGTTGGGAGACAAACTGCCTTTGGAAATGAGCACCCCCAACGCAGGTTTCGATATAGGGTACCTGCGCTGATGGCAGAGCGCCCTAAGGAAACCCCAGGGGCTCATGGGGGCAGGAAAACAAGCATAAAACTGAGAAATAAGACCATGAAAAGATAGAGCTAGGGTTTAGCTCCTACCTGGTGGAAACGGCGCTGAAAATCGTCCACAGAATCTCCCGAAATCAGCTGGTGAAAAATCAAGAGGAAAAGGCACCTCCAAAGCTCCAACAAACCAAATGCACACGAAATGGTAAAATGAGAGGTAAAAACATCTTTTAAATTGCTTTTTACGTAATTCAAAGTGGAATATTAGTATTTTTACTTCATGTTATCCGTTTCTAACAAAGTTTGTTGCAGCAATTGATGATACAGTGCTATCTCTGAAAAAGAAAAAGCTAGTCATGGTAAAATATGAATTTGATCTTATCAAACGAGCAGTTTTGGCAAAGTTCATGCTCGTTAAAAAATAAACGCAAGATCCGAGCAGTTTTAATGCGGAAATTCATGCTCGTTAAAAAATAAACATAAGCTTGTGAGCAGGCTTCCCCCAGTGTTCAAGCTCATTCAGAAAAAATGAACCGGTAAATAACCATTTGAGACCGTAAATTCATCAGCCATAAAAGCCTTGGTCGTGTTTGTGCACCATCACCTCCACTTTTCATTTGGCTGATCATTCACATCCACTTGATTGTTTACCTATTTTGAGGAACAGATGCGAAGAGTGATCCCACTTAGCCATCCTTGTAATACTACCGTGATTGGAAAATTCCAACCTGTACCTGGAATCTGCTGCTATCCCTGTTTATCACTCGTTCCTCAAAATACGAGTCTTCTTTGAGCTCTTTTCACTGACTCGTAAAAAATGAAAAGTTTGCCGAGTTTTGGCCTTCCAGCTCGTTAAAAGGACCGGAAGAGCTATCCCTCCTCTAGATTTTAATCTTTTTGGACCTGAGGGATTAGTGCACAAAAAGATCGAGCGCTTGTCTAGTTCGGCTCGATAAAGATATCGAACATTCATCCCTTCTGTATTGTTTTATACTTTTTTGGACTTAAGGGATTAGATGACGAAAAAGGACCCCTGGAGTCTACTTTATGTACCCTTTTCAGACTCTCTAAAAATGAAAAGGACCGAGTTGTCTTTGTCGCTGGGCTCATTAAAAATATTAGATAGCGACAAACTTGTCTTTAGACGAGAACGAGTTTCCCTATTGTTAAGCTCGTTAAAACATAGCGATGGGCTTGCCCGAAGGGCAGGTTATAGAACAAGCATATGTTATCCTCCTCAAGCTTGACAAAAATAAAGAGGTACTGGTCAGAAATGACTGGGGAAAAATTGGGAGAACCTCAAAGCTTAATGGTAGCAAATCGCTCTTGAACATGACACTTTTGCCTCCGTAAATATCGGGTTGGGTTATTATCATTCACCGGTCCCTTCACCATGGTCTCGCCATACCATCCATACATGGGGTAATGCTACCGATCCATCACATCAGTGTCGTTATATGTTCAAGAGATGTCATTCAGAAAGTGTCAACCGGGTCCCATCCACTACCGTACATCATCTTTCATCCTTCCATGACCGCCACCCTGAATCATATTTCACAGATCGTTTTCACCATCATCACTAGCTCCGTTCCGTGTCACTGATGTGGGATTCATTAAGGCCCTCCTTTGACGGATCACTTCTTGTCGACATCAGCTCATTATCCAAGAAGTTGATCTAGGGACACCCCCTCAGTACTTTGAAGCTTGCATGCCTCAATGGCAAGTTTCTCACTCCCGGCGATAGGTATACATTAATGACCTTCGACCAGGAGACTTTGCGTGGTGTTTGACGTCAGATCCTATATTCACACCACGTGAATTGTGCTGCAGTACCTTGAGGGTCATCATCATTATTGGTGATTCCTCTCGCGCTTGTTAACAGTTTACATTATTGACTGGTAATCAAGCGATGTCTTTCCATGTTCGACTTCAAGAAATTCTCACATGGATCGACTTGTACTAAAGTGAAGATCGGACAAGTTTGAAGACCCCGGATCTAGTTTCATCCATCCAGGCTGCGATATATATTCAGGAGATAAAAACATAGACATGTGCAGCAGATGAGCATCCTACTAAAAGGATGATAATTAAAAGCAGAGAATTATCCGTCTCTTATCAGACGATCGTCTGTTTATGTACGGAAAATGTATTTATAAAGCTGATCATGGGAAATGCCCGCATCAGCTAGATCATGAAAAGAAAGTATGAAAAGATAATGTATTGTATTGTATTTTGTTACAGGTCACCTCCCGGTAATTGAATGAACTTCGGATCCTCCTAATAAAGCATTTCACCCGATAAACGACCTCATACTTTAGGGGGCAACTGTTATAGACATTTTTGTGCCTTACAGCATAGAGCATGAAATGTCAATAATCTAAGGGATCCAAAGTCCCTAAACATGTTGTTCTTACCCTTAGAGGAACAAGGTCAGCAAACCACAGCACTGCAAACCAGTTCTCCACTGAAAAACACTCAAAAACAGGTCAATTTTGGATCAAAGCAGCTGCTCCAAAGGCTACCTGCGCTGCATAGCAAGTGCAACAAGGGCTACCTACGCTGCGTAGCAGGTGCAACAAAGGCTACCTGCGTTGGGCGTACTTGGACATGTGGAGGAATCTTTTTCTCAATGTGCTAGTGCCCAGGAAGCTTCCAAAAAGACACTTGATCATAAGATTCGCCTAATGATGAGTTAAGAGCTTCTAAAACTCCAAGTGGAAGACAGAAACTCCAAGTGAAGAACTGAAGAACAACTGGAGTTGAAGAGGACAACAAGTCACACATCAAGCTGACTTATCTTCACTCCAAAACTCTATATAAGGATCTCATCCCATGGGATCTGGAGGCCGGAATTTTGTGCAAAGAATTGTTGTTGGTTTACAGTTGTGAGTATTGGGTGATTACTTGAGGGAGGTGAAGAAGAGATTTCTCTCCGTCGGGAAGGTGATGCTGGATTGGACCTCTCATGGTTGTATCACCGCTTGAACCTTACTTCCATATATTAATAAAGCATTTGAGGTTCTTCTATTCGCATGTGTTTCAATGGTGTATTGTCTTACTTGCGTCTTTGATTTATGCTAATCCTTGAATCGATTATGAATGCATGCCTCTTGTAGTTTCCTTTTCTTGTCTTATTTGCAGGATCTCGTGTAGCTGGGCCCGTGAAAAGACTTGGATCTGGGAGCAAGCGGCAAACAAAGGAGATTGGATCGACCATTTGCACAAGACATTGGTAAGTGGATCTCTTCCTTCTATCTCTTGCATGTCATAAAGAAGAAACTTTAGATAGCTTTGCTTTCAGCTGTTGCTAAGGAACTGTCACCCTTAGAGTGGGTTAGGGTCATTCCGAGTTGGATACTTTCCCCCACAACATGGTCAGGTTGACTCTAAGTAACTATTTCAACCTACTTTAGGCTAAGGCTTAGCCTCCTCAACCTGAGAGGGCTCTCTCTTGATGGATGAATGATTTTTATTAAAGATAAGATGGCTAACTCTTATAGAACAACTGTGAAAAATATGAATGGTGGAAACACATTAAACAAAACTATCCATTGGGCTTATGGAGTCAAAAACACCTCAATATAACAATGAACTCAACCCTACATGGAAGTCAGGGCATTCAACATTTAAACATTCAAAACATAAACTCATATGGGACCACACAGTTTATAAATGTATACAGCAAGTCAGAGCACATTCAGTGAATTCTGAGTGATTATACATCCATACCACTGTAAGAATTAAGAAAAGGACAACATCACATATTCTGAACATAAAAAATCCTTCATGAATCCCGAGAAGTAAAGTCCAGCATGTATATTACTGAAAATGAGTCTTACATAGGCCAAATACCAGTTTTTTTCATAAAATTTCCAACCTCAATTACAATGTTGCTTCAGCTATATATAGAGCTCTTATTCTAACTGATCGAGATTCCTCCTCCAGCATGAGGGGAATTCGAAAACTACTTCTATTACTGACACCTGTTTAGCTTTTAACTGCCTATTAAATGTAACAAACTTCCACTAGACCTTCTAGATATCTAAATCAAGTAGGACTCTAATTCCATAACAGTCTTGGTCTACAATCATCCTCGTTCTTTGACATCTGGTCCCCTTCTAGTTTTGCTGTGATGGGTCTTCAAGGCTCCATGTTTGTCTTCAATGTCACATGTTTTCCAATACCCTGAAACATAGGAAACTGCCCCTGTGTACCGGTCTTTAGTTTGCCTTAACATGTCTGGATCCAACGAAGTATATCTTCTATCTTTTAAGTACCCAAAATGGAGCAGACTGCCACGTCCTTGATGTGCTGTCCACCGTTTTCATGCGTGAAAGCCAAAATTCTTGCAAATTGTTTCACATATCCTGAAGTGTGGTAAATATGCTCACTTTATGAAAAAAATCTAAAGTTGGATTCAAATGCATATTATCTCCACGTGTCTTGACCTGGTTGAATCTTAATAGCTTCAGATGATGCCTTGCATACCTTGTAGACATTCCCCTTTCAAAATTCCCGCTTATAGTTCAAAACTGTTTGATTTATGTTGAAATCATCACTTTCAGCAGTTTCGTAGCGCGCTACGAAACTGCTGAGTTATTTAAAACAGCTTTTTTTTTTACCTGAGACCTTTATTAACCGAGTGCTTGATTGCCAAAAACTTCTTTAGACTTTCCAAAGGCCAAATAGGGATTTAGATTTCTTCAGAAAGATAAGATCAAGCAAACTTATCAAAATTTTGAAATGGAATCTTACTTGAAATGAAAACTCATTTAGCAGGTCATTTAAGCTGGCTTAGCTGTGCCTTCAGATCTTCAATTTGTTTCTTCATAACCTTATTCCCAGCTCTCAGTTGCATATTGATCCTTCTGATGTACTTGGCTTCTTTGATTGCTGGTACTCTCCAGGTGTGAAATTGTGAATGGCCATCAACCACTAAATTCAACTGGGCTTCTACAGTTTCATTCCCTTTCCATAGAGATTTATAATAGTTTGCGTGTATGACTGCATGTCTTCTAGCAGCTTTCTTCAATTTGGCGATCTCATGCTTAGCTGATTCTAATTGGCTCTTTATGGCTGCTATATTATCCTCTTTAGATGTGATGACTGTTTTTCCTGTGTTTTTCTTTTGCCAACGTTGTGTCCCTTCCCCTGTTTTCTCTGTTCTTGAAAATGCTTCCTGTACTTGCTGGAATCTCCTTGTCATAGGTCTTCTCGGTTTAAAAACAAACTCTTTAGCTGGCTCATAAAATTTAAGCCTTTTTGAGGCCTTGGCTTTCTTGGTGCTTTCTTGTTCTGACTGTATCAACTCAATTTGGACTGGTAGAGACTGCTCAATGTCAATAGCCTGTAATAAGGCATTTAAACTTCCCTTGGACACTGGACTTTCTTCGACTGCTACAGCTTTACCTTTTTCCTTATTCATCTGGCTTCTTGTCCTTATCCTTGAGACTACTTCAGATGTGCTTGTTTCAGGTACAGTCTTTTTACCATGAGCTTTTTCCTTAGTTGATTGTTGAGGTTGATCTTGGATGATGAGTGGCTTCACTTGTTTTCTTACTTGTGAATTTGGAACTCTTTTAGCTCTTGCTTCTGTTTGGAGCTCAGCTATTGTAGAATCTCTAACAGGTAGAGGAGTGAGGCCAGTCTGGCTTTTGAAGCCAGCCATAAAAATGAATGAATTCCAATCTCTGTCTATCTTTTGGAGCCCATCTAAAACCAGTAGTTTGATCAAACCATGATGAAACAAAGAGGTTTCACAATCCTCTTTCCTCAGCTGTACCTTATCACACATATTACTCAAACTACGGAAAAGATAAAAAGGTAAGTCTATGGAGACCTTCCCGGTGAAATGCAAAAGGAGTTTAAAATGGTAAGAGTAAACCTTGTTATACCTTCCTTCACAAGTCAAATATTTCTGTATGCAAGTGAGTAAATGAGCATAATATTCTTTGACATAACTCCTGGGCACTGCCTTACTTAAATCCTCATTTACAGATTCATCCTTCAAAAACTCCTTGCAAGGATTCATGTCAAACTTGAAATTTTTAAACCATTGCTCTTGTCCTCGTGGGATCTTTGTCACAGTAGATATCACTTCTGGCGAAACCTGCAATTCTATCATGGCTACTTTTGAATTCAAGCCTGTGAAGTTAAGTGCAAATTCTTTAGTTACCTGTGCGTGCCCTCCTTGTAACTTTTTGCAAAAATTCCAGCACCCGGCCTTTTTAAATGCTTTCTCCACCTCTTTATTTCTCAGCGTTATATCTAAGCCTTCAGGCTCATTCCTTAGACATTTGCCGGATCTGTGCTCCTTTTTCTCCATTGATTCTTCCAAATCTTCGCGAACAATGACTACCAGCTCCGGTTGGAATTGTGATTCAGCTTCTATTTGAATTCAGCCTCACTTGATTATCAGCCTCACTTGATTATCTTTGCAGTTGAATTTTAAATTTTGCCGTTTAAAATCTTTCAAGTTGTAATCTTGCAGATTTATCATTTCATGCAAGACTTACGACCATCATTAAGTTTTATGCACGGTGGTCTTTCTTGGAAATGGTGATTCATGCGTATCAACAGATCTAGTGGTGGTGATAGTGGCAATGGGTGGTGAAATGTGATAAGAGGGGTACATGAGCTGACATGAGAGGACACGGCCTATGACTCACCTAACGGATTTGATATTTCGGGAAAGATTCGCTGCGAAATGTACGAATCCATGATTTCGCAGCGCGGTCAGTTTTAGATTTGAATGATGCGCTGCGAAACTGCCTAATCATGATTGCGCTGCGAAATTACAAAAAGGCACGGTGACTGACATAAGATAACAGGTGGCTATAAAACAATGGTAGATGGAGGGGGACCAATGGGAGCTGAGAATAACTTGACTCAAAAACTCTTCAAAACTTCAGATTCTAAGGGAAGAAAATTAAAACAAAAATAAACTAGCACTGACCTTTGTCATCGGTCTAGGATGAAAAGTTACATATATCAATTTTAGTTCTAAGTGATAACAAAGCCGATGTCAGATATCGCATTAATGATGCAACAAACCAAGCACGGTGCTGCGCATCCGACAATGTCATGTTAGCCTCATGAATGGTGCTTTTCAACCTCTGATCCAAATCCCAAGGGGTTTCACTAGGAAACATTGCAATTTCCTTGAACCCAATAACTGACTATGCTTCTGAGTTTGGTTGCCCAAATTCCTTGTTTAGCACCTCCTGGATTACTGTTATTCCTTCATTTGGATGATCACTTGAGTATTTCATGTACCAGGTCAATGTGTGGTCCTGTAGCGCACTAACTAAGGTAGCCTTCCTGATGTTATCATCTGTGATGCCTTGAGCAACCCACATAGACTTTATCACAAACCAGAACTAGCCCGGTTCCTCATTTCCTACACCCTTAAATATTAGCAGCTTTATTGCGCTCACGATCCCAACTTTTGGTGGTGGTGGGGTTGGAGATGGGGTTGGTGTTGGTGTGGACGGATTTGATGTAGGTGAAGTGGGTGGTGGTGTGGACAGAGGTGATATTAGTGGGAAGCACCCCTTGATCAACTGGACTACACTTCCTGGTGAGAACCTCATGAGCTCCTCCTCGCTTTCCTATGAGAAAGAAATTAGGGATTGTTCTCTGCCACTCCGGTTTTGGGATAACCTCTTCCGCTCCGCGTTACTCCAGACATCAATAAATGTGCATAATCTGATTTTCACACAATAGCATCTTAATCCAAGTATTCAATGATTTGATATACTTACCTTGCAGTCCTTGGAGAAATTGCCTTTGTGTTTCACTATAAATCATAGTTGTATCTATCACAAACTCAGTGATAAATCCTCCTATTATCCAATCCAACCAATGATCTACTACACGTGCAACTTTATCTTTGGTAGCTTCTAGCCTACACACTAGTTCTAGGGTCCACACAATAGGCTGATCTAATATGAACCTTCCCACGCTGTTAGCTAACCTTGCGATCCACCCATACAGCTCTACTAGAAATGTCGCGAAGAAGACCTCGTGAATATCTGTGTATACATAGCAGTCCACCCAATCTTCCTTTGATATCCGCGGGTTTCTGTTTTTCTGGACTGCGAACTCGTGGAGCTTCAGATCCTACCACTCTTCAATCTCTTTCTTGGTAGGGTTCCAGTGTTCCAACATCAGACACCCCTTAGGTAGATCCTGGTCCTGGTAATGGAACCATTTGTTGGCCTATATGGGGCTAACCCAGGTTCAGAAGAATTATTTAGCCAAACAAATCTCGCAGCTACCAGCCCTTTCGACAACAACCCGTGGAGCACGGACTAAGGTCTCACCTGAGGTAGCAAGGGAGGGTGATGGAACTAGGTTTCTGTGCCCTTGGGGTGTCTAGATGTGGTCTAGAGGCTTCGCACACCATTCTGCAGCCTCACGCTGCTCTACTTCCACGTAGATTTGTAACAGGGCTACTTCTCAATACTAATTACTTAATGATTTGTTATAGATCAGATCTACTTATGAGGGTCTTTAAGAAAACATTTAATCAAGAAAACCAGTGTGCGCACTTACCAGAAATACAGATTTTCATATATTCATAACATGAGCATACGCGCATAGATCACAAAGTTATATTAACCATACGTTAACTAGATCCGAAATAATTCAGATTTAACACAGAATTCCAGAATCAACTTATCTTTATTAACTTTCTTCACCAACACATCCAGATCCATCCTACGCACTTAGCTACAGGGGTCCATGCACATAGCTGAGGACTCTTCCAGGCCTCTGCGCACATAGCTGTAGAGCCTCTATCTACTACCCAATACCCTCGACTTGGACTTACACACACTTCAAGACTTTCCTTCTCAAAAACCCATTACATAACATATCCAATATTACATACCAAAAATCTACCTCCTACCCATAGAGCCTCGCTCTATTTATACCTTTCCATGGTTCATGAACCATGGGCGGGCTGACTCAATTTACATTTCTTTACATTGTTTTTGGGCAAACTACCCTTTGACTCAACTTATTACAAATCACGCTCCATGCATCCCTCAGAGTCTTTACCCTATCTTTTACTCAAAATTTCGAGCTTTGTGCCTCATAACCATTATGTAGGGCTTCTTCTACCCAAGATCTACCAATTACCCTATGAGGATATTAAGACTATCCTTAGAAACCATTCTAGGGCAACTAGGAAAAAGGGTAGGGGTAGTCAACCTATGACCAGTACATCATCCTCCAACTCATCCATCAAGGGTGAAATTGGAAATATGCTGGAAGATTTCGAAAGTGAAATGTTGCAAACCCTTGCTTTGAAATTGGACACCATGAACATCAAAAGGAGGAAAGAGGAAGCAGAGAGAGCCTTTGCCATATTTTGTCCTAGATGCACTAGGAGGCATCCTAGGAACGAATGTCCATTGAACTATATTAAGATTTTCTCAGTACGTGAAGAAAAACACTCCACAGACAAATGCCCTTCTTTACCTGGACTCAAAGTTGTGTATCAAGGAGCTGAAGGGGTCACTGAGCAGCTGTGCTACATCAACCAAAGGAGACCTCCTGGGGCTAGACCATACCAGCAGGGTATGCAAGGGTCATCCCATGCATATTACAACCCCAACCAAACCACAACTATACCTTCTTTGGGACCACCTTCTCATCCTTCCTGGTCTACACCCCCTCCTTGGTTCTATACATCTCAGTATCATTCCTAGTGAGCAAGCCAATCATTTCAACCTTATGTTCAGCCACAAGCTCAGTGGAATAACCAACTCCAAGGGTGGAGGCCACAATTCAACAATGTTCCAGCCTTATTTTCTCCACCACCTACCTAACCACAACTCCTGCACACTGCTCCACCCAGGTAATCCCAGATGCTCGCCCAACCAAATCCGAACCCAAACAATAGGCGGGTTCAACAAGTATACAGTGGAGAGACATCATACCTAGATTATGCTGTAGAAATCCAGGAAATCACCTAAGATCTGGGAGAATTCTCCCAGACAACCAACCTCCCTCTCCACATAGGGAGGTTGAGGAAGAAAGAGAGGAAAGCAGCCTTAAAGTAAATCCACCCTTTCCTGAGAGATTAGCCCAACCAATCCAGCCTACCCCAGAAGAAACTGAACTTCAGGGAGAATTGAAAAATTTATGTGTAAAGATCCCCCTTGTCCAGGCAATAAAAGATGTTCCCATTTACAATAAGTTGATTAAGGATAAATTCTTCAAGCATCTAGGAAGAAGAAAAAGGGATGCACCTACCATTAATGTCATTGGGCAGCTGTCTGACTTAATGCTGGGGTAGGTAATATGTCCAAAATATTTGGACCCTAGAAGCCCTATAATAGATGTGCACATCAATGGCACCATTGTCCCACACATTCTGATTGATCTTGGGGCTACCATTAATGTGATGACCAAGGACACGATGCTGAAGCTCAACCTCTAAGGGTTATTGAGGAAGACCACAACAGTTCTGCAACTTGTAGAAAGTTCCACAGTCACCCCTGAGGGAATTATGGAGGATGTGATGGTCTCCATTGAGTCCTGGGAGTACCCTGTAGATTTCCTAGTTCTCCAACCTAAGGCTAAGCTCACTGGTTACCCTCTCATCCTTGGGAGGCCATGGTTGTCCACAATTGATGCTTACATTAGCTGCAGAGCTAGGAATATGACCATAAAAAATGGGCATATGTCCAAATAGTTAATCCTATACACTCCTGCTCAACATACCCTAGAGCATGATTTACCTTTATGGTTGGAGGAGGAAGAATAAGATGAGGTTTATTCTGCCCAACTTTATGCTTTGGAAGCATCCATAGGAGGAGGACAACAAGATGAGGATGACTTAATTGAACACTTACTCCAATGTCCAACTCCTGGTTCACTACCATTAGAAGAAGAAGTAAGGGAAACCCAGAACAATCATCCAATTGACTTATGCTTGGCCAATTCCAACCCACGCCGTGTCAAAACCATAGAATTTGGCCCAGAGAAAACTTTGAAAATTAATCCATCTCTTTCTTCTTTAGAAGAGGGAAAGCTATGCAACATGTTGAGAGAAAACCTAGAAGCCTTTGCTTGGAGTTATAAGAAAATGAAGGGAGTACACCCCTCGGTGTGTACTCATCACATATACATCAAAGAAGGTTGCAAGCTAGTCAAGAAACCATAAAGGAGGATGAATCCAACCCTTAAAGACATAGTCAAAGAGGAACTGCAAAAACTGCTAGATGCAGGATTCATTTACCTTATCTCTGGCAGTGAGTGGGTCTCTCCTTTAGTGTTAGTTCTGAAGAAAAATGGTATGTTGAGGATTTGTGTTGATTATAGGGAGTTGAACAAAGCCACAAAGAAGGATCATTTTCCCCTACCCTTCATTGACCAAGTGCTAGATGGCCTAGTAGGGAATAAGTTTTTTTCCTTCCTATATGGATTCAGTGGGTACAACCAAATCCAAATATTCCTAGAAGACCAGGATAATACCACCTTCACCTGTCCTTGGGTTACCTTTGCCTATAGGGTCCTTCCTTTTTGTCTATGCAATGCTCCTGCCACTTTCCAGAGAGCAGTCTTGAGTATTTTTGTTGAGTTAGTAAATAATGTTGTGGAAATCTATATGGATGACTTTACACCTTATGGTTGTGATTTTAAAGAAGCCCTGACTAACCTAGGCAAAGTATTGCATAAATGCATTGAAATGAACCTATCTCTTAGTCCAAAAAAATGTGAATTCTTAATTAGTGAAGGGACTGTGCTAGGTCATTCAATATCTCATCAAGGACTATAGGTGGACCTAAACAAAATAACAATCATCCAAAGGGTCCCACCTCCACAAAAGCAGAGAGATGTCAGGAGTTTCTTAGGGTTAGATGGATACTACCAAAGGTTTGTAAAGGACTTCAACAAGTTGGCCTCTCCTTTGTTTGGGTTGTTGGCAAAAGATTCTGAGTTTATATGGTCAAATAGCTGTCAAGAGGCCTTAGACATTCTAAAAGGTAAGCTAACCACTACACCAATCCTTAGAGGCCCAAACTAGGCCCTCCCATTTCATGTTCATGTTGATGCCTCCCACAAAGCCATAGGAGAAGCCTTAGGCCAGGAAGAGGAGAAATGGCCCTATGCCATCTATTTTATCAGTAAGAACCTATCAAAGGCTCAGCTAAACTATACTGTGATCGAAAAGGAACTCCTGGCTGTTGTACATTCATTAAACAAATTTAGGCATTACATTATAGGCTATCAAACATTTGTGCATACTGATCATGCTGTAATCAAATATTTAATGAATGAGCCAAAAGTGAATGCTAGAATTATAAGATGGTTGCTTTTATTACAGCAATTTAATCTAACTATTGTTGATAAGCTTGGTAAGGAAAATGTTTTTGTAGACTTTCTATCGAGTATGAATCTGCCTGCAGGTGAAGAAGGAATGGTGCATGAGTAGTTACCAGATGAGAATTTGTTTGCTATTTTAGTTCTCTCTCCATGGTTTGTTGATATAGCAAACTATTTGGTATTAGCACAGTTCCCACCAAACTTGCCCTCCAAAGAAAAGAGCGAGATAGTTAGGAAAAGCACCCCCTTCACCTAGATTGGGGGAAATCTATTGAAACTTGACCCAGATCAAATCTTGAGAAGGTGTGTAAGGGAAGAGGAAGTTTTTGAAATCCTTCTGACCTGTCATGATGGGCCTTGTGGAGATCACTTTGCAGTAAAGAGGACAACATTCAAAGTGTTTCAAGTAGGCTATTATTATCCTACTCTTCATCAGGATGTGAAAAAGTACATTAGTCAATATGATCGGTGCTAGAGGATGGGAAATCCTACTCCAAGAGATGAAATGCCCCTACAACCTCAAGTGACTTTTGCACCATTTGACAAGTGGGGCATGGACTTCATTGGGCCTATCAACCCTCCTTCAAAGAAAAAGCAGTACATTATTGTGTGCACTAATTATTTGACTAAGTGGGCTGAAACAAAGGTGATTAAGGAAACAACAGAAGAGAAGGTGGTTGAGTTCCTAAGGGAGAATGTATTCTACAAATTTGGGTACCCTAGAGAGCTAGTCACAGACCAAGGCAGCCGGTTTACATCCATCGTGATTGAAGAACTGCTCAACCATAACAAAATCAAGCATAAGACTTCCACTCCTTATCATCCACAAGCTAATGGGAAAGTGGAGGTGACCAACTACGCACTGAATAACATCTTAACCAAGGTAGTGAGCAGCAGCAGGAAGGATTGGGCAGAGATACTAGTTGAGGCCACCTGGGCCTATAATACAACATGGAAGACCACCACTGGATTTACACCCTATGAGTTGGTCTATAGGAGAAAGGCATTGCTATCCACTGAGTTTGAATATAACACATTGAGTATGGCAACCCAAATAGATTTGGATCTCAATCATGCACAGAAAGAAAGATTGTTCCATTTGAATGGCTTGGATGAATTTAGAATGCAATCCCTCCTACATATAGAGATAGTTCATCTTCAGAGGAAGATCTGGCATGACAAACATATCAAGGAGAAGAAATTTCAAGAGGGAGACTAGGCATTTTTATATTATTCTAGGTATAAAGACTTCAAGGGAAAGCTAAGGACAAGATGGCTCAGACCTTATGTGGTGGAAAGATTCCATGATAATGGTTCAGTGCAAATCAGAACTATAGGTGAAGAAGCCATTCCATTGCCTATTAATGAACACCAATTGAAAATGTACAAGAGGACTTGATCAAAACAAGAGTTCATTGACAATATCAATAAGGCAGTGATGATGGTGGAGCAAGTTCCAACTCCCCCCTCATCAGGGCACTGAAAAAGAGAAAAAAAATAAGGATTCAAGTGAAAACCTCCATGAGGCACCTGAGTCCCATCTTTGGGTTGAATACCTCGTAAGGCGACCCAAGGATGAGAAAAAATGAAAAAGAGTAAGAAGATCCCTGGGTGAAAACCTTCCTTGAGGCGCCCAATGCAAATATCTAGGGTGAAAACCTCTCTAAGGTAGCCTAGGTGTTTTTAAAATATATATATAATAATAAAAGAAAAAAAAGGAAAAAAGACATAATTGTTATTTTCAGGTGGGTGAGAAAGACAATCAAGGAGCAAAGAGAAGATCCAAAGGGAACCCTGCCTCACATATATTCATCTCCTCCACTCCTTACCATGCATCCCTCCATCAATTCAATTGTTTTTTTACTTCCTTGCTTCAATTTAAGGTGAAGATTGTGGTTTTTACAGGATCCCCTGTATTCCTATAGGATCACCTGAATGGTAGGTTGGTTAGGTCCCCAAAATTCATTCTAGACATGATCTAACCCCTCACCTCATCCATTACCATCATCCCTTCACTCACACACACTCCTACTCCCTCTTTCCATTCATTACAACATCCTCATAGAACCATCCAACAACATCCTCAAGAAATTCTAAGGGAGACACCAAACATTGCCAAGTGGTAATGCAGGAGCTACACAGCAGCAACATCATCAGATTTGTAGTCACAGACACAATCAACAGACAACAAAAGAGGAAGAAGAATGACCATGCAGGAAATGCACACTGTAGCACCTCTGATCCTCGACAAACTACAACATGGCATCGAGACCACATGTAAGTATCCCACTCACTCACTCATATGAATCATTTGATAAAAAGTTGTAAAGGTTATGATGTAGTTGGCTTGTAAGTGAAAAGGAGGCTAGTTAACTTAGCCACCTTTGTTCAGTTATCACATACAAAGTAGGGTGTCCTCTCATGCATGGCTATAGTCAACTCAAAGAACAGAGGAGGAGTAGGACAAGAAGTGGTTAACTATGGATTTAACAACTGTGGGTGTTAATTACAAGGAATGGGAATGATGAGGTGGCATAAAGGGAAATAAAACATTGTTTGCATGCATTCATGCATTCCACCTCCTTGAAACTCCCTCACTCAAGTAGCTCTCATAACTTTGGCCACCCACTGGAAGCAAGGATCCATCGTTCTGCAAGATAATTCCTACAAGAACAGTCTACAGGAGTAGTCTACAAGATACATAGATGCAGTATATAGGATAGGAAGAGAGGGGTTAAAGAGGGAATGTCAAGAGAATTGTCCATTCCCACTATTCTAAAGAGGCAGGATCTAAAAATCCATCCCCATTTACAAGCAAATGAAGTAGAAGTCCTCTAAAAAGCTAGTGGATTACATACACAAGAAACTTTGTTTTCTCAAGAATTTTCTCATTCCTCACTCCACATAGCAGAATCTATGTCATTGTTATAGTTAGAGGGCTCACATTAGATCTCACCCCATAGTTCATCAGTAGGGTCACCACACTTCCCTTAGGAATTTCATGGAGAAAAGAAGACAAAGTAGACAGTTAGGTGGCAAACAGGAAATTCTTTTTAGAAGGTGAAGAACCCACAAAGGATAAAAATGGAGTAAGGAGGGACAATCTTCCATACCCATGGAGTGAGGTAGGCCACTAACTCATCAAATATATCTCGTATGAGCATATATATAGTGTTGTTTATGACTACCATTTTATGATGCTTGAATAAATAAGATTTGGGGTAGAAACACTAGTTCACCAAAGACTCAGCATACCCTATTTCTTGATGCAATCACTCATAGACTCTAGCAACAAAGTAAAGCAACGAAATTCCCAACAGTTGGCTCACCATGGTTTGATCAGAATCCTCATTGAAGATGCCCTCCAAAACCTCAGGATCCCTATAAAATGGTCAGTCTTCGAAGACTTACCAGCAGAGGATGACATCAAAACCCTTATCTATGATGTTAGTCCTTCTGTCAGAGAGGAAGAAGGAATTGAAACAAAAGGGGAAGAACATAAGGAGGAGTCACCTAGGGTGTCTTGAGAGGCCCCTAAGAGGACAGCTATAGGAAAAGGAAAACCAACTAGCATGTATGGCCAACCTCTCCTTGGAGGCCATCCAATGTAGGATGCCAGCTAAATCCTATGCTCTTTACCTCAGAGAACAATGGCTGCAATTTTAGATTAAAACACTAGCACAAAGGGGTACTGTTATAGATCCATTTGGTCACATCAATCCCATCATCCAAATGAGTGTTTTAGGGGTCATCAAACCCTAATTTTAGTTTCTTCATGCCCTAAACAAGTCACCCCATTGAATTCCTCCTTCCCAGATAGTTCCATGACTTGAATACATCCAGAAATAACCTCTAGAGGGACCATCGTAGGTAAGCCCTTGTAAAGGTGCACTTCACAATAGTTGAGTCCACTTCTAGGGTGCTCTGGAGAGCACTTAGGCTTCCGTTCACCTGCTTTGGGTGAGATTGGGCGAAATTCACATAGGGTTTGGGGAATATTCTTATCTTTTGGAGTCATCTAGAAGGTTCCCTCACTTATCAACTCCTATGAGCTCGAAAATGGATGATGAATGAGTTAAGGTGCATCCTATCCTCTCATCCCTTCCTCCATGGAACTAATTGTAAGTATGGAAGGCCATTCAATGCCACCATTTATGACCAAACCTCCTTCATCTTCCTATAAATTAATGACTCATCTAAGTGATCAGGGGCTGGATTATGTTGAATTGTAAGGAGATAATGTTGTTATGATATTTGGCTTTGAAGCAAGTATTATAATGCTACAAGTTTGTCATGCTTTTGATGTGATGTGGATGGGATACAAGCTAGAGGAATGGCTTTGAATCAGACACCAATGGTTGTATTTCCTTCTTCTATTCAATAAAGTGTTTGAACCTTTCTCCCATATGTTTGTATTGTTTTATAATACTTATATGTGTGAATTGTATCTGATTCCTTTCACTTATATTCAGTAGATCGTGTGCTTTGATCGATTCTTTGTTTTCTGTTGTGTTTACAGGTACTTCTCAAGCGTATTAAGTATGGGAAGATGTGACATTATCGATACAAGGGAGACGAGAAGAAAACAGAACTACAAGTAGGTCTTCTCATCTTCTCATCTTATCTATTGCTTATAGCAAAAGACTAAAATACAACTACTTATCTAGGGAATTAGTATTTATCCATAGATACCAAATTCTCCAAAACAAATTGGTGACTCCACTAGGGAAGGTCCAATTTCCTAGTAGCTTATCCACCTCCTAGGACATCCTTTTAGACCTTATTTGTGTTCATAGATTGTAATTCATCTTTTTCGATTGAAAAATTGGTTAAAACCATGTCAAATTGCCTCTTGAAATGGCTCACTATCACCAGCATAGGCTTGTAAGGGACATAGTGTGCTGCAGAGAACCCCTAGCTCAGGGACAATGCTCTGAAGCACATTGTCTCCCATTCAAGGTTGCGCTGATCCTCCTAGGGTTAGTTTCCCACCTTTGGAAAGTGTTTTTGCCAACTTTTCTCTGTTTTTTTGTTTGTTGATTGATCTATGAATGTTATGTCTCAGTGAACAAGTTTCTATATCCTTGTCTAGCCCAACTTTGATTTGATTGATTAATGTTTCCTAATTTTTTCTTTGTCATTATCGATCTATAGTCAAAGTTAGAATATAGTTGATTAATCTTCATTCAATAGAAAGTTTCGTAAAGTCTTCTCTTCCTTCAAATTAGAATTGTCGTAAAAGTCTTTGTTCTATGAAATATTGATTGATTTTATATGCATATTTCCTTTTGTTCATATTCACATTAAGGAAATCGAAAAGAAATACATGCATGTTGCATTGAAAAAGTTTGTGTGTGCTCATAGGAATAGTGTAGGGAAATTGCATTAGATTGTGCTCTTTGCTCCTCGATAGCAAGAAATTTGATTGCTCTATCCCTAAGTAACTAGGATTTTCATCGTTAAATTGAATGGAAAGAATTCTTATCATGATAGTTTCATTCCTAGGAATTTCATGATACATCACGTGGTGAACTTGAAAGGCAAATTCCTAAGAAAGATCAACTTAAAATTAACATCAATTTACCTAATGGAGCATTGTCGTTAACAAGAAAATTTAGTGGTTCTAGACTAAAGATGTGTTCCGACGTCATAAAACAAAGTAGTTGTTGCTAACTTGTCTGCAATAAATCCCGAGTGTGATACCTCATTCCATGTATGTGAGTATATCATAGCACATCTACGTACCTTCGGGTATATAGGGCGGTGTTACAGTACGTAAAGTATATGGGAATGCTCTCATTGTTCAGTTTTGCATTAGACAATGCTTATACAGACTGGGCCTCAACATACCTTTGGGTATATATGGGAGGACAACACTAGGTTGCTATCCATCCTTAAGTAACTGAGTCGGTCGCCTTGTACACTATGATACACCAAACACAACATTCGTGGAGATTTCCTTCCCGTACTTCTTGGTTCATCAGGAGGTATTCTACAGTTCACAATTGCTTGGTAAACCTTTTTCTTAGCTTATCCCTTTTTATTTATTTCTTTTTTGATAATAAAATTAATTAGAAATCATGGAGGAACATCAACCCTTACCCCGTCGTTCACGGAGAGCAGTGAGAAAACCGCCTTTGCCACCTGCAGCTACACCTATTCAGTCAAAGCGGTCTCGCCTAACTGAGTCAAGTACATCAAGAACTCCTAGTTCTTCAAGTGAATTACTTGAATCATCTATTTAGGTAAGTATTGAGACTCCAGTTACTCCAACCATTTTGGTACATCCGTTTCTAAAGAAGAAGTTTCACAATTACCTAAGGACATTAGCATTAATCCTAGTGAAACAGTAGCTAAAGTTGTTCAACAACAAGTTGATCCTCAAATCGAAGTTGCTCAACAAGAAATTACTTCTGAACTTGATCGGTTCAACTAGAAGTTAATCCAAAACCTATCATAGTTCAAATAGAAGTTACATCTGAACCTGAAGTTATTCAAGAGCCTCTTTTTGAAGCTGTTTTTCTTTTACCCAAACATCTAGACTTCGAATTTGAACATTCAGAAGTTGTTACTTTACTGGAAAACGATCAACCAAATACCCCTTAGACATCAGTAACTACTGAAACTTCAACTTTATCAACACTATAAATCTTTTACAGACCAGATGATGAATTTCTTCCACCAGGTTTAATCGCTATAGAGGAAGAATTGGAAGAATATTCAACACCTAGAACCCCATCCCACTTTGGAGCTAGGATTTATCTTTACCTTCATACTCCTCATTTTACTGCTCTGTTTGATCCTGTTTATTTTCAAGTGCTCATTTATTCTTTAGGACAACTTTTGGGTTAGTCAACTATGGCTGAACAACCGTCAACATCCCAGACTGTATCATCTGATGCAGTAGTAGAAGAATATTCTATTGCAACTTCTTTGATGTTTTCTACCACCCTTGAGTCACACCTATATGGTGAATCGTTTGTCTCGGTTGGTTACCAATCTTTATCTAGAACCCACTCAAGGGTTGCTTCTACACCATGGTCATCACCCATGTCCTCAACCAGAATTCTACCTGGTTCTTCTTTAACGAGAACTCAATAGTTTGATCCTTCATATCAATATCAAGCTGGGAAATCTGGTCAACAAAGACCTATGTATCCATTAAATACTGGATTTCCACCATATGGAGAGTAATATGCTTATTCACTTTATCCTCCCTCTCCCAGAGGACCATCATATGGTAATATCCCGCAGTATTCAGGTCAACCTGAAATTCAAGTTTTTCAATGGCAACCAACAATGCCAGTTCAACCAAGTCTTGTGTATCCAACACAACCAATGCAAATTGGTCATCTATTCCTACTACACCTGTTGTTACCACAGTCACAAGTTCAAACTGTTGTATCTCAATCGATACAAACTAGTCCTTCTACCTCGCAACCATAAGTTTTCAGTCAAGAAGCTCAAGTTTCTCAGGTTGTTGTACAACAACCACTTATTTCCGGGGTTCAACAACAACCTCAAGTTAGTATACCCTTATCTGGACTGACCCAAGCTTACACTGGTATAGTTTATTCACAACCTGGCCAACCTTTCTTTTCTAGGGAACAACAACCGTTAATCAACAATAGTTGTACCAACAACAACAACAGTTGATTCAACAATCGTGGCAGCCTCAATTTTTCAACAACCTCAATTCCAGCAATTCCAACCCCAATTTGTACTTACCCAATAGGCTCAACCTGGGTTTGGACTATATCAAGCTTAGTAAGGTCCTGGTCAGCAAGGCTTTGTAGGTTATGGACAACCACAAATTCAACCTAGTTATCAACAGCCACCTTATGCCAGATTTGTTCAACAACAACCTTATCAAGGTTACCAAATGCATATGCCCTATGTTGGTATGCGAAGACCTATTTCTCATCCAATTCCATCATATCCTGGGTATGCTCAACCTAACATGAATTGACAGTTTCCATTTGTAGCAACTTTAGAACTACCAGATTTAAATCGGCTCACTAATGATCCAATCTTATATGCGCCTTGGTGGCTGGTGATTCTGCATAGGCTACTTTCTAACATTCTGAAAATCAATGGAAATCTCGGAGAAGACCTATCAAATCATGTCACAACCTTTCATTTGTGGTTTTCATCAAACTTCTTAAATGATGATTGAGTTAGACTCCGTCTTTTCCAAAGAACACTTATTGGTCTGGCTGCTAAATGGTACATTGAGTTACCAAGAGCTTCTTTTGGCAACTTTACTACTTTAGCCACCACATTTCTGACCCACTTCTAGTTACGCATCAGATACGAGACTGGAACGGAACTCTCGACCAACTTTAAACAGACTACTGCTACCCATATATCAAATCATATTCAGGAGTAGTGATGTCATCGTCGAATGGTTAAGACATATGTTACCGATCATATTTTGGTTGAGTGGTTCATAAAATCCTTGTTACCATCAATCACCAAGGATGTGGCAAAAGGTGGAGTTGTCACGAAAAAGCAAGTAATTGCTCATGCCCAATACTTGGATTTGATTCACACAATTCAACATGCTCTATGAAAAAATTCCTAATACACCCGACCAGCTTTCATTGTTCCTCCTCCTCCACAATCGAGTAAGGAATTTCATGCCGACGATGGTGTGATCAGTTCTTCGAGCACGTAATTGGTAGGAAGACCATCTGGTCAAACTCTTTCCATTACCAATCAAACTAACAATGCATCAGAAAATACTCTTGCTTTCAAAGTTAATGCCATGTCATCTAAAAAAGGAAAAAATCAAAAGCAACCAGGACGCAAGAAAAAGGGGAAAAACAAGAAGAAACAAGATAATTCCCCTCAAGAGAAATCATCTGATTCCTCTACTTCGATAAGGAAACCTTGTTATCCATGTCTAATCTGTAATGACGAGCATTTTACAAGAAATTGTCCACACTGCTCATAGGTCTCTAAACTTTTAAATACTTCAAACACATCTGCAGTGTTGATAGATCCATTTCCAAACCTAGGGACACATTTGGTTGCGATAGACCATGCTTCCACATCCCATGTACTCATGTTATCCATCACAAAGCTACAAAACAAAGTTTTCGTGTCAACAAGAAACAAATATTATGGAAATCCAAGGTCATCATCGAATAATCAGGCCACTAATCAACCTAATCCTTTGACTTTGACTTCATCTAAAAATATTCCACCTATTGTACCAGAATTGACAGTAAAATCATCAAAGGGCGCTGTGCATAAATCGACATTTAACCCTTGGGCTCAAGCAGCTCAGAACTATAACATAGTGGAATATTTTTCTCAATCACCTTCTGCTATGTCGACACTTGAGGTGTTACAAAAATGTCCCTCCGAGAAGCAAGCTTTACTGTCATTAGTTGGCGGAATAGACCCTACGGATTCCAATCTTGTGGTTTTTAACCATGTGGTATATACACCACAGTTACCAACACAGTTAGCTTTCCTAATTCAAGTAAAATCTCTCAATAAGAATGTTCACCGAACTATTATTGATGAGGAGGCATCTACTTGCATTATGTCAATGAGTTGCTGGAAAACACTTGGTTCACTGCCATTGTCATGATCACCAACCACGTTAAAAGCTTTTGACAGATGAACATATACTCCTTGTGGGATTTTGAGTAACCTGCAAATCAAACTAGGGGGAAAAATAATTACTATTGAACTTGAGGTAGTTGACGGAACCCTCGATTACAACATGTTACTGGGAAGGCCATGGGTATATGATATGGTTGCTATGGTTTCCATGTACTTTCATACTATTTCATTCCCTCATCAGGGTGGAATCATAGTCATCAATTAGCTTGCCTTCTTTGCCAATAGTTCACAGGCTATGGGAAGCATTCTGTTAGTACAGAGACCCCTGCTATCACTTCAAAGTGTTAGAGTAGGCCTCTTTAAAGATACTTCCCTAATGGGTACTTTTACACTACCCTCACCATCTAATTTGGTGGAAGTGGCAAGAGTAGAGATTTGCAACATGATTTCCTCCACCTCATTTGATTTAAGGAGGATTACCAACAAGTCTGCGGTTGATAGTAATATTGAGGTAATGCCACTAAGCCCCATTGAACTAGCATAACAATCAATTTTTCAGGCTTGTGCGGAAAACCCAAATCTGCATTCACCAATTGTATGGGTAGACCGTTCATTAGAATATGGTACTTCTTTAGATCCTTTCTCACATATACATTCTACAGATGAAGGAATTGTCCAATCAATGATGATAGGAGAAGAACCTTGCGAAGATTATCATCATCATTCCTATCTTCCAGATAACATCGAAGATTATTCAAATGAACTAAACCACCCTTTAGTTGTTGATTTTCTTTCGATTTCAGTTTTCATAGACACAGTATAATCTGATCGAAACTTGTCAAATATTGAAGAAACAATTTCTATTAATATTTCGACCAACCCTAAAGTTGTAGAGAACATTCATGTCAGCAAATATTGTTCTCCATTAGAACTCAATAGTTACCGTACTCTCTTTCATGAATTTAGAGATATATTTTCATGGTCTTATGAGGAGATGTCAGGCATTGACTCTAGTATCATTGAACACGAAATCAAAATGTACCTTGATGTCAAGCCAGTTCGACAGTGGCTTCGACCTGTTCATCCTAAGAAAGCCACTGCAATTAAGGTAGAGGTTGAAAAACCCTTGTAGGTGGGCTTCATTTACCCTGTACCTATTACTGACTGGGTTTCCAACCATGTTCCTATCATGAAGAAACAAGGGACAATTCAAGTGTGCATCGTTTATAGGGATGTAAATCAGGCATGTCCAAAGGACAATTATCCTACTCCTTTTATCGACTAGATTATTGACGAATGTGCCAGATGCGAAATATTCTCATTTATGGATGGTTTTTTCGGCTACAATCAAATCAATATCCACCCACAGGACCAATCAAAAACAACTTTTATTTGTCCATGGGGCATATTCTCCTATAGGAAACTCCCATTCAGTTTGAAGAATGCATGCGCCACATTTTAGAGGGAAATGAACTATGCCTTCCATGACATCAAGCACATTGTTCAACCTTATCTTGACAATTTACTTTCTCATTCACGAAAGAGGACTGATCACCTGCAACATTTGAGAGCAATATTTTTAGAGTGACGACACTACAAGATACGGCTCAATCCACACAATTGTGTGTTTTGTGTTGGTTCTAGTCAATTTCTTGGGTTTGTAGTGTCTATAGAGGGGATTCGACTCGATCCATTAAAGGTTCAGGCAATTCTCGATTTGCCTCCACCTTCAAATCTTTTATAGTTACAGAGACTTCAAGGGAAGGCAAACTTTCTGAGGAGATTCAATCCTAATTACACTGAGATGGCTAAAGGTTTTACACGTCTTTTGAGAAAGGAGATACCCTTCAATTGGGATCAGGTTGTGCAAGCTTCCTTTGATGCTCTTAAAGATACCTTGATTAGAGCTTCATTAATGTATTCTCCAAAATATCAAAATGACTATTACCTGTATCTCGCCACTGCAGATACAACAATTGGTATTGTTTTCATCCAGGAAGAAAATGGGATTGAACATCCAATTTATTATTTGAGCTAAAATCTCAACAATACAAAAAGTAAGTACTCTTATGTTGAAAAACTAGCTTTGGTAACTATGCAAGTTGTTCAAATATTTCGCCACTACATCCTGCTACGGAAAACAACTGTCATTTTAGATTGCAACCCTATGACATACATTTTGTCACGTCAATTGCTAGGGGGGGAAAATACTAAAAATGGATAGTCATTCTGTAGGAGTTTGATTTGGAATTCATCAAGTCCAAATCAAAGAAATCTCTAGTTTTCGCACAGTTACTTTGCGAACTTACCTCGACCTCCACTGATTCAACATATGAACCTTCAATTCTAGATGAGTCTCTGTTTCTGATATCATCATCTGACACATGGTATGGAGATATATTGATCTATCTCCAGATGCAAACTTTCCGGCTTGATACCTCTCGCTCGCAACAACAACGTATTCGATACCAATCCAAATATTATCTGATCATTCATGACACTCTTTACCGTCGGTATCGATATGGTTTTATGGAGGTGCCTCACACATGAGGAAGCCGAGAAAGCATTGAATGATTGCCATTCGAGTGATTGTGATGGATGCTTATCTAGATATGCAACCGTGCAAAGAAGTCTCCATGCTGGTTACTTCTGGCCAACTATATTCAAATATTGTATTATTGTTGTCAAGAGCTATCACGCATGCCAGAAATATGACCGAAAAAACAGATTACCACCTACACCATTGCATCCAATTATTGTTGTTGGCTCATTTGCCAAATGGGGAATTGACTTTATGACATGTAAGCCCACCTCGGCTGGGGGGCATGGGTATATTATAGTCGCTATTGACTATTTTACCAAATGGGTCGAGGCGATGCCAACATTGAACAATAGTGGTGAAACAACTGCTCTTTTCTTTTCTAACGATGTGGTTGCCTGGTTTGGTATACCACAAGCCATAGTTACAGATCATAGGTCGCATTTTCGCAATCACATGATGATTGAGTTGACTACTAAGTTAGGATTGTCAAATGATAGTTCTACCCCTTATTACCCACAAGTGAATGGACAAGTTGAGGCCATCAAAAAAGTCTTGAAGTGGATGTTGCAGAGAATGATAGGGTTTCATAAGAGAAACTAGCACTTAATCCTGTACTCTGCCTTATGGGAATATCGAACCTCGATGAGAAATACAACTAGATTCACACCCTTTCAGTCGGTGTATGGTTTGGAAGCAATTTTACCGATACAATGCGAAATTTCATCACTCAAACTCGTGATTGACCTGTTACCCAACACTTCTAAAGAAGAAGCGTGTTTCTTGGAATTAATCCATCTTGATAAAACCGTCGTGATTCCGCATTGGCTAATGAAGTGCATAAGAAATGAATCAAGGTGCAATATGATAGAAATGTCAAGCCTCATATCTTCTCAGAGGAGACTTGGTCTTACTTTATGATCAGGAAGCTAATAAAATTGGAGCAGGGAAATTCGAACCAATGTGGATGGGTCCTTATATTGTCAAGTGTGTTCTAGCAAAAGGTGCCTACGAGTTAGTAGATTATGATGGGATTCCATTGTCGCAGCCCCGTAACAAGTTGTACCTAAAACGTTACTATGCTAGACTAAGTGTAGTAAAATTCATTGTATATATGCTTTCATTACATGTTTGTTGTATGTATCTTTCAGAGATTTTTATCTGGTTAGTAATCTGCTTTGCATTTGTTGCTAATGTCAGAGTCTTTGGAACCTTTTGTTGGTTACACCGATGGTGCTAGTCGTAGTACGCAGAACTTATCTTCTGGAGCATGGGCTATTTTCGCTCCAAGTGGTGAGTTAGTGAGTTTTCAAGGGATTTGTATTAGTCAATTGATGAACAAAATCGCTGAGTATAGCGCGTTGATTAAACTACTCTTTGATGCCATTTCACTTGGCATTAGCCTAATCATCATTAGGTTGGACTCGCAACTCATTGTATTACAACTAACAAACATTTATATTGTCCGAAATCCAACAATTTTTTGTATGTTACTTAGAGTTCGTATTTTGGAAAGACATTTTGAACACATTCAACATCAACATATTTCCAGAAATATTAACACATTAACTGATTCTCTAGTGAATTATGAGTTAAATAGACATTTGCGACATATGTAAAAGTAATATCTCCAATTCACATCATTAGTTGAATAGGATTGCATACAACCATAGAAAACTCTAAAAGTAAAATAGATAGGTGTTTTAAAAGTTTTTACAAAATTTGTGTCTAAGACACGTTTGTTCATCTAACCCAAAAAACTCAAAATGCATGCAAATTATCCTAAGTAGATCTAGTGGTGCTCATGGTCATAGATCACAACCTGAGCTATCATGCGTAAACGCCTTGCCCAGTGGCTAGGAACATCAATAGTGTGGTGCTGCAGCCTCATAGGTAACTCCTCGATCCAAACATCCAGAATACTAAGGGTTAATCCCTTTATGTGATCCTGCAACTCTGCTAAAGTCTTGGCCAAATCCAAGTCCTGGAGAATTGCTCTCCCAATGTTTCTCTGCACTGGACCACCTGCAACCTGTTGGTGTCCCACAGGTTGAACAGTACCCACATTTGCATGCATAAGAGTAATTTTAGTTTAGTCTTGGAAACATTAAAAAAAAAAAACATGTAGAAACTTGAAAAATCAAAAAACAATTTTGGTCAAACAACTTACCCATAGCACCCCATTTTTCTCCAACTGGTAGAATCAAATCTGGATCTCCATGAAAATCCATACCTGGGTATGGATGCTCCTCGATGATAAGGTGTTTTCGCTCAAGCCAACTGAAAAATACAGTGGAAAAAATGATTGTTGACTGACCTACATGTCGAGCCATCGATTCGACCCACCTTTGCATACGTGGATCTCTAGGACCAGCTACACCCAGTGATACATGTTGTGGTTGCATCAATGGGATTCTCTCTAAGGTAAAAGTGATTAAGGTTGAACCATAGAAAAAATTATTTTTCTTACCACTTTTTACCCTGATCAGTTGTTCTTTCAGTGAGGAAAGAACAACCTCGCACCAGTTGAAAACTTTTGGCTCTAGACACCCCAATGCATAATGCATATAAGATCTGTTCACCAGATGTAGTGTCACACTGCTAGCCAATATTGTGATTATGAAGAGGATCATTCTCAAAGGAAAATAATCCACATCCCTGATGTTTATTTTCCCATCCTTGCTAGGTTGTGTACCTGGGCGACAAAACTGTCTAATAAAATCTCTCACCAATTCACCTCCACGGGAAAATCCAGAAAGTGAGATGGGGGCACCTCACCTTGACAATCCGGTAAGAAATTAAATATCATCAATGGTAATAGGGACCATCTTGTCCCTAATATGAAAAGCTTGATCTGTTGGATCCCATGCATGAACAAGGAACTACAGTAGTTCTATTTGTTGCCTCATTCCAGACAACTTGAAGTATTTGAGTAACCTATAGTTTTTTAGGCCCTTAACTATACCTGGATTGTTTAGGGCAACCATGTCTTGTTCTTCGCTCTCTCTTTCTCGCCATGTAATCGACATTCTAATTTGATGAAATCCTGAAACATAATCAAAAGCTTAATTAGGATCCTTTCCATGAAAAAAACAAGACAAATTTTGGAGCAAATAACTAAATCAAACTTGGGAAACTCACCCAACATAGCCTAGGCACAAAGACAATGAGCTGCAAAACATGCAGGCTTCTATCTGGTTGCTCTTCAGCATAGTTTTCAATGTGAAAGCCTACGCTGATCCCAGAGACAAAAAATGAAACCCCAGGGGCCCCAAAAAACCCTAAAATTTGCATGAAATGACAAAATAATGATCTAAAAATAAAGAAGAGAGGTTTAGCTCCTACCTAGTCTGGATGGCTCGAGAAATGGTCTATAAAATCTCTCGCAATCAGCTGATGAAGTTCAAGGTAAAAAGCTAGCTCAAAGCACAAAACTGAATGGTAAGTTCCAAATGGTAAAATTTCATGGTAAAAAATTGTTTTATGTTTATTTCATGTTCATTAATCGAGTAAACATTAGTATTTACCTATTTTTTCCTATGAAATAGGTATTTTTAATCCATTTGGTGGTGTTTTGAGCAAGTTTTGCAACTGACTTACAGAATTCAACGTGCTCGATTGTAAATTGTACCTTTGACCACAAAGCACACTTTTATCTCTTTTTTGAGCTCTATTAAAAATGAAAAAGGAACCCCCTTGGAGTCCTCTTTAAGCTCTTTTCAGAGTCTCTAAACATGAAAAGGTTTCCGAGCACTTGTCCTTTCCAACTCGTTAACGGATTGGAAATGATATCTCTCTTGTATTATTTTACGCTTTTTCGGGATTGAGAGATTAATTTACGAAAAAGAACTTGCGGAGTTTTCTTTTTGCAACTTCTAAAACTCTCTAAACATGAAAAGGATTGAGTTATATTTGTCGTTAAACTCGTTAAAACATCAAATAGTGACAAACTTGTCCATCTAGACAAGACCGAGTTTCACCTTTGCTAAACTCGTTAAAACATCAAATAGTGATGGATTCACCCGAAGTGTGAAATTATACAACAAGCATATGTTATCCTCCTCAAGCTTGATAAAAATAAAAAGGTATTGGTCAGTAATGACTGGGGAAAATGGGAAAAAGGGGAAAACCATTTTATGGTAGTAGGTCACTCTTGAACATGACACTTTCACTCCATCACTGTGACTCTCTCGGTTGGGTTATTAGCTTGATGGTTATCATACCGTTGGTCTATCATACCATCCATCACATTGTTTTGGGTCAGTTCTACGAATTCATTTCAGTGTCGCTGACATGTTCAAGAGAAGTCATTCAGTCAAAATTCATCCTTTGCAATACCATTGACCTTCATTTTCATGACCACCATTCCTGAACCATGTGTCTTCAATCAAATTCCATCTCTAAAATCACTACACTCGTTTCATTTCGTTGATGTGGGATACATCAAGGCCCTCCTGTGACGAGTCTCTTCTTATTGACATCAACACATTATCCAAGAAGTTGACTTAGAAACACCCTTCTAGTACATTGAGGCTTGCGTGCATCAATGGAAGGTTTCTCGCTTCTGGCAATAGGCATACATCAATGCCCTTCGACTGAAAGACTTTGTATGGCATTCGACATCAAATCATCCATTCACACCATGCACAATGTATTGCAACACCTTGAGGATCATTATCATTATCGGTGATTTCTCTCACATCTGTTAACTACTTACATCATTGGCTGGTAATCAGATGGTGTCTTCCCATGTTCGACTTCAAATCATATATTCACATGGTTAGTCTCGTACTTGAGCGAACGATTGAACAAGATAGAAGACCCCAAATCTAGTTTCATCCATCCAGGTTGCGATTTCAGGAGTACTAGATCATATGTATAATGGCTTTATATTGATGGTCATTATGATCATGGGTCTATATCTATAAATGACTATTTATGTACATGTAATGAATGTTTATAATTTGAGAATGGGTATGCCTTTTCTCAACAATTCATCTAAAATCAAATATCATGATATATGTATTATAATTGATGTAGGTACAGCCGCGTAGGTACCATATGGAGGCGCCTCAGGTACTGCAACCTATGGATTACCTAGAGCTAGGTTAAGGAGACGTGGGAGGTTGCTTGAAGATCTAACAGGATGATAGGGATGGGGGGTTTTTGTGTTTGTAGCCTCAGGGTTAGGGTGGAAGCAGGCAAATGAAAAATTAGTAGTAGACGGTAACTACGGAGGCGAGGGTGGAACCGGCCAGATCGGAGGAGGCTCGGAGAAGGTCATGGTGGAGCAAGAGGGTCCTGAGATCGAGGGTAGACTAGCAATGGTAGTCGTTAGATCGTAGCAGAAGGGAAGGAGGTCATCCGCAGCGGAGCGAGGAGTTTCCCAGATATTAAGGTTCTCCAACAGGTCCTCCAAATAATCTACTAGGTCTAGCTCCATGCCTATTCCGAATAGTTCTCCTCCAGCTGCCTTTAGGACTATTGTAACCATCGCCACGATAGGATGTCAGAAATCGGTGAGTATGTAGTAAGTAGGGTGGAGAATGGGGTAACAATATTATTACGGATGGCTTGGAGGGGTTATGACAATTGCTGTGGTGAAGGTAGCCAGTTGAAGCAGAAAACGAGGGTTAAGCTAGGAATGGTGTGGGTAGGGTGTAGTCATGTCGCTCTGTTGCAATAAGCCCTAACCCTTTTCAGACAAGCGTGATAGCTCCATCGCATCCCAGTTTTTCCTCCAGTTCACATTATAGGTGGAGTTGTTTCCTAGATGTTAGTTCTATAAACAGATAAACTATTACTTATCATTCCAATACCAAGCGTGTTTCCCTACAATTGTTCACACATTTCAGTCACATGCTCCAAATATCAAGACATTGTGTCTATTAATTTTAATTATCCTTTACCAATACTAACAACCATATCATAGTCTACAATAAACTCACAATATTTTATGCTCTTGACATGCGAAAAATCCAAAATACTAGAAATACAAAGAAATATAGGCTCCCAAAGCACAAAATTATCACATGAAATGAGAAAAATTTCAAAGTATTTTATTGTTCAGAAACATATTCAATGTTCACTTGCCTCTTTGAGGGGGTAACCTTCAATAGAGTAGAGCTCAATTATAATAAGACTCGATGATATTTCCCTTACTAACTAAGACTATTTATAGCTAAATGACATCCAAAACACTTACTACTAGTGGTCCCTTGCATAGCATGGGTTAGCCACTTTATTTATTAACTATGGCCCACTTACAACTAACTGTGGTCCCTTTTCTCTAATGCGGGTCAACCAGTTATAATTATTAATATAGGCTTTATTGGCTCTCTAACTAACTATGACTTTGACTTGGTCCATTGGGCTTATTACATAAATAAAGGGGTTAGGGTTGGACCCTTACATGCCCTCCCCCATCAAAATAAGCCTTGCCCTCAAGGATGAAGTTACAGAAACTATTGAAGAATAGTGGCTAGTTCCCAGATCACATCTTCTGGAGAGCTGTATTTCTACTTAATGAGGACTTCCTGGATCATGTGGTCATGGAGATTTCTTTCACAAGTATCGAGAGCCTGTTTTGGTCAAAGCCAAACTGAGACTTCCTCATCTAATTCAGGTAGGATTATTTTCACTCTACGATTGTTCCCCACCACTTTCTTGAGGCATGATACATGGAAGATCGGATGGATTTTTGAAGTAGGTGGCAAGGCTAGTTTGTAGGCCATTTATCCTATGTGATGAAGTATCTGATAACGTCCATAAAATTTTGGTGCTATTTTCTGCCATCCCTTTTCTTTGATAGGTGTTTCCTTATATTGTTGGAGTCGCAAGAATACATGATCACCTTCTTGAAATGACTGCTAAGAACGATGTTGGTCTTCTTGTTGCTTCATTCAGTTTTGAGCTTGATGTAGATTATCTTTGAGATGAGTTATCATGGTGATATGGTTCTATAGTAGTTGATCAACTGCTTGTACTTTAGAACATCCAGGGATATAAGAAATAGGTGAAGGTGGGAGTTGGCCATACACTGCCTCATATGGAGTCATCTTGGTGGCTTCATGATAGTTAGTATTATACCACCATTCAGCTAAAGGTAGCCATTGTACCCATTGATGTTGCTTTTCTGAAGTGAAGCACCTTAGATATGTCTCCAAACATTTGTTGACTGCTTTTGTTTGATCATTGGTTTGGGGATGATAGGAAGTACTTAGTTGGAGTTGTGTGCCTTGTAGCTTGAAAATTTCTTTCCAAAATCTATTGGTGAAAGTGGGGTTACGATCAGACACATTGGAAGTTGGCATGCCATTTAGTTTGAAGAGCTGGTCCAAGAAAACTTGAGCCACCAAAGTGGGGGTAAATAGGTGTGGCAGAGCACAAAAATAAGAATACCTAGAAAGTCTCTCCACAACCACCATGATGACTGATTTGTTTCCTGAATTTGGGATACCAATGATGAAATCCATGGAAACATCCATCTAGACAAAGGCAGGGAGTGGAAATGGTTGTAAGGTTCGTCTTAACTTGATTATTTCCCCTTTGTTGCATTGGCACACATCACATTCAACTACAAAAGTAGGAATGTCATTTTTCATGCAAGTCCAAAAGAAATAAATATGTGTGTGAGCATAAGTCTTCTGAAAGCTTGAATGTCCTACAATTGGAGATGAGTGTAGCTCGTCCAAGATGTGGGTTTTGAGGGTGGATGTCGGTGATATAACTACTCGATCCTTGTAGCAAAGAATCTCATCGTCCCAAAAGTAGTCGACTAAGGAATTATGATCTTCTCTCAAGTTATTAATGTGTTTGGAAAGAGAGGGGTGGGAGAGCCATTCCTTGCGGGCCTCTTCAATCCAATCTAGTATGGGTAGAGAGATTGATAGTAGGGTGCTCTCATCCTCAAATTGGTGCGATAAAGCATCAACTACTACATTTTCATGCCCTTTCTTGTAAATTATCTCATAATGATATCCCAAAATTCTGGTCAGCCATTTATTTTGTTGTGGCAATGATAAATGATGCTCCAAAAAATATTTTAGGCTTTGATGGTCCGTGTAGATTTGGAAACATCGCCCCAACAAGTATGGCCACCAGGTGTCTACTGCATGTAAGACATCCATCATTTCTTTCTCATAAGTAGATTGACCCAGATGTTTTCCATTGATTTGTTGGTTGGTGAAAGCCAATGGTTTACCTTCCAACATTAAGACAATGACAATACCAATATTAGAAGCGTCACATTCAATCACAAAAGATTTGGTGAAGCCTGGTAGGGCCAATAGAAAAGTGGAGCACATGACCTATTTGAGATCCAAGAAGGCCTATTGAGCTGCATCAGTCGAAATAAATGATTTTTTCCTGAGAAGATTAGTGAGGGGTCTAGAAATGCGGCCATAATTCCAGATAAATTTGCAATAGTAGCCAGTGAGACCCAATAATTCCCTCAAAATCTTCAAGGTTTTTGGTTGGGGCCAGTCTTGCATTGACTAAATATTTTTCGAATCAACCCTCACTCCTTCATGACCCACATTGTGTCCCAAATACTCAACTTATTCCATGCCAAAATAGAACTTCGATAATTTTACAAATAATTTGTGATCTCAGAGCAATTGAAATATATGTTCTACACGCTGAAGATGTTTGTCCCAGATTATGCTATAGATGAGAATGTCATCGAAGAAGACCATGAAATTTTTTTGGAGATATGGTTTCAGTAGGTGGTTCATGAGGCTTTGAAAAGTAGATGAGCATTACAAATATCAAATACCATGGCCAAGAATTAATAATTACCTTCATGATTTCAGAAGGCAGTTTTGGGAATGTCTACTTCCTTCATACGTATTTGGTGATATCCCGAGTGAAGTTCTAGCTTGGTAAAGGATTGAGTACCATGCATTTCATTAAGAAGATCATCAACAACCAAAATAGGAAATTTTTCCTTGATAGTGAGCTTGTTGAAGGCCTGAAAGTCCAAACACATGCGCCATTATCCATATTTCTTTAGAACCATTACCATTGAAGATGAATAAGGGTTGATTCTGGGACGAATGAAACCCACTTCGAGGAGTTCCTTGATGATTTTTTCAATTTCATTATTTTGGGAACAAGGATATCGATATGGGTAGACATTAGGCAGTTGGGCTCCTGAGACCAAAGGGATTCTATGAGCATGTTCAGCTCTAGAGGGTAGAAGCTCTTTAGGTTTGTCAAAGACCCACTGGTGACGATCTAAGACCTGTTACATCTCAGGATGAATATGAGGAGTAGTGGATTCAATGGCCTGGATGGAAATACATTGGGTGACTACTCCATGATGACCCTTTTTTGAAAGCTTCCCCATTCAATGCGAGTTGGTGATAGTAGGAGCACCTACCTAGAGTCCCCTTAATGTATGAATATGGTCATTCTGCTTAAAACTCATATATAACTCTTGGAAATCCATTATGATAGGGTCCAGTGTGCGAAGCCATTCAACACTCAGGACAATGTCACAACCACCCATTTCAATAGAAAACATGTGGGTCTTTAGGTGATAGTATCCCATCTGAAGCTTAATATTTTCATAGTGGCCTTCACATTCCATGGTCCCACAATTAGCGATAAGGACTTGGAAATTAGATACCACCTACACAAAATAATTAATAGCTTCTGCAACTCTTTTATGACTAAAGTTATGATTTTGAGAGTCTGAGGCGAAGAACTCCCAGGCAAGGCATGTAGTGAGATAACTGGCTCATCTGGCGTAGCTGTGAGATTATTGTCACTTTGGGTTTCTCGGAATTTTTCCTCTGGCACCTTAAGGGATGTAGCTTCCTCTGCTGAGTTGTTATCAATAACATCAATTTGAAAGAATTTTGTTTCCTTGCATTTATGTCGAGGGGAGTACTTGTCATCACAGTAGTAGCACAATCCTTGTTTTCTTCTTTCAACCATTTCTGCTGGTGACACCTTTTGAACCTTAAGTGTTTGGGTGGGGCCCTGAGCCTGGGTGGAATGTGCCTTGGAAATAAAATTTGGATGATTAAACCGGGAATTGAAGGCAGTTTCCACATCTAAGGCCTTGCCACATGTGTCCAACCAAGTAGCTGGGTGGTGCATCCAGACATGGGCTTGGATGGCTTCTTTTAGGCCATTGATTAAACACTCCAAGTAGAAGTCATCTCCTAGACCATTAGTTCTGATGGCCAACTGCTCAAAGGCTGCAATGTAGTCCTTTACTATCCCTGTTTGCTGGAGCTTAGTGAGACAACCCAAAAAATTAGATTTCTGGTCAAATCAATCACATAGGGATTTTGAGAACATGTTCCAGGTTACTCTCCCTGGATAACATTTCTTATGCCACTGCCACCATTGCCATATCTCTTGGTCTAAGTGAAGGGTTCCCACATGTAGTTTAGTTTCATCTTTGCAAATATCATTAAGGGAGAGATACTATTCCATTTGTGCTACCCATACTGCAGGGTTAGAGACATTAGATTTGTAAATTTCCATCTTGGGTGTCCAGTGGTTGGAATTTTGGTGATTTCCATAGAAGTGAATGTGATGGCTAGATTCTCCTTCTATGTGTGCATCAACACTAGGATCCTCCCAATGATACTATTTTATAACTTCTGTTAGTCGTGAGAGTTGTTTGTTAATATTGTCCATATTCTCCTAGAATTCTTAAAACCTTTTTTCAAGATGTCTGACACTCTCAGAATCCATAACTTGAGATATGGTACCTAACATTCACCAATTTAGTCAATTACTTAAGGGTAGTCTTATTGGAAAGAGGGTGAGCTCAGGAGTCTAATGGCGTGGGTCACTTGTAGTCACGCCAGAAAATTTTTGGGACTGCTATAAAAGTGGGGGCTTACAAGTGAATGGTACCACTATGACCAACTCGTTGTCCCGAAGCTTATGGGCTAAGTCTCCTACAACGTCTTAGGATGGTCTCAAACTCATTATTTATTTATTTATTTAGATTTTATTTTTTTACTCCGAAAGGATTTTTACTCCCTGCTGATCAATACTACAGTAGTTGTATTCTAGAAAGCTTGATATTGCCCAATGTCCTATGAAAATCAGTCATCGACTGTAGTAACAAAAAATCCAAGGTCTTCATCCCGCCAAATGTGCTACGACAATATAATTTGGACTATGGTGGCCAAAACTCTCATTGCACAAACAATTTGATCTGCACTGTGAAAACACCAACTGCTAAATCTGAGTTGTACAGAGGTGACAGAACCCTAACTATTAGATCTAATATTGAATATAAGGGAGAGGGCGATCTTTAGATAGTAGAGGGAACTATGGTCACAAAGGAGTGCCAGGTGCTACATATCACAATATATGCAGGGGTCCAACAATAGTGCTCGACCCAATATTTCAGGACACTAACTAAGGAGCATCGATCGCACCCTTAGTCGTACTACCCAACTACTCTATTGTATGTGTGAGTAACCTCACCGAGTGTTGTTATTAGTGTACTGTAACAACAAGATGACTGACAAATTATCTAAGGTTGGGTTTCAGGCGAGTCTAGTGGGCTTTTGATATACTCGAGGGTACGTGGAAGTGCATTCTATGCGTAGTTATCTCTAATGCACTATTACTCGAAGGGGCACCCATAGGGGTTACATGAGAGTCCAACAAGCGTGACCACCTCTTGTAGTTCCTACATGCATGCCTCCCCAAATCTGTAGTTTTATGCACTCAACGATAGATCCCATGGTTTAAAGATGTCGGAACCCATCTCTACCCTAAAAAACAATTCTGAGAAAATTGGAGGTACAATTGCCCTTGGAAAGTGCTACGATACCACTTTTTATGCTCTTGACCTACGAGAAATCCAAAATACCAGAAATATGAAGAAATATATCCCATAACATAGAATAATCACATGAAATGAGAGAAATTGCAAAGTATTTTATAATTCAGAAATAGATTCAACGTTCACTTGTCTCTTCGAGGGGGCAACCTCTAGCAGAGTTGAGCTCAATTACAATAAGACTCGATGATATTTCCCTTACTAACTAAGACTATTTGTAGCTAAATTACATCCAAAATCGTAACTACTAGTGGTCCCTTGCATAACATGGGTTAACCACTTTATTTATTAACTATGACCCGTTTACAACTAACTATGGTCCCTTTTCGCTAATGCGGGTCAACCGCTTACAATTATTAATACATGATTTATTGACTCTCTAACTAACTATGAATCTGACTTGGTGCATTGGGCTTATTACATAAATAAAGGGGTTAGAGTTGGACCCTAACAAAATCATAGTCATAATACTAAAACTAGCACCCACTTGCACTCAAGTGCATATCAACTATCTCAACACATATTGTGTTAGTACAATTGTATTAAAACAAGAGAATTCCTTCATACAATATTATAAGCAAATACTCATATCATGCACTTAATCAAGCATTCAAAAAACCTATAAACATACCCTCTTATGGTCCACAGTATGGTAGTGGGAGGAAACTACTATAATGGCTTGATCTCCAATGTCCAATTATGGAAATGGGATCTCCAAAGATCTACTAAATTTAACCAAACTTGCCACAAATTGATTTTCATTTCTCATAAATTTTGAATGAGATTAAATAAAAAACATTGCACTTATTCCACTTGTAACATACTAACTAAAAACATGCCACATAATCATGCCACTTTTCCATTTCCTTACATGCAACTTTTCAAATTCCTTGCATGAAACCTTTCAAATTACTTACATGAAACTCTTCAAATTCTTTGCATGAAAATAGGAATAGATCATATACAACCATATTATCATACTACAATACTTTTCCATCCAAAAAATAACATTTTCTTCAAACAATTACTATATTATTACATTTGCATGTAAGCATTTCTTCAAACACTTTACATGCAAACTAATATAGCAAACTCTTTGCACACAAGTAAGAATATATCATACACATAGATACTATTACACATCAATATTATTCCCAACCACAAACAACATATTCATTGGGGCATTTTATCAAACAATTTGTATGCAATTAATCATTGCACCATTTAAGCATTTCATCAAACACTTTATATGCAAGCTAATATAGTGAGTGATTCAATGGATATATCCTAAGTTGTAGAAGTACAAATTATGGAAACTTAACCATAGGATCTATGGGAGTCTTCCTCACTATGGTTCAAGTTTCAACTTCTGAAATTTCATAGATGAAAAGTTATAACAAAAATACCAACACAATCCTATTTGGCGCACAATTCTAGGAGCCTTCAGGAAGCTCGACTTCCATTGGACATATTTCATAAAATATAGTGACTAAATGTATGAAATGTTTATCACAATATCAATGGGATTTCCCCTCATTGTGGAAATTTTCAGCTCCTGAGATTTCCCAGAAGAAAAGTTATAGTAGAAATTTCAACCTAACCTGTTTGAGGCTTTATTTTAGGATGATTCACAAGGCTCAACTTACTCTACTCCTATCTCCTAAAATATTGCGACCCAAAATCTTAAATTTCTACCACATGATCAGTGGGATTTCCCCTCAATGTGGACAAATTTTCAGCTTCTGAAGCATACATAAGATAAGTTATTACAGAAATACCAACATGACTTGTTTAAAGGTGCATTCAGGAAGGTCATCTTCTTCAGATCATAATTTCTAAAATATTGTGAACCAATACCTGAAATTTTAACTACATTTTTAGTTGGATTTACTCTCAAAGTGGAAAAATTTTAAGCTTCTAAAACTCTACAAAATAAAATATATAACAAAAAATGAAATCGATTACACTCATTTGTCCCTTTGTTCTTCATTTCATCTATGATATAGCCCATCCAGTCCAAGTGTTTGAACCTGAAAGCTCTGATACCACTCTATAACAACCTGACCCCACATTTACCCACTTTAACATACTTACCAGGGTATATATGAGCTGAGAGTTACTATGCATGACCCAAATCCCAAGGTGCAGTTATGAAAACGGGGTCTAACTTTCCAGCACATGCTATTCATTTTTACAAACACTTTGCGTACATAGTATTGGTAAGTCATGGATGCATAGTTTGGTTATTATTTACATTAGTTTCATCAGATGTTAATTTTCTTCTTTTCCTTTCATTTTTCCTTCAATTTCCCTATCATGCAAATATGTGACCTTTGACCTCCCTTTTGTCCTATTTTCCCTTACTTTCATAAATAAAATGTCAATTAATGCCTCTTTGCCTTTGCCAATGCCTTTGCAAATTTCCATAGCCCTTAATTAACTAGAAGTGACACCCACTAGGGTGTTTTTCCCACCATTTAGCTTGGAATACGTGTCCCATGACCTTGGTCTTATATTTTTTACATGGAAATTCAACCAAGGGTTGTTACAACTTGTTTATAAGTTAGCTAGGGGTCAATTATTATAGAAGCCATCCCCGCTATTCCAGAAGGACCTCTCACACTAGGTAAGCCTTTGGAGCCAGTTTTTTTTCCCACCTAAGAGTGTTCTCTGTAAGTTGACACACAATCCTAATGCATGGGTTTCCCAACACTATGTATTGTTGAGGTTTTATCTTAAGCACCCCATGTCATCTCTTCTTTGGAGGTTTTACAAAGTTGTCCTACACAACACAAAGCATAGTTAACTTCCATAAGAAGGGTTGATACTTTGAAGTTGAGTTTGATTGTGTTTGACATTTATTCCCGTCGATGTAGGTTGTCTCATCAGGTTACATTCTAGATATTAGTAGGCATCTACAGTTGTGATGTGTTTTGTACCCTTGTAGATAAAGGGTATTCTACTTGTTTTATGGTTGCATGGTGCTGGAAAGATCTTAGTTCGATAGCACTAACAAATTCAAGTACAATTCTTCAAGCCTTTGGTGTACATACTTTTATCCCTCAGTGCATTCTTCCTTCATTTTCCATCAAGCTAGGAAGGAAAATTGTGACTGTACATGTTGAAGTTTTTGAAGCACATTGTACTAAAATTTGCTCCTTGGTTGTAGCTAATTTTATGCCATGATTGTTGTCATGGCATTAGTATTTCATTTTCTTTATTTTTCTCGTGAAGGAAAGATTGTCATGATCGATCAACTTGAATATTGTGTGTTTATGACCAAGTATGTGAAAATTTCATTTATCAGAGCAACTGGAAATTATTTTTCTAATTGTTAATTTAACAATTCATTTGTTGTTTGCTAGATCAAATATTAAATAACTCACACTGTGATTTTCACAAATAAAAAACCGTGGAAGAAAATAGCACTAGAAACTGAGAAAATATAGCACACACACACACACACACACATGTAAAAGTGACAATTATTTTTGGACAATTGTCCCTGGAAAAACCCAAATTGGAAAAATTGGTGCAACAATTGAGGGTTTTATTATTATGCAGAAATGAGAAATTCTAAGTACAATAATATGGATGAAAAAATTTAGCAATCTTATAGAGGAAATACTAGAAAAAATACTAGAGGGAAATTAACCTCACTCCATGAAAATTTTGGCATTGAACTGCTTCTTAAAAGAAATCCATCCAACTAGGCCTACATAGGCTCTGCGTCAACCTGAAACTACTTGCAGCAAATGCTTCCTGAATTGACTACTGGTATATCCATCCTTCTTGCTATTGAATGGGAAAACATCTCTCTGACACTCTACAACCTTTGCCTGGCCTCTAGAACTGAAAAAGTCTTCCTTCCCAGCAAATCAAACTTCCTTCTTGAGGCTTTGTGCTGCCTCTGTGCATCCTCCTAGAGTAATCTCGGCCTCTCTGAAAATGCACTCGCTGAATCTGGAAAACATCCTCCATCCTCACTGTCCCTGCCCCACTGTCCTTGCCCCTCACTGTCTCTGCTTCAATCTCTGTCTCTCTGAAAACGGATGTTTCTCTCTGGAAATCAATATTCCAAGGAAATTGAACTACTAAAGTGTATTCTCCAAGTGCCCATCAAATTCTTCTTATAATCCTATATTGGAGCACCAACGACCAAGATTAAATCTTAATCAAGGGATAACATCATCTTGAAGTCTATCCATGTGAGTTCTTAGACTATTCTCACTTTAACTTAATTAATTCTAATTAAATAATCAATTTTCCTAAGTTTATACATAGGAAACATTAAAAAGTAGGTTAATAATCTAATTAAGTTATCTCTAGGTGGAATTTTCAGAAATGATTTTGAGTTTTGGAGATCTCATGTATTCTAGCCTCTCCACCAGGTTTCATGACTAGAACACATCTGATGCTACAGAAACTAACAATCCCTCTTAGCGAGGACTATGTTCTTTCTAGTACTGCACATCCTGCCACAACACCCTATCTTTGTATCACCTCCTGTTACACTGTTGATGTCTGGCTGCTGCTTCCCACTAACTATTGCCCAACTCTAATGTTGCATTTGTGTTGTTGATGACATTGTTGTACTACTTCCAACTCTGCATCTGCACTACAGCTCCATCTCATTTGTTATTGTTGGAACTACAACTACTACAAATGAGGAGCATCCAAAATATTGAATCAATTGTGTTCAGTATGATGCATCTTTCTCCTGAGTCTCTGACTGCTACTAGCATATGCACTCTCATTGAAGAATCTACGATGTTTCCAACTCTACACTGAGCCATCGTCTCTGCTACCAACACTGCACTACACTCCTTAGTATCTAACCGCTACTATTATGCAACTATTGCGTTAGAATCTAATTACATCACTGACACTGATCCATCCTGCTACAGAATACTATGGGTCCCCATAGCCAGGTAATGATCCATGAGGTGGAAGCCTCAAGGACCCTACCCAAACACTATAGTTTTATGGGTCTACATCACCAAATCACCCCACCTCACTCCTCGAGTGTTAGGTCGCTATACTACTAGTGTAAGCCCTTCTTACTATTAGCACAATGCCCTTATTATACTGTTGTGCCCATGTAGTCCCCATATTGTTATTATTGTGCCCCATAGAAGCCCACTATTGTTATTATTATTCTCTTACATTATTATTGTTATGTCAGCTCTGATTATATTATGACCCCTTAGAGTCCTATATATAGAAAGGAGGTCTTGTCATTTGTATCATCCAAGAATTGTTCATTTGTGTAATGTAAAGGAGGTTTCCCCCTTGAAGAGGCTGATTTCCAAGGTTTTGATCTATCTTTTCTATATTTTTGTGAGCTGGTTTCATAACATTTGGTATTGGAGCTTTCGATTCTAGGGTTTCGCTGCTCCAAACAGGCAATCATGGAATTTTCGCTATAAATTTGTTTCCACGATGTTGCAAAAGCTGAAAAAAAAAACCATTTGAGCCTCAATCGTTCTAAACTTCGGGTCTAAATTTCAGATCTTGTCTCGCTATATTTTCCAAGATATGATCTGAGGAAGTTAGGTTTCTTGAAAACGCCAGAATTCCATCTCAAATAGGTGATCGTGGAATTTTTGCTATAATTGTTTTTCTACCTAGTTTCAGACTTTGAAATTAAAACCCATTTGAGCTGTAGTTTTGGTAAAGCTCAAGCCCACATTTCAGATCTTGGTTTGCTATATTTTCAGTGATACATCCAAGACATTTAAGGTTTCTTCAACCTTCCGAATTACATCCTAAATAGGTGACCTTGGGAAAATCATCATAACTTTCTCTCTGAGCATCAAATTGAAATTTCTTAAGAGGTTGTAGAGAGCATATGGACTGTAGTGTTCTTTGTAATGGTTTTAGGTACTAAGGTTCAAAACAGTGACATGTGGCACTTTGTACAAGTTTGCTCTTTTGAACTAGTCTATAATCAGGTCACTGTGGGAGATTTGGCATAAATCCTCCTTGGAGAATCCAATCTTGATTAGACTTGCGAGGTTAGAAAGAGGACTCAAAAGGATACTATAGGGCACAATTTTAGAGCTTGGAGATTTGAAATTATGGAGTTATAATCATTTGAATATCAAGCTCCTAAAATCAAGAAAAGGCAATATGAGGAAGTTTGATGGCAAGGATCCAGTAAATTGGATACTACAGATGGAGAAATATTTTGATCTACATGAGGTGCAACTATTACAAAAGGTATGTATTGCATCTTCATATTTAGAACCTGATCAATTTTTATGGTACAAAGGGGTTTGTTCTCATAAACCACTTGTTACGTGGTCAATTTTCACGGAGGAAATGATATCACATTATGAGGATACAAAAAGCAACACCTTCTTTAGCCAATTGATAAATCTCAAACAAAAATGGTCAATGGCAGAGCCTATTGAGGACTTTCAAAAATTGAATATAAGGGAATGCTATATTCTAGAGAAGCAGAGGATTGATGTCTCCATATGGACTTTAAAGGATAACATTCAACATGAGGTTCGTCTTTGGGAACCTGATTTATTGGAGAAGGCATTTAGGTTGGCAAGAAAAATTGAAAGTGAAATTATGGAAAAAAGGAATCCCACCACTCATGACTATAATTATGGAATTGTTTTTCCTCCTATCCTTCCACAACCTACAATTTTTACACCACAAGAATTGGAAGAAAAAAGAGAAAAAGGGCTTTGTTACAATTGTGATAGAAAATACACTAAAGGTCATAAGTGTACTAAGAAGAAATTATTTTACATAGATTATGAAGAGGAGGAAGAAAAGGATCAAAAACATCAAAATAAGAGGATATACACCAAGAACCAACCATAGAGAAGGAAGAAATGAATCCGACCATATCGTGTAAAGCATTGGAAAGAATCACCACTCCTCAAACTAGCAAGATAGAAGGACATATCAAGATGAAAAAGGTTCAAGAAGTGAAATATCACATCGAGAAAGAAGAAATGAATCCAACCATATCTTGTAATACATTGGCCGGAATTACCACTCCTCAAACTATCAATATAGAATGACATATCAAGAAGAAAAATGCTCAAGAAGTGAAAGATCATATTAAGCATCAAGAAATGAATCCGACCATATATTGTAATGCATTGGAAGAAATTACCGTTCCTCAAACTCTCAAGATAGAAGGACATATCAAGAAGAAAAAGATTCAAGCAGTGAAAGATCACATCGAGCATCAAAAACAAGTTCTCCAACTTTTAGAGGATAATGCCACTTTAGTGCGGAATCGAATGAAACAACAGGCAGATCAACATCGTAGTGAAAGAAGTTTTGGTGTAGGCAATTGGGTATTTTTACGACTACATCTAAAGCAAGCTATTTATGAGAAAGAAATGTTGGCAATACTACATGCACTTAAGAAATGGTGACCTTACCTAATGGGAAGACACTTCAAGGGAAAAATGGATCGTGATAATCTTGTTGGGTTATGACTTTGAAATCATCTACAAAAAAGGGAAGAAAAATGTGGTTGCAGATGCACTCTCAAGAAAGGATGAGGATGTGGAAGCATTGTTTTGTGCTATTTCTATTATCCAACCAGATTGGTTAAACAAAGTAAGGGATGAATGGAAGAAGGACGAAGAAGTGTGCCCACTCATTCAAAAGTTGCAGAAGATCCCAGTTCAAACAATATTGCCAGAACTTGACAAGGAAGGAAAAATCATATTGAAACCTGGAGCAGTCACAGAAACAAGAAGCCGACAGGTACGAAATCGATTGATTTCAGAGTATCTCATCAAGTAGAAGAACTTACCCTCTGAAAATTCCACATGGGAGGACAAGAATTTTATATAGAAGCATCAAGAACTACTCAAGCGTTGAGGACAACACCTTTTGAAGGAGAGGAGCATGTTAGGTCCCTATACTACTAGTGTAACCCCTTATTGTTATTAGTACAACCCCCTTATTATATTGTTGTGCCCATGTATTCCCCATATTGTTATTATTTTTCCCTTACATTATTATTGTTATGTCAGCTATGATTATATTATGACCCCTTAGACTCCTATATATAGAAAAGAGGTATTGTCATTTGTATCATCCAATAATTGTTCATTTGTGTAATGTAAAAGAGGTTTCCCCCTCAAAGAGGCTGATTTCTAAGGCATTGATCTATATTTTCTATCCTTTTGTGAACTGGTTTCATAACATGGAGGTATATATGTGAACATAACAAACTCTTCCTCTATCTTAGAGGAAATATTTTCTATTTCCGCTGAGGCTTCCTACTAGTCCCACTTCTCCTACTTGTCCTTCTTCCCAAGAGGACAGTAGGCACCATAGTGGGCAAACTCACCACACCTAGAGAAATTGACTTTTTATAGGTGTTTCTTCTTCTACTTCTACTCCTCCAGCTCTGACTAGGATCCTTTGATGCAAGGGACACATTCTCTTCTTCCTTCTCACTCTTCATGGGCTCGCTGCTACTACCGCTGATGGTGATATTTATTAGAGTTTGCCTCAAGTACTCTTGCTGTGGATCATCCCACATCCTATTCCAACCAGGAAAAGTGTCTCTGCCAAATATGCTTCAGATAAACTCTTTCCATTCCTTTGAGACACTTTTTAGTGCCATTCGTACAAGCTCTATGGTTGGGGGGTGCCTCCCCAACGACTGACAGTTGACCTTGAACCTCCTAAATCCGAGTGAGTAATGGATCTATGCCTTCACACTTATGCTTCTTGATGGTTCTAAGATTCTCTTAGAGAAAAGTCTTATGCTTCTCTGTCGTGGCGGAAAAAGTCGTTTGTGCGGACACAACTGACCTCCCTAGGAGTCTAAACTCTCTAGCGACAAACAAGACAAAATGGAGTAATTTTTCTCTAAATACACCTTTTAAAACATGAAAACTACAAGTGTTTAGGCTTACCTTATTCCAAAACGCTGTTGTTGTAGTCCGTCCTTGTCGATCCGGATGAGCTCCTCCTTCACATCAATTCCTGCAACCACAAACAATCAAACAATTACCAAGCACTTGCATTTCATATAATAAAACATATATCCAACATGCAGACCAAGGAACACATGAAATAACCCGTTAACACAAGCTATTGAGAAAAATAAACCAGTTTGTATTAATAACGAAACAAAGGAAACTCTTACAACCTGGCCTTGGTGTTGTGCAAGTTCCTCCCAGGGTCCATCAAGGGTTTTCCTCTACTTTGACAAAGCTCACCCACTTCCAAATAGAATCAAGCAAAGACAATCTCTCCTCACAAGGTTCTAAATGGGAGTCCTAATTCCTGCAGCATTTACCCAAAGAAAATGTATAGCTCCAACCTCCCCTCCCTCTGGCTCAATGTCTTTATTTATAGTGCTGTAAAGAGGTTATTCAGGTCCACCATCAATGGGATAATCCCCCTCTTTGGGTGGGATAGCTCCCTTATTGATGGGATAAGTTCCCCCTTAATAGAGATACATGAACCAACTGGAGGCGCATCCAAATCATCAAACCGACCTCTAGAAAGTTCTAGAAGTAACCACAAGTAACTTTTTTAAGATGAAACACGCGCATTTTGCCTTTTACAGAAGGACGCACCTGTCCCTTAACATACAGAGCGTCCAAGGACGCACCTTTTGTGAACATGGTCAGCGTCCCCGCAGGTGAGGCTAGAGAGAACCTGCGACCCCAGAGATAAACATATTTTTTACAAGACTTTCTCTCTTTTTTGAGTTTGAGATGGATAACAGAGGCATAAGACTTGCCTAAGAGGGTAGCATGACTGTTGATTTGAGCCATACTAACTGTAAGTAGTCAAGGTGACATTTTTTTAGTGTAACAGATTGCCCCCTAAAGTGCGAAGCCTGGAATAGATTAGGGTTTTGTAATTCTAGGAAGGGTGAAGCGCTTTATCATTTCAAGGATTGTCTTGTGGATGACCTGGTTGGAACCTGCAATTTTCAACACAAAATACATGTATAAGATTATATCATCACTGAGGTAGGCATTCCCATTCTCAGATTCAAAACTTTAACTAATGGACTAACTATTCTGATACAGGAATGATCTTGCAGTACATCATTTTTATAGACTTTTGTAGACACAGTATGGACGCAGCCATCTGTTTATGATTAGTCTACATAGATAATGAATACAAAACTCCTCGCAGCCTGGATGGTAGAAACTAGATCCAGGGTCTTCACTTCTACTTCCCGAATTGGTACGATTCTAGCCATGTGATTAAATGATTCGATGTCGAACATGTTAGAAACCACTTGATTACCAGTTGATGATGCAAACTATTAACAAGCGTGAGAGAAACCACCAGTAATGTCAATGGTTCTCAAAGTACCAAGCACAACCCGTGAAATGTGAATGGATGTCTTGATGTCGAACACTTCACGGAATCCTTTGATCGAAAATCAATGATGTAAACTGACGTCAAAGGCGAGAAACCTGCCATTGATGCATGCAGACTTCAAGGTGCTGTCGATTCCTAAGTCATCTTTCTAGATAATGTGTCGATGTCGATAGAAAGCGACCCGTTGCAGGCAAGCCCGTAACACGAAATCATTGTTCAAGTTGAAGAAATGTTGCTGTAAGGACTGACTCAGGGATGGTCAAATGGATGACAAGTATTTTGAAGATGAAAGTTTTGCTTGCAGACCTCTTGAACACATAACGACACGACAGATGGCTTGGTGACGAATAACTCAAAGTTAATCCCCGAAACCTGGTTAAAGACTTTCAAAGTGGTTTGGTCAACTGTGAGGTAAAAGATTTCCCAACCCAGGTGAATGAAAAGTGTCGTGTTCAAGAGTGGTAATAAAGTTTCTTTTGAGATAAAAGGTAACAAATAGGCTCATTCTTCTCTCTTTTCCCCCACCATTTCTGGCAAGTACCTCTTTATTTTTAACAAGCTTGAGGAGGATAACATATGCTTGATTATAAGCTCATCCTTCGGACAAGTCCAACCTAGTTTAAATTCGAACCCTAGGAAGGAGTGGTTCGTTCCTGTTTGTAATTGAACAGGTCCTTTACTGTAAAAGTTTAACGAGCCCAGTATAGGAGAAACTCGGCATTTTTCAATTTTAGAGAGTCTGAAAAACTTAAGGAAACTCCACGTTGAACTTTTTCGTAAATTTGTGTCCCTCAAGCCTGAAAAAGTATAAAATAATACCTGGGGGAACCGCTTGATCTTGCGACCAAGGAGTACTTTCATAATAGTGTCGTCGACCTGAAAAGTAAAAAGCGATCAAGGACACATCGTTTTATTTCCTTATCGAGTTTGAAACGACAAAAACCCGGCAATCTTTTCCTGATTTTACGGTCAGAAAAGAGCTAAAAGGGGACCGTCTTTTAATTCCATTTTAACGAGTGTAAAAGAAACACTCGGCAATCTTTTCATGTTTTAGGAGTCAGAAAAGGGCTTAAAAGATAACTCCAAGGTTTCACTTTTTCGTAAATTTTAACGAGTTCGAAAAAGGGATAAAAATGTACTCATGGTTTTCACTTTTTCGTAAGTTTTAATGAGTTCGAAAAAATGATAAAAATGTACTCATATGGCCGACTTTCAATTTAATTTACGAGCAGGAAAAGACGGAAAGAACTCGGCATTTTCATTTGTTTTACGAGAATGAAAAATAGCAAAATAATCTTGGTATTTTCATGAGTTTAACGAGTCTTGAAAATAACTGAAATTGACTCGAGCTAGGTTTCATTTTTACAAAAGCTTGAAACAGAGTAAAACTATGCTTCATAGTAGTTTCATTTTTACACAAGCTTGAAACAGAGAGAAAACTGTGCTTGATGCCCCCTAAGCGTAACTGCTAGAGCGCATGCCCCTCAACTTCATTTCATTCAACTAAGCACAAGCTGGATGGAATGAAGGTTCATGAACGAGATCGTTTGAAAGACTCGACCTAAAACTGTAAGAAAATTATGCAAAAAACTGAAATAACTAACCTAAATATACAACTTAACATCTACGAGATCTAGTCAAACTCTCGACTCAAGTAGAGGAGGATTTGTTTCATTTTTTAACGAGCTTGACACAGGAAAAGAACTATGCTCGGATTCGGTTTCATGTTTATGCAAGCTTGAAACGAAAAACTATGCTTGTTATAAGTTCACATGCCCCCAGCATAATGACGCAAAACGAGGTAAATGCCCCCCAAGCTTCATTGCATGCAATGAGGTGGATGGAATGAAGCTTTACTTTCAAGATTTTGGAAAGACTTGTGGGAGCTGTTTCATTTTTTAGTGAGGTTGACACAGGAAAAGAACTATCCTCAAGACCCTTGTTTCATTTTTTAAACGAGCTTGACACAAGATAAGGAACTATGCTCATGACTACTCTACAAACTACCTAACAAAAACTCTACTCTAAAAACCTTGATTCATTTTTTAACGAGCTTGACACAAGACAAGGAACTATGCTCTAAAAATCCTTGATTCATTTTTTAACGAGCTTGACACAAGACAAGGAACTATGCTCTAAAAAGTTCGCATGCCCCCAGCATAATGATGCAAAGCGAGGTACATGCCCCCCAGGCTTCATTGCATTCAACCGGCTGGATGAAATGAAGGTTTACTTTCAATATTTAACTTGAAAAGGGAGTTATTTCATTTTTTAACGAGGTTCACACAAGAAAAGAACTATCCTCATCCTTGATTCATTTTTTAACAAGGTTGACTCAGTAACAGGAACTATCCTCGTACACACTGATTCATTTTTTAATGAGGTTGACACAGTAAAAGGAACTTTCCTCACACTCCTTGTTTCATTTTTTACTGAGGAATAACTCTAATATAGTGTAAAGAGAGCTACCCACATTTCGCTGGCAGTATTCTTGCTAGAAATATGTGAGATTATATGATCTCAGACTCCATCCAAAATCATTTGCTTTGTATTCGCCATTTCCTTCCTATACTCCTTCAACTGATCTTCATCCTGGGTAACTGCTACCACATTGTCCATGTAGGATTTCAGGCTATATTCATCTAGAAGGAAGGACATTCTAGCCTTCCAGATGACATAGTTGGAGGCTCCCTCCAACCTATCCTAATATCTAAGCCCTATCGTGGCCATTCTCAAACACTAAAAAGGGTCTTTTTCACCTCTATTTACCCTACATTAATTGTCAATCTAGGAACAATTTGTTATCTCAAAGAGTGTACTCAGTTTGAGGTGGTCATTTGTCAGAGTAATGCTAGTAGTATAGTGCTCTAAATACAAGAGTAAATGGATGCTTGGAATAAGATCTACTTATAGAAAAGAAACTTAAAACTCAAATCATGCACTTAGAAAGCTATAGAAATTTATCAATCGAGGGTACAATAATGGTAACTCCTCCATGTGTAAACTAATGCAATTAAAAGGCGATCAAGGAAAAGATCATCAATCTAGGAACTAGACAATATATGTCAATGTTCACTATAGTGTCAGATCGTTCTGTACACCACAGCAATGATAATTCAAATGACAGGAAATGGAATAGCAACTATTCATATGAACAGGATTGAACAACAAAACCTTAACCTACAGAAATGAATGCAACAGTAATTGTATCCTATGGGAATTAAGTAACAATCCTTACTTTAAAGCTGAACTGGACCACAAATGGAAATAGAATGGCAAACTAACAGAAATGAAATATGGAACAGCAACATGAATAAATTCACAACAAACTAGGTCAATTATTACACACGACACACTTAATATTGAAAGGAACAGTAATCTGGCTTCGATACAACAAGTATAAATCACAGTTATAAAGAGCAGCAATTTTGATTCGCAATGGAACAACAATCCCAAATGAACAACAATCACGTTCAAATATGAACCATAGATAAATATAGTAATACCGATTTATGAATGTACAGCACGATTACTCTGTAATCAAACAATGGAAATCTATAAGGAACAACAATGTTATATCAACTTTTAGAGGAACAACAATGCGATATAAAGTCAGAATGAACAACACAACATTCCTGTTACAGAGAATAAAATTACTTAGTCGAGTATCAATGAAATATAACAGAACTGTTATGTAAAACAACGAGGCATATCAGATTACTGAACAGAGCTAATGGAGAAGATCAAATCACACACGAATTGGAAATAATGGTACAGGAGTAAGTGTTCCACCAGGGTTGGGCCCTTAGCCTCCAGGGATACACTGCTTGAGATTACTCTAGAATCAAAGATGGAACGACAACCAGATTTATATATTAAAGCATCAAAATAGAGTTACAGTGGATCACTCTTCAATGAGAATCGATGATCAAAGTTTTAAATACAAAGGAGAATTTCATAAAAACAACAACAGTTCGTCCCCCCCGGGCTAGCAGTGCTACCCCTTCTTATAACAACGGTGCAGAGATATCAATGATACAAAAAAATCATTAAGATAGCCATCCCTTAGGATCAAAGGATCCTAAGGGATTCACCAAACTATTAGCTCTCAGTTATCCTCTTGTTCTCTTGCACCGATTTGGTATCTCCTTTTCCTTTTCCTGGCTGATACACTCCAATTTGGATCGCCTTGTTTGCATGCGGTTCCCTGTCAAAGGGACAACAGTTAACTTTGTCTTGTCTTTTCCCTTGGGACGACAATCTTCCATTTTCTCCTTTTTTTGCATAAGAAAAGGGTAATTATTAGTTATTTCACGTTACATACAAATCTTCTAGATTTTATCATAATTTCTTATTATCTACCTAGTTCATGATGTAAAGAGGTTATGAGTTTTAAATAAAAGATGACAAAATAAATGATAATAACATACCTTCTCTAGTGCTCAACACACCACCCTGCTTACCCTTTTTCATGCCCTCATGAAAACATTGTAGTTGACATGCAAGGCAGTGAGGGAGTAGGCTGGAGACGGGATCTCATGAGGTGGCCTACAGCCATGATGCCTAGCTAGGTGTTCAAAAAGATGTCCTCTCTGACCCTCAGGAATTTCATACAAGGCTTGGTATCCTGGTGCAGGGTGCCAAATAACTGGACTTCAGAACCTACAACCTAACCAAGATGGTCCTTCTCTCAAAATAAGGTCACCATAGAGACCCAAGCGATCAGCAGGTAGCTTAAAGTTCTCATAGTTAAACGGTTCCCTGAGTTGGATGTTTAGATTAGAAGTCTGATATCAGAATTTGGTAGCTGCAATGGAAAGGTCCTTGATGGTAAAGAAGTATTCTATCCCTTGCCGATTGATTGCTGTATGAATAGGTCCTAATGCCTCAATTATGCCTGGAGTCCTCATTAGGTTCTTATGTTTATTCCACAACTGTAATGGGTCTCTAGGCTCAGCTCACACCCATAAGTCTAATCCATTTTCTTGTCTTTGAAAAGCATTGTAGGCTTTAAGCCATTTTATTTGATTAACACCAAAAGAAATGAATGCCTGCAGTTGGACATCCCCAACGAAAGGGCTGGGATTCTGCTCTATTTCTTGATCTAACACAAGGTTGTGCAAATAGAATTCACATAATAATCTCTGAACCTTCACTCCATAGTTCTTACAAAAATTTATGAAATCATCAATAGTGTTTATTTGTATAGGGGCTCCTGCTTTGACAACTTTAATTTCCAATTACAAATATCTTTCCATTAAAAACAAGGCATAGTTCCTAGCAGATGCTCTACACACTAGGATGTCAATATACAAAGAGCATAAGGTATCCATTTGTTTGATGACTACATCTAGTCTATGAGTTACCTTTTTGACCCTTTCTTCTTCCTTTCGCCATCCTTCAAAGGCCTGGCTTTCAGATAAGTTGACATTCCTCAGCTGTTTTTGTAATTTCTCATACTTTTCTTGAGAGACAGTCTGTTCTGTAAGTTTCTCTACTGTTTTTTGGGATTGCACCAAATACTTTCGCAGAGTTACTGTCCTTGGATCACTATCCCACATAGTAGTTGTAAGCAGGAGGTTTACTTGAATCTTCTTATTGCATCGTCCCGTATTCATGGTTCGAATTTCCTCAGAGGACTGTGCCTCTATCTGAACTTCTTTGTCACAGGCCGATATATTATCTGTTTGTACTTCGACATGGGCGACAGCCAAATGTTGTTCCTTTCAGTTTTGAATGGCAGGCTGGACTTGATTCCTCCTAATATTTTTCTTAAGGGGTTTTTCTGGAGTGGTTGCATGCTTTACCACCGAGGTCCCTTTTTCTTTCTTCCCAATTTTCAAAACCCTGATTTGTTGTCGAAGCCGTGCTATCACGTTAAGCAGTCTTTGTTGTTCCTTTCATAATATTTTGATTTCTTCTATTTTCTTGGAAGGAACAGTTGTTCGTTTACTTGGGCCTGGACTTTCACCTTGACCAATTTCTTGGTTTTCTTCTTGTTGTTCAGGAGTAGAAACCCTAGCTTGTTCTGTTATTTCCTGGGTAACTTCTTCTTCCACCCCCTCTCCTTCATGAAATTCTTCTGGTGTAGTCTGACTAGGAACAGACTGTTTCTCTCCTTTATCTTCATCACTTTTCTCTCTAGATATAATTTCATCATGGGTGGAGTGATTCTCTTCTTCTTCTTCCTCGTCACACAATTCTTTGGATGCATTTTTGTCATGAGCAAAGTGCTCCTTTGGTTCTTCTTCGGTGTGGAGGTTTAGTGGGCTGAGAGGTTGAGCGTATTTGCTCATACTGGCTAGAATTTGGGCCAATTCATCCTCTTGCAATGGATTTTGCAATGGGCTTCCTTCACATTGCTCTGTTTCTTCCTCCGCCTGCCTAGACTGCTCGGTCTCTTCCTCTGTTTCTCCTTCCTCATTTTCCTCCAACTCTTTTTCATTCTCCTCTCCTTCTAATTGCAGGAGTTGCTCATACCCTGAATCATATATCTCCACCAATTGACTGGTGTTCCCCTGGGAATTTGCCAGCATCCCTCTGATCCATGCCAATCTAATAGATTTCCTTCATTTCAGTGGTTTATTCGATGTACTAGCAGAATGTTTTCGTTTTGGGGCTGGCAAAGCCAGTCCCCCGTCTATTGTGAAGATCAGTTCTTCCCAACTGCTCTATTGTTGAGGAAGACTATAGATAACTATCAGTCGTATCAACCCATGGTGACTTACTACCAATTCTATGTGGCAAGATTTCTTCATGCTCTGAGAAACATTGTGTAAAAAAGAATTTTAAAATGCAGGCAAATTCACAGTGCATTTCTATTTTAATACAGCTAAAAGTTTAAGGTGGCGTGGTCTTACCACGTCTTTCCTACCTTCATAGGTGATGTAACTCTAGATGATTCTTGCCAATTCTACCCACGGCTCTCCCAATGCTGTTGGTAGAACTCCCTTTCCTCTTAAAGTCAAGTTCTGGCCTTCATCTTGGAAGATTTTTATGACGTTTTGTAGTCTTTCCTTCTTCAAAGTCCACACAGGTCTAGTGGCTGGTAGTCCCGAGACCTCTGTAATTATGTCATCTGTGGCTGTTATCTATCTCCCTCTTACCATGGAGTGATGTTCTTGCAAGTTCTGCAAGAATTCAATTGCTACGGTCTCGTTGGATTGTTGTAAACGATTGAGATAAACTATCCATCCTACCCTTGTTAGGATTTCTCGTGCAGCATCAGAGACTGTCAATACCTATGGTTCTCTATGAATTGATCTTCCTCCCATGCTTAGCACATTATAAAAATGCAGAGACGGCAATGGAATAGTAGGCTGTTCAAGCTGTTAGGAAACACACAGAAAATGACGAAACAACAAGCTTGTTCAAATTCCGAATTACTACTAATTGTTGCAGAGCATAATAGGGAAATAGCTTTGGAACAGAAAGCCATGCAAATTCGAAAACAATATACCATTAAGCCTTGCTATTCATGAGTGAGAATTCTCAAAATAATAATCTGACACGTATGCTAGCAAATTATGAGGTCACCTGCTCCCCCCCACAATGTGATAGGTCGTCCTCGACCCTCAAATGAGGGAGCGGCATATTGAACTACCATGGTACAGAGTCATAAAGGAATAGCGTATACCGAGATGCCATGTTTATAAGAACGAGCAGATTGTCGAAATCGAGGTGTATGATATAATTTCTTAATAAATAAGAGAATGTTGTGATATGATGTGAAATTGGGAGGATAGGATAGTTGACATGCACAAAAAATCTCATGCGGTCATTATCAACTTTTTCCGTCATAATTGATTGTAATATATTTTCATGTATTAAAGGTTCGGGGAAATTATGTACATAATCTCATTTGACCGATTACAAAGATATAAGAGGGAGAAGGGTTTTGATAATTTCTATTGGTGTATGAGGAATGTGACTTCAATACCATCAATAGAGCTCTATTGCCCACAAGTGTCCATAACCTTGACAAAGTTGTTTATTTAACCCATGGAACCATGATCCTTTGTGTATGCTTAGGAAAGTGCTGTACAATGTCAAAATGGAGGCCATTATGCTGGCTCTGTAACCAGATAAATCATAATGCCATTCACCAGGAAGGAGTGAAAGGTGGGCAGGCCGGCTCGTGATGAGGCCTCTTGTTCCAAGGACTCTTTATTTTTTTTTATGTGCCTCTTGGATCATATCCCTGGTGTGGTGGCCATAGTGGGAATGTCACTTCACTTTCTTCCTTATGATCATGGTAGGCTGGCTCTTGATGAGACCCCCTATCCTTCATTTGACAAACCATGTTAGCAAATCATATAAACATTTTTCTCTCTTTTTTCTCTTTATAAAGTAGTTTTCCTATTTATACACAAAGGGTGGTTCAACACTCCTTAAGAGTAGGAATGGTGGAAGAAGTCTTAACATCTCAATAGAAAAATATACCCTTCGTTCTTATCCCTTAATAATGATCAAAGAGGACTATGGGGATTTAGAAAAGAACCATCATGATAAAGATAACCAATCATATTAGTATTAGTAGAATAATGACAACAAAGTGATCAACAGTTGTGTCCTTTCCTCTTTTCTTTTATCAATTCAAAGCAATTTCTTGTAAAGATAGCGATTTTATGTAATTTGTTGATTTCAGTATCCTCTAGTTTTGTATTCATTGCATAGGTGTATAGCTGTGCTTTAAAAATGGTCTAAATGATAAAACACACAAAGAAGAAAAAGATAAAGCAGGTACTGTGCACAAAATCACAAGCAAAAGGAAGAAAAATACTCGAAATTGTTGTGCATTGAGAGGAACAACAGTTGTCCCTTAATTGGAATAGCAAAGAAAACAAGCGCAAGTAAAAGAAATGTGAAAATGTTGTCCTTTCAAAAAGGAACAACAGCAAAATGAAGGTGTTTTTCCTTTGAAAAGGAACAACAAAGAACGCAAGTGTTGTTCCTTCAGAAAAGGAATAGCAGAAAATGAAAGTGTTGTTCCTTCGGAAAAAGGAACAGCAAAAACAAAAGTGCCATTCCTTTGAAAAAGGAATAGAAAAAATGAAAGTGCTTTTCCTTCGGGAAAAGGAACAGTAGAAAACAAAAGTGTTGTTCCTTCGAAAAAAGAAACAGCAGAAAAAAAAAGTGTTGTTCCTTCGGAAAAAGTAACAGCAAGAAAAATGCAAGTGTCATTCCTTCGAAAAAAGGAACAGCAAGAAAATGAAAATGTTGTTCCTTCAGAAAAAGGAATAGCAAAAATGGAAGTGTTGTTCCTTCGGAAAAGGAACAACAGAAAGCGAAAGTGTTGTTCCTTCGGAAAAAGGAACAGCAAAAAAAACAAAAGTGCTATTCCTTCGGAAAAGGAACAACAAGAACGAAAGTGTTGCTCCTTTAGAAAAAGGAACAGCAAACAATGCAAGTGTTGTTCCTTCTGAAAAGGAACAACAAAATGGCAAAAAATGTTGTTCCCTTTGAAAGGAACAACAAAATGCAAAAGTGTTGTTCCTTCGAAAAGGAACAGCAAAATGGTGGAACTGCTATTCCTTCAGAAAGGAACAGCAAAATGGTGGAACTGCTATTCCTTCAGAAAGGAACAACAAAATGCAGAGGTGTTGTTCCTTGAAAAAGGAACAACAAAGTGGTGAGAATGTTGTTCCTTCATAAAAGGAATAGCAAAATGCAAATGAAAAAATATGTACAGAAAATAATTTACGCTAACAAAACATAGGGATTATGTACAGAATGTAAGAACAGACGAATCACTTAATGAACCAGAGGTGAGGAAGATTTCTCTTCCTCCACTAGAATTTGCATGTTGGAGTCATCACAAAGTTGCTGGTAGAAGGATTCCCGAGTAAGTGGTTTGCGGTATAATCGAACTCAGTGGCCATTTGCCTTAAAGGTATGTCCGGATCCATCAATGGTGGTTAAAGTAATGGTGCCATTATCATGTACCTTCTGGATTTCGTATGGCCCCAGCCAGTGAGTCTGAAGTTTCCCTGGAAAATATTGAAACCTGGAATCATATAGGAGCACCCAATCTCCTTCTTGGAAGACTTTCTTTTTAATGAGGGTGTTGTGCCATTTAGCTCGTTGTTGTTGGATCAATGCAATATGTTGAAGGGCAGAGAGCCTGATTTCATCTAGCTCATTGATCTGCTGTAATCTATTAATCTGGGCCTCATTTAAATCTAGACTGACTTCTTGTGCTGTTCGCAGTGTCTGTATTTTGAATTCTATTGGAAAGATGGGTTCCTTTCCAAATACTAGCTGGTATGGTGAATAACCGGTAGTACTTCTCCATGTTGTTCTGTAAGCCCACAAGGCTTCTGGCAATCTTGTAGCCCAATCACGTCTGTGTGATGCAATGGTTTTTGTCAGGATTGCTTCTATTATTTTATTCGTGCTTTCTACTTGACCATTTGCCTGTGGGTGGTATGGAGTAGTAATTTTATGCTGGATATGATAGTTTTTTAGTGTTGCAGCAATTTTATTACCAGCAAACTGTGGTCCTCCATCTGTAATTATATCTCTTCGGAGGCCATATCACACGAATATGTGGAACAAGAACTATATGACAGAATCCTCTGTAGCTCTCAGCAATGCCTCTGCTTCAACCCATTCAGTGACATATTCTGTTGCTACCAAAATATATATTTTCTGGTTCGATGATGGGTTAATTGGACCAACAAAATCAGGGGCCCATTGTTCGAATGGTTCAATGACTAGCTATGGGTTCAGGGGTATTTGATCAGACTGTCCAGGTCGTCCTGCTCTTTGGCAGTTGTCACAAGCTTGAACGAACTTCTTTGCATCTTTGAAGATCGTGGGCCAATAATACCCTGTTTGCAGCACCTTGTGACTAGTTCTCCAATCTGCGAAATGTCTGCCACATGGTCCATCGTGACAAGCTTTCAAAATGTCAAAAATTTCATCTTCACGGACGCATCTCCTGATGTGCATATCTGCCCCTGTATGGAACAGGTAGCCCCTAATCCAAGAAAATCGAGTACTACACTGGAAAATCTACTTTTGTTCATTGGGGGTCAGATGTTTCGGTAATTTGCCTACTGCTAAATAATTTTCAACATCAGCATAACAGGGTTTTTTAACAGTGACATCGAACAAATGTTCATCTGGAAATTGATCTTCAACCACTGCTGCCAACACTGGTTTTGGCATTCGTGAGAGAAAGTCAGCTACAGGATTTTCTTTTCCAGGTCGGTCCTTTATTGTGATGTCGAATTCCTGCAATGAAATTAGCCATCTGGTCACTCTACCATTTGTGATTGGTTTATTTGCTAAATATTTTATGGCAGAGTGATCTGTATATAAGATAACATGATATCAAGTGATATAATGCCTAAATTTATTGACAGCATGTATTACAGCTAAAAGTTCCTTTTTAGTAATAGTATAGTTCAATTCAGCAGGAGATAAATTCTTACTAATATAATAAATTACATATGGTTTTTTATCTTCTTCCTGCCCAAGGACTACTCCAATCGCTGTGTCTGAAGCATCTGATGAAATTTGAAATGGCAGGTCCCAATTTGAACCTTTGAGTACTGGGGCTATTGACACAAGCTTTTTCAAATCCTCAAAAGCACGGTCACATTTATCTATCCAAACAAAGTCAACATTGCCTGTTAGTGCATATAAAGGTGCAACAATATGAGAAAAATGTTCTATAAATCTTCTATAATAACAAGAAAATCCAAGAAAATTGCGTACCTTTGTCTGAGTGGTAGGAGTGGGAATTAACAAAATTATTTGAATTTTGGCTGGATCTACCTATATTCTAGCTGCTGAGATATAATGGCCTAAAATAAGTCCTTTAGTCATCATCATATAGCATTTTTCATGGCTCAAACAGAGCCTGGTGGCAATGCACCGCTGCAGCACTTTTTCTAGTGTGTCTAATGCTGGGTTGAAATCATCTTCGTATGGTGTAAAATCATCCATTTATACTTCAAGCCCTTCATTTATTAAATCTGAAAAGATGTTGAGGATAGCCCTTTGAAATGTGGCAGGGGCATTACATAGGCCAAAAGGTAAAACTCTGTAGGCAAATGTTCCCCAAGGATAGGTAAAAGTAGTTTTGTCTTAGTCTTCAGGGGCAATCTGAATCTGATTGTATCCACTGAAGCCATCTAAGAAAGAAAAGAATTTCTTTCCTACTAAAGTATCTAATACCTGGTCAATGAATGGAAGGGGAAAGTGGTATTTTTGTGTTTCTTTATTTAGCTCTCTGTAATCTACACAAATCCTCCATTTTCCATTCTTCTTTGGCACCACTACAAGCGGAGAGACCCATTTGCTATCAGAGATAGGGTAAATGAAGTTTACATCTAAAATTTTTTGAAGTTCAGCTTTTACAATGTCTTTTAGATGAGGGTTAAGTCTCCTTTGTGGTTGGCGAACAGGTCTTGCATCCTTTTCTATGTAAATGTGATGTGTACATAACTAGGGATCAATTCCTTTCATGTCAGGATAATCCCATGCAAATGCTTCTTTGTATTTTCTCAGTAGTTGGATCAGCTTCTCTTCTTGTTCGGGAGTCAGGTTGCCATTAATATTTAAAGTTTTTCCTGGCTCAATTTCTACAGTTTTTCTATTTGAGACAGAGGTAGTAGGTATTATTTGATCATGAGTGTCTTTGAGAGGATCTTCTTCTAATTCATTATCAAATGTTGCTTCTATCATGTGACATTGTATGTGGGATATAGATTCAGCTTGGCTAATAAAATTGTTAATGACATCATCCTCCGTTTGATCTTTGAAATCGAGGGCATCTTCTATGGTTAATGGGGATCTAATATTTTCGGTGAGGTATGATATAGGATGTTTGTTAGTTCTTATTATTGTGACACTTGGCTGGGCTGAAGGATATAAGGCTATATTCTTGATATTAGCCCCTCTAGTTATGGTCATATTGCCTTGTCAGTAGCCAATATAAGCATCAGCAGTTGCAAGACAAGGTCGGCCTAAAATCAATGGATGTCCATCAAGTCAGTTTTTCGGGTTTGTTATCAGAAAATCGACAAGATACTCCCAGGAATCAACGGATACCATGACATCATGCAGTGTGCCTTTTGGCCTAACCACGGATTGGTTAGCCAGTTCTAATAAAGTGGAAGTCAGTTCTACTGATGTAATGCCTAGTTTTTGACAAGTGGTGGTTGTTAGGATATTGGTTGCAGCTCCTAGATTGACTAAGGCATTTGAAAAGGTTTGTCCATTGATTTGTACTATTACTATTGGATTTCCTGGGTCTTCATATTTAACGGGTGTTTTTTTTCTTGATAATAGATCGGATAAGGTGCCAACTACTTGGACTGTTGGGTTATTTGTTATTCTCCTCCTTGGTTTTTTTATACATAATTCTTTTATGGTCTTTGCATATATTGGGATGTCTTCGATGGCTTGGAGGAGTGGGGTTTTTATGTACAGGTTTTTAAGTTCTCCCAGAATGTCAAAATTAGGATGTTGTATAGGTCGAGGTATAATTAATTGTTTTGGGAATGGGGGAGATGATGTGGTTGGTTGATCATGAGTTTGCTGTCTGATCACATCCTCTTCTTGTGGTGGTTGTTCTATAGGTAACTGATTTTCAACTTGAGCGGTTTTATCTCCCTCTATTTCTATAATACACCCAGATCTTAATTGAAGGTCATTGCACTCCTTTAGATCGGTTTCTGGTTCTGGTGTTTCAATTATTTGTATAGATTGAAGCAGTCTATTATTTGGATTAGGGTTGGGCTGGGTCGGGAGTTGCGGTCTTAAGTTAGACTGGGGGTTTTGTTGTAATGCTAGCAGTGTAGATTGAGGGAGCGGAATGGTTCCTATGGGCTGATTCATTGGTCTTTGCCAGTTTGTCTACCAGGCTTGACTCTGTGAAGTAGGAGAGGACCATTGTGCTGGGTATACATTTTTTTGCCAATATGGTGGGGCATATGGAAAATTTGTCCAATTGGGTTGACTTGCTTGATTTGGCCATGGTGATGATGAAGGAAATGGTTGCTGTGACCAATTTGAGAAGGTAGGTTGATTTTGCCACATTGTATTATATTGTTGAGCATGATATTGTGGAGGCTAAAAAGAAGAAGCTGTATCGCGGAACATACTTGACTGTCGTGGCTGCCATTGACAGTGCTGATTGAGTAGGTACACTGGTTCTGGCTCTTCTTCTGCTTCCTTGTATACTACTTTCAATCCAGAAAGTGAGAGATAGCTCTCTGTAGAATGGTCTTTTGTACAAATGGAGCAAACTTGAACCGCATCTAATGGACACTCTTTGTGGCTGTGTTTCTTTCTGCATCTGGGACAAAAGATTGCCAAATTTTGTTCTACCTCTGCTTGGCCTGCATCATATCAAGTTGCATTGTCAGAGTCCCCAATATGTCAGTTTTAAAATTTTCTAATAAATTTCCAATTTCTGCGCGAGTTACTCCTTGTGCAGAGATCTTGTTGTCTCTTGTAAACCTATCATGTTCCGCTGGTTTTAGTCTTGTGCTACCTCTCAAACTCCTAATACATAAATCAATAATGTCAGCAAAATTTTCCTGATAAATATCTCCTTTTCCCATAATATTTAGTGTTTCAATCCATTTTTCCTTCATTCCTCTAATTAATGCTATTTTTAATACATTATCACGTAAGAGTAATGATGCATAAGGAGATCTTTGAAAATTATACTGAAAATGTTCAACATACTCTTCTAATGTTTCATTCGGTCTAGCTACCATCTAAAATATTTCATCTTTTAATTCTCTAGACCTACAATAGTCCTAATATTTTTTTAGAAAAGCATCTTTCATTTGATCCCAGTTATTTATAACACCACCACCCAATCCCATAAACCATCTTAAAGCAGCCCCTTTTAATGTAGAGCGAAATAATTTTAGTTTCTGGGGATTGGTGGTATAGTCATATCCTCTACACAACACATCAAATTCAAACAAGAATGCATCCAGATCTTCTGATGTAAGGCCATGGAATGTAGGGATATGCTGGAGAGGAATTTCTTTCATAGGTGCATTAGTTGCAATATCCACAATGGGATATTGCAGTATAGAGGTTTGGGTGTTTGGCTGGTTCTGGGCCATTTGGTCAAATAGATGCCAATAATCTTCTGGGATATCTAGGAGGGTATTCCTAGGCCCACGAGGGGGAATGGCTTCAATAGGAATGGCCTTAACAACACTTCCTTTATCTGGGATGATGAGAGTGCCTAATGTCTGGGGGGATTCTGGTTCTTGAGGTTCTTCAACTTCGTTATAAATGATTTTTGCAACACTTCCCTTATCTAGGCTGCGTAATGGCTGAATTATCCCAAGAGGAGATCTTGGTTCTTCAGTTTTCCATGTTTCTCCTCTCCCTTCACAGAAGTTGCTAAGGTTCCCTTCTTGCAACGGTTTTGAGCTAGAATTCTCAATTTCTTGAAAATCTTGCTCTTCGGTTTGACTATGCACCTCAGTAAAGGCTACAGATGGTGATCCTATGGCCTGAAGGGAACTAGTAGATTGTCTAGAAGCAACTTTTCTAGGTCCTACTGAAGGCTGAGATTCTGCTTTCTTAAGGATTTGATCTATAAAGGTCGATCGACCAAGGGTCACCGACCCCTTAGCTTTATCAAACTTCGGTAGTGGTTTAAGATTATTTTCAGGCTTTTTCTGCTTAGTCATGCACACAAATCAAATGCTAATTTCTACCCAAAAAACAGCAACAAATTTGCAGGAAAGTGGGCAGTGGAGTAGGGTTATTATGTGCTCTGTACGCAGATTCTTACCTTCCATTTTTAAAACCCAATTCTTTCCTAGCAGGTTCTTACATTACTCTGGAAAAGAAACAAACAGCTACACTCTTCCCCGGCAATGGCACCAAAATGTTGAGTAGTAAAAAGGGTCTTTTTCACCTCTTTTTACCCTACATTAATTGTCAATCCAGGAATGATTTGTTATCTCAAAGAGTGTACTTAGTTTGAGGTGGTCATTTGTTAGAGTAATGCTAGTAGTATAGTGCTCTAAATACAAGAGTAAACGGATGCTTGGAATAAGATCTACTTACAGAAAAGAAACTTAAAACTCAAATCATGCACTCAGAAAGCTATAGAAGTTTATCAGTCAAGGGTATAGTAATGGTAACTCCTCCCTCTGTAAACTGATGCAATTAAAAGGTGATCAAGGAAAATATCATCAATCTGTGAACTAGACAATATATGTCAATGTTCACAATAGTCTCAGATTGTTCTGTACACCAAAACAATGATAATTCAAATGACAGGAAATGGAACAGTAACTATTCTTATGAACAAGATTGAACATCAAAACCTTAACCTACAGAAATGAATGCAACAATAATTGTATCCTACGGGAATTAAGTAACAATCCTTACTATAAAGATGAATTGGACCACAAACGGAAACAAAATGGCAAACTAACAGAAATGAAATATGGAACAACAACTTGAATAAATGCACAACAAACCAGGTCAATTATTACACACGACACGCTTAATAGTAAAAGGAATAGTAATTTGGCTTCGATACAACAAGTATAAATCACAGTTATAAAGAGCAGCAATTGTGATTCACAATGGAACAACAATCCCAAATGAACAATAATCACGTTCAAATATGAACCATAGATAAATACAGTAATACCGATTTATGAATGTACAACACGATTACTCTGTAATCGAACAACAATGGAAATCTGTAAGGAACAACAATATTATATCAATGGTTAAAGGAACAACAATGCGATATAAAGTCAGAATGAACAACACAGCATTCCTGTTACAGAGAATAACATTACTTAGTGAAGTATCAACGAAATATAACAGAACCATTATGTAAAACAATGAGGCATATCAAATTACTGAACAGAGCTAGTGGAGAAGATCAAACCACACACGAATTGGAAATAATGGTACAGGAGCAAGTGTTCCACCAGGGCCAGGCCCTTAGCCTCCAAGGATACACTGCTTGAGATTACTCCAGAATCAAAGATGGAACGACAACCAGATTTATATATTAAAGCATCAAAATAGAGTTATAGTGGATCGCTCTTCAATGAGAGTCGATGATCAAAGTTTTAAATACAAAGGAGAATTTCATAAAAACAACAACAGTTCATCCCCCCTGGGCTAGCAGTGCTGCCCCTTCTTATAACAGCCGAGCAAAGATATCAACGATAAAAAAAAAGTCATTAAGATAGCGATCCCTTAGGATCAAAGGATCCTGAGGGATTCACAAAACTATTAGCTCTCAATTATCCTCTTGTCTCTTGCGCCGATTTGGTATCTCCTTTACCTTTTCCTAGCTGATACGCTCCAATTTGGATCGCCTTGCTTGCATGCGGTTCCCTATCAAAGGGACAACAGTTAACTTTGTCTTGTCTTTTCACTTGGGATGGAAATCTTCCATTTTCTCCTTTTTCTGCATAAAAAAGGGTAATTATTAGTTATTTCGCATTACATACAAATCTTCTATATTTTATCATAATTTCTTATTATCTACCTAGTTCATGATGTAAAGAGGTTATGATTTTTAAAGAAAAGATGGCAAAACAAATGATAATAACATACCTTCTCCAATGCTCAACAGCCATCACGAAAGTTGTTGAAAATTCCCTCTTTCCCTTTGCTTGGTTGTTGGTTCTACTTTATGCACTACCTTCTAGAGTGAGAGAATTTGTGCTTATCTAATACCAATCCACTACAAGAAAATCATATTTCTTGTGTAGAAACACTGTGATAAAAGCTTTCCCTCTATTGTGTATGCTTTTCTCTTCCACTAGACATGGATTCTGTAACTGAAAACTATTGGAAAGTTCTCTCTGTCCAACCAAGGAATATGCTTAGTGAAAATATGAGTTGTTTCTACTCCCTCTGATAGTTGGAATCACTGCCCTAAGAAAATCAATTTTTTCTGCCAATCTTGCGATTGAAAATTGAATTTTTGGCTCAACAATTATGTCTTCTGTCAATGAATTGTAAAGCCTCTAAAATTGCAGCCTGATTTTCCCATTGAACAAAGAAATTCCCTTCTCCGCTTCTAAGTTTTCAGACTGATCACCTACGCTTTGATACCATGTGAAAAATTCATTTATAACAACATATGGAAAATGTTTTTCTGATTGTTAATTTATTAAACAATTTATTTGTTGTTTGCTATGACAAATATCAAATACCTAACACTGTGATTTTCACAAATAAAAAAATTCGGAAGAAAATAACCCTGGAAATTGAGAAAATCTGGCACACGCACGCATAAAATGACACAATTATGTTTACACAGTTGTCCCCGAAAAACCCAACTTGGGAAAACTAGTGCAACAACTGAGGGTTTTATTATGCAGCAGTGAGAAATTTTAAGTACAATAATTTGGATGTTCAAATCTGGCAATCCTACATAGAAAATACTCGAAAAAATACTATAGGGAAATTACACTCACTGCGAGCAAATTCCAACACTGAACTACTTTTGGAAAGCAAGTCCTCCAGCTAGGCATACACAGGTTTTGCGTCAACCTAAAGCTTCCTATTGCAACTGCTTCCCGAACTCACTGCTAGTTTATCCATCCTACTTGTTGTTGACTGGGAAAACATCTCTTTAACACTTTGGAACTTCTACACAGCCTCTAGAACTAAAAACATCTTCCTTCCGAGCAAATTGAACTGCCTTCTTGAGGCTCTGTGCTACCTCTGCGCAACCTCATGGAGAAATCTCAGGCTCTCTACAAATGCACTCGTTGGATCTGGAAAATTCCTCCATCCTCACTATACCTGCCCCTCACTATCTCTTCTTTGAGCTCTAGCTCTCTAGCCACTGCTCCTGCTCTCTGGAAATAGATGTTCCAAGGAAATAGAATTGCTAAAGTGTATTCTCCAAGTTCCCATCAAATTATTCTTATAATCCTCTGTTGGAGAACCAACGGCCATGATTAAAAATTAATCAAGGGCTAGGATCATCTTCAATTCGATATGTGTGAGTTTCTAGGCTATTCTCACTTTCACTTAATTAATTTTTATTAATTAACTAGTTTTCCTAAGTTTAGACTTAGGAAACATTAAAAATAGGTTAATAATATAATTAAGTCATGTCTAGGTGGAATTTCCATAAATGATTTTTGGGTTTTGGAGATCTCATGTATTCTAGCCTCTCCACAAATTTCCATGACTATTACACATCCAATGCTGCAGATACTAACAAAGTATACCACTATGGGAATTGCAGTACGATTTGTTGGAGATAACCCTCTAGCATATGAGAGTATTGGTGCAGGACTATTTAAAAGTGCATTGATTATATGTGTATTTCCTATACAGTCGCCCAATGTTTAATCTACTTTTGTCACTCCTCTACATATAATCTATTAGACTATCAACCATGGATCTGATCAATCCCTTAACCCTTGGGTTGTTCATTCTCCTTCAAAGGTTGATCAATATGGTGAGAAAATTACTTTAAGTATGGTTGAAATTTATTATCATAGAATTTAGTTAGAATCTAATACTTTTGAACATATGGGAGAGCTAAAAAATATGTGTTTCAAACTTCCTCTCCTTCAAGCCATCAAGGATGTTTCTATCTAAAACAAGTTTATTAAAGAGGAATGTATCAGAAACTTGGGAGAAAGAAAAAGGATGCCACTACTATCAATGTCATAGGGAAACTAGCTGCTCTTTTTCTTGGGAGAGTAATCATCCCTAGGTACTTGGATCATAACGGCCCAGTAGTAGATGTGCACATCAATGACATTGTAGTTTCAAACATTATCACTGATTTAGGAGTTGCAATCAATGTCATGAACAATGAAAACATTATCGAACTTAAACTCCAAGGATCTCTAACAAAAACCTCTACTGTAATACAACTTCATGATGCACCTGAAGGTATCATAGAAGATGTAATGGTCTATATTAATTCTTGGGAGTATCCCACCAAGTTCCTTGTCCTTTAGCCTAATACCAAATTTAATGGATATCCACTCATCTTAGGAAGAACTTGGTTATCCATTGTTAATGCATACATCAATTGTAGGGTTGGGAACATGACCATCAACAATGGGAAATAAATAAAAAAGATTGCATTATACCCACCAACGTAACCTCTTATTGAGGATGAATTTCCTACATAGGTAGAGGAAGAAGAAGAAGAGGACTCTTTCCTCTCATCATCATACCCTATTTGTACATTAGAAACTACCATTCTGTTGACGGTGCTGGACCTGCCAACATGTCAGGGGATCTCCTCGTCAAGAAGTCCCAATTAGACCTTAGACTGTTTGGTGTAGGAGTCCTAGTAGTGGGTCATACGGTATCTCCTTGACCATAGTTTCACACAGAGTCAAGTAAGATGTCCTTTTTGGTAGAAAGGGTGTGACATATGCAATAAGTCAAGGAAGGTGCATGAGTGGTTCTAACACACAGAGGGTGAGGTGAGTGCACCCCTTGGAAACCTGTGAAAGCATGTAGTTAAGAAGGGAAGACATGAGCAACGATGCATCACAACATGGAAGGCAAACAAGCTAGCCATCCAAAGTGATGGTTAAACCAACATCACATTTCAGTAAGATTCATACATACATATACAGAAAATAGCTACACATGCATGCATAAGAAAATAGATACATATATCATTTAGAGTAAATAAGATAGCTGGAATACAATACGACATATGCATGAAACGTGTTGGCTTTGTTATATTAAGAAGTGTAAGTTGCAGCCATACAATACAACCATGACCAACCACTAGTGCCGATAGCAGAACATTACAGTCATTGCCACTTGCTCCTCCAAAGATATGTACTAGCTCTACACAGTGGAGAAGCCAAGGCTCATTACAATACTATCCAAGCTTTCTCTAAGATACTCCTATTGGAAGCTTGGCTGACCAAAGGCCTTTACAATGAGTTATGACGGAGTATTTATAGAAAAGGGTGGGGTGGCCCTTGACATTTCCCTTTTTGACAGTTCATCTACCCTCATGACTCTTCATCTACTCTATGACTGTTACATCCAACTATTGACACTTGAACTTACACTTGACAAGACATTATATAAAATTTGCACATGTACCCATGTGAGACAAAATAGGCTTGAGAAAGCCATGCAAGACATCACTATGACTCAGAAAACTATGGGAAGACCATCTCTTCGACATGTTCATGGTGGTCGACAGTAGCAAACTGATGCCAAGCTTGGAAGTCCACGATGGTGTTCATGTACTCTAAGGTGACATCTTTCTGGAAAAAAACTCTTGCCTCCATAACATCTGGGTACACTGCTCAAGCTTCTCTTTCCAACTCATCTGATAACATGCATATCATTGTCTTGAGTGTGGCTGGACCAACGACATACTAATGCATGGTGTCTACACTAATCAATTCTGGGATGGTGTCTATGCACATCAACTCGCCAAATTAAGAGTCAAGCTCCAGTACGACTTGTGCCTTTGTCTTTTCCTGGGTGAGTGTCCCAATAGATGGGATCACATGTGTGCACACAACAACATCCATACTCCTGAATACCATGCATGGGAAGCCTGTAGACTAGTGATGAGCTGCGAGAGATCTTTATAGTTACAACTCTGACTCTGGATGCGTGCCTTCATATCAACTTCTCTTGGCTTCATCATCTTGGGGAAGTGTAATGGGGCTACCTTGTATCTCATTGTCCATCTTTGCATGTAATCGACAACAACGTGCACGTTTGACAAGATACATGCTCTCCTTGCACATCATTGCTACCAACTATTGAGATGGACAACTGCCTTATGCATGGTACCAAACTTGGAATACAACACCCGCATGACTGTGTCAAGGGACAATACTTCATCCAGTATTGCCTTCTTCAACTCTGCTTGGGAGGATGCTATAACCAGTTCTCCTCCCTGCTTGGCCGTCTGTAACTCCTTAGCCATTCGCTCATTCTCTACTATCAGGAAGTAGACAGGCGATCTAGTGGCTTTGACATATGCTCTAGTAGCATCAGCCAATGCTGCTGGATGCTTGTGCATGTCAAATATGATCACTCATTCCTCAAACTGCGCAAGAGATGTGTGATCATTTGGAGTCGAAACTCTATGAGATTGTACAACTCTATCTTGGGACTCATCGAATGAGATGTTGTGCATCTCTCCCTCTGGATTGTCTCCAAAGATTTTAGTGTCTCATTGGTCGCTTGGGACTTTCTCCTCTTCCAGATCTGGTGAAGCTGGTGGGTCAACCTCTTGGTGGTGAGGCATGAGGTCGATGTCTTACTCTAAGTCCTATTGCACCATGTCCATATCCATATGCTCAAGTGCTTTTTCAATCTCTTGAGCAAATTCCTACTCCTGTGATTGCTCTACCTATATGCTTGGTGCTAGCTATTCAGATGAGTCAACAACCTCTACGAGTGTAGTTTCATCTGTCTGTACATCTTGCACCCACTGCTACACCTGTTCTTGCTGCGCTTCCTTCTCCTATCTGTGAAACTCTTGTTCCTTCTGTAGTTGATAATTCAACTCATGCAGCTGCTTCTCTGTTTCCTCTGTTCTCTATTTTTCTCTCTGCCTTTGCGCGTTCCTCTTGTCATGTTGTTATCTCTTCACCTCTGTTGCTAAAGTTGCTTTCTAGACAAGTGGGTCTTCTCGGAAATTGCAACTTTTCTCCTCCTCCATGTTGTCGAAAATCTTCTTCTTTCCTTTGTCACGCATTGTTATGTTTACCTCTATTGCTGCTACTACTGGTGATCTCCTAGATGTTGCTTCACGCTGCTATTCTAACCATTCCACATCAATGTCGACCAGTTCATTGGGTCTGGAGAAGATGTAACAATATTTCCATGGGTCTTCCTCCACCCAATGACATGCCCCGTGGATCCATTGAAACTATACTCTCGCGTAGTGATATTTTACAAAACAATGCGGATCATACGGATTGTAGCTTCGGGTGTCGAATGGATATTTCTTGATCTCCTTTGTTTCAACATCTGCATGCTTGAAATTTCATATCTCGTATAACCTGATCCACAATGGAAGAATAGGCCAAGGTTCTTTATTCTTCCGGTGCAACCTAGCTGACAATCCTACTGAGATGTGGTATGATACTTCCTGTATGACAAGCTTGTCCAAGGAAAACTTCAGTAGAACATGTAGAGGTTTCTCCATACTGTACATATGTATGAAGGTGTGTGGCATACCAATCTACTATATCGATTAGTGCCTCCATTATTTCCTTCGACATGCAGGGTGGATCATATTCAAATATCACATTATACACCAGGGTGACAAAATGATCGAACTGACTGTGTGATAAATCCTCTGAAGCTGCATTCAGACAACACTTTACAATAAGTGTTCACAGAGGTCTCTATCGATGTCCATGCCCACTTCAAGCCTAGGAACTCCTGACGAGCACATATTACATCCAAGATGTAAGCGGACATGTAGATTTCTTCTTGTTGACCTTTAGGAGGTTGTCCAGCTCTTGTTACTTGTTCCTTAAGCCTATGAGCCAACATGTCAGACCAGTTGCATGCTTTGCCTTCATTGGCCAGTTGGTCCAACACGATTACCCAACTTTGTGGGAAGCTTTCTGTGATTTCTTGGCCATACAAGCAACATGCAAAGATGACCAAGTATTGATACACCTTCCATAGTATCTTTGTCTTGTAGATATGGTTGGGTGTCATCCTGAATTTGGACGGCTCCTTCACCGAGTTCTTCAAGATATCCTTATAGTTGCCATTGCTACTGGGTATGCTAAAGGGTGTCTCCATGGTGATCAAGGGCTTTGACATATGGTACATATGTTCATAGTCCTGTGCCTTGAAGATAGAAATCTCCATTCTGGTGATACTTCTTGTTGGCTTATGGGGGCCTGACGCAGGTTCAACGTTAGTTAGCCAAACAAATCCCTACACTTCTGGCCCTTTCGGCATTAGCCCGCAGAGTGTAGACTGAAGTCTCACTCGAAGCAGTATGAGGGGATGCTAGAACCATGTTTCCACACCCTTGAGATGATTGTGATGTCATTTTATTCCAACTCGACCTGTCTTCGCATAGGTTTTGTTTCGCGCTCTATTCCACCCTTTAGTACCTTCGCGATTTGTTACAATAGGCTTTCACGTAGCCCTAACCAGGGGTTGAGATGCTTTTGCGCCACTACGGTAGTGAATTGCGATATTTACCAAACTACACTAAGTGTCTTACTTATCTTATTGAAAGATCTTAATTATCTTCACGTAAATAGATATTCTTCCTTACGTTCACTTAACTAATACAGTTATACACATTCGCGCATCATATAACTGTTAAAAGTGAAATTCATACCCAATAAAATAGATGCATAAATAGGAAATAAATACGTGGAAATGATATAAAACTTCTCTTTATTAATACTTCCATATGATTACAAACTTGACTCGCCCTGCGCACTTAGCGGCAGGGGTTTGCGCACTCAGCTATAGAGCCTCTACCTATGCTACGACCCAAACTTAGACTTACACTTTAGAGCTATCTCACATACATCTTCATTCCTTAGACATTATGTGACGATTTAACTACTTAGAGCTTTGCTCTATTTATACAATCCCATGCTCCATAGACCATGAGTAGATCTTCTACAACTGACATTACATTATCAAAATAAGGGTGGACAACCCTATGACTCTTTAACAACTACACGCTCTGTGTGCACAAAATGCGGAGTCTTTACATTGGAATTACAAAATAGGACCAAAATCTGGGCTCTAATTGTTGTGGGGAAAAGTATTCGACTCGGATGACCCTATCCCTACTCTAAAGGTGACAGTCTTTAGCAACAACTGAAAGTAAAGCTTTGATATTTTCCTTTATGAAAGTACAGAGAGAAGGAAGAAAAGATTAACCAACCTGGTGTCTTTCGCTTAGTCGATCCTTATCCTCTCTCTTTGTCTCTTGTTCCCAGCTCCTTGCTCTCTTTGCCGGTCCAGCTACACACAGATCCTGCACAGAACAAGAGAGGAAACTACAAGATACATGTACTCATAACTGATGCATGGATTAGAGTGAATCAAATATACAAGTAAATACAATACATCAATGCAATACAAGTATATAGGAGAACATGCAAAACTTTATTGATAGAAGTAACAGGGTTCTGAGAAGGTTACAACCATTGATGGCTCCAATCCAGCAGCACCTCCCCAGCAGCAAGAACTCTCCTCTTCACCTCTAGTAAAACAATCACCCAATAGCTCTAACTCTAAACCAACAGCACCTCCTTGCTTTACACAAAATTCCAGCCTCCTCAGACCTCATAGAAGAGCTCTATATATAGGAGAGAAGAAGAAAGGATGAGTCAGCTTGAGGCTGGCATAGAGCTGACTAGTGTCCTCTCCTTCTTCAGTTAAACCTCAGTCCTTGAGTCCACTTGGAGATCCTTGCTTACACATGGTGATCAAGTACCTCTTACTCATCACAGGGCGAATCTCATGAACCAAGTGTCAGTTTGGAAGCTTCCTGGGCAGTTGACACCTTGCAGAATGACTGTGCCACTTGGCCAATCTCGCCCAACGCAGGTAGCCTTCATTAGATTTGACTTCCAGCACAGGTACAAGGAGGAGCAGTTGCATTCCAGCGTAGATGCTCAGTGGAGCAGCTGACATGATCCAAAATAAGCCTGTTTTTGAGTGTTTTCAGGTGGAGAACTGATGGGAAGTGCTGTGGTTTGCTGACCTTGTTCTTCTAGGGGTAAGAACAACATGTTTAGGGACTGAGGATCCCTGTAATTATTGACATTTCATGCTCCATGCTGCGAGGCACAAAAATGTCTATAACAGTTGCCCCCTAAAGTATGAGGCCGTTTATCGGGTGAAATGCTTTATCTAGAGGGTCCGAAGTTCATTCCAGTGCTGAGGAGGCGCCCTGTAATACAATACAATACAATACATTATTTTTCATTCTATTTTCATGATCTAGCTGAGGCGGGCATTCCCATGCTCAGCTTTTATAAATACATTTTGGTACATATGACAGACGATCGTCTGAAGGTAGACTGATAATTTTCTGCTGAAATTATCATCCTTTGAATAGGATGATCATCTGCTGCAATGATGTACATGGCAAATGCTTTTATATTTCCTGAAAATATATCGCAGCCCGGATGGATGAAACTAGATCCGGGGTCTTCAAACTCGTTCGATCTTCACTCTAAGTACAAGTCGATCCATGTGAGAATTTCGCTGAAGTCGAACATGGAAAGACATCGCTTGATTACCGGTCAATGATGAAAACCGTTAACAAGCGCGAGAGGAATCACCGATAATGATAATGACCCTCAAGGTACTGCAGTACAATTCACGTGGCGTGAATAAAGGACTTGGCGTCGAACGCCACACAAAATCTTCTGGTCGAAGGTCATTGATGTATACCTGTTGCCGGAAGTGAGAAACTTGCCATTGAGGCATGCAAGCTTCAAAGTACTGATGGGGTTGTTCCTAGATTAACTTCTTGGATAATGAGCTGAAGTCGACAAGAAGCGATCCGTCAAAGGAGGGCCTTAATGAATCCCACATCAATGACACGGAACGGAGCTAATGATTTTAGTGGAGGTGAAAACAAACTGTGACATATGATTCAGGGTGGCGATCATGAATGGATGAAGGATAATGTATGGCAGTGGATGGGACACGGTTGACACTTTCAGAATGACCCCTCTTGAACATATAACGACACTGATGCGATGGATTGGTAGCATTACCCCAAATGTGGATGGTTTGGCGAGGACCATGGTGATGAGACCGGTGAATGAAACAACCCAACCCGATGTGGTACGGAGGAAAAGTGTCATGTTCAAGAGTGACTTGCTACCATTAAACTTTGATGTTCTCCCAATTTTTCCCCAGTCATTTCTGACCAGTACCTCTTTATTTTTGTCAAGCTTGAGGAGGATAACATATGCTTGTTCTATAACCTGCCCTTCGGGCAAGCCCATCGCTATGATTTAACGAGCTTAGCGATAGGGAAACTCGTTCTCGTCTAAAGACAAGTTTGTCACTATTTAATCATTTTAACGAGTCTAACGACAAAGAAAACTCGGTCCTTTTCATTTTTAGAGAGTCTGAAAAGGTACAGAAAGTTAACTCCATAATTCCTTTTTCGTCATCTAATCCCTTAAGTCCGAAAAAGTATAAAACAATACAGAAGGGATGGCTGTTCGGTACTTTTACGAGCCGAACAAGACAAGTGCTCGATCTTTTTGTGCAATAATCCCTCAGGTCCAAAAAGATTAAAATCTAGAGGAGGGATAGCGTTCCGGTCGTTTAACGAGCTGGAAGGCCAGAACTCGGCAAACTTTTCATTTTTTTACGAGTCAGTGAAAAGAGCTCAAAGAAGACTCGTCTTTTGAGGAACGAGTGATAAACAGGGATAGCAGCAGATTCCAGGTACAAATTGGAATTTTCCAATCATGGTAGTGTCGCAAGGATGGCTAGGTGAAAATCACTCTTCGCAGATGTTCCTCAAAATGGGTAAACACACATATGGGGGTGAACGATCGGCCAAATGACAGTGGAGGTGATGGATGAAAACACGACCAAGGTTTTTAAGGCTGATAACTTTACGATCGCAATGGTTGTTTACCAGGATAAGTTCATTTTTTAATGAGCTTGGACTCTGCTGGAAACTTTGCTCACACTTTTCTATTTTTTAACGAGCATAAATTCGAGGTAAAACTGCTCGATTCATGGTCAAATTTAATTTTTTTACTTTTACTAGCTTTTCTCTTTTCAAATGTAGTACTTCATTTTCAATTGCTGCAACAAACTTTGTTAGAAATGGACAATATTTGCATGAAAACGAGATTATAACCCTAATATTTAACTTTAAACTGTGTAAAAAGTCATAAAAAGGAGTTTTTACCTCTCATTTACCATTTCATTTGCATTTTGCTTGTTGGAGCTCTGGAGGTGCCTCTTCTTCCTTGATTTTCACCAGCTGATTCCGGGAGATTCTGTGGACGATTTTCGGCGCCGTTTGGACCAGGTAGGAGCTAAACCTTAGCCCTTCACTTTCATGGTTTCCTTTTTCAGTTTCATGCATGTTTTTCAGGGTTTCTGGGCCCCAGGGGTTTCATCAGGGCGCCCTGGCATCAGCGCAGGTTCCCCTTTCGAAACTTGCACTGTATTTCAGGCAGCCTTATGGCAGACTGATTCTCAGCGCAAGGGAAAGGCTCTCTGCCTGCGCTGGACCTAGAAAAGCTGACCTTGCATGAGTTTTTTGATGATTTTTCGCCAGATTTTCATCAAAATCAGGAACTTACTCATTATCTTGTTTGATTGTAGGGAACTTTGAACAAAATGTCCCTTACATGGCGAGAACGAGAACATGAAGCAGAGGACATGGTTGCACTCCATGACCCAGTCATGGTGAACGCGCTTCGGAACTGTGGCCTGCTGAAGTTCTTCCGTATCTCCAGCATGAGAGCACAGATTTCTTTACTGCAGTATATGCTTGATGCTTGGGATCCTGTTAACCAAGTATTCCAGATTAGGGGGAAAACCATCCCCTTGACCATAGAGGACATGTACTTCTTGACTGGGCTGTCAAGGCGGGGTGCCCCCATTTCTTTGTCAGGTACAGTCCGAGGGACTAATTCCACCAGGGACTACATTCGTCAGTATTGCCGGGAAGGTTCACAGCCGAGCAAAGACGGCAAGATCAATATCTGTGACATCACTGACAGGTCTCTCAGGTCCATTCTGTTTACCATTGGTAGGATGGCCGGTAGCGCAGCTTTACATGTTGCCAACAGATCTTATATGCAGCACGCCTTGGAGTGTCTACAACCGAAAGTGTTTAACTGGTGTGATGCAGTACTTGTTCAGATGAAAAGTCAATTGACCAAGGTAAAGGACGGGGGGCTGAAGAACTTTGGATTTGGTTCTATTCTGACTGCCTTTATCTTGGAGAAAATCCCATTGATGCAACCTCAGTACATCATGCTTGATTTGCCTTCTCCGACCGAGCCACGCATGCAGAGGTGGGTTGACCATATGTCCCGGCATGCTGGTCAACCTCATATCACTTTCACTGAGTCCTTCTTTAGGTGGTTCGAGCGTCAGGAGATGGCATTTTCTGAGTATCCATATGTGGGTATGGACTACCGAGGTGATCCGGACTTGGTGCTCCCGGACGGCGAGCAATGGGGCGCTATTGGTAAAATCTCTGACCATATCACTGTTTATTGTTTTTATTCATGATGTTACTGTTCAAAACTGATCAAACTCTTGGGTGCATACAGATGTTGGTCCTGTTCGTCCAGTAGTTCGTCCACGATCGCCAGTTGCTGCCCCAGCAGCAGAGCCTGCTAGGAGAGTTGTTATTCGCGACCTTGGTGATACTGAGATACTTGCAGCTGTGCAGGAGCAGGTTGAGAGCCTTACTCATGGTCTTCCAGATGTACAGATTGACGAGTTACCTTTACAGTTGCAGCGGCACACTATTGGCGTGCCTAGACGATGGACTCGTCTCTTGCACATGATCGCACAGACCGTGACGTACTTTCATGAGCACCACTAGGCTAGGGTGCCCCCTAGCATCTTTTGAGTTCTAGGTCGTATGACCAATTTTGTTTTGATTACAGCACATTATGTACAAACTATAAATAGCTTTATATATTTTGATTTTCGGAGTTTATTTCAGTTTATTTGTGATCCACTTGCATAGCACCGATGCATCTCTTTTTATATATGTTGTAAATGTCTATCTAATACATAGTTTGCTAATGAATCTGTTAATGTGTTCAAGTTTCTGGAAATATGTTGGTATTGAATTAAATCAAACTCTCTTTCCAAAATCTTAACCCTTAGAAACATACGATAAATAGCTGGATTGCGGACTGAATATATACCAGTGAGTTGTAGTATCACAAGTTGTGAGTCTAGCCTAACAATTAGTCGGCGTATACCATGAGCGATGGTATCAGAGAGGAGTTCAATCAACGTGCTATATTCAGCGATATTGTTCGTTGACCGCCCAATACACACCCCTCTGAAACTCACTAACTCGCCGCTTGGATCAAAAATGGCCCAGGCTGCGGAGGACAAATTCCGCGTACTACGACTCGCTCCGTCAGCATATCCCACATATGTCTCAGAATAATTCGACATCTGCAACAAATGAGAAGGGCGGATTACTTAACCGAAACAAACATTTTAGCGAAAACAAAATACAACAAAAGCCCTCAGGTTACTATTTAGGCATAGTAACGCTTGAGCTACAACCCGTTGCGGGGTTGCGCCAGTGGTATCCCGTCATAATCCATTAACTCGTAGGCTCCTTTTGCTAACACCCTTTTAACAATATAAGGACCCATCCATAAGGACTTAAATTTTCCTGCTCCTAATTTGTCGGATTCTTGGTCGTAAAGCAAAACCAAGTCACCCTCAGAGAAGATGCGAGGTTTGACATTCTTGTCGAACTGTGCTTTGACTCGTTTCTTATGGGCTTCATTCGCCAAAGCGGCGTCACGACGGTTTTCATCCAACTGGATTAATTCCAAGAAACGAGCCTCTTCTTCTGAGGTTCCGGGGAGGAGGTCAATTGCGAGTTTAAGAGACGAGATTTCGCACTGGATCGGTAGGACTGCCTCCAGGCCATACACCAATTGGAATGGTGTGAACCTAGTGGCGTTCTTTACCGAGGTTCGGTAAGCCCACAATGCTGAGTACAGGAGTAGGTGCCATCTTCTTTTGTGAACCCCGATCATCCTTTGCAACATACGCTTCAGGACTTTGTTGATTGCCTTAACTTGTCCGTTGGCTTGTGGATAATATGGGGTAGAGCTGTCGTGCGATAGCCCTAGTTTGGCAGCTAATTCAACCATCATGTGATTGCGAAAATGCGATCCATGATCTGTCACTATAGCCTGTGGAACGCCGAACCTGGCGACTACATGATTAAAAAAGAAAAAGGGCAGTTGTTTCACCAGTGTTATCCAATGTAGGCATCGCCTCGGCCCATTTGGTAAAATAGTCAACAGCGACTATAATATACCCATGCCCCCCGGTCGAGGTGGGGTTACATTGCATGATATCGATGCCTCACTTGGCGAAAGGCCCAACAGCAACTATAGGCTGCATAGGTGCGGGCGGTCTCCTGGTTTTGCTATCAAAGATCTGACACACATGGCAACTTCTGACAGCTATTATGCAATCTTTAAACATAGTTGGCCAGAAGTATCCTGCTCGTAAGATTCTTTGTGCTGTTGCATATCCAGATTGATGTCCCCCGCACGCGCCTGAATGACAATCATTCAGGGCTTTTTCGGCCTCCTCATGGGTAAGGCACCTCCTCAGAACCGTATCGACACCACGATGGTAAAGTGTATCACTGACGATCATGTAGTCTTTAGATTGGTATCGTATACGCTTCCATTCCGAGTGTGAGGTATTAGGCCTAAATTTTTGGGTTTGGAGATAAACAATGATGTCTCCATACCACTCATCGCTTACTGATATCAGAAACAAATTTTCATCCACGATTGACTCTTCTGATGTTTCATCGTTGGATGACGATGGGAGATCGCATAATAATTCCGCGAAAACTAGAGCTTTCTTCGATTTGGATTTTACAAAATCTAAATCAAACTCTTGAAGGATTGCTATCCATTTTGAATATTTGCCCCCAAGCAACTGTCGCGACAGTATATATGTCATGGGATTGCAATCTGACAGAACGGTAGTTTTCCTAAAGAGGACATAATGTCGAAACCTTTGAATCGCTTGAACAGCAGCAAGCGCTAGTTTTTCAACATAGGAATATTTACTTTCTGTGTCATTTAAGTTTTTACTTAAATAATAAATAGGATGTTCTATTCCATTGACTTCTTGCACTAAGACCATCGCAATGGTCGTATCTGCTGCAGCTAGATACAGGTTAAAATCTCTTTGATAGTCTGGGGCGTACATTAATGATGCTCTTACTAGAGAATCTTTCAGAGCATCAAAGGAAGCTTGCGCAACCTGTTCCCAGACAAAAGGTACATCCTTTTTCAAAAGATGAGTATAACCTTTGGCAAGTTCTGCGTAACTTGGAATGAACCTCCTCAGAAAGTTTGCTTTCCCTTGGAGTTTCTGAATCTGAAGCAAATTTGAAGGTGGAGGCAAATTAATGATTGCCTGAACCTTACAAGGGTCGAGACGAATCCCGTCCTTAGAGACCACAAAGCCAAGTAAACGACCAGAACCGACGCAAAACACACACTTGTGCGGATTGAGTCTTATCTTGTAATGTCGGCAACATAGAAATATTGCTCTCAAATGCCGCGGATGATCAGTCCGCTTCTGCGAATGAGCCGGAAGATCGTCGAGGTAAGGTTGAACAATGTTCTTGATGTCATGGAAGGCATAATTCATTGCCCTCTGAAATGTCGCCCCTGCGTTCTTTAAACCAAAGGGTAATTTTCGATAAGCGAATGTGCCCCACGGACAAATAAATGCAGTCTTAGACTGGTCCTGTGGGCAGATATTTATTTGATTATACCCGGAAAATCCATCCATAAAGGAAAAGATTTCACATCCGGCACATTCATCAATTATCTGGTCGATGAAGGGTGTAGGGTAGTTGTCCTTCGGACAAGCTTGGTTTACATCCCTATAGTCGACGCACACTCTTATCGTCCCTTGTTTTTTCATAACAGGGACAATATTCGATACCCAATCGGTTAGAGGAACCGGGTAGATGAATCCAGCATGGAGAAGTTTTTCAACTTCCGCCTTAATGGCAGCGGCTTTCTTCGGATGTACCTGTCGAAGCCGTTGTCTTACTGGTTTGACATCAGGATACATTTTAATTTCATGTTCAACTATGCTCGAGTCAATGCCTGGCATTTCATCATATGACCATGCAAAGACATCTCTAAATTCGCGAAAGAGAGCACTATATATTTCCAGTTCTGAAGGGGAACAACTTTTGCCGACATGGATATTTTCCACAACATCAGATTTTGTCGAGATGTTTACGGCTACGGTCTCTTCAATATTGGATAGGTTTCTCTCTGAATCCACCGTATTTACAGTATTTGTTAGGAATTCAAACACTGAAGGGTGGTATAGGTCGTGCTGAGTTTCTTCTTCACACTCTGGAAGAAGGGAACGATGGTGGTGATCATTCCATGGTGCCCCCTCAATCATCATTGATTGTAAGATTCCTTCGTCAGTCCCATGAACTTTTGACCATGGATCTAATGGGGTACCATATTCTTCGGACCTATCTACCCAAACGCTTGACGAGCGTTGATTTGGGCTCGCCTCCCATGCCTGAAACATTGATTGCTACAATATTTCGATAGGGCTAGGTGGCAACACCACTTGATAATCCATGACGACTTTGTCTTTTGCGACCTTCGACGAAGATACCATGTTGCATGTTGCTACAAACGGGATATCCCCTACATGAAAAGGAGGTGGCAACGCGAAAGTTCCCATCATTGTGGGATCTTTTAGCAAGCCTACTCCGATATCTCGTATTGAATGGTCGCTTCCATGGATCAGGGGAATGCTTCCAGTAACTTGTGAACCATTAGGGAGGAAATTCTGTTGGTCGACGATCGTAATCCCTCCTTCAAATGGGAATGCGATCTTCCTAAAATATGTCGACACTACAGCTGCCATGGCATATATCCATGGTCTTCCCAGTAGGATGTTATAGTCGAGATTGCCATCAATGACTTCAACATCAATTTCTACTGTTTTTCCTCCTAGTTCAACCTTAAAATTATTTAGGATACCGTACGGAGTGTACGACCTACCGTCAAATGCTTTCAATGTCGTCGAAGATCGCGACAAGGTTGGAGATCCAAGAGTTTTCCAGCAACTCATCGACATGATACATGTCGATGCTCCCTCATCAATAATCATTCTATGAACAGTTTTGTTGAGTGCTTTCACTTGAATAAGGAAAGCTAATTGCGCTGGTAACTGAGGATCATATCCTTTGTGATCAAAGGATACAAGATTGGAATCTTTAGGATCCACTCCACCAATTGCTGATAACAATGCCTGTCTTTGGGATGGACAATTTTGTAGTACCTCAAGAGTCGACATAGCAGATGGCGATTGGGCCAAATCCTCCACTATATTATAGTGTTGCGCCGCTCTGGCGCGAGGATTGAATGTCGATTTGTGTACTACTCCCTTAGGTGGCTTTATTGTTAATTCATGCGTGAGGGGGGGTACAACTTCTGCCGAAGTTGTTGTCGAACTACTGGGTTGATCTTTCCCTTTGTCGTTCGACACCGGCGGATTCCCATAATCTTTATTCCTGGTCGAGATCAAAGCATCATTTTGCTTAGAAACCGACAACATAAGCACTTGAGACGGGGAAGCATTTCCACTATCAACCATGTTTTGACCTGGGGTAGGAAATGGATCAGTCAACACAGCTGAAGTTTGGGAACTTTTAAAGAACCTCTTTAACTCAGCTTTGAACGGACAGTCCTTTGTCGAATGATTTTCATCGCATATATGACATGGATAAAATTGTTTCCTTTGCCCAGGAGGGTTTGAAGAAGTTTTTTGAGGGGATGACCCACCTTGTTTCTTCTTCTTCCCTTTGTTTTGTTTCTTCTTGCTTCCTGGTTGATTGGAGTTTTTGTCTTTATCCGTAGATACAGCATTTACCTCCGAAGCAAGAATCTCTTGATTTGCTTTTTGATTCGAAGTCTTACGGGCTTTCTTATTCGAATCCCTTGTCGACTTAGCGTTTGCAGTTCCAATCACGCCATCACCGGCATGAGAGTCACTATTCGATCCGGGAGGAGGAGGGATTGAAAATTCCGGTCTGGGGGCATCAGGTATCTTATCATAGAGCGTGCCCGACTGAGTATACACCAAGTCCAAATATTGAGCACGAGCAATAACTTGCTCCTCTGTTACGACGCCTCCCTTGGCCACATCTTCTGTTATGGCAGGCAGAAGCGACTTTATAAACCACTCAGCTAATAGCTGATCTGGAACATAGGTTTTTACCATTCTGCGACGACGACGCCACTCATGTATATGATCTGATATATGTGTGGCCGTTGTCTGCTTGAAATTGGTCAATATCTCTGTTCCAGTTTCGTACCTTATAGGTAACTGAAAGTGCGTTAAGAAAGTCGTGGCTAGGGAACTAAAATTGTCGAACGAGGCTCTAGGTAATTCAATATACCATTTAGCCGCCGGACCAGTCAATGTCCTCTGGAAAAGGCGAAGCCTTATCGAATCATCATTCAAGGTATTCGACGAACACCACAGATGGAATGTCATCACATGATTCGACGGGTCTTCGCCCAGATTTCCATTGAATTTAGGAATGTCCGAAGGAAGTTTGTGAGGAATCGCTGGCCACCAATGGGCATAGGTGATTGGATCGTTCGTCAATCGATGTAAGTCTGGTAATTCTAAGGTCGCCACGAATGGCAACTGCTGATTCAGGTTTGGCGAGGCGTACCCAGGATACGATGGAATTGCCTGAGCAGTAGGCCTTTGCACACCAGCATAATGCAACTGATGTTGATATGACTGATATGGTTGGTGGGCTTGGCCACTGTAAAGTGGTTGGTTTAACCCATTCTGAATATAGGGTTGCCCACTATTTGCAAAGATCTGTTGCTCAGATCCCTGGTACACCTGTTGAAACTGAGGTTGTTGGTATTGCACCATCCGTGGTTGTGAAGCCATGTTTTGTTGTGCGACACTAACCGACGGACCAAGATGCGGGGTTATGGTTCCCGTTTGTATCTGTGTCGTCCCGGCAGTTGGCGACTGTGGTTGTGTTGCAGGGTCAATTGGCTGTTGCATTACAACTTGGGGTTGACATACAACAGGCATCGACTGAACTTGCGACACGGTTACAATTGCTGGCGTCGTCGGGATACTAGACATAGGTACACATTGTTGCATGGAATATACAACTCTTGGTTGTTGGGGTAACATAGGTACCCAACCACTCGTCGTTACTTCAGCTAAACTTGAATGTGGTTGAAAACTGCCGTATGGGTATCCTCCCGGAAGAGGAAGTGAAAGGGCATATTGCCCCCCATACGGTAACAATCCGGAGCTCAAGGGTATAGATTGCCTTTGAGGACTGGATGGCCTAAACTGATTCCCAAAGGGATCAATTTGTCTAGTTTCAACATAAGAATTACCGGGTATTATACCGGAAGAACAAACTGGAACAGACCAAGTTGTCATAATAGTCCCTGGGTGGACTCCTTCTAGTTGATGAGAACTAGTTGGGACAGATGGTATGCCGGCAAACATCGTTGGAGTGACAACAGGAGCTTCTGCTATTGCTGTGTCATTTGGCACAGTCCTAGATGTCGACGGTTGTTCAGACATTTTAAGTCTATCCAATAAACTTCCTAACGATTCTTCAGGAACTTCCGGTGGCGATAGACAAACTTCTGATGCAGAAGGAAAAAGAGGGGTACTTACTCCAAAATGAATTGGAGTATTTGCTTGCTGGTCCTCTACGATTTCCTCTATTGCAATCAGACCAGGAGGAAGAGGAAGACCGTCAGGTCCGTAAAAGATTTCTGGTGCTGAAGAAGGGGTTGCTTCGACAGCGACAGTTGTTTGACCAACAAGACTCTGTGGACCGGTTTCAGATGGAACTGGTTCAGTTATGCAAGTACTTGTTTTCAGACTAGGATCAGTACAACTGTCCTTCTGTTGCTGTTGAACTTCTTCAATAGAGGCAGGGATTCCAGAAATATCGGGAGTGACCAGAATCTCAGATGTTGTTGGAACTTCCGTTCTAACTTTAAAAGGAGATTTTGACCTGGTCCAGCGAGTTCGCTTCGTCTGTACTACTCTCGGTTCCGGAGACAAAGACGGTTGACTCGCAAGTCTCCCCGAACGACGGAGTTTTAATTGACTTTCCTCCACGGTTGCGGATTACTTGATCAACTAAAATACAAAAAGGGGAATTATGTTTCCGTATTGAATGAATTTTATTAGACGCTTTTAGACACAACTTTGCTTTTTCATGTTTTAAGAGTCGAGAAAAAGCTAAAGATGACTCTAGTCGCCTTCGATGTATTAACGAGCCCGAAGTGACAAATGCTCGGTTGGACCTTTTCGGTTATAGAGTTTGAAAAGGGCCAAAAGAAACTGCTCTGGAGATCTAGGCAGAGGGTGTGCCAAACCTTTCGCGAAACCACAGAATACGTTTTACGGTACGGGTGGTCGATCTTCGTGAATGCTGTGTTCACTGCATCACGATCAGTAGGGCGGTCGACACGGCTTCCTAAGGATAAAGGATAATTGCCTATAGGGGTCTCCCAATATACGCGACGGTACGCGGGAGCTCAAGTCCGTATTAGTGCTATCGTCCCTCAGGAGGAATCACCCACCTTCGTAGAGATCGACAGTCACTACGTTTAACGATGCCGGAACACGTCTCTACCTAGACCTCTATTGTGAGCGTTATGTTACAATGCGTTTTTAGATTCATTCAATATATTTTAAGTTGATCTTGTTTATCAGTTTGTCTTTCAGGATCACCACGAGATGTATTGGTACAAATTCCTAAATGCAGCTAAAATGATAAGCAAGCTTTTACAATCTTTTTAGTTTTGAAAATCCTAACTACTGAGGGGAGAGAAAAACAATATCTTTCCACACAGAGCACAAAGCACAAAATAATGCACTTTCTCCTAGATCAGACACACAAACTTATCAAAAATGCAAATGCAAGATGCATGTATTTCTTTTCTTTTCCCTGAATGTTGATGTAGACAAAAGGAAATTGTTGTATAATTTTCGAATTCAATTTGAAGTGTAAACAAACAAGTTTCGTCTAAAATGAAAAGGCACCTTACAGGTACTTGTTTTAACACTAAAAATATACGAATTCAAACCATAAGATGAAAAACAAACAAACTCAAACAGCCATGAACAGTAATAAAACTAGCTCTTAAGATCACAAAGACACTTTTACAGTTCAGGATCTAAGAGGTCACAACTATACTGGTTCGCTTTTCACAATGGGAAACTGTAACTGAAACAAGAAATACTGAAAGAACATTCACAGTTTCATCACACAACTGAGGCGGAATAATGTCAAGGAGAATGGTTTACAGCAAGTACAATGACCAGCAAGCAATCAGCAAAAATCAGTGAAAACAGGGCCAAGACAAAATGGGAAAACTGAGCAAGACAATGGCTAACTGGACCAGCGCAGGCTCTGGTCTGTCAGTTTGACTCTCAGCGCAGTTCCCGAAGGGAGCACCTGCGCTGTAATGCAGACTGCCTGTGGACAGCCTGCTCTGGGACACGAGAGTTGCGTCTACAAAGTTTTCCGGGTCATAAAAAGCTCAAAAATGCACTGTTTTTGCTGAAATAAAAAGCTATAGGTCAAGTACAGGCTAAGGGATGATCAAGAGGATGAAGATCTATCACAAAGAGTAAAGAGTCTTTTGTAGATAAGCTCTTCAAATCTTGAATTTGCTCAGCAAATGAGCAAGAGTAACAGTCCCTCTACTTCACTTTTGATATAGTCAAAAGATTTTCGATTTGGTACTCTTTTCTTCAAGAAATGAATAGCAAAATACTACAAACACCAACAAGATACTAGGCTCCCCAGCGGAGTCGCCAGTTTGTTGTGGGGAAAAGTATCCGACTCGGATGACCCTATCCCTACTCTAAAGGTGACAGTCTTTAGCAACAACTGAAAGTAAAGCTTTGATATTTTCCTTTATGAAAGTACAGAGAGAAGGAAGAAAAGATTAACCAACCTGGTGTCTTTCGCTTAGTCGATCCTTATCCTCTCTCTTTGTCTCTTGTTCCCAGCTCCTTGCTCTCTTTGCCGGTCCAGCTACACACAGATCCTGCACAGAACAAGAGAGGAAACTACAAGATACATGTACTCATAACTGATGCATGGATTAGAGTGAATCAAATATACAAGTAAATACAATACATCAATGCAATACAAGTATATAGGAGAACATGCAAAACTTTATTGATAGAAGTAACAGGGTTCTGAGAAGGTTACAACCATTGATGGCTCCAATCCAGCAGCACCTCCCCAGCAGCAAGAACTCTCCTCTTCACCTCTAGTAAAACAATCACCCAATAGCTCTAACTGTAAACCAACAACACCTCCTTGCTTTACACAAAATTCCAGCCTCCTCAGACCTCATAGAAGAGCTCTATATATAGGAGAGAAGAAGAAAGGATGAGTCAGCTTGAGGCTGGCATAGAACTGACTAGTGTCCTCTCCTTCTTCAGTTAAACCTCAGTCCTTGAGTCCACTTGGAGATCCTTGCTTACACATGGTGATCAAGTACCTCTTACTCATCACAGGGCGAATCTCATGAACCAAGTGTCATTTTGGAAGCTTCCTGGGCAGTTGACACCTTGCAGAATGACTGTGCCACTTGGCCAATCTCGCCCAGCGCAGGTAGCCTTCATTAGATTTGACTTCCAGCGCAGGTACAAGGAGGAGCAGTTGCATTCCAGCGCAGATGCTCAGTGGAGCAGCTGACATGATCCAAAATAAGCCTGTTTTTGAGTGTTTTCAGGTGGAGAACTGATGGGAAGTGCTGTGGTTTGCTGACCTTGTTCTTCTAGGGGTAAGAACAACATGTTTAGGGACTGAGGATCCCTGTAATTATTGACATTTCATGCTCCATGCTGCGAGGCACAAAAATGTCTATAACACTAAGCCCCAAAACTACCCTTGGGGGATCCCGTGCCCAACAGGCCCCTAACACAAATATCGTGACTTGTCCTGGAGTCACTCTGTAGGTACGGAGATCTTAGCGTGAAGACCTCCCAACTTGTTGGCATTATGGCTCAAGTGTTGTCCTTGATGGCAACTCATACAGGTGATAGATCATAGTACAACATGTCAGTAGCAGAGATTGATGATCAGGCCTCAAAGAATGAAGAAAATAAGAGGTCCGCAGGTAAGCACAACAAAAAGTGCGGTCATAGGTTGGATACGCAAGTTATGTGTTCAGAAGGTGTGGACATATTCCCGGGATCACAGAACAAAAGGTGCGGTCCTAAAGTGCACACACTTCCATGCAGAGAAAAGCACACGTGTGGGAATCTTATGGTTGTCGGGTCCGTGGTATTGTGTTATTATGGTTTTGGATAGTGGTATTGTGATAGGACTAAGGCTATAAAAGGGGAAGGAGATCATTTGGCCATGGTATGCTTTTGGGTTGAATATCTTAAGTGAGCTAGATCTGAAATACTAATAATCTCTTGGTGAGTAATGTCTAGATCTAAATGAGCTTTATAAGGCGAATCTACTGAGGGGTCGAGATCAACTTGGCGCAAGATTAGATCTGTAGATCTGATAGACTGGGGTATGATTAAAGTTTGAAAAACACCTATAACCTCAGGACCACAGGCGTGACACGGTGAATGTGCGAGAGGACCGCGGGTGATCCATAGGCGCAGTGCGGGCGTACGCAGTGTAGCAGAAGGCGTAGGTGTGGAGATACGTAGTCAATCAGAAGACACAGTGCGGAGGTGCGCAGCTCAGAAAAAGGCGAAGTGCGGGGGTACACAGAATACAGAAGGATTAGGTGCGGATCTGCATAGAGGTACGCAGCGCAGCAGAAGACGTAATGCGGAGGTGTGCAGACAAGCAGAAGGTGCAGGTGCGGAGATCCGCAGGTTCAGTGCAAGTGGAAGTGCGGATATCCGCAGATTTATACCAGTGAAGTTGCGGTCCCTGCTTGAAATTTGTTTTAACTGCCTTTGACTATTCTGTAGGGTTCTGGGTACTAGTATTGAGTTTTGATAATAGCATGATTGATGACTTATCTTTATGTGATCTGATGGACTAGATCTGGTTGATAACTCTCATAATATCATTGTATATGGTGATTGGGTGATTTAGAAGATTGTTTATGTGTTTCAATTTTGTTGTTGGTTCCAGTATGAAAATTGGATGAAACGTGGCCTTTCAGATTATTTGTTGTGCTTCAGAGTATCCAGTGTGAAAATTGATGAAACGTGGTACCTAGAGGAGAGAAGATTGTAGGCCGGCGCCTACGTACTAGTATCTAAGCTAGTACAAGAGCTAAGGGAAAACTTTGGAGCATTGTAGCAGGTAGCAGCCTGCGTACTAGTAAATGGATCGGCTAGTACAAGAGTAAAGGGGGTTGTAGCTCCCTTCCAGGAGAGACTGGAGAACGAGAGAGGGTTGTAGCTCTCGTACTATTATAAGACTACACCAGTACAAAATATTGTAAAAGGATTTTCTTATTAAGAAGAAGATTGAGATGACTTACAGCAGGTGGTTTTCTCCCACATTGGGTTTCCACCTTATATCATGGTGTTCATGTGTGTGACTTATGTGTGATGATTTGTTCTATTTTACTGCACCTATTTACTAGTAATATGGAAGATAATGTTCTAATGAATTCATTAAGGATCAACTAACTGAATCATAAGAAGATGTGGAAGTTGCATATATGAATCTGAATATGGAAATGAAAAAGTTTTTAATACTGATTCACCCCCCCCCCCTCTCAGTATTATTTCCAACAATTGGTATGAGAGCCGGTCCTTTGGTAGAAGCTTGATCGCTTGAAGGAGATCCGTGGAACAATGGGAAAGAAGCTTAAGAAGAAAGCACCTAAGGAGAAGAAGACATCTCAGAAGAACTATGATAGTGGGAGAATCGATTGGGGATTAGGTATAAGAAGCACCTCAGATTCAGAATTAGATTCAGAATCATTTCATAATGAAAATGAACTATCAGGTATGAATTTGCTATCCTCTGATGTTCCAGCTATCTATCCATTTGGAAAAGATGATGAAAGTGATAGTGAAGCAACTGAATTTGCTCTTATGGGTGAGCAAGAAAGATATCAAATAGAAGTAGAATTCAAAAGGCTTTCAGATAAAATTAGGGATCAACAAGATCTATTGAACAAAAGGGAATGTAACTTCAAAGAAGAATCTACCAAACTAAAGGCCCAACTAGAAGAAGGAGACAAGGTAAGGAAGTTATTCAAGGACAAATATCAAAAGTTGCAGGATGAAGTATCATCACTAAGAGATGAAGTCAATGAAAAGAACACAACCATCAAGAAACTCAGAGATAGATCCAGTTACTATTAAAGTCTTGAAGCCACGATCCGCTCTCTAAAGGAAGATCTTGAAGAATCAAATAAGCAGAATAAAGATCTAGTCCAAGATATTGAAAAACAGGTAAACGGAGTTATCAGCTTAAAATCTCAGCTAGAATGTGCCTTTAGAATTCGTCAAATGTAGCAGGATCTGAATGAAGATCAAGAAAAGGAGATTCTCAAGCTAAAGCATCAGTTGGAAGAAGGAAGAAAATCTGAAGAAGACATGAAGAAGCAATGTCTAGAAAAAGAAGAACAACTTCAGGTTGAGGTAAATATCTTGAAAAGTAAATTAGAAGAAAAGGATAAGCTCTTACGTTTTCAAGATAGTACTAAAGTGTTGGATGATATTCTTAGTAGCCAAAGGTCTCCTTCTATAAAAACTAGTCTTGGTTTTCATGAATCTACTGAAGGAGAATCTAATTCAAAAAGTAAGACAAGGGACTCTAATGCAAAATCTGATATGCTCAAAAGGGAGATGAAAGGTCAATCTCATCATCAACCAAGGAAAGAAAATCTTCAAAGAAAATCTTTTACTCCTCCTATGAATAATGTTGAATGTTATATATGTCATAAACTTGGACATGTTGCAGCCAGATGTAGAAGAAGAATTATTCAATATCATCACATAGAAAGGGCATCTCATTCAAGGTACTTTTATGGATATTGCTTTGCTTGCAATATGTTTGGTCACAAAGCTGCTGATTGCTACAGGAAGAATATGAAACATGTAAGATGTTATGCATGTAACAAGTTTGGACATATAGCAAAGGAATGCAGGAACAAAGGATGGACATCACATCAAAAGGAGAAAACATCACACTTGAAGATTTGGAAGAAGAAAGAAGTACAGTCAGAAAGAGGTGGCACATCACAACCTATAGACATAACAAAATCAGAGGGAGCTATCTAACAGTAAACAGATGGCACGAGTTCAGGGGGAGTTTATGCTTCTAATGCATTGTTGGCATTATGGTTAATAGCCCTTGGTGATGATGCTTATATGGTTAAATGATATATGATGCTTGGGTTTACACAGTTGGTGCTTTGACTAGATCGTTGGATACATGGTGCCTACCTGGTGATCTTCCTAAGGATGAGGAGAAGTACATAGTTTGATTTCACATCTTCTTTTGATGATGAGTCACTCATATAGATTCCTATTGTTCTTGGCACACATATGGATGAGGATTGTTGGCTGTTGATCTTCAAGTTACATAGTGATGGATACATGGATGATTATTGGAGACATGTTGATGATGAGTTCTTGTTGCTTACATATGATGATTAATGATGCTTGGTTCATGCAGATCTGGATGGCTATGGAGTTTCTCACATATGATAGAATGTGAATGATTCTATACAGACATTCTTTGGTGATTCATGCACTAATACAAGTTGTTGGTCTAGTTACTGTTGACAGATGATTATGGAGCAGATCATACATTATGTATGATAGTTGCTGATGACTATCATGATCTTATTTAAATGTTGGGTCTCTGTTATAAATGTCATATCAAGACTCATGTTGTAATAATGTGTCTCTATCTATTGTAGTCTTTCGTGAGGTCATGTAACGGCCTATTTTGGTTTCCCCACTATGCCTGGGATGATGATGTAATGTTCTTGTTTTATCATGTGTAAAACTTTTAATGTATTCCCACTTGGTTGGGAGATGGTTGTATGAGTCTTTGGTGCTAGGAAGGTCACTTATGATGTATAAGAGTCATGTTCTTGTAGAACATCTTTTTGCAGACCTTGCTTATGGTCAGGGGGAGCATATTTCAGCAGAGCAGAGATCTCAGCATGTTCTCAGAAAGAGCATGGACATATTGGTGCACCATGGCATATATAAAGGGGGAGCTCATTCAGAGATTTCAGTAGGTACTCAGGGAGATTATGGTCAGCAAAGGAAGAGAATATCTTGGTCCGCCCTTTTCCCTTGATGTCAAAGGGGGAGAGTGATTTGGTGTTGTTGCCATCAAGTCCAAAGGGGGAGATTGTTGGCATTATGATGCATATGTTGTACTTGATGGCAACCCACTCATAGAAGAACATCTCACTTATATACAACAAGATGAATCTACAGAAGAGATATCAGAGGAGACATAATACATGAGATGCAGGACAGCTCAAAGGAATCAAATGACATGGGTCCTTAGTATGACAAGTAAGCTTTGCCATCAAGTCCAAAGGGGGAGATTGTTGGCATTATGGCTCAAGTGTTGTCCTTGATGGCAACTCATATAGGTGATAGATCATAGTACAACATGTTAGTAGCAGAGATTGATGATCAGGCCTCAAGGAATGAAGAAAATAAGAGGTCCGCAGGTAAGCAGAACAAAAAGTGCGGTCATAGGCTGGATACGCAGGTTATGTGTTCAGAAGGTGCGGACATATTCGCAGGATCACAGAACAAAAGGTGCGGTCCTAAAGTGCACACACTTCCATGCAGAGAAAAGCGCACGTGTGGGAATCTTATGGTTGTCGGGTCTGTGGTATTGTGTTATTATGGTTTTGGACCATGGTATTGTGATAGGACTAAGGCTATAAAAGGGGAAGGAGATCATTTGGCCACGGTATGCTTTTGGGTTGAATATCTTAAGTGAGCTAGATCTGAAATACTAATAATCTCTTGGTGAGTAATGTCTAGATCTAAATGAGCTTTATAAGGCGAATCTACTGAGGGGTCGAGATCAACTTGGAGCAAGATCAGATCTATAGATCTGATAGACTGGGGTATGCTTGAAGTCTGAAAAACACCTATAACCTCAGGACCGCAGGCGCGACACGGTGAATGTGCGAGAGGACCGCAGGCGATCCATAGGCGCAGTGCGGGCGTACACAGTGTAGCAGAAGGCACAGGTGTGGAAATATGCAGTCAATCAGAAGACACAGTGCGGAGGTGGGCAGCTCAGAAAAAAGCGAAGTGCAGGGATACGCAGAATACAGAAGGATTAGGTGCGGATTTGCATAGAGGTACGCAGCGTAGCGGAAGACGTAATGCGGAGGTGCGCAGACAAGTAGAAGGTGCAGGTGCAGAGATCCGCAAGTTCAGTGCAAGTGGAAGTGCAGATATCCGCAGATTTATACCAGTGAAGTTGCGGTCCCTGCTTGAAATTTGTTTTAACTGCCTTTGACTATTCTGCAGGGTTCTGGGTACTGGTATTGAGTTCTGATAATAGCATGATTGATGACTTATCTTTATGTGATCTGATGGACTAGATCTGGTTGATAACTCTCATAATATCATTGTATATGGTGATTGGGTGATTCAGAAGATTGTTTATGTGTTTCAATGTTGTTGTTGGGTCCAGTATGAAAATTGGATGAAACGTGGCCTTTTAGATTATGTGTTGTGCTTCAGAGTATCCAGTATGAAAATTGATGAAACGTGGTACCTAGAGGAGAGAAGATTGTAGGCCGGTGCCTACGTACTAGTATCTAAGCTAGTACAAGAGCTAAGGGAAAACTTTGGAGCATTGTAGCTGGTAGCAACCTGCGTACTAGTAAATGGATCGGCTAGTACAAGAGAAAAGGGGGTTGTATCTCCCTTCCAGGAGAGACTGGAGAACGAGAGAGGGTTGTAGCTCTCGTACTGGTATAAGACTGCACCAGTACAAAATATTATAAAAGGATTTTCTTATTAAGAAGAAGATTGAGATGACTTGCAGCAGGTGGTTTTCTCCCACATTGGGTTTCCACCTTATATCATGGTGTTCATGTGTGTGACTTATGTGTGATGATTTTTTCTATTTTACTGCACCTATTTACTAGTAATATGGAAGATAATGTTCTAATGCATTCATTAAGGATCAACTAACTGAATCATAAGAAGATGTGGAAGTTGCATATATGAATCTAAATATGGAAATGAAAAAGTTTTTAATACTGATTCACCCCCCCCTCTCAGTATTATTTCCAAAACAACTCTGTTTGGATCACTTCAAGTTCAGCAGTGCAATGACCGATTGCCTGTTGGACTTCCTCCACCCGTTGTTCGATGACCGCTGTTGTTGAACTATTGCCCTGAATCCTCTACTGAGTTGCTTGCAGTTGCGTGACATTTGCTTCAATGGATGTTGTAGTTGTATACACCTCATCGATCCATGGCTGTAGGCACGCTTTTAAGACCACTTCTTTGTTCCAAATGACATCCACTTGTTGTTGACGTAGATTGTCATTGATGTCAATATGGCAATATTCGAGGAGCCAGAGGATGAAAACAAAGCTATCGGAGGAGAAAATAGAGCTATCTAAGGAGAAAAATAGAGAGGAGCAAACAGAGCTATTAAAGGAGCAAACAAAGCCATCAGAGGAGAAAAACAGAGCTATCGGAGGCATATTAGGAGTATCGGGAGCAATGTATGCCAAAGAAGGACTATCGGGAGCAATGGATGCCAAAGAAGAACTATCGGGGCTAATATATGTCACTGATGCCAAAAAGATATGTGGAAGAGTTATAGGAGGCGGAAGAGTTAAAAGAGGTGGAAAACATATATATATGCAATATACACTATTGGAGGCAGTAAACATATACATATATGTAATATACACTATTGGAGGTGAAGCATGGTTTTTTAAGTGTATTTCATATATTCAGGCTTTAAGTCTTGCCACGTTAAAACATGCAAATTTGCAATATATATATATATAATATAATTGCGATATGTTGCAGACCCACTACAACATTATGCAATGGTTTAATATTATATCGCATTTGCCCATTGAAACTCACAAAGGGGTGTCACCCCTGAAAGCACCGATTATGATATATGTTGTGGACCTGATGTAACATTACAGTTTGGCTCAATGCTATATCGCATCCGGAGGAGAATCGGCCTATAAAAGACCTCCAGAAGTCGTGACTACCGATTGCGATTACACTGTGCACCCTATGCAATTATAGATGTGGGTGTAATTATTTTGAAGTCCACCCTTAAGCGTTTTGGTCGATTTTTCCATATATTCTTTTGTATTTCAAATAATTTCATTGCACAGGTTTTTTAGGCCAAAAGCATATAATAACGATTCTGAAAGTTTAGGAGGCCTGAACGATACCGATTGCGATTGCGATTGTGATGGTGATGTGGCAAGTGGGGCCCCCTGATTGCTACAGTCTCTCCATAAAACAATAAAGTCTTGTGTATGCCTATTATTATTGAAAAAAGGGGCTTTGTTATAGTTTTAATATGCAACATGTTTTTCTCTGTGGATTTCCAGTCTACCCTTACAAATTTACGTGTCCCTGGAGTGTTGGTGAACATGAAGAGACGGAGGAAGTCAAAAAGCTGGGAAGTCGAAGGAAAAGTCAGCGCAGAGGAAGTTGAAGTGACATGAAGAATCAGGAAGTCGAGGAGGACAAGCCAGTGTAGAGCAAGCTAAAGCAAGCATTGAGGAAGCCAAAGAGGTAGCAGAAAGCAGAAACCAATAGTCAGAGGCACTAGGAACACATAAAAGAGGAAAAACAAGAAAAGGGGAGGTGTGTGTGAATAATCAGATCAAGAGAAATCCAAATTTCAGGCAGAGGCAGGAGAAGCAGGAGAACAGGAGTGAAGCATAAGCTCAGTAGGCTTGGGAGTAGATAACTATAGCAAAACAGTTTATAACAGTTGATCATAAAGGGTTGGAGCCCATGGGGTTGGAGCCTCAAAACTGAAAGGATTGGAATCCTTGGGAGTTGGTGCTCCTAAGTCCAAGACTGTTGCCTTGGCAAAACAGAGTTGGTGCTCTGGAGGTTGGAGCCTCACAAAAGTCCAAGTTGGTGCTTGGCAACTGATTGCAACCATTTATATATTGTATCTATTTCATTGCACTGTTTGTGTTAATAAAAGCATTTATTCTAGCTATCTATTTTTGTGTTCCATATATAAATGTTTTGGTGATAAAAAGAACAATTAAAAATAAATACTGATTCACCCCCCCCTCTCAATATTTCCAACAATTGGTATCAGAGCAGGCTTCTTCATATTAGCCTAATAGCTTGAAGAAGGATTCGTAGTCATGATGAGAATTCACAAAGCGTCAGGAAAACCTTCTCTATTCAACGACACCAACTTTGGTTTCTGGAAAAAAAGAATGACCTACTACTTAATGTCCCTTGGATCTGAAGTTTGGCATTCGGTTCTAAATGAGTACCCAATTCCTTCCACTCTTTTAATAGATCAAGACGAGAGGAAAGCATACATTGCAAATGCAAAATCCTTGAACTCCATCACTAGTGGAATCACTAATTCTGAATTTACAAAAGTCATGAATTGTAACTCTGCCAAAGAAATGTGGGACAAGCTAATTAGCTTATATGATGGGGACTCAAAAGTAAAGAAGGTAATGCTTCAAACTCATAGAAGGAAATTTGAAAGTCTGAAAATGGATGATGAGGAAGATATTGCATCATACTTTCTCTGAGTAGTTGAAGTGGTCAACTCTCTTAAAGGATTAGACGAAAACATTGAAGAAAGCACCATTTTTCAAAAGGTCTTAAGATCTCTTCCAGACAGATTTGAATCCAAAATAAGTGCCATAAAAGAAATAAAGGATCTAGATACTATCAAGATGGATGAACTCCATGGAATCCTCATTGCGTATGAAATGTGAAAAGGTGGCCCAAGCTCCAAAGATGTAGCATTCAAGGCTTGAAAATCAAGGAAGGGGAAATAAAGGAATGATAGTAGTGATGACTCCGATGTGGAATCCAAATTAGCGCAATTTGTATGAAAGTTGAAGAAAGGATCTAAGCTAAAAGGTAAGTACCCTCTTATCTGTTTCAAATGTCGAAAAATAGGTCATTATGCTGCAAAATGTCCTAATAAGCATGATAGTGATGATGAAGGAAATTCTAAAAGAATGGCATACAAAAAGAAAGGTAACAATAAGAAGAACCACTTCTCTAAGCAAGATGAGTCTGATGAATATGAATTTGTAGTCATCAAAAAGAAATCAGATGAAGAAAGTGACCATGTTGAAAGCCAAGAAACATTATTCATGGCATTCACAAATGACGATGACTCAGGGCTAGAAGGAAATGTAGATGAACTATTAATAAGTGCCATTGAAGAAAATGAGAAATTACAGAATAAAATCATCTCTCTCAAGAAAAAGAGGAAACAAAAAGAAGGGAAGATCTCTTGGAAACAAAGCTAAAAGAAAAAGAAGAAACTTGTGAAGAAAGTGAAGCTGAAATAGTATCTCTAGGGAAGGAATTGGAGCAAGTTAAAAAGGGTTGGAAAAGCTCTCTAATACTTGAGACTATCCTAAAAAGTCAAAAACCTCAACATGACAAATCTGGAATAGGTTTTAAAGGAGAATCATCAAGCACTAAGAATAGTGTAAAAAGCTATGCCGATGCACTTTCCAACAACCCAAAGGAAGAAAGAGTGTCTCATCAAAGGCACATCCCATATCCAAAGAATGAAGAGAGAATCACTCCAAAGAAGAATGTGGGTTCGAATCATGGATATTACAACAGATACAAACCAGTATTCCATCAAAGGCCCATCTCAAATCCAAAGAATGAAGCAGGAGTAATTCCAAGGAAGGAAGTTGATTCAAACCATGGCTACTACAATAGGTACAAAACTATCTTTCTTGGACATTGTTTCCATTGTAAAAACTTTGGTCATCAAGCCAGACATTGCATGGCTCACAAGAATGAAACACCAAAACTAAAGGATCAAGTAATCAAACCATATGGCCCCAAAAGGCAGGGACAAATCAAGACCTACAATTCGTTTGATCCCTTGACCAAATTTGATCTGATTTTCTCATTTTGCTACAATAATGGACACTATGAACAATATTTCCCACTCAAAAGAGGAAAAGCAAGTAGTGAGAATCCCAACACGGATAAATGTGGCCTAGCTCTATATGCTCAAAATAATGAAAATCATTGGTTTGTGGATAGTGGGTGCTCCAGACACATGATAGGGGACAAAAGGAAGTTTGTCTCATTGAGCAAAAAGGAAGGAAATGTATCCTTTGGAAGTGGATCTGTCGAAATTGCTCGAAAAGGAACTGTTACTCTTATCAATGGAAAAGGAAAAGACCAAAATGCTCTACTAGTAAACAGGCTCAAACACAACCTCCTGAGTGTTAGCCAAATCTATGATCAAGGACATAATGTTGTCTTTAGCACCAAGGACTATGAAATAAGGAACTCTTCCTTAGGGGAACTTGTGGCGAAAGGGGTTAGAACACCAGACAACATACATTATGAACAAGATTCAAGAAGATAAATGCTACTTAAGTCAAATAGATGAAAGTTGGTGGTGGCACAAGCGACATGGACATACAAGCTTCGAGAACTTGATCAATATCAGCAAGATTAAAGTTGTATGAGACACTCCAAAGTTATTCAAACCAAAACATGGAATGTGTGGTCCATGTCAACATGGAAAGCAAACCAGAACCAACCACAAGACCAAGGAGTTCTCTACATCAAAGCCTTTGGAGATCATCCATGCTAATTTATGTGGACCAACTAGAAATCAGGCACTCCAAGGAGAAAGGTACTTTGTTTTATTTGTTGATGACTATACTAGAATGATGTGGATATATTTTATAAAATATAAATCTGAAGCATTTGAGTGTTTTAAGAATCTTAAAGCTCTTGTAGAAAATGAAAAGGACACAAAGATTAAGTGCCTCAGAACAGATAGAGGGGGAGAATTCACATCAAAAGAATTTAATGAGTTCTGTAAAATACATGGAATTAAAAGAGAATTCTCTACTACCAGAACACCCCAGCAGAATGGGGTAGTTGAAAGAAGAAACCGAACAGTTCAAGAAATGGAAAGAACAATGCTATTAGCAACAGATTTGCAACCAAAATTCTGGAGAGAAGTAGTCAGGACAACTGTCTATACCTTGAATCGAACTCAATTAAGACCAAATTATGAAAAAACTCCTTATGAACTATGGAAAAAAAGACCTACTTTAGTAAAGTACTTCAAGATCTTTGGAAGTAAGTGCTTCATAAAAATCAATGATGGCTCACTAGGAAAGTTTGATTCTCGGGTTGATGAAGGGATGTTCCTTGGATACTCTACACAGAGCAAAGCCTACAAGTGCTACAATAATCGACTAAAGAAAATAGTGGAAAGCGTTGATGTAAATATTGATGAAGACCTTCCAGAAGAAGAAATTGAAGAACACAAAGTTGATCCTTTCATTGAAGAAGAAGAACCTGAAAAATAAGAAATAGATCAAGAAGAAGCCAAGGAAAAAGAATCACCTCATACCCCTTCAAAGATGAAGTTTCTCTAGAAATATCATCTAGAAGAGAAGATTATTGGCAATAGAGATGAAGGGATGCAAACCCAAAGAAGGATGATAAGTACACCAAAGAAAAACGATATTGCTCTTCTATCCATGATAGAACCAGAAACATATACTCAAGCAAGTAAGGATCCTCATTGGGTAAAAGCCATGGAAGAAGAGATGTCCCAAATTGAGAAGAATGAGACATGGGAGCTGGTACCTCGTCCAAAGGACAAAAAAACATTATAGGAACCAAGTGGGTATTCAAAAAAAAAATGAATGAAGATGGACAAGTCATCATAAATAAGGCAAAGCTTGTTTGTAAAGGCTATTCACAAATTGAAAGAATTGACTTTAAAGAAACATTTGCACCAGTAGCTCGTGTGGAAGCTATCAGGTTGTTCTTGGCATCTTCTTGCTCAAAAGGATTCAAAATCTATCAAATGGATGTAAAATCAACATTTCTGAATGGGGAACTCAAGGAAGAAGTGTACATGGAGGAACCAGAAGGGTTTGATCTAACAAAAGGAAAAGACTTAGTCTGTAAGTTGAAAAAGGTGTTATATGGATTAAAAGAAGCTCCTAGAGCTTGGTATGCAAGATTGGATCACTATCTACAACAACAAGGCTTCAAGAATGGAGTGGCAGGAAGTAATCTCTATATAAAGATGAATGAAGGTAAGTTACTAGTCACACTTGTTTATGTTCATGATCTGATTTTTGCTAGAAATAATGATGAGATGAGTCCTGAATTTTCTCAAAACATGTGAAAAGAGTTCAAGATGTCGATGATAGGATAGTTATCTCACTTCCTTGGACTACAAGTATCTCAAACCAGAGCAGGATTGTTTATATCTCAAGCCAAATATCTTAGAGACATGCTTAAAAGATATGGAATGGAAGACTATGCACCCATGAGCACATCTATGACCACAAATTGCAAATTGAGAAAAAATGATGACTCCCCTCCAGTAGATGCAACTCATTACAGGTCAATAATTGGAGCCCTTCTATACTTAACTGCTACGAGACCCAATATAATGCAAGTAGTAGGAATTGTGGGAAGCTTTCAATCATCTCCTAAACAATCACATTTGTTAGCTATAAAAAGAATTCTCAGATACCTGAAAGGAACTCCTGATTTCAGTCTTTGGTACCCTAAGAGCTCAACTCTGAGTGTAACTGCATACACCGATGTTGATTGGGCGAAAGTGTAGATGATCAAAAAACTAGTAGTGGAAATGCATTCTTCCTAGGAGACTATTTAGTATCTTGGCTCAGCAAAAAACAAACATCCATATCATTATCCACAGTCGAAGTCGAGTATATAGCTGCAACAGACTCTTGTACTAAAATACTATGGATGAAGGAAGCTCTAAAACATGTCAACATAGGTACATATCAACCAATTACCATCTATTGTGATAACACAAGTGCTATCAGTCTCAACAAAAATCTAGTGATGCACTCAAAGACCAAACATATACCAATCGAGTATCATTTCCTTCATGAACAAGTAGCTGAACAAAACATCATCTTGGAATATCAATACTAAGGAACAGATAGCTGATATTTTCACAAAACCTTTTCCTCGAGAAGAATTTGAACATCTTCGTCAAAATATGGAGGTTATCTCCTTAGCATCACTCAAGTTCATTCATAAAGATGTTGCAGGACAGGGGGAGTAGTTCGATAGGGGGAGTCAGTATGCATTCCTTTGCCATTGATGTCAAAGGAGGAGAGAAGAAGAATATTGGCATCAAAAAAAGGGGGAGATTGTTGACATAGATTGTCATTGATGTCAATATGGAAATATTTGAGGAGCCAGAGGAGGCAAATAGAGCTATCGGAGGAGCAAACAGAGCTATCAGATAAGCAAAACAGAGAGGGGCAAATAGAGCTATCGAAGGAGCAAACAAAGCCATCAGAGGAGCAAAAGAGAGCTATCAGAGGCATATGAGGAGTATCAGGAACAATGTATGCCAAAGAAGGAGTATCGGGAGCAATGGATGCCAAAGAAGAACTATCGGGGGTAATATATGCACTGATGCCAAAAAGGTATGTGGAAGAGTTAAAAGAGGTGGAAAACATATATATATGCAATATACACTATCAGAGGCAGAAAACATATACATATATGCAATATACATTATCAGAGGCGAAGCATGTTTTTTTAAGTGTATTTCATATATTCGGGCTTTAATTCTTGCCACGTTAAAACATGCAAATTTGCAATATATATATATATATATATATATATATATATATATATATATATCATATCATATAACTAGGATATGTTGCAGACCCACTGCAACATTATGTAATGGTTTAATATTATATCGCATCCACCCATCGAAACTCACATATCGCAATATACAAAGGTGTGTCACCCCTGAAAGCGCCGATTATGATATAAGTTGCAGACCTGATGCAACATTACAGTTTGGCTCAATGCTATATCGCATCCACAAGAGAATCGGCCTATAAAAGACTCTGGAAGCCGCCACTGCCAATTGTGATTACACAGCAGACCCGATGAAGTTATAGATGTGGGTGTAGTGATTTTGAAGTCCGCCCTTAAGCGTTTCGGTTGGTTTTTCCATATATTCTTGTGTATTTCAAATAATTGCATTGTTCGGGGTTTTTTAGGCCAAAAGCCTATAATAACGGTTCTAATAGTTCATGAGGCCTGAATGATGCCGATTATGATTGCAATGGTGACATGGTAGGTGGGGCCCCTGATTGATACAGTCTCTCTGTAAAGCAATAAAGTCCTCTGTATGCCTATTATTATTGAAAAAAGGGGCTTTGTTACAGTTTTAATATGCAACATGTTTTTCTCTGTAGATTTCCAATTTGCCCTTATGAATTTACATGTCCCTGGAGTGTTGGTGAACACGAAGAGACAGAAGAAGTCAAAAAGCCAGGTAGCAGAAGGACAAGCCAGTGCAGAGGAAGCCAAAGCAACATGAAGAATCAGGAAGTCGAAGAGGACAAGCCAGTGCAAAGTAAGCTGAAGCGAGCCTTGAGGAAGATGAAGTTTAGGAAGAGGTAGGAGAAGCATGAGAACAGGAGTGAAGCATAAGCTCAACAGGCTTGGGAGCAGATAAGTATAGCAAAACAGTTTATAATAGTTGATCATAAAGGGTTGGAGCCTGCAGGGTTGGAGCCTCAAAACTGAAAGGATTGGAATCCTTGGGAGTTGGTGCTCCTAAGTCCAGGACTGTTGCCTTGGCAAAACAAAGTTGGTGCTCTAGAGGTTGGAGCCTCACAAAAGTCCAAGTTGGTGCTTGGAAACTGATTACAACCATTTATATATTGTATCTATTTCATTACACTGTTTGTGTTAATAAAAGCATTTATTCCATCTATATATTTTTGTGTTCCATATATAAATGTTTTGGTGATAGAAAAAACAATTAAAAAGAAATATTGATTCACCCCCCCCTCAGTATTTCCAACACCTGTTCCTTGAGTGCCTTTTCCTAATACATCCGTGCAAGCGTCTGTGTAATTGAAATCGTCTACATGGTCCCTTTTACCTCATCGTATTTTTGTTGCAGCTCGCGCACCTCTGTCTCTACGCGCTCTATGTTTGGGTACTCTTGTAGGGTGGTTAGGACCTCAAATGATTCTTTGAGAAACTTCATGCAGTCTGTCAATGTATTGTAAACTACCACCATTATTGTTGTGACCACAATGGTGCGTTGTTCTCTAACCTCCGATGGAGTTAAAGGCTGAGCCTTGAACTGTAGTTCTGCTATCTGAAGGTTTAGCTCTAGCTAAACCTTGGCCATTTCTGCTCTTGTGTCACACACCCTTGTGGCTAACTTATGGATGCGTGCCTCCACCGGTTCCTCTGCTTGAATGGCCAACTTGGGGACCATTTGGTAGGCTTCCTCCACAACCTACATTATCTGTTTGTTCTTCTCCACTGCCTTGTTGTGATGTGGGCTCAATTGCTCAATGTTGATGCACTGCTTGCTCATTACTTGTAGAGCACGACTCTCCCTAGTCTGATGTTTTGTGGTGACTCCATCCTATAAGATATAAAGCATCTCCCGAGGGAGTGTAGCCATGTTTAATCTGACCTGTTTCAACCCACTGACCATAGGCCTATCGGCCTCATTCTCTGCAATGAGTGCTCCATCTAGTAGCACTATTGTATTGGTCACCCTAGTGTGCAACATTTCCTTAGCAGCTGAAGTGTCGACTATGAGGCTGGTGGACACTGTGCCAGCCTATGAAGTTCGCACCTGTACCTCCTATATTTGTGTCTGGAGAGGCCCCAATACCAACTGGTGTTGTTTGAAAAACTGCTCGAGGGCCTCTGCGGTGACATCCCTCACTATTTCGTTGATATCATGCAAGTCCCCTTTAGTGAGGGTGATAGGGTCGAAAGACGTCTTTGAGGCTTTTGTTTTCTTTTGTGGCCCTACTTGCTCTCGTGGTCATAGACAATTGAGTTGGGTGGACATTGTCTATGGGTCCACACCACCTTGTTCTGTGTCTGTCTCAGGTTCGGGCGAAGGTGACTTCTATCCTTCACACTCTTCGTCTGTTGTTTTTTGCTGCTCTACCAACATTGTAGCATTGCATGCCACCTAGGCCTTAGCTGCTGCTTCTTCTTTCTTGTGCATTTCTGCCAGCTGCTCCATCTGAATTTTTGTTGCTTCCTTCTTCCACTACGTTATAGACTTCTCTGCTTCAACCACGGAGTCAGCGGGAGTGTGCTACTCCCGAGGCCAAGACTCAAGGACCACGAAAATTACATCATCGGACACCAAGTAAGGTAACTCATGCCGTGTCTTCATAGGGTCCTTTCATGCTCTAATGAAGACATGGTGGAAGTCAGCTTTGAACTCCACAAAGCTCTGTAGACTGTTGTAGACTGTGGGTGATAACCACGGCTTGTTATTGATTCCCATCCGGATGTTCATCTCCATTAGCACCCAAAATATCTTTCTCTCTTTGATTCGATGTTCATCCCTGGTCACCCACAGTGAAGCTTACTTCACTGCCTCTGGAAGGTCTAGTGGGACCGAAGGAAACTAGCTATATTCGGGCAGTTTGCATGCCACCTATATGATCGACAACAGGAGCCATGTGTAATGAAATGTTTTGCCTTACTCCTATGCCTCGTGGCAGTTCACAAGGAACTCACTACATAGATAGTCTTCCCAGTTGAACTAGAGCCCCTCTGCACATTGTATCGCTAGTGCAACCACTGGCACTGGCACCTCATCCATGTGGAACTTCTGCATCACCTTCCCTGCCAATATTTGTGTCATGACCTTGATTGTAGGGTTGTTGATGCTGGAGATGGAATACCCTCGCTTCTTCTTCTCCAACTTCAATTTCTTTTTCATTGCCTTCGCGAGGGCCAAATCGATACCTTTTCCCTCTGAAATGTTTGTTGGATCCTCCCCTAAGCAACAGAGCCATGTAATCTGGTGCATAAGATGGTCTGTGATGGGGATGGTGATGAGCCTCATCAATGGGTAATTATATGGGCTCATTTACCTCCTAACCTAGTCAAATGAACCATTATCTTAGCTTATTGTATGATTTTCTGATTATATTTATGCTTATAGAGTGAGTTGAGTTAGTTATTATGCCATGTGGTCTAACATGTATTTAATGCAGATTATTGATGGATTTTGAGGTCAAAGTCAAGGATCCAGTGGTAAAATGGTAGAAATAACTCGAATTAGATAGAGGAGAGGACTTATAGGAGGGAATCCCCCTCATTTATTACTCCTCACTTCGAATTCTCCTTCATTCAACTTGGAGTACAAGCAGCCGAATCATGCATTAGAAGGCAACCGAGCAAGTGGTGGATGACTGATAGTTATATCAAGTTTTGGGAGCCAAGCCTTCCTGATTTTAAGTAATCTATTGGGAGCTTCAAATGTATAAGTAGAGAGGCCTAGGGCCTCCCTAGGGTTAGATTTTTTTTTGCTTATGTAAACTCTGCTCAAATTTTGAGCTTATTATTTTGTGACATTTTTATGTAATCTTGCTATTGTTTTGGTAATGAAGATGGAATCCTTTTTGAGCTAGCACTGAGTTACCTCAGAGCGCTGAAGCTCTTAGGTTAGGGCCCAAGCCAAGCAGCCAAGCTTCTCTTCACTTGTATGTGTATGCTTTACATCAGTTTGTAGATTAATTTGCTGTTAGATGTATTTTTCTTTTATGGTTAAGAATAAGTTGCTTTTGGTGATTTAGTAGTTTGATTTCATTTGTGCTTTCTATAGCAGGTTAAGCAGTGACAAGAAAAGATTCAAAAGGCTAGAAATAATGCCTTGGCCTCTCTTCCTCCCTCTGGGACCACGATTTGAGGCAAAGACTCTCTTGCTGCCCCAAAAACACAGATTTTCCTCATTCATATGACTTCTAGTGTTTCCAGCTCTGTAGTAGATTAATGGTCTAGTTTTTCTTTGCTTTAGATCTTCGTCAACATGATGATTTACAATATTCCTCTTTCATGTTTTCCTTTGTTGCTACATTTCCCAACATTTCCTTCTATTTATCATAGTTTAGGCCATTTTAATGCAAAACTTTGTTTTCCTAGGATGCACTCATTTCATTTGTTGCTTGATTTTCTTGGTTAACTATCAGTTTCAATGCAGCAGATCTCTTCCAGTAGTAGGCCAGATTACCATCAATCACACCCTCTATCTAATCCATGCCCTATAGGTCTCCCAAGCCTCACCTCATTTCTGCCCTAGTTTCCTACATTTTTCATAGACCTTCTTCCTCTCTCCTTGAGCAAACCCAATCATCTTTCTCTCTCTTCGTGATTCATGGTAGAACTTAGGTGCCCTAACACCTCATTACAACCTTCATCCACCTTTTCCACCCACTCTCACACCGTCAAAACAATGAAAAATTCTTTCGGCCTCCTCCTGTAGGCCTCCTATAGTTTCCTTGTTTTCCTCTTGTAGTTTCCCTGTGTCCTTCTGTAGTTTTTCCTGTACGCTTTCTTTTGAAGGCTGAGTTTGGGAAAAGCATCAAAAAGGCCACCTAAGACCTCCTAGGACCCATCCTGACCATATTACATCCTCCCAAGCTCAAAAACCACTCTTTAACGCCACTTGTTCGCTGCCACACTCACACACAATAAACTAGATGCATGTCAAATTCACATAAAAACACATAAAAATCCAAAAAATAACTTTTTTGCTTATTCACTTCCAGAAATAGCATGGTTATATGTTTTTTACTTTCTTGAGTAGGTAATGGCATTGCTTTCATGGTTTTCATAGTGTTTTGGAAAAAGTAGAATTAGCTTGTTAATTAGGGTTTACTAGGTTTTGCTTTGCATTCCAGCCCTTTTCCTTTCTACAATTAGAATAGCTTCTATAGAGCAATCTTTCTTTCCTTTCATCACACATAGAGCTTGTTCTAAAATCTATATAAGTTGGCTTGAGCTCTTGGTTATCTCATACCGGCTAACCAAGTGACAACTTGTAGTGAGAACTAGTACTTGTGCATACAACACTGACACTTCCAAGTTTGTTACGAACTACCTGGTTGATAAAAGTAAAGTTGGTAGCCCAAAAGTTGCAGCATTCTTGTTGCAATACTAGTGCTCACCACTTTTTGGCACCGTTTCTTGGGAAGCGTTGGAGTATTCTATGATTACTGCTTTCTTCTATTTCCTATTGCAACATTATGCTAATAGTTTATTTCGGCAAAAATAGACTAGTCATTTCTTTTCTTTCAGTTCTTCGCTTCCTTGCTTCCCTTTTGATTCTGGAGATTTCCATTTGGCAAGTTCATTTCAGCTAGTTGCATTTTATTTTATCAATTTCAGTTTTTGTAGGTACTATTAGTGTGGGGAAAAAGAAACAAAAAAAACCAACCAAAAAGATTTCCTTTCATGCCTCATAGGAATAGAGATAACTCAGGAAAATTTCTGCCCAACACCCCCACTGCTTCACACAGCGAACCTTCTCTCTTCTTCAGTCGCTGCAATCAAGAAGATTCCTTAGGTGTACAACCAGACATATTTGAAGAACCTATAGGGGAAGAAGAAGAAGAAAACATTCCTCTGGAGCCAATGGTTGAAGACAAAAATGCTAGGGGGAATGGAGAGAGAATAAAGGGTACATTTCCCATTCGAGAGACCAATGGGGACACCAAAATGGAAAACATAAGTCTTTCAGCCCTACCTCACTTCCATGGCCTGATTACAGAATATCCTGACACCTTCTTGTTTGAGTTTGTTGTCATCTGTCAAACTTATGACTATGTAGAATATGAGCAAAAGTTGAAACTGTTCGCTTCTACTCTCAAGGATGCAGCACTGTGTTGGTTCATGGGATTACCTGGCAATATCATCACAACTTGGGCTTAGATGTAGCAGGCCTTTAACAACAAGTATCGAGACTATTGAAGGTCAAAAGATACTAAAGAAGAAATATTCTGAATGACCATGGGAAGTGATGAGTTCCTGGAAGGCTATGAAGAGAGGTTCCAGCTTAATTACAAAAGGGTTGGGTGTACACTTGACACTGAATCTCTGAAGTTGGTCCTGCTCAGGGGAATTCGGGAAGATCTTTTAGACACCCTCCATCTACTGGCCGGGGGTGACATCTACCAACTATCCTATGAGGACATAAAGACTGTCTTTAGAAACCATTCTAGAGCAACCAAAAAGAAAGGTAGGGGGAGTCAACCCATAGCCAGTTCCTCTTCTTCCAATTCATCCATTAAAGGTGAAATTGGAAACATGCTAGAAGACTTCAAGAGTGAGATGTTGTAGACTCTTTCCATGCAAATGGATACTTTACATATCAAAAGAAAACAAGAGGAAGCAAAGAGGGATTTGGCCATTTTTTGCCCTAGATGCACCAGAAGGCATCCTAGGAATGAGGCCCATTGAACTCTATAGAGGTTTGTTCAATCTGTGAAGAAAATCATTCTACAGATAAGTGCCCTTCCTTGCCTGAACTTAAAGCTGTATACCAGCGGGCCGAAGGAGTCACTCAATAGATGTATTACAGAAACCAAAGGAGGCCACATGGACCTAGACCATACCAGCAGGGGATGCAAGGGACATCTTAGGCATACTACAACCCTAACCAAGTCACATCCATACCTTCTTGGGGCCCCTGTGCTCATCCTTCCTGGTCCACAACTCCTCCTTGGTCCTTCACATCTAAATATCATGCCCAACCAGCCACTCATTCATTTCAACCCTATGCTCAGCTGCAACCTCAATGGAATGCACCTCATCATGGCTGGAGGCCCTAATACAACTCTCTTCCTACTCGTCTGCCTCCACCACCCGCCTAACCACAACCATTACCTTCTGCTCCACCAAGACAATCCCAAATGCCTGCCCAGCAAAATCTGAACCCAAACAACAGATAGGCTCAGCAAGTGTATAATGGCGAACCATCATGCCCAACTTATGCCCTGGAGATTCAAGAAATCAACTTGCGATCTGGGAAAGTTCTCCCAGATAGCCAATCTCCACCCAAGGAGGCTGAGGTAGATAAAGAGGAAAGTGAACCTAAAGAAAATCCACCCTTTCCTGACATACTATCCATGACAATCCAACCTACCCCAGAAGAGACTGAACTCCTGGGAGAATTGAAAAATTTATGTGTGAAGATACCACTTCTCCAAGCCATAAAAGATGTGCCTATCTACAATAGGTTGATCAAAGAGAATTTCTTTAGGCATCCATGAAGGCACAAAAGAGATGCCCCAACCATCAATGTCATAAGACAATTGTCTGACCTGATGTTGGGGCAGGTAATCTGTCCAAAATATCTGGATCCCAGAAGCCCAGTAGTTGATGTCCACATCAACGGCACAATGGTCCCACATACCTTGATTGATCTGGGAGCTGCCATTAATGTGATGAAAAATAACACTATGCTCAAACTTAACCTCTAGGGCTCCATAAGGAAGACCACGATAGTGCTACAGCTAGCAGAGCACTCCATAGTGACCCCTGCGGGGATTGTGGAAGATGTGATGGTCTCCATTGATTCTTGGGAATACCCTACTGATTTCTTAGTTCTCTAGCCAAAGGCAAAGCTCACTAGGTATCCTCTCATTCTAGGAAGACCCTGGTTGGCTACAGTTAATGCCTACATCAGCTACTGAGCTGGGAATATGACCATAAAAAATGGGCACATGTCCAAGCAATTAACCCTATATCCTCCTACCCAACCCCTACTAGAACATGATCTACCCCTCTGGTTGGAGGAGGAGGATGAGGATGAAGTTTATTCTGCACCACTTTGTGCATTAGAAATCGCCATGGGGGGAAAACCACAAGATGAGGATGATGTGATTGAAAATTTGATTCAGAATCCACCTCCCAGTGTATCACCATTAGAAGACATAGTAAGAGAAACAAAAAAAAACCCCTCAACTCATATCTGTCTGGCGAACCCTACTTCTCTCCATGTCAAAAATATAGAGTTCGGCCCAGAAAGGACATTGAAAATCAATCCATCCCTATCTACTTCCCAGGAGAAGAAGCTATGCAGCCTACTGAGAAAACATCTAGATGTCTTCGCCTGGAGTTATAAGGAGATGAAGGGAGTGCACCCTTCAGTATGTACTCATCATATATACATCAAGGAAGATTACAAACCAGTCAGGTAGCCTCAAAGGAGGATGAACCTAGCACTTAAAGACATTGTTAAGGATGAACTGCAAAAATTGCTTGATGTAGGATTCATCTATCCCATTTCTGACAGTGTATGGGTCTCTCCTTTGGTGCTAGTGCAAAAGAAAAATGGTAAGTGGAGAATCTATGTTGACTATCGGGAATTGAACAAGGCCACTAAAAAGGACCATTTTCCTTTACCTTTCATAGATCAAGTGTTGGACGGTCTAGCAGGGAGAATTTTTTTCTCTTTCCTAAATGGGTCTAGCGGGTACAATCATATTCAAATTAGCCCGGAAGAGTAATATAAGACCACTTTCACTTGTCCTTAGGGTACCTTTGCATACTAGGTCCTTCATTTTGGTTTGTGCAATGCTCCAGCCACTTTCCAAAGAGCGTATTGAGTATATTTTCTGAACTGGTTCATGATGCAGTAGAAATATACATGGATGATTTTAATCCTTATGGCTCTGACTTTCAGGAAGATTTATCTAACCTAGGAAAAGTTTTGGATAGGTGTATTGAGATGAACCTATCCCTCAGTCTGGAAAAATGTGAATTCTTGATGACTGAAGGGACCATGCTAGGTCATGTAATATCTTAACAAGGACTATAGGTGGACCCTAACAAAATTGCCATCATCCAAAAGGTCCCACCTCCTCAAAAGGTGAGAGATGTCAGATGTTTCCTAGGCATAGCTGGATATTACAAGAGATTCATTAAATACTTCAGCAAGATAGCCTCTCCTTTGTTTGGCCTCTTAGGCAAAGATGTTGAGTTCATATGGTTGGAAAACTGTTATACCTTGAAGAGCAAGCTAGTGACTGCCCCAATTCTTAGAGGTCCAAATGTGGCCCTACCCTTTCACATTCACACAGATGCCTTGAATAAAGCAATAGGAGCAACCTTAGGACAAATTGATGAAAATTTACCTTATGCCATATACTTTATAAGAAAAAACTTGTCAAAGGAGAGTTAAACTATACAGTGACCGAGAAGGAACTCCTAGCCGTCGTGCATTCCTTAAACAAATTCAGACATTATATCACAGGCTATCAAACCTTTGTGCACACTGATCATGCTGCAATTAGATATTCAATTAACAAACTAGATGTAAATGCTCACATTATTAGATGGTTTCTTTTACTATAGCAATTTGATTTGACCATTATTGAAAAGCCTGGTAAAGAGAATGTTGTTGGTGACTTTTTGTCTAGAGTAAATTTGCCCACAGGTGAAGAGGAATGGTGGGTGACCAAATTCCAGATGAACATTTGTTTGCTATATCAGTACTCTCTCCATGGTTTTCTGATATAGCAAACTACTTGGTTTCAGCACAGTTCCCACCACACCTATCCTCAAAAGAGAAGAGAAAGATAGTAAGGAAAAGTTCCCCTTTCACCTGGATTGGAGGCAATCTCTTCAAACTTGGCCCAGATTAGATCTTGATAAGATGTGTCAAGGAGGAGGAATTCTTTGACATCCTCCTGACATATCACAATGGGCCTTGTGTAGGTCATTTTGCAGCAAAAAGAACTGCCTTCAAGATATTGCAAACAGGCTACTACTGGCCCACTCTTCATCAGGATGTGAGGAGATACAATAGCCAGTGTGATCGGTGTTAGAGGATGGGAAAACCCACTCCAAAGGATGAAATGCCCATGCAACATCAAGTTACCTTTGAGCCATTTGAGAAGTGGGGCATGGAATTTGTGGGGCCTATCAACCCCCCTTCAAAGTAGAAGCAGTACGTCATTGTGTGCACCGACTACTTGACAAAGTGGGCAGAGACAAAAGTAATCAAAGCAGCAATAAAAGAAAAAGTAGCTGGCTTTTTGAGAGAAAACATATTCTACAAGTTCGGGTATCCTAGAGAGTTGGTCACAGACCAAGGCAGTCAGTTCACTTCCAGCCTGATTGAAGACTTGCTCACACATCATAATATCAAGCACATGACTTCCAACCCTTACCATCCACAAGCCAATGGGCAAGTGCAGGTTACCAACAGAGCATTGGAAGGGATCCTAACCGAGGTAGTGAGCAGCGGTAGAAAAGACTAGGCAGATAGATTAGTTGAGGCCATTTGGGCCTACAACACAACATGGAAGACCACCACCGGGTTCACACGCTATGAACTGGTCTATGGGAAGAAGGCTTTGCTATCAATAGAGTTTGAATTCAGTACCCTAAGGATGACAGCTCAGCTGGACTTAGACCTCAGCCATGCAGATTATTTCAGCTCAATGGATTGGATGAATACAGATTGCAAGCCCTTCTCCATACAGAGGTAGTTTAGCTTTAGAGAAAGATATGGTATGACAAAAATATCAGGGAGAAGCAATTCCAAGAGGCAGATTGGGCACTACTCTATGATTGAAGATACAAGGATTTCAAAGGCAAGCCGAGGACCAGATGGCTGGGACCCTACACTGTGGAGAAATGCAATGACAATGGTTCAGTTATGATCAGATGATGAAGCCATCCCCATGCTTGTCAATGGACATCGGTTGAAAGTATACAAGAAACCCCTCTCCAAGCAAGCATTTATTGAATATTTGAATAAAACAATGATGGTAGTGGAGCATGTCTTAGCTTCCACTTCAACCACTCATTGAAGAAAAGAAAAAATAAAAAATAAGGACTCAAGTGAAAACCTTCATGAGGCGCTTGAGTCCCATCATTGGGTTGAAAGACTCTTCTGAAGTGGCCAAGTGATGTCAAAAAAAGAGGAAAAAAGAATAATATCCTGGGGTGAAAGCCCCCCTTGGAGGCACCCAGGGTAAGCAATTAGGGCGAAAACCTCTTCGAGGCACCCTAGTTGTTTTCAAAAAAAAAAAAAGGAGAAAGAAAAACGAATTTTTGTTGCATTTCAGGTTTGCAAGAGGACTACAAGAAGCAGAAGAAGGTGCCAAGGGAACCCTAACATCCATACCAGCACCCATCTCTTCTTCTCCACACCTTCCTCCATCATTTTTGGCATCTCTTTCACCCCATTACACCTTTTTCTTCCAAAACTGTGTTTTCTACAGGAGGCTCCTGTAGGAATTACAGAGAGCCAAAAGTGTCTATAGAAGGCAGTTTGAGGGACTAGGAGAGCTTCATGAGGAACTTATCATCCCTCTTACCACCTTCAAGCCTCCTTGCCATCATTTCCAAGCCTACATCACACCCCAAGCATCATTTTTTTCCCTATCCAAGAAAAAACATAGAAAAAAATAGTTTTCCAATATTGAAAAAAACAAAAAAAAAAAAGGAAAAGGCACCAATAACCTTACCTGAAGCTTACCTATTATCCCTCCATCATTCATGACACCTCTAGCATTATTCTTGAGCTCCAAGCACAGGGAAAAGCTGAAGTTTCCAGGGGAGAAGCAGCTACAGGAGCTCCTATAGGAATTCCTGTAGCAGTTGATCCCATAGAAGTCCAACACCAGTAGCAAGAGAGTGCACACATGAAGGTTGAAAAGGCACATGAAGCTCAACTCTAGCAAGAGAAGAACCTGCACAAGCACACAACCACACATTAGCAAGCAGAGATAGCATGCATAAAGAGAAATGAAGGCATGAAGCAGAGAAAGCCACAACACTTCACAACAAATACACTCAGATCACAGGTAAGTAACTAAGTCACTCCTCTACTTGCATTTGTGTAATTACGAGTCATACAAAGGCAACGAGATGGTTGAGATTGAACAAGGGAAAGGTGGTCAGTTAACCTGGCCACCTTCATTTAGTTGACTCCACTTATCCGAGATGGCACCCACATGCACGCACAATCAACTCAAGTACAAGATGCCAAGGACAGGTAGTGGGAGGAAGTGTGAACTCCAATGCAATAATGAGGGATGATTACAAGGAGGGGCCATGATGAGCAAGTAGGTGGGGACCAATTTTCCGAATATGGCCAACATACACTTTGCCAGCTCAGCACTCATAACCGAAAATAGCCATAAAAAGAAATGAGCACTCCTCCCTACGCATTATCACCACCTTTTCTTCATTTTCTCCTTGTAACTCAGCCACAATAGTCTTCTTGTGCCCCCACAGCCTCGTAACCACCATCCTCCATCGATTTCCTCCCTATCTTTGCTCTTGGCGTTTTCTACAAGAGCACCTACACGAAATCTACAGGAGGGACAGTGGGCTTCTATAGGAGGGGCAGTGAGTCATTTTGAAGGGCGAAAACATGATTTTTAGCATGAATTTCAGTCTGAAGAGGTAGGGTTCATGCATTCCCCCTGATTGAATATCAATATATGAAAGAAGTGGTCTCAGTTTTAGGATGAAATAAGTCTTTAAGAGGGTAGAAAATACATAAAAATTTTCTGTTTATTTAAAAAAAAACCACAGTCTCCTCTGTTTTTTTCTTTTTCTTAGAACTCTTTGTCTCCACCTCCATATTTGGGTTTCAAAAAAGTACAGGAACTATGAAAGGAGGGTTTATGAGAAAGCATCCCACTAACTCCACTAGGCTCCATGCACATCCTCAAGTGGTGGACATATTCACAAGGGCAAACTAGATGAATTTATTTGAGAAGTTTTGAGGGTTTGATGATGAAATTTCCCAAGAATTTTGTCTCTCTGATCCCTCACACAAGAACTCATGCTACTGTAACCATTAGAGGCCTCTCCATGTAAATAACCCTTGAATTCATCAATAGGGTCACTACCCTTCCCGTTGGGCTGCCTTGGAGTAAAGATGAGAAACCAATTGGCCAGGCTGCCAAGAAGAAAATTTTCCAAAATAATGAAACCCTTTTTGAAGATAAAAATGGAATTAGAAGGGCTAGTATACCATATCCCTAGGATGAGGTTAACTACCAAGTAATCAAATATATTTCTTGTGAGGGGAGGCATAACATTATCTATGTATATCATTTCAGAATCCTCCATGACTTGAGGTATGGCATGGATACCCCAGCACCTCAAAAGCTCAGTATCCCTTACATTCTCCTTTAGTCCCTCATTGACCCCATCAACAAGGTACAAGCAGAAAATTAAGGGCAGTTAGCTCACCATGGCTTAATAAAAATCCTAGTAGAGGAAGCCCTCAATATCTTTACACTCCCTATAGCATGGGAAGTTTTCCAAAATATGATAGCTGAGGATGACATAAAAGCATTAACTTATGATGTCAATCCTACTGGCAGTGAGGAGGAAGAACAACAAGGAGGAGAAGATGAAGCTAGTGGTGACATAGTAGAGCAAGAAAGGAAGGAGGAAGGAAAAGAAACAGAGGAGGGAAAAGTTGAAGAGACAGAAAAAGAGACAGAAGAAGGAGAAAAAGAGGCAGAGAAGGCAGAGCAAGGAGAAGAGTCCCCTGAGACTTTGGAAAGAGAGGCAGTAGCTACCCTCACTGCCCTCAATAGACTAGTCAAGCCAAAGCAGAAGAGGAAAAGATAAACCTCCATCTATTTTAGGGCAAGGAAAAGCACAAGAATTAAAACAGACAAACCTAAGCCCTCTTCAAAAGCTCCCATTACCATTAAAGATTCACCATCTTCCAAGGTGAAAGAATCTCCTTCCAAGACACCTATAACATATGAAAGGGGGACTCCAAGATATTCTCCATGGAAGGGAAAGGCAGTACTACGGGACCCAAAACTAGACCTACAGGAGGCTGAATCAATCCTACAGGAGACACTATCCAAACTACAGGAGACCTAAAAGCTTGAGGAAAGGATAAGAGGATAGCCAGAGGTGAAAGAGGAAGCACAAGAGCTATAAGAACCTGACCCCCAACCTAGTCTTGCCTCCTATTACAATATACTTGAGGGAGGCAGGATAATCGCACAGGAATTTGCAATTCCACTGTTTTTTGAATTGGAGAAAGAAAGAGTGAGAACACATAGGTTGATGTAGATAGCAAAATCTAAAGGAGTTGAGGATGTTGGCCATATGGAAAACAAACTCAGGGAAATGGGCAAAGAATTGAGTGCTCTCAGGGATAGAGAAGCCATCACATGAAGCCACCTTAAAAATGACAATGAAATCCTAAGGAGGTAGCTGCAAGAGAAAGACACTTAGCTGGCATACATGGCCAGCTTATACATGGAAGAATTACAACGCAGAACACGAGCCAAATCTTATGGCCTATATCTAAAGGACCAATGGATTCAATTCCAAATAAAGACTTTGGCACAAAGAGGTACGATGCCTTTCCAAGACTACAGGAAATTCATGGACCTGTGTGACCAAAGCACCTCGAAGGATAAAGTAAAGATGGTAGAGTTATACCTACACAACATGGCCCTCACAAACATGAATGTGTGGGACCCCAATGCCAAGCTAAGGGACCCACAATTAATGGCCATGGCCTCATGGATGAACCATGAAGAATTGAGAGCACCAAAAATGAAAAGATTGACGATAAAAGAGTAGAATGAGCCATTAATGATAAGAGTTGAGCCATCAAATCCTATGGCACTCATCAGCACACACAACCTGCGTTCCAATGACCGTCAGATTGCCCCTAAATATCTAACCAATCAAGCACAATCCATTGCACACTTTGAAGATATGCAAAGTCTACTTGGGGATGACTGTGTGCATGCATGCATGAGAAGATGGAACACCTTACCCCATAGTTTGCAGATCAGGGAATATCATTCCCCCATGAGGCTGAAGGAGGCATTGAAAAGAGTGCCAATATATAAGCGCTCCATGCAAAGGTTGAAGGTCAACTAGATTGGCTTCAAACTGAGTCCCCCACTCCTATTAGGCATGTTGGAAGGAAGAAGAGAAGAAGAAGAGGAGGAGAAGTGGAAGGACATAGATAGAAAGGCAAGATTTTATGGAAAACATGAGCACACCACATCAGAAGCCTGGGATGCTAGGGAGGCCACCAGGGCCATAAAAGATGAGGAGATTGACTAGGTTGCCCAGAGGATGAGCAACACCTTCAGTAGGGGGTGATGATGAGCCTCATCAATGGGTAGTTATATGGGCTCATTTTACCTCCTAACCTAGTCAAATCAACCATTCTCTTAGCTTATTGTATGATTTTTTGATTATATTTATGCTTATAGAGTGAGTTGAGTTAGTTATTATGCCATGTGGTCTAACATGTATTTAATGCAGATTATTGATGGATTTTGAGGTCAAAGTCAAGGATCCAGTGGTCAAATGGTAGAAATAACTCAAAGTAGATAGAGGAGAGGACTTATAGGAGGGAATCCCCCTCATTTATTACTCCTCACTTCAAGTTCTCCTTCATTTATCTCAGAGTACAAGCAGCTGAATCATGCACTAGAAGGCAGCCGAGCAAGTGGAGGATGATTGATAGTTATCTCGAGTTTTGGGAGCCAAGCCTCCCTGATTTTAAGGAAGTTGTTGGTACCTTTAGATGTATAAGTAGATAGGCCTAGGGCCTCCCTAGGGTCATATTTTTTTTGCTTATGTAAACTCTGCTCAAATTTCAAGCTTATTATTTTGTGATAGTTTTATGTAATCTTGCTATTGTTTTGGTAATGAACATGGAATACTTTTTGAGCTAGCACTGAGTTACCTCAAACGGCTGAAGCTCTTGGGTTAGGGCCCAATCCAAGAATCCAAGCGTCTCTTTACTTTAATTTGTATGCTTTACCTCAGTTTGTAGATTAATTTGTTGTTAAATGTATTTTTCTTTAATGGTTAAGAATAGGTTGCTTTTGGTGATTTAGTAGTTTGCTTTCATTTGTGCTTTCTGTAGCAGGTTAAGCATTGATTAGAAAATATTAAAAAGGCTAGCAACAGTGCCTTGGCCTCTCTTCCTCCCTCTGGGACCATGATTTGAGGCAAAGACTCTCTTACTACCCCCAAAAACACAGATTTTTCTCATTCATAGGACTTCTATGGTTTGTAGCTCTGTAGTAGATTAATGATCCAGTTTTGCTTTGCTTTAGATCTCTGATATCATGTTCACTTCCTAATTTACAATAGTCCTCTTTCATGTTTTCCTTTCTTGCTGGATTTCCCAACATTTCCTTCTATTTATCATAGTTTAGGCCATTTTAATGCAAAAAGTTGTTTTCCTAGGATGCACTCATTTCATTTGTTGCTTGATTTTCTTGGTTAATTGTCAATTTTTGTGTAGCAGATCTTTCCCAGCAGTATTCTAGCTTACCAAAAATCACACCCTCCATCTGATCCATTCCCCATAGGTCTCCCAAGCCTCACCTCAATTCTACCCTAGTTTCTTGCATTTTTCATAGACCTTCTTCCTCTCTCCTTGAGCAAACCTAATCATCTTTTTCTCTCTTGGTGATTCATGGTAGACCTTAGGCACCTCAACACCTCATTCCAACCTTCATCCACCTTTTCCACCCAATTTCACACCCTCAAAATAGTGAAAATTTCTCTCGGCCTCCTCATGTAGGCCTCCTGTAGTTTCCCTGTTTTCCTCCTATAGTTTCCCTGTGTCCTCCTGTAGTTTTTCCTGTAGGCTTTCTTTTGAAGGATGAGTTTGGGAAAATCCTCCAAAAGGCCACCTAAGACCACCGAGGACCCATCCACACCATCTTACATCCTCCCAAGCTCCAAAAATTCCCTTTAACGCCCCTTGTTCGCTGCCACACACACACACAATAAATTAGATGCATGTCAAATTCACATAAAAACACATAAAAATCCAAAAATATGTTTTTTGCTTATTCACTTTCAGAAATAGCATGGTTAGATATTTTTTACTTTCTTGAGTAGGTAATGGAATTACTTTCATGGTTTTCATAGTGTTTTTGCAAAAGTAGAATTAGCTTGTTAATTAGGGTTTACTAAGTTTTGCTTTGCATTCCAGCCTTTTTCTTTTCTGCAATTAGAATAGCTTCTGTAGAGCAATATTTCTTTCCTTTCATCACACATAGAGCTTCTTCTAAAATCTATAGAAGTTGGCTTGATCTCCTAGTGGTCTCGCGCCGGGTAACCAAGTGACGACCTACAGTGAGAACTAGTACTTGTGCATACATCACCGATGCTTCCAAGTTTGTTACGAACTACCGGGTTGATAAATTTAGTAAAGTTGGCAGCCCAGGAGTTGTAGCATTCTTGTTGAAATATTAGCACTCACTAGATGGGCTACTCCAGCCACAAGCACCCTTCATGTACCAAGTAGAGGAGTTGCTTGATGACAAAAACGGTCACTGGGGCGTGGTGGTAATGCGGTACCCTGAGTAGGTTTCGCAACCATGCTTTCTCGACACCACTAAGCCATTTGCACAGCTCCCATTCATTCATTTCAGCTGGCACATCTACCTTCTGGCACATTAGCTTCACAATCGCTAAATGTGGGAAATTATCATGATCTGCAAGGTCCCAATCTTCAAATTTCAACACGGGAACCCTTCCCAAGTGCATTTCTTCAAAAATAATATCATCTGGGAGCAGCGGGGTTTGTAGAGAGATATTTCTCTCATCTATATCCTTTGGAACCTTGGCTTTACCCTTTCATGAAGTAACATATGCAAGTAACCGTGTGATAGGGTACGTGCCCTATGTTTCGACTTCCAGCTCTACATCCTCCTCCTCCACCATGATTTCTTTAAACTCTTCCTCCTCATCGGCCTCTAGATTAATGACCTTCCCTTTTTCCTCTAGTGTGAGCTTGGTTCTAAGTGGATTTCTGGGCTAGATGTGTACCGAGATCATGGCCTACTTATCCTTCTTAGGTCTTGGCATGCACGGTGATTTATGGACCTCAACTATTATTCTGGCGCTCTCTGGGGCTTCCAATTCCGCAATTTCCTGCGTGGTTTCCTCGATTGTCACTACTCCTGTGTCCATGGCCTCTTCAAGTGCTGACATAAATCTAGTTAGGAGGTCCTGCATCTCCTTTAGCAATGTTTCAAACACTAAGCTTTCTCTCAAAGCCTCAAAATCCAAAAGGTCCATACATAGTTGATAGCGCAACAGCTCAGCTCTCAAAATGGCAAGTGTTGTTCGCTAGAAATCCACTTGTAATTTATAATGCCTTTTGAATTTAAATTTGACCGTTCCCCCCACATTTGGTCCATTAATGCTAGATTGGTGGCAAATTTTCAAGAATCTAGCCCATTAAGCTCACCTTAAATGCCTGACGTCCACTCCATTTGGCCTGAAACCAACCATCAAATTGTGAATAGTGACTTTAATGGTCACTTTCAGACCAACCTATGCACTAGCACAACTATCTTCACATTGTCACAGGCCCTATGACACTTCTCTACTGCACACAGTTCTAACATCGTGTAGTTCCCAGGTAGAGTAGTTTATAGTCTCACACCTCCTTTCAGCTGCGTAGAGCGCTAATACTATGCTTCTGTCGGCTTATCAGATGGTCGAGCCACCTGTGTATGGCTTCAAACAATTGCCATTCACTTTTCCTGAGAAGGGATCTCCATTTAACTTAACCAGCTAGACCGCGCCACCGTTGGTAATCTCCTTAATAACATATGGCCCCAGCCAATGCATTTTGAGTTTCCCTGGAAATTTATCAAACTTACTATCATACAACAACACCAAATCATTCACCTTAAAGGTGTGCAGCTTAATATGTCGATCGTGCCATGCCTTTTCACGCTGCTTTTAGACCTACTGGTGAAATCCAGCCAAAAATCATTCTTCTTCCAGCTCATCCAACTATGCGAGCCTCTCTTCTAGAGCTCCACGATCCATCATACCTATGAGCACTGTTATGCGCAGACTAGGCATGATGTATTCCATAGGAATTACAGCTTCCACTCCATAGACAAGCCTAAAAGGTGTCTGTCCCGTCAGTTTCTTGCATGTCATCCTATAAGCCCATAACACTACAGGTATGCATAGGTCCTAATCACTTTGTTGCACATTGCATACCTTGGTCAATGCGTTTTCAAGCACTTTTTTGAATGACTCCACTATTTTGTTAGCTTGCAGGTGATAAGGTGTGCTCTTTTCATGATACACCTGAAATTCTGCCGTTAGCACGCTGATTGTCTCATTTAGAAAGTGTGTACCACAATCTCTCATCAGGATCTTTGGACATCCAAATCGTGTGAGTACATGTTCAAATAGAAACTTTGCGGTAGTCGCCCGTGCAATCCTTCACTGGTTGCACTTCTTCCCAACGAGTCGAGTACTTTGTCGCAGTGATAATATACCTTACGCCTATCTTCCCTTGACGTTTGATGGGTCCAACAAAATCTATTGCCCATTTTTCAAAAGTTTGCAATGGCATTTGTGGATTCAAAGGCATCTCATCCCTCCGCAATGGCCTCCCTATTCTCTGACATACATCGCACGCCTTGCAGTATTCTTTTGAATCCTGATGAAGGGTTGGCCACCACAACCTGGTGCATAGAATATTCTACGCGGTTTCTCTTCCTGCATAATGTCTTCCCAATGTTAAGAGCCATCTCCAAATTTGCCCCCCCAACACATGCTTATTGACCAGGTATTCTAGCACAAAGCACATGTGCCTCTGCGCAAGTTGGGGCTCTTCTCCATAGGCCTGCATCCACTTCACCAAATGCACATGCAGATCATCCTGTCCATCATACTTGTCTGTCAGTTGTATCTTAGGCTTCCCAAATTGTACTCACATTATTCTCCTACATTTGTGCCAATCATCAAAGACTCTTTTGTGCGTACCCTACCATCTTGCAAGCGTAGCATGGAGTACCCAGTCGAAGGCCTGGAAGCATTGATTTCTTGGAGCCTCCCTTTCAAATACATCCAAGAAGGTATCTACCTCATTTAGACCATCATAAGTAGGCAGATCTCCTACTTCTATCGACATGCAGCGCAGCAACTTGGTCATCATATTGCAATTCAGTGTATTTACCTCATGTAACTGATTCTTCCATCGTTCTATTTCTTTGTCAGAATCCGAAGTGCATGAACTCTCATGCTCCCATGTAATTTTCCCATCCATGATGGGATTCACCAAGTCTTTGTCTCATGCGGTTATCTTATAGATGTAGTCCATATCATCATCAGTCTCATAGTCGCGGACCAGTTCCATATAATGCCATCCTTCAGCGGGGTCCAGGGGTATAATTACGCATAGTGATTTTTTCTCAAAAATCATTTTTCACTTCTTCAGATTAATTATCTCGTTCATATCAATGTCCCTATCAATTCCCAAGAGCACATGGTAGGGATGATTGTCATCAACAATCTCTATCACTTCAAAATCTACCTGTGCGCTCTCTCCTTCAATATCCACAGTTAGTCCTTGCAACCGCCCCATGGGTATTATTTTCTGCTGATTTGCCATCCATAGATAAATTGGAGAACACTGCAGTGCAGGTCTCCCCATTCACTCCCATGTCTGTTTCGATAGAACATTCAGATCTGATCGCAAATCTAGGATGACTTGATCCATTTCTTATTCTCCAATCTATGCGGTGAGTCTCATTTCATGTCCTATCCTTGTCTTATGCTTTCCGATCTTGTGGACTATGCACAGTTCTCCTAGCACGGTCCCAGCGCATCTGTTGATAAGTTCTTGTAACCCTTTCATAGCCTTGCTGTTGCACAGTAACTTCATACAGGTTTCGAGGAAAGTTGCCAACATATAGGGGTCCATCTCCGGCTCCGGTTTATCCTTGCTTCCGGAAGTGGAGGCCTCAACAAAGCTCTTCATAGCTTCCACAAATGTTTCTCGAGCGTGCTCCAAATAAAACTCAACTTCTTTCACCAGGGCTTTGCAAAACCAGGTATTCTCTTTTGGTTGTTTCCCTTTGTCATCTCCCGTCGCAATTCCACTTCGGAGCACAATGTTTACATTTGGATATTCCTCGCGTAGCTCAGACCTCATCATCTACAGGTTCCAAGTCGAGGGAGGTGATAGCGCTCCTTTCTCCTGTATCCTAGCTATCAGCGTAGGACAATCTTCTGTCTCATGATAAAACAGTGTGCAATATATGCATGACAGGCACATAGGATTAGTGAAATTGCGGGCATAGTGTCTTGGCCCTCTACAATTATAGAAAATCAACTTTCTGTGACCTCTACCAGGTCCTCCTCCACCTTGGCCTCATCCACACCACTGAAATCCTATCCGTGCCATTCCTGCATTCTGGTCAAGGGGCCATGTTTCAGCCTGAACTCTATAGATGGGAGTTCTATCCATCATCAATTGATAGCTTTTGCAAGTATGCTCGTCATGTACCACTGACCCAAAAAATTTGCAGAACAACTGTTGCAAATTTTGTGTATACTTTTGTAATAGGTGGCAGTTATCTTTGGCATGTTTTCTACTATTTGATAGATAACGCACCACAAAGAAGGGACCATGCTAGGTCTTGCTTGAGCTTCCAGCCTTAAAGGAATTGGTCCTCCTCCTACAAGGTAATTTGTAAATATCAGGCAATGGCCTTTGTCATGACCCTAACTCTTGCATTTTACACACCATACTTCTTCACATGCTTTAGATTGAGCCATCCTGTCTTGTTTCAGAATCTGCATCTCAAGGCACAAATTCTTCAGTTATGCATGGATCTGTTGAACTCCTAGGTTAGGATCTTACATCAGGGTCTCATGTAGCCTCATAGAAATCTCTAAGGCCTCTACTTGAGTTGTGATCTTCTGCTGCAATAACACACTCCTTAAATGTGGTAGTACCGAAGTTACAAACCACTCGCGATGTTGTCCATCTGTTAGATTCATATTGGCTTCATGGATCATACATTTCAGCCTCTGATCTAGTTCCCAAGGAGTCTCACCTGGTAGCATCATGATCTCTTTAAATCCTAGAATCAACTGTGCTTCATATTTAGGCCTTCTAAATTCTCTATTTAGTGATGTTTGGATATCTGCAACTCTTGCATTCGGGTTATTGTTGGAGTACTTAATATACCAGGTCAGCGTGCGATCCTGCAGGGCACTAACCAGCATCGCTTTCTTTATATGGTCATCTGTAACACCTTATGCTTCCTATACAACGCTTACAACGAACCAAAATTTGTCCGGATCCTCATTTCCCAAACCTTTGAACATAGGCAACTTAACTATGTTTGCCATACTAAATCACGGTGGTGGTGCAGTTGGTACGGGTGAAGATGGAGGTGATGGTGGTGAAGCCGGTAGTGGTGTGGGTGGAGGTGGGATTCACGGAATTCTTTGTCTTACCAAATGAATAGCACTTCATAGAGAGACCTTTGCGAGCTCTTCCTCATCCCCTCGCAAAGGTGAAATCAAGGGGCTATTTTCTCGGCCCTTATTTCCTTTGTTCCTGTAAACCTTTCCCCTTTGCATAGCCCCGAACATCAAGGTAATTGCATAACCCACTTTTCACACAACAACATTTTAATCCAAGTATCCAAAGATTTTATGTACTTACCTTGTGGTCCTTTGAGAAAGTGTCGTTCTACCTAGCTATAGCTGACTAAGGTGTCGACCGTGAAATTAGTAACAAATCCTCCTATAATGCAGTCGAGCTAATGATCGATGGCATGTGTGATCTTATCCTCTGATGCTTCCAACCTTCACACTAGCTCTCAGGTCCACATAATAGGACGGTCAAGTTTCCACCTTCCTTGGCTATCTGCTAGCTTAGCGATCCACTCGTATAGCTCAGTAGGGAAGGACGTGAAAAAGATTTCATGGATCTTCGTATACATGTAGATGTCTAACCACTCCTCTTTTGATAGTTGTGGGTTTCTATTCTCCTACATCGCGAACTCATGAATTCTTCTGTCCAATTAGCCTTTGATTTATTTCTTAGTTGGATTCTAGTGATACAACATCACACATCTCTCATGCAAATTCCGGTCTCAACAACAGAACCATTTGTTGGCTTATGTGGGCCTGACCCAGGTTCACCCTTAGTTAGTGAAACAAATCCCTACACTACTGGCCCTTTCGGCATCAACCTGCGGAGTGTGGACCGAAGTCTCACCTGAAGCAGTATGGGGAGATGCTAGAACCAAGTTTCCACACACTTGAGATGGTTGTGATGTCCTTTTATTCCAACTTGAACTGCCTTCGTGCAGGTCATTTCATGCTTTGTTCCACCCTTTAGTACCTTCGTAATTTGTTGCAATCAGCTTTCACGTAGCCCTAACTAGGGGATGAGATGCTTTCACACCACTAGGGCAATGAACTACGATATTTCCGAAACTACTAAGTATCTTACTTATCTTATTGACAGATTTTAACTATCTTTGTGTAAACAGATATTCTTCCTTGCGTTCACTTAACTAATACTGTTATACACATTCGTGCATCGTATAAGTATTAAAAGTGAAATTCATACCCAATATAATAGATGCATAAACAAGAAATAAATACGAAGAAATGATAGAAAAATTCTCTTTATTAATATTTTCGGATGATTATAGACTTGACTCACCTTGCACACTCAGCTGTGGACTTCTAGGCTTCTGTGCACTCAGCTGCATAGCCTCTACCTACGCTACGACCCAAACTTAGACTTACACTTCAGAGCTATCTCGCATACATCTTCATTCTTTAGACATTGTGTGATGATTTAACTACTTAGAGCTTTGCTCTATTTATACAATCCCATGGTCCATGGACCATGGGTAGATCTTCTATAGTCGGCATTACATTATCAAAATAAGGGCAGAAAACCCTATGACTCTTTAACAACTACATGCTCCACACCCACAAAATGCGGAGTCTTTACATTGGAATTACAAAATTGGACCAAAATCTGGGCCCTAAGGCCCAAAACTACCCTTGGAGGATCCCATGCCCAAAAATTCTCAATGTCATCGTCTCAGGATCAGTGCATGAGACGATCCAGTGTATCATGTGCATGCATGGGAACATGAGATACCTGCATGCAATCCTGTATAAGACAGACTTGTGAATGTTCACATAGACTTGGCAGTCTTCTAGGTCTTCCCATATGTACCTACAAATGTATCATTGACCGCTTTCCATTTCAGCTTGATGTCCTTGTCCACAATCAGCTTGGTGTCCTCATAGATCAATAGACTTGTAGACAATCACTCAACTACTGCTCCCGTTGCACTTCCGTCAGTGTCCTTTGATCCTATTCTCTTGGAGGCCACTGATTCTGAACTACTGAGAGGTGCATGAACACCTGCTAGATCTGGAGACATAACGATATGAATGGTAATAAATATGTCAACGAAAACCAAATCAAACTTAAGGAAATACATGCAACATACCTAGCGATTGACTGGCAAGGATCGCGCAAATTTTCCTTTGAGGCTGGGAGACTGGCTGCCAGAACTACGCAAAAGGAAGTCCAGGCTACTGGGAGGCCGGTTGGCTGCTCGAATTGCACAATGCCCAATCCAGAATGGCTTGTTGGTTGCTGGGATCGTGCATTGTGCAATTCCAGTTGGTAAGGGTTGCAGGCCCAGTGACTGTATTGCGCAATTTTCTGGGACAATAATCACTGTCTCTCAAAATTGTGTAATGTAAGACTAGATGACAGTCATTGGGTAGAAATTCACATTTTCTGGGAGGAAGGTAGAGCCTTCCCTCTTATTATTGCCCAATGATGTCTTAGTGAGGCAAAGTCCAGGCCAAGGCTGCCCAAACCCACCGACGGGCAACTGAAAGCAGATGTGAATGTGAATGTATGCCGATACTGAGTGTAAGCGGGAGTGATGATCATGCATGCAAACAGTGAATGAAAAATTCATAAAATGGAACAACATGGATGTGTGTGAAGCGAGTCGTCGAATCAGCGACTATTCGTGCAAGACAATGTCATGCATGCGACAATAGTGAGATGCTAATGAAAACTGAAAGGATTCTAGTACAATATAATATGCATGCAAACGACAACAAGCATTCACAAAAATCAAGCAAAAAACACTCACACAAGCCAAAACATAAAAAATGACAGAAATACTGCAAAAGACAAGTTAAGAGTACTTACCTGGAAATAATTGAGTTGGATGTGTCGAAGACTCCTGGATGTGATGTGGGATGTTAGAGATCCAAGATCAATGTGAAGAAGTGAGCTTTGAAGTATCAAATAAATAAGTTTGATGCTCATGATGTGCATGCCACAAATCTAGGAAAAAGTGACACTTGGAGGAAAGATTCTAAAATGACCTTTTCATGTAACTTCCAGCTACTAAAAATATCTCCCTAAAATATAGGGATGCTCTTTGCGTGTTGCATTTTTCTATTTTGGGAAAATGCATCCCATGCATGCAGGTCAAGTTTCCTCAGTCCCCGGTGGAACCAGTCAACCCGATGGTACATGCAATAGCCTGCCTAACTGAGCGTAACTTTTGTGCAGTTTCTAGGAGGAAGTTGGGCTAGTTGCCTATAAGGGTTGCACAATTTTTGGGCTGAGCAGTTGACCGCTACCCAAGATTGCATAATTTCTAGCCTAAGCAGTCCTGCTGAGTCAGATTGCACAATTTCTAGAGGGAAGGCTAGTTCCCCTCCAGAATTTCACAAATACTTGAGGAAGCTTCTCAACCTACAGCTGGACCAAGTTCGGGGAAACAACCTATGAGGGGAATGCAACAAGCTATCATTCACAGGCTTCCATGATTCTAAAAAACCACTAAAGCTTGTGTACTTAACAATGTAAGACATGCTGCTAAGGATGGTTAGTAGGGAGGCTCCAAAATGAAGCTAAGGCAAAAATTTTGAGGGTGGTTGTAGTTGCTACAACACTTCGTGACACACTGGTAGAACTCTAGCTCTCTCAATGGACCTTGTTCATGAAAAGCATGTATAACACATCTAGAAGTATTTTTCAGTTCTCTGTTCGTCTTGGTTTCCACACTTGTTTGATTGTAAGATGTAGCATCTGCCAAGCTCTTGGTTGGTCGACACACATTCCAAGCCAAGCCAACATAGTTGTTTCGATTGGGGATGAGGTGTATATTGGTGCACAAGCGGTATAGTCGTCAGAGTCTTAGTTTCATCTCTGGTGTTTCTCCGCTACAAGCAGGCCTAGACAATACCCCAGTTGAGAAACGAAAGAACACAAGCATTGCTCCGCTACCAACGAGCCTGGCCATTACCCCGACAACAAGTAAGCAAACAAGAAAGTAGACAAACAACCATGTAAAGTAAGTAAGAAATCAAGCATGGAAGAAAACAACCAAAAGAAAACACTACTCCTACTCCTAACATAACAGTGCATGGGCCTGATCACATGAAGTGATATTTCCAATGCAGCCATTAGCACATTGGTTGACCCATGTTGGTGAAGGCATGATCCGCAAGCAAGTTGGTTGTGCAAACTAGCGAACAAAAAAGATATAACAATGAAGACAAATACAATCCAAGTTTAAATGTGTCCACAGAACATAAGTGAGTGCAATTGCATGACATACAGTCTGTGAACTTGTCACGGTGTTTTGCGAGACTTCGTTCATTTTTCAAGCATATGCATACTCTTGACTGTGACATGCATGCAAACAAAAGAAACAAAGACAACTTGCGACATGCACGTGTGCTTGGTATGTAATATTCATCCAATACATGAGTGAAGGGATCATGCAGTTCGAGTGGAGGAAGCATGATTTGTGTGTGAGATTGATCTTCAATGCATACAGATGAGTGATGAGGAGCCCTGGGTGTTTCAACAATCTCCTGATCTGGACTGAAACCAACCTCAGGATAATGAGGGCCTGACATAACCTCATCTTAGGTTGAAGTGCCTCAAAAATCTGGGGGGTTTTGACTTCGTCGATAGATAGATCATCATAAAATGGTGGCTTTGAAAAATCAACTGTGATAGAATCATCATCGTGATCGAATACATGAGTAAATAGATCACGACAGCTATGGTCAGAAAAATCAATGATTTCATCGGCATCCTCATGATCTGATGAATCAAATAGAGGGGTAGATGAGAAGTGGACAAATTTAGCCTCTGTGTTTCTGTAAAAAGAAGATGAAACGTCAAGTGGATTTTCAATGAAAAGTTTATCCTCTCCGTTGTTGGATGATGACTGACATCCAGTGTGTTTTGCGAATGATCAACAAGACATCCATAGATGGAGATACACATGCAGAATCATGGATAGCAGGTTCACCAAAGATGTCAGGAATGAATAGAGGAGGCTCAGATAGAAGGGAGTCATCCTTCGCCAAGGGTTGATGCTCAAGCTCCCAGTCATATTCTTCATGAATGACAGTGCATGTTGGTTGTGCAACACAAACTCCATTGATGGCTTGATCCTCATTCACAACAAGTGTAGAGTCTGGAATGGAAGAACACAAGACAATATCATCCAAAAGATCATCTGAGTATGAAGACAGAGGTTGTGGTACAAAATGCATGTGACAACTCAATGGACTCACAACCAAATCTACATGAAAATTAAGTGAATTGATGTTGGGAGGATGTGACAGGTGAACAAATGTGTGTGCATGTTCTCCTGCATCACTCTGCAGTGGTGGACCTTTTTGATGAGGGGATGACAGATAATCCCTTGTGACAGTGACCTCATCCATCTGCGATTGCATGACTCCATCAATGAAGAGTGTGGAGCGAGGCTTGGGCTCAAAATTTTTCTTGGGGTTGAAAGATTTGATAAGATAATACTTGAATCTATTAATGAGATACTGGAATTTCATCTGGCTTTACGGAGCTTGAAACTGCAAAACAGGGAAGCACTGCTAAAAATCATTAGGTGTGTTATAGACATTTTTGGGTATTGCAACCCCAATCATAAATGTCCATAAACCAAGGGCTCTTAAGTCCCTAAAAGTGTTGTTCCAACCTCTTAAAGAACAAGGTCAACTGATTACATCTTCTCCCAGAAGTTCTCCATGAAAAACTACTCAGAACTGGTCAAAACTGGACCATCTCACCTACTCCATGGTCAAAGTGCACTGCATCCCATCTAAATCCACATGGGAGGTGTGATGCATACTAAAAAGCCCTTCTATGCGGTGCGATGGGCGAGAGTGGAGAAATGGCAGGGTCAATCTGCAAGGTGGAGGATCATGGAATCTTCCAGAAACTTCTCCTATGACACTTGCCCCTCTGCATTCGCCCAGGGATGAGTAAGAGATCATCAATCTCCAAGTGGAATCAAGAACTATCAGAGAGAGGACACTAGTCAAATCTCAAAAGCTGACTCACCCCCCTTGCAAAGATCTATATATGGATCCCTCATCCTAGAGATCCAGAGGCTGGAATTTTGTATCTTGTAAGGAAGTGCTGTTGGTTTCTTAGTGTAACATCATAATGTTGGGTGATCTAAGCTTTTCATGACGTGAAGAAGGGATTTCTTGCTGAGAGGATGACGCTGGGTTAGAACAATTGGTTGTAATCCTCTTTGCTATTCTTGATTGTTAATAAAGCTATTCGAGTTTTCCTCCACATTCTTGTATGATTGATGATATATGCATTTGTGTGGTCAATATATATCTGGTCCTATATTGTTTATGATAGTATATCTCTGTTCTTCGATAGTATTATGCTGCTTTGATTCTACAGGTACTCTTTGAAGCTGGGTAAATGAGGAAGCAAGTGGCAAAGGTCTATCAGAAGGGAGAGGAATCAAGCAAGGAACCAAGTGCAAGACAGAGGTTGGTCTCCTTCTTTCTCCTCTTATCTACTTCTTATAAAGGAAAATGATAGTGGTTTTAGTTTGTTTGTTTCTAAGGTAGCTACCAGCCTTAGTGGGACTAGCAGCTTTGCATAGACACTAGATTTCCTGATAACAAAATGGCGACTCCGCTGGGGAGCGAATAGATTATTTTCTTGTATATATTTGTTTGCTTTATAAACTTACAGATGGAGCATGAAATCAAGCGAGCTAGCCTTTGAACTACATTTTCTATGCAAGTCCAAAGAGGTCAATGCTGCTTCAGTCTATCTCCGGGTTTTGTTTATGAACTGAACAATCGATTTACAAGCTCTCTAATTTCCCTTGTGGTGGCTCTAGTAACCTCCTTAGATCTACCCCTGTGATTTATTTACTGATTACCACTTGCTCGGCCTAAATCCCTGAACTGAGTTACAAACTGTGACCCGGAACCCAGTTGAAGTCTCGTCCCTGGACCATCGCACTGTCTCTTCTTTGGAATCTGGATGCATCGCACTTCCCATGTGTAGTAGGTGCACTGCATCTCACTTTCCCTGTGTTACAGGTGCGTTGATTAGACAAGACCTCTTTTGCTCTTAGATTTTGGTTTCTGTGTTCACTCTTTTCAGCTCTATTCAGGAGTTTTGATGTCTGTAGTCAGTATACCTCTGTTGAAACCCCCTTCCTTGCCATTATTTCACCTCCATTTTACGATGAACTGTAAATGTTTTTATGTATTGTGATCCATTTTTAGTTCTCTTTACAAATAAGTAGCATAATTGAACTGTCGCTTCTTGATTTGAAAGTGTCACAAGTGTCGTTTTCAGTCATAGAAGAGAATCTGATTGTTCTTAATAGTCGATTACACTATTACTCTTGTATTTGATTTGAATTAGTAGTTTTTCAAGTGTCGAAAGCAAGTTTTCAATTCCAAATCGCAAAGTGTCGTCATTGTCTTCATTTTGTCTTGAAAAGAAACTTGTTAGTAATGTCCCTTTGAAAAACAATTCAGATTTGTGCTTAACTTTCTTTTTATCATTCACACATTAAGAAGGCTGAAAACAAATACATGCATGTGCATTTGCATTTAGACTGTTTTTTGTTTTGATTTAGGACAGTGCATATAGTGTGTGCTCTCTGCTCTATGTTGAAAGAATATCGTCTCTCTTTCCTTAGTAGCTAGGATTTTCATTGCAAAAAAGAAGATTAAATGATTGTTTATCATCTTAGATTGCATTTTAGGAATTGTATATCTACATCATGCGGTGAACCTGAAAGGAAAATTTCTTAAGCAAGATCAACTGTAAAATAAATTTAATGAATCTAAAAATGCTTTGGAACCTAACGCACAACATTTAGAAGTCTAGGCTAGAGACGTATTCCAACGTCGTAGAGCCTGGTAACTGTTGTTTTCATTGCTGGTTGGGTGATTCCTCCACTTTGAAATGATAAGTGCCAGTAAGGACTTGTGCTCCCACGTATCGTCGAGTATATATTGGGAGACCACAATAGGCTTTATCCTTTATCCATAGGAAGCTGTGTCTGCCGCCCTATCGATCGCAATGCACTGAACACAGCATTCGGGAAGATTGATTGCCATACTGTAAAAAGTATTCTGCAGTTTTGTGATTAGTTTGGTAATCCCTCTGTCTAGATTTCTAGAGTAGTCTCTTTCATTCCTTTTCAGACTCCTTAAATGAAAAGGTCCATCTGAGCACTTGTCACTTCAGGCTCATTAAAAATTGAAGGCAACTAGAGTCATCTTTTGTTTTTTCTTGACCCTTAAAAATTGAAAAAACAAGTTGTGTCAAAGCGTTTAAAATTTATTTTAATCAGAATAAATATCACCTTTCCTACGTTGGTCTTAGGTTGAGAAAAATGGAGTCTAGCAACCAAGGAGTTCCCCTTGGGGGAAATCCTAGCCCTTTCTCCTCTTGGGGAGATGTTGGTGCACCCCATATGGCCACATTGTCACTTCCAAGATTGACAATCGGCTTGCCCATATGGCTCTTCTCGACCTCTGTCATTCAGAACACCGTGATTCTTGAACAATCAAATTAGCAACTAAACGATACTAGAGTTACCCCCCAACCTTCTACTTCATCCAATTCTCCCTCTCCTCCTTCCTCTTCGCTTGATGAAGCTGGTAAAGCCAAATCAAGTAATCGAGAAGAAGAAGGAGAAGAAGAAGAAAGAGAAGAAGAAGAAGGAGCCAAAGGCGAAAAGGGGCAACCAGGCATCGTCTAGTGAAAATCCACACATTGCACTGTCCAGGCCTAAATCACCATGTGTCATTTACAAAGGAGACCACTATCATCGAGATTGTCCTTGCATCCCTCGGATCTTAAGGGACTGGTCTCCTCGTTTGCACAATCTGGTGTCATCAACCTCTGATGATCATGTTGAAAATACACCGTCAACTAGTGAAAGTGAAGCACCTGGACAAAAAGGAAAATGTAAATTTCCTTCTAAACTGTGTGAAGGTGATCACGCCGTCCACCATTGTCCCTTCTTAGACAAGGCTAAAAGAGTTTTGGATCACCGTCCGGTTTCACTGTTATGACTTCCTCCTGGATATAAGAAACTCTTGCCGAGTCTGTCACTAGTTGAAAATCCGACTGATACACCATTGTGGTCGGTTGAAGTATCTATCATTGAAGACGAACCCTCTAAATCCACACCAGACGAAAGTCAAAAGGTCGAGGCGGAAGTTGACCCGGTCTTGCCTTCAGAAGATCCATCTTCGGATGATACAGTCACCGGAGAGAACAAGAACGACACCGTTCAAATTCTCTTCGTAAGCACAGACTCCGATGAACATGGGGGCAGTCTACCCATTCCTTTACAATAGGAAGGAAGTTCGTTAGAGTCATATCCGGCCGTCTATTCGGTCCCACCTCCAAGCAACCTAGTTGTTTCCTTCAATTGGAATCTACTAGGCAGACCCCGTTTACCGGCTAGTGTACCAATTCGAATCATTGCTCAAATATATAGAATGGTCATGGCCGTTACCATGAAAGATGAAGGGGATTCTATGAGTATCCTTTCCTCAACTTCTTGGAAAGCGCTTGGTTCACCATCGCTTTTGCCTGAGATGAGAAAACTAACAGGCTTTGACAAAGGAACCAGTCAACCGTTAGGGATCCTTCCTAGTGTGCCGATAACATTGAGAAAGAAAACCATTCACATGAACGTAATGGTAGTCCAAGGACCCCTAGATTATAATCTACTCCTTGGACGTGACTATATTACTGCATGGGAGCCATTGTCTCCTCACTCTTTAGAGTAATGTGTTTTCCGCATGAAGGAAGAGTTGTCAAGCTCGTAGACCAGCTTTCATTCCCCGGTTCACACATCGCAAATAGTCAAATACCATCCCTGAATGGTCTATTCATGCAAGGAATGTCTCATCAATCCCTAGTCTGTCCACCTGATGAGCGTGAGTGATTCATGAGGACATGACTGAAACCCAGGGGGCATGCACCCTGGTCTATTTCGGCAGGAAAACCTTGGGTATAGAGTAGGTTTCCGTGAACGATATATGACTGGTTGACACACCTGTCCATTTAGGAAAATGGGATTGGACCGGAATAAGATACATTTGTTAAAAGGTAGGACTTTCCCGATAAAACAAATGTTTTGTCTGCAAATTGAGGGGTAACCTGGAAACTCTACTTCACTATACCTAGGGGCATGCAAACCTTTTGGCGTGCAAGAGAAGAGCGACCATTTATTTTATAAATTTGTAGGTCCTGTAACCCTTTAAACTCGTAGGATTGGTTGTTTCCTAACTTGCATAAAGAAAGAATGCGGGGCAAAGCTTTGAAAAAATGCCAATTATACGAGACATCCTTATTATACAACTGGATCGAGCAGTTTTAACGTGGAATTCAAGCTCGTTAAAAAATAAACATAAGCAATGAGAAAATGTTCCCCCAGAGTTTAAGCTCATTAAAAAATGAACCATTTTCTAGTAAATAACCATCGTGAATGTATTATCATCAGCCTTTGAAGCGTTGGTCGTGTTCTCATCATCACCTCCACTCTGTATTGGTCGATCATTCACCTCCATTTGATTTTTTACCCCTTTTGAGGAACAGCTGCGAAGAGTGATCCTGTTAGCCATCCTTGTGACACTACCGTGATTGGAAAATTCCAAACCTTACCTGGAATCAGCTGCTACCTAAATTTATCACTCGTTCCTCGAAAAATGAGTCTCCTTTAAGCTCTTTTCATCTGACCCGTAAAATATGAAAAGATTACCGAGCAATTGGCCTCTCCAGCTCGTTAAAGTGACCGGAAGTGCTATCCCTCCTTTAGATTTTAATCCTTTTGGACTTGAGGGATTACTACACAAAAAGATTGAGCGCTTGTTTTGTTCGGCTCATTAAAAGTACCGAAAATTCATCCCTTTTGTATTGTTTTATACTTTTTTGGACTCAAGGGATTATATGACGAAAAAGGATTATTGGAGTTTTCTTTACATCCCTTTTTCAGTAAACTTGAAAAGGACCGAGTTATCTTTGTCGTTAAACTCGTTAAAACTCAATAGTGACAAACTTGTCCATACAGACAAGAACGAGTTTCACTATTGCTAGGCTCGGTAAAACATGGCGATGGGTTTTCCTGAAGGGAAAATTATAGAACAAGCATATGTTATCCTCCTCAAGCTTGACAAAAATAAAGAGGTACTCGTCAGCAATGACTGGGGAAAAATTGGGAAGAAAACTTGAAGAAACTTTATTGGTAGCAAGTCACTCTTGAACATGACACTTTCACTCCGAATCTGAGTCGGGTTGGGTTGTTCCGTTCACTGGTCGTATCACCATGGGTCCATCACACCATCCATATTTGGGGTTAACGCTACCAATCCATCATGTCAGTGTCACCGATATGTTCAAGAGAAGTCGCTCAAAGAATTCACCTATGTCTCATCCACTGCAATACATTTACGCTCCATCCTTTCATGACCACCACCCTGAACCTTATATCATCAGAGCGTTTTCACCTCCATTAAAATCATTTGCTCTGTTCCATGTCATTGATTTGGGATTCACTAAGGCCCTCCTATGACGGATCGCTTCTTGTTGACATTAGCTCATTATCCAGGAAGTCGATCTAGGAACAACCCTTTCAGTAATTTGAAGCTTGCATGCCTCAATGGCAAGTTTCTCACTTCCGGCGACAGGTTTACATCAATGGCCTTCGACTGAAAGATTTTGCATGGTGTTCGACACCAAGTCCCTTATTCACACCACGTAAATTATATTGTAGTACCTTGAGGGTCATCATCATTATCGATGATTCTTCTCGCGCCTGTTAACAACTTACATCATTGGCTGGTAATCAGGTGATGTCTTTCCATGTTTGACTCCAGAACATCTCTCACATGGATTGACTTGTACTTTGAGTGAAGATTGAACGAGATTGAAGACCCCGGATCTAGTTTCATCCATCCGGGCTGCGATATATATTCAGGAAAATAAAGACATCAAATGTACATCATTACTGCACAGATAATCATCCAATCCAAAGGATGATGGCTCTACCAGAATCATTAGTCTGCACTCAGACGATTGTCTGTCTTATGTACATGAAAATGAATTTATAAAGCTGAGCATGGGAATGCCCGCCTCAACTAGATCATGAAAATATTATGAAGATAATGTATTGTATTGTATCTTATTACAGGTCGCCTTCCAGCTCGAAAAAATTTCAGATCCTCATGATAAAGCATTTCACCCGACATCAACAGATTAACGACCTCATGCTTTAGGGGGCAACTGTTATAGACATTTTTGGGCACTGCAAACCCAATCATAAATGTCCATAAACAAAGGGCTCTTAAGTCCCTAAAAGTGTTGTTCCAACCTCTAAAAGAACAAGGTCAACTGATTACATCTTCTCCCAGAAGTTCTCCATGAAAAACTACTCAGAATTGGTCAAAACTGGACCATCTCACTTGATCCATGGTCAAAGTGCGCTGCATCCCACCTAAATACACACGGGAGGTACGATGCATACTAAAAATCCCTTCTATGGGGTGCGATGGGAGAGAGTGGAGAAATGGCAGGGTCAATATGCAAGGTGGAGGATCATGGAATCTTCCAGAAACTTCTCCTGTGACACTTGCCCCTCTGCATTCGCCCAGGGATGAGTAAGAGATCATAAATCTCCAAGTGGAATCAAGAACTATCAGAGAGAGGACACTAGTCAAATCTCAAAAGCTAACTCACCCCCCTTGCAAACATCTATATATGGATCCCTCATCCCAGAGATCCAGAGGCTGGAATTTTGTATCTTGTAAGGAAGTGTTGCTGGTTTCTTGGTGTAACATCATAGTGTTGGGTGATCTAAGCTTTTCATGAGGTGAAGAAGGGCTTTCTTGCTGAGAGGATGACGTTGGGTCAAAACAATTGGTTGTAATCCTCTTTGCTATTCTTGATTATTAATAAAGTTATTCGAGTTTTCCTCCACATTCTTGTATGATTGATGATATATGCATTTGTGTGGTCAATATATATCTGGTCCTATATTGTTTATGATAGTAGATCTCTATTCTTGGATAGTATTATGCTGCTTTGATTGTACAGGTACTCTTTGAAGCTGGGTAAACGAGGAAGAAAGTGGCAAAGGTCTATCAGAAGGGAGAGGAATCAAGCAAGGAACCAAGCGTAAGACAAAGATTGGTCTCCTTATTTCTCCTCTTATCTACTTCTTATAAAGGAAAACGAAAGTGGTTTTAGTTTGTTTGTTTCTAAGGTAGCTACCAGCCTTAGTGGGACTAGCAGCTCTGCATAGACACTAGATTTCTCGATAACAAGGTGGTTCATGAAGGGCCTTCTATTTTTGTAACAGTTTTTGGTCAAGACGTTCTGGATCAAAATGATGGAAAGTATCTTCAATGAGATCACATAAATGCTCAAGTGAGTGCACACTTTCAGATGGTGGGCTACAACACCACCGTAGTGGGGATTCGTGAAGTCTGTATGCAAGCAACAGACTGGATTGTTCATCAGAACATCCATCTTCCTCGTCAAGCATGGCAAGGAAGTCATGTAAAAACACAGGCCAGGCTACTTCGTCTTCACCATCATACGTGAATTCGGACAAGAGATCAAAAAACTCCCTCATGACATTGAGAGGTTCGGCATGCGAAAAACATCATGGAGGAGTGAGTGTAACAACATCCATGATAGATGGGAAAAGGTTCAAAACAGGATGAGAGGACACAACTTGTCATCTGGCCCTACTTCTAGTGCCAGAAATGTTGACGGTACTGGACCCGCTAGCATGCCAGGGGATCTCCCCTTTAAGAAGTCCCAATTATGCCTCAGGCCATTTGGGGTAGGAGTCCCAGTAGTGGGTCGTACGATGTTGCCTTAACAAAGGTTTTGCATAGAGGCAAGTAAGATGTCCCTATTGGTAGAAAGGGCATGACATATGCAGTAAGTCAAGGGAGGTGCATGAGTGGTTCTAACACACAGAGGGGAGGTGAGGGCACCCCTCGGAAGCCTGTGAAAGAACGTAGTTAAGAAGGGAGCACACAAGCAAAGATGCATCACAACATGGAAGGAAAGTAATCTAGTAATCCAAAGTGATGGTTAAACCAACAACACATTTCAGTAAGATTCATACATAAACATAAAGAAAATAGCTACACATGCATGTGTAAGAAAATAGATACATATATCATTTAGAGTAAACAAGATAGCTGAAATACAATATGACATATGCATGAAACGTGCTAGCTCTGTTATATTAAGAAGTGTAAGTTCCAGTCATACAATACAACCATGACCAACCACTAGTTCCAAGAACAGAATGTTATAGTCACTGCCACCTGCTCCTCCAAAGAGATATACTAGCTTGACATAGTGGAGAATCCAAGGCTTGTTACAATACTGTCCAAGCTTTGTCTAAGATACTCCTATTGGAAGCTTGGCTGAACAAAAGAATTTAAAATGAGCTATGAGGGAATATTTATAGAAAAGGGTGGGGTGGCCTGATCCGAATTTAAATAGGAACGCAACAAATTACAGATATAACCATACATATAGAGATGCAGCAGAAATAATATTTCATTTCATTACTATAAAATACTGAAATATGCTTACAAATAGAAATGGAAATAAACTAGCTAGGGTGATGGTAGCTTATCTCTGAGAAGAGATGTGGCGGCTACATGCCTCTGAACTGTCTTACAATGAGGCTCAAAGGCCTATTTATTGTTGAGAAATAATGGAAAACCCTAAAAATCCAAAAGCCTAACCCTAGGATGTTGTGGGGAAAAATGCCTATGCAGGACGATCCTATCCACCTAAGGTGTGACAGTGCCTTAGCAACAAACAGAGACAGCTATTCTGGTTTCTTCCTTTATGAAATGTGAAAGAAGAGAGATCAATAGACTTACCAGTGTCTTCCGTTTGTCCCTCGACCCAGATCCTCTTCTCTTTGGCTGTTCCCAGCTACTTGCCTCCTCGCTCACCCAACTTCAACAGATTCCTGCGAGATCACAAGAGAACAGCTACTTGCGACAAGAGAACAGCTACTTGCAACAAGAGAAGAACACAACACAAAGACATATATTCATATTCATAAATGATTCAGGATTAGAAATAAATCAAATACACTAATGCAATCATACATCAAATATACATCAGTATATAGGAGAGAACCAAGATAGCTTTATTGATAAATAATAAGGTTCAGGAAGAGATACAACCCAGAGGGCTCCAATCCAGCATCTCCTTCCCAGCAGAATGGAATTCCTATCTTCACCTCCCTTCAAAGCATTAAGCACCCAATGATTCTAGTCTCAAACCAACAACAATTCTTTGCAATAACAAAATTCCAGCCTCTAGATCTCATGGAGGAGAGATCCATATATAGATGTTTGGAGAGAGGATGAGTCAGCTTGAGATCTTACTAGTGTCCTCTCCCTCTATCAGTTCTTGATTCCACTTGGAGGTTCTTGCTTCCACTTGGAGATTTGGAACCTCTTACTCATCACCAGTCGAATTCCCTGAGGCAAGTGTCATTTTGGAAGCTTCCTGGGTTTTGACACCTTGAGGAATGAACTTGCCACATGTCCAATCTCGCTTAGCGCAGGTAGCCAGTGTTGGCTTTGACATTCAGTGCAGGTAGTCAGTGGAGCCATTGACATTCAGTGCAGACAACCAGTGGAGCCATTGACATGATCCTGAATTGACTTGTTTTTTAGCAGTTTCAGGTGGAGAACTTCTGTGAATTGCTGTGGTTTATTAGCCTTGTTCCTCTAGGGGTAGGAACAACATGTTTAGGGACTTTGGATCCCTTAGATTATGGACATTTCATGCTCAATGCTGTTAGGCACAAAAAATTCTATAATAGTTTCCCCCTAAAGTATGAGGCCGTTTATCGGGTGAAATGCTTTATCAGGGGGATCCGAAGTTCATCCAATGCTGGGAGGAGACCTGTAATACAATACAATACAATACATTATTTTTCATACTGCTTTCATGATCTAGCTGAGGCGGGCATTCCCATGCTCAGCTTTATAAATTCATTTTTCTGTACATAGAACAGACAATCGTCTGATGGTAGACTGATAATTTTGATGAAATTATCATCCTTTGAGTAGGATGATTATCTGCGGCAATGATGTACATGTCAATTTCTTTATCTTTCCTGAATATATATTGCAGCCCGGATGGATGAAACTAGATCCGGGGTCTTCAAACTCATTCGATCTTCACTCTAAGTACAAGTCGATCCATGTGAGAATTGTTCTGAAGTTGAACATGGAAAGACATCGCTTGATAACTGGTCAATGAGGTAAACCGTTAACAAGCGCGAGAGGAATCACCGATAATGATAATGACCCTCAAGGTACTGTAGTACAATTCACGTGGTGTGAATAAAGGACTTGGCATTGAACACCACGCAAAATCTTTCGGTCGAAGGTCATTGATGTATACCTGTCGCCGGAAGTGAGAAACTTGCCATTGAGGCATGCAAGCTTCAAAGTACTGAAGGGGTTGTCCCTAGATCAACTTCTTGGATAATGAGCTGATGTCGACAAGAAGCGATCCGTCAAAGGAGGGCCTTAATGAATCCCACATCAGTGACACGGAATGGAGCTAATGATTTTAATGGAGGTGAAAACGATTTGTGACATATGATTCAGGGTGGCGGTCATGAAAGGATGAAGGATAATGTATGGCAGTGGATGGGACACGGTTGACTTTTCTGAACGACTTCTCTTGAACATGTGGCGACACTGATGCGATGGATCGGTAGAATTACCCCAAATATGGATGGTATGGCGAGACCATGGATGGGACCGGTGAATGAAACGACCCAACCCAATTGTGGTACGGAGGAAAAGTGTCATGTTCAAGAGCGACTTGCTACCATCAAAGTTTTCTTGAGTTTCTCCCAATTTTTCCCCAGTCATTGCTGACCAGTACCTCTTTATTTTTGTCAAGCTTGAGGAGGATAACATATGCTTGTTCTATAACCTGCCCTTCGGGCAAGCCTATCGCTATGTTTTAACGAGCCTAGCGATAGTGAAACTCGTTCTCGTCTAAAGACAAGTTTGTCGCTATATAATGATTTTAACGAGTCTAACGACAAAGACGACTTGGTCCCTTTTCATTTTTAGAGAGTCTGAAAAGGTACATAAAGTTAACTCCAAAATTCCTTTTTCGTCATCTAATCCCTTAAGTCCGAAAAAGTATAAAATAATACAGAAGGGATGAGTTTTCGATAGTTTTAACGAGCCGAACAAAACAAGCGCTCGATCTTTTTGTCCAATAATCCCTTAGGTCGAAAAAGATTAAAATATAGAGGAGGGATAGCACTTCCGGTCGCTTTAATGAGCTGGAAGGCCAAAACTCGGCAATATTTTCGTATTTTACGAGTCAGATGAAAAGAGCTTAAAGAAGACTTGTCTTTTGAGGAACGAGTGATAAAGCAGGTTAGCAGCTGATTCCACGTACAGGTTGGAATTCTCCAATCACGGCAGTGTCACAAGGATGGCTAGGTGAAATCACTCTTCGCAGCTGTTCCTCAAAATGGGTAAACAATCATATGGAGGTGAATGATCGGCCAAATGAAAAGTGGAGGTGATGGGCAAACACGACCAAGGCTTTAATGGCTGATGATATTACATTCACAGTGGTTATTTACCAGGATAGTTCATTTTTTAACGAGCTTAAACGCGGGTGGAAACATTTGCTCGATCTTATGTTTATTTTTTAATGAGCATGAACTATGCACTAAAACTGCTCGGATCTTGTGTTTATTTTTTAACGAGCATGAACTTTGTGCTAAAACTGCTCGATTTATGGTCAAACTTTGATTTTTTACCACAACTAGTTTTGCTCTTTTCAAAGATAGTACTGCATTCTCAATTGCTGCATCAAACTTAGTTAGAAATGAATAACATTTATTTGAAAATGAGATTAAAACCCTAATATTTCGCTTTGAACTACGTAAAAAGCAATTAAAAAGTGTTTTTACCTCTCATTTTACCATTTCATTTGAACTTGGTTTGTTGGAGCTCTGGAGGTGCCTCTTCCCCCTTGATTTTCACCAGCTGATTTCGGGAGATTCTATGGACGATTCTCCGCGTCGTCTGGACCAGGTAGGAGCTAAACCCTAGCTCTTTCTTTTCATGGTTTCATTTTTCCATTCTGTGCCTGTTTCCTTGTCTCCCTGAGCACCTGGGGTTTTGTTAGGGCGCCCTACCATCAGCGCAGGTGGTCCATTCGAAACCTACATTGAATGTAAAGCTGCCTTAAGGAAGTTTGACCTTCAACGCAGGTAGAACACTTGCTACCTGCGTTGCGCACAAAAAACTGGTTCTGTTGCACAGATTTTGATGAAATTTCACCAGTTTCTCATCAAATCCAGGATCTTACTCATTCTCTTGTTCGTTTTGCAGGGACCTTTGAGCAAAATGTCCCTTACATGGCGAGAACGAGAACATGAAGAAGAGGACATGATTTCCCTCCATGATCCTGTCACGGTGAACGCACTGCGGAACTGTGGCCTGCTGAAGTTCTTTCGTATCTCTAGCATGAGAGCACAGATCTCCTTACTGCAGTATATGCTTGATGCTTGGGATCCTATCAACCAAGTATTCCAGATTAGGGGAAAATCCATCCCCCTGACCATCATAGACATTTACTTCTTGACTGGGTTGTCAAGGTGGGGCGCCCCCATTTCTTTGTCAGGTTCGGCCTGAGGGAATGACTCCATGAGAGATTATGTCTGCCAGTATTGCAGGGAGGGATCCCAGCCGAGTAGAGACGGCAAGGTTTTTATCCGTGAGATTACTGACAGGTCTCTCCGGTCCATTCTGTATACTATTGGTAGGATGGCCAGTAGCGCATCTCTTCATGTTGCCAACAGATCTTATGTACAGTACGCCTTGGAGTGTCTCCAACCGAAAATATTTAACTGGTGTGATGCAGTACTTCTTCAGATGAAAAGTCAGTTGAACAAGGTAAAGGATGGGAAGCTGAAGAGCTTTGGATTTGGTTCTATTCTGACTGCCTTTGCCTTGGAGAAAATACCACTGATGCAACCTCAGTATATCGCACTCGACTTGCCTTCTCCTATCGAGCCACGCATGCAGAGATGGGTTGATCACATGTCTAGGCATGCTGGTCAATCTCAGATTTCTTTCACTGATACCTTCTTCATGTGGTTCGAGCGTCAGGAGATGGTCTATTCCGAGTATCCATACGTTGGTATGGATTTCCGAGGTGATCCGGACTTGGTACTGCCAGATGACGAACAGTGGGGCGCTATTGGTAAAATCTTCGACCATATTACTGTTTACTATTCTTATTTATAATGTCCTTGTGCTTTATTCTATCAAGACATTAATCAAACTCATGTGTGCATGCAGATGTTGGTCCTGTTCGTCCAGCAATTCACCCGAGAGCACCAGTCGCTGCCCCAGCAGGGGAGACTGCTGGGAGGGTTATTCTCCGCGATTTTGACGTGACCGAGACCCTTACAGCTATGCAGGAGCAGGTTGAGAACCTTACTCTCGGCATTCCTAATGTGAGGATTGATGAGTTACCTTTACAGTTGCAGCGGCATACTACTGGTGTGCCTAGACGATGGACTCGCCTCTTGCACATGATTGCACAGGCCGTGACGTGCTATCATGAGCATCACTAGGCTAGGGTGCCCCCTAGCATTTTTGAGTTTTTGGGTCATGCGACCGATTTTTGTCTTGGTTACAGAACATTATGTATGAACGATAAACAACTTATATATATATTTTGATTTTCGGGGTTTATTCTGGTTGAGTTATATGATCCATATGTACAACATTGATGATGTGTCTCTTTTTATAAATGTCGCAAACGTCTACCTAACACATAGTTTGATAATGAGTCGGTTAATGTGTTTAAGTTTCTGGAAATATGCTGGTATTGAATTAAATCAAACTATCTTTCCAAAATCTTAACCCTTAGGAACATGCGATAAATAGCTGGGTTGCGGATGGAATATATACCATTAAGTTGTAGTATTACGAGTTGTGAGTCTAGCCTGACGATTAGTCGGCGTATACCATGGGTGATGGCATCAGAGAGTAGCTCTATCAACGCGCTATACTCAGCGATGTTATTCGTTGATTGCCCAATACATACACCTCTGGAACTTACTAACTCTCCGCTTGGATAAAAAATGGCCCAGGCTGCGGAGGGCAGGTTCCGCGAACTACGACTCGCTCCGTCGGCATATCCAACACATGTCTCTAGAAGGTTTGACATCTGCAATAAATGTAAAAAGGTGGACTACTCGACCAAAAAAAACACTTTAGCGAAAACAAAATACAACAAAAGCATACAGGTTACTATTTAAGCATAGTAACGCTTGAGGTACAACCCATTACGGGGTTGCGCCAGTGGAATTCCATCATAATCCATTAACTCGTAGGCTCCTTTTGCTAACACTCGTTTAACAATATAGGGGCCCATCCATAAAGAATTAAATTTGCCTGCTCCCAATTTATCGGATTCTTGGTCATAAAGCAAGACCAAGTCACCTTCTGAGAAGACACGGGGTTTGACATTTTTGTCGAACTGCGCCTTGACTCGTTTCTTATGGGCTTCATTAGCCAAAGCGGCGTCACGACGGGTTTCATCCAATTGGATTAATTCCAAGAAATGGGCCTCTTCTTACGAAGTTCCGGGGAGGAGATCAATTGCGAGTTTAAGCGACGAAATTTCACACTGGATTGGCAAGACTGCTTCTAGGCCATACACCAGTTGAAAAGGTGTGAACCCAGTTGCATTCCTTACCGATGTTCGGTAAGCCCACAAGGCTGAGTACAGGATTAGGTGCCAACTTCTTTTGTGAACACTGATCATCCTTTGCAACATACGCTTCAGGACCTTGTTGATTGCTTCAACTTGTCCGTTGGCTTGCGGATAATACGGGGTAGAGCTGTCGTGAGATAGCCCTAGCTTGGCAGCTAATTCAGCCATCATGTGATTGCGAAAATGCGACCCATGATCTGTAACTATAGCCTGTGGTACGCCGAACCTGGCGACTACATGATTGAAAAAGAAAAGGGCAGTTGTTTCACCAGTGTTATCTAATGTAGGCATCGCCTCGGCCCATTTGGTAAAATAGTCAACGGCGACTATAATATACCCATGCCCCCCGGTCGAGGTGGGGTTACATGTCATGAAATCGATGCCCCATTTGGCGAAAGGCCCAACAACAACTATTGGCTGTAAAGGTGCGGGTGGTCTTCTGGTTTTGCTATCAAAAATTTGACAAGCATGGCAACTTCTGACTGCGGTTATGCAATCTTTGAACATGGTTGGCCAGAAGTATCCTGCTCATAAGATTTTCTGTGCTGTAGCATATCCAGATTGATGCCCCCCACACGCGCCTGAATGACACTCATTCAGGGCTTTTTCGGCCTCTCCATGGGTGAGGCACCTCCTCAGAACTGTATCGATACCACGATGGTAAAGCATATCACCGATGATCATGTAGTCTTTCGCTTGGTATCGTATACGTTTTTGTTCTGAGTGAGAGGTGTCAGGCCTGAATTTTTGGGTTTGGAGATAAACTATTATATCTCCATACCACTCATTGCTTGCAGATATCAGAAACAAACTTTCGTCCACGATTGACTCTTCTGATGTTTCATCGTTGGACGACGATGGGAGATCGCACAATAATTCTGCGAAAACTAGAGCTTTCTTTGATTTGGATTTTACAAATTCCAGATCAAACTCTTGAAGGATCGCTATCCATTTTGAATATTTGCCCCCCAGCAACTGTCGCGACAGTATGTAAGTCATGGGGTTGCAATCTGATAAAATGGTAGTTTTCCGAAAGAGGACATAATGTCGAAATCTTTGAATCGCTTGAATAGCTGCAAGTGCTAGTTTTTCAACATAAGAATATTTGCTTTCTGTATCATTCAAGTTTTTACTTAAATAATATATAGGATGTTCAATTCCATCGACTTCTTGAACTAAAACCATTGCAATGGTCGTATCTGCTGCAGCCAGATACAGGTTAAAATCTCTTTGATAGTCCGGGGCATACATTAATGATGATTTTACTAGAGAATCTTTCAGAGCATCAAAGGAAGCTTGCGCCACCTGATCCCAGACAAAAGGTATATCCTTTTTCAAAAGACGGGTATAACCTTTAGCAAGTTCTGCGTAATTTGGAATGAACCTCCTCAGAAAGTTTGCTTTCCCTTGGAGTTTCTGAATCTGAAGCAAATTTGAAGGTGGAGGAAAATTAATGATTGCCTGAACCTTGCAAGGGTCGAGACGAATCCCATCCTTAGAGACTACAAAGCCAAGTAAACGACCAGAACCGACGCAAAATACACATTTGTGCGGATTGAGTCTTATCTTGTAGTGTTGGAAACATAGAAATATCGCTCTTAAATGCTGCGGATGATCAGTCCGCTTTCGTGAATGATCCGGAAGGTCGTCGAGATAAGGTTGAACGATGTTCTTGATGTCATGGAAGGCATAATTCATTGCCCTCTGAAACGTCGCCCCTGCGTTCTTTAAACCAAAGGGTAATTTTCGATAAGCGAATGTGCCCCACGGACAGATGAATGCAGTCTTTGACTGGTCCTGTGGGCGGATATTTATTTGATTATACCTGGAAAATCCATCCATGAATGAAAAGATTTCACATCCGGCGCATTCATCAATTATCTGGTCAATGAAGGGTGTAGGGTAGTTGTCCTTCGGACAAGCTTGGTTTACATCCCTATAATCGACACATACTCTAATTGTCCCTTGTTTCTTCATAACAAGGACAATATTCGATACCCAATCAGTTAGAGGAATCGGGTAGATGAAACCAGCGTGGAGGAGCTTTTCAACTTCTGCTTTAATGGCATCGGCTTTCTTGGGGTGCACCTGCCGAAGCCGTTGTCTTACTGGTTTGACATCAGGATACATTTTAATTTCATGTTCAACGATACTCGAGTCAATGCCTAGCATTTCATCATATGACCAAGCAAAGACATCTCTGAATTCACGAAAAAGAGCGTTATATATTTCCAGTTCTGAAGGAGAACATCCTTTGCCGACATAAATATTCTCTACAACATTTGTTTTAGTCGAGATATTTATGGCTATAGTCTCTTCAATATTGGATAAGTTTCGCTCGGAATCCACCGTATTTACAGTATTTGATAGGAATTCAAAAACTGAAGGGTGATAAAGGTCATGCTGAGTATCTTCTTCATATTCTGGAAGAAGGGAACGATGGTGGCAATCATTCCATGGTGCCCCCTCAATCAACATTGATTGTAGAATTCCTTCGTCAATCCCATGCACTTTCGACCAAGGATCTAATGGGGTACCATATTCTCTAGACCTATCTACCCAAACGCTTGATGAGCGTTGATTTGGGTTCACCTCCCATGCCCGAAACATTGATTGCTACAATATTTCTATAGGGCTTGGGGGCAAAACCATTGCATGATCCATGTCGACATCGTCTTCTGAGATCTTCGTGGAAGATATCATGTTACAGGCTCTTACCAATGCTACTTCTCCTATATAGATTGGAGGTGGAAGTTCGAAAGTTCCCATCAATGTGGGGTCTTTCAGTAGGCCTACTCCGATGTCTTGAAGCGAATGGTTGCTTCCATGGATCATGGGAATGCTTCCTGTAACTTGTGAACCATTAGGGAGGAAGTTTTGTTGGTCGACGATCGTGATCCCTCCTTGAAAAGGGAATGCGATCTTCCTAAAATAAGTCGACACAACAGCTGCCATGGCATATATCCACGATCTTCCCAGTAGGTTATTGTAGTCAAGATTCCCATCGATGACCTCAACATCTATTTCTACGGTTTTTCCCTCTAGTTCAACCTTCAAGTTATTTAGGATATCGTATGGGGTATATGTCCTTCCTTTGAATGCTTTTAATGTCATCGAAGATCGCGACAAGGTTGGAGATCCTAAAGTTTTCCAGCAACTCATCGACATAATACATGTAGATGCCCCCTCATCAATAATTGTTCGGTGAACAGTTTTGTTGAGGGCTTTCACTTGAATAAGGAAAGCTAGTTGAGCTGGTAACTGAGGATCGTATCCTTTGTGGTCGAAGGATACAAGATTGGAATCCTTGGGATCAACCCCACCAATAGCCGATAACAAAGCCTGCCTTTGGGATGGACAATTTTGTAGTACTTCAAGAGTCGACATAGCGGATGGCGATTGGGCCAAATCTTCCACTATGTTATAATGCTGCGCTGCTCTGGCGCGAGGATTAAATGTCGACTTGTGTACTACTCCCTTTGGTGGTTTTATTGTGAATTCAGGAATGATGGGTGGTACAACTTCTGTCGAAGTTGTTGTCGAACTACTCGGGTGATCTTTAACTTTGTCGTTCGACAACTGCGGATTCCCGTAATCTTTGTTCCTTGTCAAAATCAAAGCATCATTCTGTTGTTTTGAAACCGACAACATAAGCACTTGCGACGGGGAAGCATTTCCACTATCAACCAGATTTTGACCTGGATTGGGAAATGGATCAGTTAACACAGCCGAGGTTTGCGAACTTTTGAAGAACCTTTTAAGCTCAGCTTTGTATGGACATTCTCTTGTTCGATGATCCTCATCACATATTTGACATGGATAATTTGGTTTCCCTTTCGCAAGAGGGTTTGAAGAAGTTTTTTGAGGGGATGACTCACCTTGTTTCTTCTTCTTCCCTTTGTTTTGTCTCTTCTTGCTTCTTGGTTGATTGGTTTCTTTGCCTTTATCTGCTGATACGACATTTACTTCCGAAGCAAGAATTTCTTCTTTTGCATTTTGATCCGAATTCTTACGGGCTTTCTTAGACGAAGCCTTTGTCGATTTCGCGTTTGCGGTGCCAATCACACCATCGCCGGCATGAGAGTCACTATTTGATTTAGGAGGAGGAGGAATTGAGAATTCCGGTCTAGGGGCGTCAGGTATTTTGTCATAGAGCGTGCCAGACTGAGTGTATACTAAGTCTAGATATTGTGCACGAGCAATAACTTGCTCTTCCATTACGACTCCTCCCTTGGCCACATCTTCCGTTATGGCAGGAAGCAATGAATTTATAAACCATTCAGCTAATAGTTGATCGGGAATGTATGTTTTCACCATCCTGCGACGACGACGCCACTCATGTATATGATCGAATATATGAGTTGCCGTCGTCTGCTTGAAGTTGGTTAAGATTTCCGTCCTCGTTTCATACCTTATGGGTAATTGAAAATGGGTTAAGAAAGTCGTGGCTAGGGAACTGAAGTTGTCGAAAGAGGCTCTAGGTAATTCAATATACCATTTTGCCACTGGACCCGTTAACGTCCTCTGAAAAAGGCGAAGCCTTATCGAATCATCGTTCAGGGTGTTTGATGAACACCACAGATGAAAAGTCATCACGTGATTCGATGGGTCTTCACCTGGATTTCCGTTGAATTTAGGAATGTCCGATGGAAGTTTGTGAGGAATCGCTGGCCACCAAGGGGCGTAAGCAATTGGATCGTTCGTTAATCGGTGTAAATCCAGTAATTCTAAAGTTGCGACGAATGGTAATTGCTGATTCAGGTTAGGTGAAGCATACCCAGGATACGATGGAATCGCCTGAACAGTTGGTCTTTGCATACCAGCATAATGTAATTGATGTTGGTATGACTGATACGGTTGGTGGATTTGACCACTGTAAAGCGGTTGGTTTTGACCGTTCTGTATGTACGGTTGTCCACTGTTCGCAAAGATTTGTTGCTCAGAACCTTGGTACACTTACTGGAATTGTGGTTGTTGGTATTGCACCAGCCACGGTTGTGAAGCCATGTTCTGCTGCGCTATACTAACCGGCGGACCAAGATGTGGGGTAATTGTACCCGTTTGGACCTGTGTCGCCCCACCAGTTGGCGATTGTGGTTGTGTCACAGGGTCAAGGGGCTGTTGCATTACAACCTGAGAAATCTGAGGTTGACATACAACAGGCAACGTTTGAACTTGCGACACTGTCATAATAGCCAGTGTGGTCGGGATGTTCGACATAGGTACACACTGTTGCATAGAATATACAACCCTTGGTTGTTGAGGTAGCATAGGTACCCAACCACTTGATGTAACTCCAGTATAACCTGAATACTGTTGAGAACTCCCGTATGGATACCCTCCCGGAGGGGTTAATGAAAGGGCATACTACCCCCCATACGGCGGTAATTCAGAACACAAGGAGATTGATTTCCCTTGGGGGCTGGATGGCCCAAATTGACCTCCATAGGGATCAATTTGTCGAGTCTCAACATAAGAGTTGCCGAATATTATTCCGGAGGAACAAACTGGAACAGACCACACTGTCGAAATAGTCCCTGGGTGGACTCCTTCTAGCGGTTGTGAGCTAGTTGGGATAGATGGTACGCCGGCAAACATTGTCGGGGTGACGGCAGGGAGTTCTGTTGTCGCTGTGTCGTTCGACACAGTCCTAGATGTTGACGGTTGCTCAGACATTTTGAGTCTATCCAATAGATTGCCTAGCGATTCTACAGGAACTTCCACTGGTGATGGACTAACTTCTGATGTAGAAGGAAATAGAGTGACCCCTACTCCAAAGTGGGTTGGAGTACTTGTTTGCAGATCCTCTACAATTTCCTCTATCGCAATCAAACCGGGTGGAAGAGGAAGACCGTTAGGTCCGTAAAATATTTATGGTGCCGAAGAAGGGGTTGATTCGACAGCGACAGTTGTTTGAGGAACAATACTCTCTGGACCGGTTACAGATGGAACTGGTTCAGTAACACAAGTGTTTGTTCTCAGACTAGGATCAGTGTCACTGTCCCTCTGTGGCTGTTGAACTTCTTCTATAAAGGCAGGGTTTCCAGAAATGTTTGGAGTAACCGGAATCTCAGATGTCGTTGGAACACTTGTTCTAACTTTGATAGGAGATTTCGAACCGGTTAAACGAGTTCGCTTTGTCCGTACTGTTTTCGATTCCGGAGACAAAGACGGTTGACTCATAAGCCTCCGCGAACGATGGGGTTTCAATTGACTTTCTTCCACGATTGCGGATTAATTGATCAACCAAAATATAAAACGGAAAATGTGTTTCCGAATTAAATGAATTTTTTAGATGCTTTTAGACACAACTTGCTTTTTCAATTTTAAAGAGTCGAGAAAAAGCTAAAGATGACTCTAGTCTCCTTCGATGTTTTAACGAGCCCGAAGTGACAAATGCTCGGATGGACTTTTTCTATTATAGAGTCTGAAAAAGGCCAAAATAAACTGCTCTGGAGTTCTAGGCAGAGGGTGTGCCAAACTTTTCGCAAAACCGCAGAATACTTTTTAAGGTATGGGCGGTCGATCTTCCTGAATGCTGTGTTCAGTGCATTGCGATCAGTAGGGCGGCCGACACGGCTTCCTAAGGATAAAGGTTATATTCCTATAGGGGTCTCCCAATATATACGCGACGGTACGTGGGAGCACAATCCGTACTAGCGCTATCTTCCCTCAGGAGGAATCACCCACCTTCCACGAGATCGACAGTCACTAGGCTTAACGACGCCGGAACATGTCTCTAGCCTAGACCTCTATGTTGTGCATTATGTTGCAAAGCGTTGTTAAGTTCATTCAATTTATTTTAAGTTGATCTTTTTAGAAGTTTGCCTTTCTGGATCACCACGAGATGTATGGTACAATTCCTAAATGCAGTCTAAGATGATAAGCAAGCTTTATTATCTTTCAACTTTGAAAATCCTAGCTACTAAGGGAAAAGAAAGACACCATCTTTTCTCAAAGAGCAATCAGCACACTCTAATGCACTGTTCCTAAATAAAGCATGCAAACTTATCAAAATGCAAATGCACAATGCAGGTGTTTGTTTTCCGCTTTCTTAGTATTGATGCCTACAAAGAAAGCTTTTTGTACAACTTTGAATTTGCTTTTAAATGACAGATACAAACAAGTTTACTTTTTCGAAATCAACAAGGGTAGAAGAGATTACAACAATTTTCGATTTTCGAAATGAATACTTGTTTCGACACTTAAAAGAGACAAACTCAAACCAATAAGCAAAAGCGAATGTATAATCAACTACAAATAGCCAATGAACTCTCTCCTAAGATCACAATCAACAGATCTGAATCAAGGGCTACAGGATGACTATTTCACTCATGCAAAGGAAAACTGTAAATGATGCCACAAACACATAAAAACACTCACAGTCTTTTTGTACAAAAGGAGGTAGAATTTAAGCAGAGAAAAGGAGTTATTAGACTGGTACCTATGCTGGTTACAGGCTGCAAAAATCAGAGATCAAAACAAGGCAAAACAGAGCAGAGAACCCCAGCTGCATAAGGCCAAATTGGTTCAGCGCAACCTCAACATAGGGGTTTTGACATTCAACGTAGGTAGCCTTCACGGGAACTGCGTTGAAATGCAGAATCCCTTCACTGGGTCTGCGCTGAAGGAGAAACTCTCGTTTCCCATAGGTTCTGGGTCACAGATTGCTATTTAATTCACTGTTTCAGGCCAAACCAAAAACACAAGCAAGGTACAATCAAAGGGATGCTTTGAGGGGGTACTAAGATCTATCACAAAGGATCATCAAATCATTTGTGAGTCCATTGTTCAGATCATAGACAAGTCCAGTGATTGGATCAAGGCAGCAACTGTCTACTTTGCATCCGGGAATAGCAGATGCAGTTCGATTGTTGCTGTCAAGTCTATGAAACAAACAATGATAGAAACACAAATAAAATGACTAAAACAAATCTTCCCCAGCGGAGTCGCCAATTTGTTGTGGGGAAAAATGCCTATGCAGGACGATCCTATCCACCTAAGGTGTGACAGTGCCTTAGCAACAAACAGAGACAACTATTCTAGTTTCTTCCTTTATGAAATGTGAAAGAAGAGAGATCAATAGACTTACCGGTGTCTTCCGTTTGTCCCTCGACCCAGATCCTCTTCTCTTTGGGTGTTCACAGCTACTTGCCTCCTCGCTCGCCCAGCTTCAACAAATTCCTGCGAGATCACAAGAGAACAACTACTTGCGACAAGAGAACAGCTACTTGCGACAAGAGAAGAACACAACACAAAGACAGATATTCATATTCATAAATGATTCAGGATTAGAAATAAATCAAATACACTAATGCAATCATACATCAAAGATACATCAGTATATAGGAGAGAACCAAGATAGCTTTATTGATAAATAACAAGGTTCAGGAAGAGATACAACCCAGAGGGCTCCAATCCAGCATCTCCTTCCCAGCAGAATGGAATTCCTATCTTCACCTCCCTTCAAAGCATTAAGAACCCAATGATTCCAGTCTCAAACCAACAGCAATTCTTTGCAATAACAAAATTCCAGCCTCTAGATCTCATGGAGGAGAGATCCATATATAGATGTTTGGAGAGAGGATGAGTCAGCTTGAGATCTTACTAGTGTCCTCTCCCTCTATCAGTTCTTGATTCCACTTGGAGGTTCTTGCTTCCACTTGGAGATTTGGAACCTCTTACTCATCACCAGTCGAATTCCCTGAGGCAAGTGTCATTTTGGAAGCTTCCTGGGTTTTGACACCTTGAGGAATGAACTTGCCACATGTCCAATCTCGCTCAGCGCAGGTAGCCAGTGTTGGCTTTGACATTCAGCACAGGTAGCCAGTGGAGCCATTGACATTCAGCGCAGATAGCCAGTGGAGCCATTGACATGATCCTGAATTGACTTGTTTTTTAGCAGTTTCAGGTGGAGAACTTCTGTGAATTGTTGTGGTTTATTAGCCTTGTTCCTCTAGGGGTAGGAACAACATGTTTAGGGACTTTGGATCCCTTAGATTATGGACATTTCATGCTCAATGCTGTTAGGCACAAAAATGTCTATAACATAGGAGATGAAGTGCCAAATTATGGGCCCCATTTTGGGTAAATTGGTACATCAACTCCTCGGGGTCGTAACTTTGGCATACGATCTTTGTTTGACACACACAATAACTTGTTAGAAAGATCTATCCAAGGATCAAAACTTTGGGATGAGCAAAATCGGTCCATGGATCCATGTTGCTCGCAGTCTTCCCAAAAAATGTCATTTAGGGCCTCAAAATGGCTCCAGAAGTTTAGGACCTGAAAAACTGCTAAAAATAGTAAATTTTGCTACAATTAAGGAAACTAAAAAACTAAAAGAAGCAATGCTGGGTGTCCAAGTGGAATTGGTGGGTGGCCACCAATATCCACCTAGATCATTCCTCCCCCCTTAGGAAGCAATGGTCCCCATTGCGTTGAGTTCCTCCATGAGATGAGGAAGCTTCTGCTGAACTTGGTCCCTGGTTAGCCACTTGCCCTGGTGAAGGAGTTGGCTTACTTTCAAAACTCGATATAGTTAGATCTTTTGCTGGCGAGTGTGATTGATTTGTGTGTCCATGAACCAATCATTTGCATCTTGTTCCATGCAATTTGGATTTAACTCCTTGGGTGTGAGATGTTATGCAATGTCAGATGTGTCTAGTAATGGTGGAAAGTATGGCCGAAGGTGGTCCACATTGAACACTTGGTGCAGGCCAAGGAATGGGGGAATGTTGAGCTCAACTGCATTGTCTCCCATAACCTTAATAATGGTGTAAGGACCATATTGGAGTGGTCTGAGTTTCAGATAGGCTCCAGTAGGGCGTTCATTTTGCAAATGCAAATAGACTTTGTCTCCCACCTAAAACTTGTGTGGCACCTGATGTTGATCATGTCGCTGCTTGTACTTGGCATTTGATTTCCCTAGAATTTCATGGACCTCCTAGCGGATATGTTGGATGTGCTCAATGAAGTTTTTTTCCTTATCCGTTTTGGACTGGACATGAGCTGAATCTGCTTGAGTAGCTGCAAATGGCATGGCCACATAAATGGGACATAGTGGCTAGAATCCCAAGCCCACCTGAAAAGGGCTGTGGCCAGTCAAGTTGTGGAGAGCCCAGTTATAGCTATTTTGAACATAGGGGAGGCTCTCATCCCATGTGCATGGATGCTTTGAGTTGTACATGTGCAGAATATGTATGATCATCGTGTTGACAACCTTTGTCTGGCCATTAGTTTGGGGATGGAAGGTTGTGGACTTAGTGAGTTTGCTGTCCAACATTGACCAAACACTAGACTAAAATGTACTGAGGAACCTGCTATCCCAATTTGAGATGATAGACTGTGGGATCCCAAAGTGTACCCACACTCATTCAAGGAAGAGTTTAGCAGTGGCTTCTGCTGTGATATTCTTCTTACAAGTCGCCATAATGGCCATCTTCGAGAACCTATCAATGACCACAAAACATAGTCGTTTCCATGCTTAGTAGAAGGAAGGATCGACATGTAATCCATGGAGATGGATTCCCAAGGTTGACTAGGGGTAGGCAACGAGGTATAGAGGCCTTGCTTCTTGATGTTCAGTTTGGCAATGGCACATGCAGTGCAAGATTTGATGTACTTCCCGACATCCTGTCGAAGATTCGGCCAATAGAAATACTTCTGTAGTACTGCCACCATTTTCTCAACCCCAAAATGCTTAGAAGCCCAACTATAGTGTGCTTCCGAAGTCATCTTGGCATGATCACTTGAAGGAACACAAAAGTGACCCGGGTGGCATAATAAGGCATCCTGGAGGTGAAAATTTGGAACATGTTGACCCTCCAAGGTTGTCTGGTATGTGTGGTTGAATTTTGGGTTGCTTTTGTAGAGAAGTGGCCAATTAGAAGTCTCGTGCCCATAAGAGTTGAGCACAATGGTTAACGCTATGATTGGTGGTCGAGTGAGGCAATCTACAACATTATTGGTGTTGCCCTTCTTATACTTGATATTCAAATGGAACTGTTGCAGGTATGTGGACCACTTTTGATGGCGATCATTCCATAATTTCCCTTGGGTCTATATGAACTGCAAGGGTTAGTGGTCTGTGTGGATGATCGTTTCCTTCCCCAAAATGTAATGCTTCCATTTTCGGCAGGCCTGCATAATGGAATACATCTTTTTGTCATATGTGGCATACTTCTGGACTATGTCCAAAAGTGTTTCACTATGATATGCCACTGGATGCCCGTGTTGAGTAAGGACTGCCCCAATAGCATAGTTAGAGGCATCTGTCTCGACCTCAAATGGTTGTTACAAGTTTGGTAATGCAAGCACTGGTGCCAAGTAGAGGTGATGTTTCAACTCTATGAATGCCTTCTGTTGAGATTCAGACCAAATGAATTTTTCTTTCGCTCCTCCCTTGGTGACTTGACTCAAGGGCCAAGTGATATGAGAAAATCCCAATAAGAACCTACGGTAGAAGTTGGCAATATGCAAAAAGCTGCAAAACTCTATTAGAGTGGTTGGAGATCGCCAATCCCGAATGACTTGGATCTCGGCTGGATCCACATCCACCCCCCTCATCCAGGAGGATTTTGTTGATTCAATGCACAGGTGTTCAAGTGTCGTCATCTATGTTTAGTGTCGTCATCACTTTAGTTTAGCCTGGACAATTCGATAGTATTGATTATGGTTTAGGTTGTTCAGGTAATGTTATGATCTTCATGGCATTCAGTTGATATGGGTTTGTACCTGGCTATCGACTTATGTTCATCGACAGTTCCGCCAGGATTGGTCGACGACATGTGTCGAGTTGTTCGTCCTTGCAGGTTTTGATGTCAACATGGGTGTCGTTGATGGCAAAGGATCGATATGGTTCATCATCAGGTTATCGTCGCAACTATGGTTTGTGTCAACGATATGCATTGGTACGTTATCATGCAACAAATGTCGCTAATGTCACTTAGTGACGAATGATTGTAAATGGGTGATCAATCATTAAAACCCTAATCCTACACCTAATACTATCAAACCTATCTCCTAAATCATACACCCTAAGGAATTGAAAATGTATTAAAAAATATTACCAAAAAAGCCATTTGTTAAAACAAACCTAAACCTAGCCCTAAAATCCTAAACCTAAACAATAGAACCCTTACCCTAATGTTCAAAATACATTGAAAAACAATACAAATAACAAAATAGGCCTAACCGTCAGCTCTGACCGCAGGGGGACCGCATGGTCATGTGATCACATTTTTTATGGACCGTCGGAGTATTAAAACTACAGTCAGTCGGCTGCCACACTAACTGCAATGGAACCATAGAGTTAGCATGTGAACGGAGTCGGGCTAGCCAGAGATTTAGCCGCAACATTCAATAGATAACAGGAAACGGTTAACATGTGACAGGTTGGAGTTCATCATTTGCAAAACCGTCGCCGGAACTGCCATGGGAAACTGAAGAGGTGGCATCTAGTGGTTAGACCACTGACGCTGACATCCAGTGGTTACAACCTCCACCCGACTAGCTGACCACCAACAGTCGAGAACTTATTACAAAGTATTTTTGTGTTTTTTGTTAGAGTTTGGTTCAACAAACTAATGCGGTCACCATGTAACCTACCTAGGTGTCTCCTTGCCACAAGACCGAGTTTGTAAATCTATTCAATACAACCAAATACACCTACAAGCTAGCCCAAGGAGGTTATCATGTACCTGTAGGCCTTTTTAAGGCAGATTTTCCTTCATTGAAGAGGAGGAGTGGTTTTTGACTTTTTGCTTGCAGATTCTAGAGGTCATAGGCAGTTTTGTTTTTAGTGTTACGGGAGCATCCGGAGTCGGAATTGGAATCCATAAGAAGTGTTGGAAAGATGGTTCAGAGGGATATTTGATGAAAGTGATTAGAAGTTCCTGTGTGCACATTAATACTGATAACATATCTATGTAATCAACACCTTCTTTTCATTCCTAATAACAATGATCGCGCATCTTGAAAGTGGACCTGGAGACGTAGTCCATCAAGGACGAACTCCATCATCAATCTTGTTGTCTGGTATCGCTCTGTTTTTACTATTTTCACTTTTTTTATGCATAATTTTTTATGTTTAATCAGTTGTCGTAAAGTCTTCTTCTCAAGAAGTTTTCCTCTATTTCTGTGTTTTGAGCTAACATTCAAATCGTAAATGGCTAATCAATTCTACATCAGTTTTAGTTTATAATCATTTCAAATAATATAATTTGGTTTCAGAGTAGGTTGCATTTGTATAATTTTCCATTGAATGTTAACCAGGTCAAAGTCGCAACGAGGAGAAGGAATCCTTGAGCAAATCGATCCAGAGATTGGAAAGTGATGAGTTGTTCATAAATCGACCATGTCAGGATTTGATGCAGGTGAAAACACTGAAACTAAGATGAGTGAAGAACAGTTTCAGCAGGCATTCTTGATTATGAAGCAGATGTTTGGAGAATTGTACAAAGAAAAGAAGGTGAGAGACGTAGCTTCTTCTTCAAATACATCGAAGAAGGACAAAGACAAAGGGAAGACTAATAAACCACCTTCACCTCCATCATCTCCATCATCATCATCATCTTCTTCTTCTTCCTCCAGTGTAGAATCTGAAACAGAAAAAAAACCTGAGAAAGCATCTCTTTTGAAAGTTGATGTTAAATTTGAGTTACCTGTTTATGATGGTGAAATGATTCCTGAAAAGCTGGATAACTGGATAAAGCAGTTAGAAGTGTATTGTCGCATTCAGAACATTTATAGCGATAAAACTAAAATTTAGTTAGCTACACTTAGAATGGGAGGAACAACTTTAATCTAGTGGGAAAGTAAAACTCAGATATATGTAAAGCATAAAGGAAAAGTCTTCTCGTCATGGTCTGAGCTTTTAAAAGCTCTTAGGAAATAGTTCTATCCTTTAGGATACATGTAGCAAGCTTTTATTGATTAGCAGCATCTGAGGCAAGGTAAAGGGTAGAGTGTTTAGGAGTTTAGAAAGAAAAAATTGGTGCTTGGTATTTCATTGGATACACCTGAAACTCTGTTAAAATACATCAGTAGTTTACATTCATATTTGTAGCATACTTTATTGATGTTTAATCCTGATGATTTTAATGAGGTGTGTGTTCAGGCCATACATATTGAATCAGGTGGCAAACCATTCAAGTTTTCATCGCAGTCATCCAAAGAGTTGGAAACCAAAGATTCGAGTGACAGTAAGGGGAAGAAAATTTTGAAGAGAAGGAAATCAATGATCGTTCGAAAGGAAAGACCTACTTGTTCTCATTATCAGAGAATCAGTCATGAATTGAAGTGCTGGAAACTTCATCCAGAACTTAAGCCCAAAAAGTTCCTTAAGGAGAAGGATGAAAAGAAGGCCATTGCAGCAGTCTAGCAAGATCTAGGTTTAGATTCAGGTGATGAAAGGAGGATAACTACCATGGTTACGACAGGTAAAAATTCTGACACTGGTTCAAGTTTGAAAACTATTGCATATTCTTCAAACATAAATCCTTCACATGAGGATAAAAGAGTTGAATTGTTTAACATAAGGATAACTTCTAAGCATACAAAGATAGATACAATGTTTGACAGTGGATCACAAGTGAATTTAATCTCTAAATATTTAGTTAAAAGTTTGGGTTTGGAAACACGGAATCATCCAAGACTTTACCCATTAGGACGGCTAAATAAATCAACTCAAATAAAAGTCACTAAACAATGTCGATTAAGATTTTCTATAACAGCTAATTACATTGATGAAGTGGAATTAGATGTGGTTCCAATAGACATATGTGTAGCTGTCATAGGAAGTCCTTATCTTTATGATCGTGATGCAATATTTTATAGGAGAGAACATAAATATCACCTTAAGAAATATAGGGTTGAATTTATTGTCAGGGCACATCAAAACAAAAATCACTTGAATTTAGTTAATGTTAATTAGATGAAGCGATTAATAAGTTCAAACAAGAGGTTTGTAATCATGTGTGTAAAGGATCAACATAACAAACAACATGATTCTTGTTTAAGTTATGCAACTCAGCTTAAAGATGGTTTAATTAAAGAGATAGAAACTTGTTTATTTCTATGTAAAACCAAACATCTTATTCATGAGAAGGGAATACAACATGAAATACAGTTTGTGCCTAAAGCTCCTCTTCCTAATGTCAGAATGAATCAATCAGGGAAAATTTTAAGAACCCCCACTAAATTTACATGTATAATAAATGGGCGAATCTCCATGGTACATAGGAAAAATGGAAGGCGATTTTATCAATAATATGATATGTATATATAATTTTTTGGCAAATCTCTCACTAGGCATGGCGAATATTTTACTCAATTATAAAATCTTGTGTTTATTGAATACACAAATGAAATCATTGCATTTCTTTAAAATATCTTTTGAAATCAAAATTACCGAAATTACATATCGATAACCTAGTGGGTGCAGGATAAAATTCACCTGTTCCATTCACAGAAAGCATGAGAAAAAAACCTAATACTACATATAAAACCAAGAAAAATTCAAATTCATCACTTCTAGGGACCTCGTAACCACCCTGCCAATACACAAGTATGTTCCTATTTGCAATTAGAAAAATTACCCAAATTACAATCTGTTTACTCCAGCATATGTAGGAAAGTTATAGAAGGATGACTAGTGCAATCAATCCATTCCTTTTAGCCTTGGATTTGTTTAAGTTTAAAATAGAAATATACAAATATACTTGTCCAATGTCTATGCTTTAACCATTCACCTTAAGATGTTTTTACAATATAATTTCCTAATTCTATTTAATATCTTCATTATCATAAAAACCAACATATATCCATCTTAACTCCACATCTACCACTCTTAGGGGGATGAAATCTATTTATCCCTCTGAGCACTTGGTAGACCCAGAATTAAGATGGATCTAAGATGATAGAATTTCCCCTTTAAATAGTCTATGCTCACATGAATACCATGGTATTACCATGGGTCAATACCATGGGTTATCATAAACCTGGAGCTTAAAAATTACTATTAGTAATTTATAAAAATTAATAAAATTAATAGTTGCTTTTTATTTTATTTTTTATTTTAACCAAGCTAGAATGTTTAACATACATTAAATTACAACATCCATTTTTACTCTTGATCGGATCAAATATTTTTTCACTCTATGCTAGTTTGCATATCACGATATTTGATACCTCTCGGGGGTTAGTAGATCCAGAGTAAAGATGGATCTATGATGGTTTAATTCACCCATTTAAATAGGCTACATTCCAGGTGAATACCATGGGTCAATACCATGTGCCATTTTTATTTTTATTAATACTAATATTAGGGTTAATAATGTTTTTTTGCATGGTATTAATAACAATCTAGTCCATAGTATTTGTCCCATAGTATTTTGCCCATAGGTTTCACCTAAATATAACACATCTTTTGAGTGTTCATAAATATAAGGTGACTTATGGAGTAAATATAAAAAAATGTTTTATTTGTTTACCATACCTCTCATTTATTTTTTTATTAATTTACCATACCTCTTTTACAAATATGGTATTTGGCCCATAGGATTCACTTAAATAAAACCTCTTTCTTGAGCCTTCATAAATAGAATGAGGATTATGGACAAAATATAAAAAGAGGTTTTATTTATTTACCATGTGTCTAGTTTATTTATATTTTTATTTATTTACCATACCTCCACTTTACTTATATTTTTATTTGTTTACACCCTTGCATGTATATAAGGTGACTTATGGAGTAAATATAAAAAATGTTTTATTTATTTACCATACCTCTCATTTATTTATATTTTTATTAATTTACCATACCTCTTTTATAAATATGGTATTTGGGCCTTTGGCCCATACGATTCACTTAAATAAAACCTATTCTTGAAAATGGGCAAATGGAAGGTTGTAACTCCTAATTTCAAGGGCTAAATTTACATTTTTTACCCTCTCCCTTAAAATAAGGTGGGATATTTGAGGTGATTTGTAAAAATGTACTATGATACAAAATATTCGCCCACTAAAAATTTAAAACCCCTTAATTTCGCGAAAGGGCGAACATTCGCCCCTAAAATTTTCTATGTAATCAATTCAGTTTATGTTTGGAACTTAACAGTTATAGGGATACAAGTCAGTATTGGGGAAAGTCAGTGTTCAACTTCTCCTGTATTGTGTCACCATGTAATGTCTTGAATAGTTTGGAAACCTCTTTTCAAGTGGAGAGGAGACCTATTTGTTTTCATAGCAAAGCCTTTGCTAAAGAAGTGTCAAAGTGTCTAATGGGAACTTATGCATAAGAGGAAAGTGCTAATCAATGGAAACATCATTTAAATAAAGGAAAAGTGATTCAAGCAAATCAACATCTAATTCAATACTTTCAGAATCAAACTAAGTTGCAGCAAATTTCACCTTACAGTTGGATAGGTTCGTTTCAGCAAGTTCACTTAGTAATCAGGCATCAGGAAAGTATGTTAAGTCAAACAGTTGGTTTGATGTCCAAAGTATCTTTGATTGTCTCCGTCATTCTGCAAAACAGATTGTTTATACATGTTGATGTTATTAAACAACATCCAGTAGAGATTTTTTTCAAAGATTGTGAATCACTAACTGATGATTCTTCATGGAAAGGAATCAATTGCCATGTTGATAACATGTAGTTTGTTCATTTTCGCAAGTTGTTCATACTACAAATGGATGAAATAGGTCACCAACTCAAGAAGTGCCATGTTCAGCATCATCAAGTTCATCACTTGCAGGAGATTGATCGAATGTATTGGTACATTGTCAGGTCAAGGTGGAAAGATAGGGAGTTCTACCCTCATCGACTAATTGTTTAGTCGAACTTTTGTGGTCCAAAACCTTTCAAGTGGAGAGGAATGATCCAAGAGGATTCCATTGATTCAATGCATAGGTGTTCAAGTGTTGTCATCAGTGTTCAGTGTCATCGTCACTTCAGTTCAACTTTGACAGTTCAACAATATTGATTATGGTTCAGGTTGTTCAGGTAATGTTATGGTCTTCATGGCGTTCAGTTGATATGGATTTATACTTGGATGTCAACTTATATTCATCGACAGTTTTACCAGGATTGGTCGAGGACATGTGCCTTGTTGTTTGTCTTCGTAGGTTTTGATGTTGACATGGGTGTTGTTGATGGCAAATGATCGATATGGTTCATCATCAGGTTGTCATTGCAACTGTGGTTTGTGTCAATGATATGCATTGGTAGGTCATCATGCGACAAATGTCACTAATGTCACTTAGTAGCAAATGATTATAAATGGGTGATTAATCATTAAAACCCTAATCCTACACCTAATACTATCAAACCTATCTCCTAAATCATAAACCCTAAGGCACTCAAAATGTATTAAAAACATTACCAAATAAATCATGTTAAAACAAACCAAAACCTAACCCTAAAATCCTAAATCTAAACTATACAACCCTCAAAATAATGTTCAAAATACTTTGAAAAACAATACAAATAAAAAAACAGGCCTAACCGTTAGCTCTGACCACAGCGAGACCACATGGTCATGTGATCATAGTTTTGATGGACCGTCAGAGTATTAAAACTGCAGTCAGTCGACCTCCACACTAACCGTAGTGATACCGCAGAGTTAGCATGTGAATAGAGTCAGGATAGTTGGGGGTTTAGTGAGAGCATTCAACAGATAATGGGAAACAGTTAACATGTCACATGTTGGAGTTCACCGTTTGCGAAACCGTCGCCGGAACCACTAGGGGAAACTGCAGAGGTGGCATATGGTGGTTAGACTGCTGATGCCCACATGCAATAGTTACAACCTCCACCTGGTTAGCTGACCACCAGCGGTCGAGAACTTATTACAAAGTATTTTTGGGTTTTTTGTTAGAGTTTGGTTCAAAAAACTAATGCGGTCACCATGTAACCTACGTAGGTGTCTCCTTGCCACAATACTGAGTTTGTAAACCTATCCAATGCAACAAATACATCTACAAGCCATCCCAAGGAGGTTATCATGTACCTGTAGGACTTTTTAAGGCGGATTTGCCTTCATTGAAGAGGAGGAGTGGTTTTTGACTTTTTGCTTGGAGATTCTGAAGGTCATATGCATTTTTGTTTTCAGTGTTACGGGAGCATCAGGAGTCAGAATAGGAATCTATAAGAAGCGTTGGAAAGTTGGCTCAGAGGGCTATTAGATGACAGTGATCCGAAGTTCTCGCATGCACATTCAGACTAATAAAATATCTATGTAATCAACACCTTATTTTCATTCCTAATAAAAATGATCTCCCATATTGAAAGAGGACCCGAGGACGTAGTCCATCAGGGACGAACTTTGTCATCAATCTTGTTGTCTAGTGTCACTGTGTTTTTACTATTTTCACTTCTGTTATGCATCATTTTTATGTTTAATCAGTTATCATAAATTATTCTTCTCAAGAAGTTTTCCTCGATTTCTGTGGTTTGAGCTAACATTCAAATCATAAATGGCTAGTGAATTCTACATCAGTATTAGTTTATGATCATTTCAAAGCACCCCTATTAATCAATAATGTATCCTAGATACTGAACCTGGGTCATGCCAAAAGTGCATTTCTCCAAATTGGCACATAACTTGTGTTGCCGCAGTGTTTGGAGAATCCGTTAGATGTGGTAGAGGTGCTCCTCCCAAATTTGGCTGAAGATCAAGATGTCATCCAAGTATACAACTGCAAATAAGTTGGTGAATGGCCACAAGATGTCATCCATTAGCCTCATGAAGGTTTCAGGAGCATTCGTCACCCTGAAACGCATAACCAACCATTTGAAAAGGCCCTCCTTGGATTTGAAGGTAGTCTTCCACACATCAGAGGGTTCGATTGGTACCTGGTGATACCTTGACTTCAAATCAATCTTGATGAAATATTTTGCCCCATTTAGTTGGTCTAGGGGGTCCACAATCCATGGGATCAGGTACCTATTCTGGACAGTGATCTTGTTCAGCACCCGATAGTCAATACAGAGTCTCCAAGTGCCATCCTTCTTTGTTACTAACACAATCGGGCTCCCACAACGCCCTGAACTCAGAAGGATGTGTCCTTTCTACAGCAGCTCCTGAATCTAACTCTTGATTTCATCATTCTTTAGAATGGAGCACCGATAGATTAGTCCATTGGGCAGCGGCGCACCTAGGGTCAGATAAATGGAGTGCTTGAACTGACAGTGCAGAGGAACCCCTGCGGGGGAGGTGAAGATGTCCTCATACTCATCCAAGACCTTGTCCATATATAGCTTTCATGTGGAGGGGCCCTATTTGGAGGTCGTGGACATCATCTTCTTCTTTCCTTGAGGGTGTATCCTTAGGAAAACAAATTTCTTGCTTTTGGAAATGAGCTTACTGCATTATTTTGCAGTAACCAAAGAGATGGCGGTAGGCTATGCTACCTCTGGTATCATGTACAACTTATTTCCCAAAGTAACAATAACAACACGAGGCCTTGATTCATACACAACATGTCACTTCCACAAGTATGGTTGACCTAATAATACATCACAAACATCAAGGGGAGTGACGTCACACAATACATCATCCGTGAAGGGCTTGATTTCGTATGAGAGGTGACACTCCTAGCTCATGCGAAGATCCCCTCCTTGGTGAAGCCATCCGATGGTGTACGGTTGTGGCTTCATGACCTCTACTGAAATGAGGTTCTTTTGGCTCCCACTATCAACAATGAACTATAGCGGGGAGCCCTTTACCCACATCAAGGAGTGGAAGAGGCACTCCTCCTCCTCTAGATCTTTGGGTTCCTCCTTATGGATCTTCGTGGTGGAAATGATGGCATTTGGCTCCGCGTTGATAATCTTCTTCCCTTTGTCATTCCACTTATTAGGTTCTGTCTCAGAGTCGGAACATGCATCTGATTCTGAAACCTTTAGCTAGGCCACTAGCAACTGCTTGGCCCGAAACTCACTTGTGTTGTGAGTGGAGCTCTTATGGAAATCACTGCTATGGGGTAAAATGCATGGGGTGAAAACTACCCTCAAAGGTCTTCCCGGGACCTTCGAAAAACCACAAGATTATCTACAAAAGCTACCATGTTACACACATGTTCATCTATCAAACATAATTGATAGGGTATGGAAAGAGGATTACCTTTAACTCCTTCTAGACTTGCTTGGGGATCTCTATGCAGCAAGAAGAACTCCTTCAAGGCTGGCTCCAAGACAATTCCTGCACAAAGGACAAGGCAAACCAATCACAGCATACACTTCTGAAAACTAATGTAAGAATGCACAACAAACATGTATTAGTGTATAACTTAACTACTCATCTCGACAAGCATCAGAATGAACAAATAAATGAACAACATTACCAACACTATGGAGTAGGGAACACAACTGTAGTTATATATTTAGAATGAAAGAGTGATTACAACCATCCATTGTATCAGCCTTCCTTACCCCTTCTTCCTCTCTTTCTCTTCCTCTTTTAGCTAGCTTCTTCAAGAATATGACAGTTCACAACAGCTCTATGGGCTATCCTTCCAAATGCTTTGACCCTTTTGCAATGGCCCTCTCAATGCTTATATAGCAATCGATTTGGGGCTACCAAGCTCCTCCTAGAGTTCATTAGGGAAAGAGCCATGAACCTGCCCTATTTACAAGCTTTTTCCCATTTGCCTTCATTCTCAAATTGGAATTTCTCCAAATATCATGATTTTTGGAGTTTCCTTGCTTTTCTTGAGAAAATTTAGGGATTTAATATATATATATTTATGAGCAGATTCGTTGGCATGACCTTTTGAACATCCCTTAGGTTCACTAAGGCTCCCCCTAGTCTAACAACATTAGTTATCAAGGTGACTAACACTCCTTTATGCTTGGTAACAAGCTTTATAAAGCAGGTTGACAGCGTATAGAGAACGTTAGTGTGGATTCCAGGCCTGCAATTATGGTCTTTGCTTCAGTCATCATGTATTTCACCTCTGAGTTGATGAGGAGGTCAATTTTTCCTATAACAGATGGCCCATAAAGTATGAGATCAGAGGTAGAGATGATGGCTGAAATACTTTATGAAAAAACAAACTATAATTTGCTGTCAAAATCTTTGTAGAGAGACAAAAGTTTCGGGTGGCAAGGAAAACCTAATACAACATAGATACATATATATAAACTGCTAAAATCATGTCCTGAGTCAGGCATTCCCATGCTCAGTAGCTATGTCAAAGTAATTTTTTCATCTGAGATATAAAAATGATTACCTCCAATATGGCACAGAGCAGATCCAGTGTCATAATAGATCATCTTGAAATAGTTGTGTTTCACGGAAAACTAGTGTCAATTCGAACTGCTAGTCCCACTAAGACGGGTAGCTATCTTAGAAACAAACAATGAAAGCTTTTCAAGAGTTCCTTTAAGTGTGATAGATGGAAGAGAAGAATAGAGGACCAACTTGGATCCTTTGCTTTGATCCTAGCTTGATTTCTCCTTTCCTTGATAGAATTTGCCACTCCTCTCCTACTTGTCCCGCTTCAAAGAGTACCTGTAGAGTCAAAGTAACAAAAAACTATCAAAGCATCTCTATCTAAAACATCATAACCAATATGGAATCAGAAACACATTGACCATACAATTGCATTCATAAACAATAAAATTCACAAATACAAGATCATATGGAGGAAAACTCAAAGAACTTTATTAATAGTAATGCAAGAGAGGATTACAACCTAGCTGTCTGATCTAGCATCATCCTCCCAATTGTAGAAGCCCTCTTCTCCTCATGAACAGGCAAATCACCCAACAATGCAATGTCTCTTCTCACCAAACCAACAACACTTCCTTACAAAATACAAAATTCTAGCCTTTAGATCTCTCAGATGAGTGATCCATTTATAGATGTCCTGCAAGGGTGTGAGTCAGCTCTGGGTTTTTTATTAGTGTCATTCCACTTTTATTTCTTGCTTCCATTTGGAGATTTCATGATCTCTTACTCATCCCTGGGAGAATTTAGAGAAGCAAGTGTCATAGGAGAAGTTTCTGGAAGATTCCATGACCATCCACCTTGTAAATTGTCTTTTCCATTTGTCTATTCTCACTCATCGCACCCCATAGAAGACCATTTCAGTATGCATTGCACCTAGCCAGTTAGGTAGTCAGTATGCATCACACCTTGTCCATGGAGCAGCCTGTATGGTCCAGTTTTGGCCAGTTCTGAGTAGTTTTTTAGGTGGAACTTCTAGGAAATGATGTAATCAGCTAACCATGATCCTTTAGGGTATGAACCAACACTTTTAGGGACTTAAGGAGTCCTTAGTTTATGGACATATTAGTTTTGGGTTGCAGTGCCCAAATATGTCTATAACAGATGCCCCCTATAGCATGAGGTTGTAAATCTTCTGATGTCGGGTGAACTGGTTTATTCATGAGGATCCGAAGTATTTGAACTGGAAGGTGACTTGTATAAGATACAATACATCATCATCATATATTTTCATGATCTAGCTAAGGCAGGCATTCCCATGCTCAACTTTATAAATTCATTTTCATGTACATAGGATAGACAATCGTCTGTTGTTGCAGACTGGTGATTCTTCACATGAAGAGTCATCTTCCCCAGCTAGATGACTATCTATGTAGCTTCTGTGTACACTTGATGCCTTTATTTTCCTGAATATATCGCAGCCTGGATGGATGAAACTAGATCTAGGGTCTTCAAAACTCGTACAATCTTCCCCCGATGTACAAAGTCGATCCATGTGAAAAGATGTTCTGAAGTCGAACATGGAAAGACATCGCCTAATTACCAGCCAATGATGTAAGCCATTAACAAACGCGAGAGGAATCACCGATAATGATGATGACCCTCAAGGTACTATAGTACAATTCACATAGTGTGAATATATGAGCTAATGCCGAACGCCACGCAAAGTCTTTCGGTCGAAGGTCATTGATGTAAACTTGTCGCTCGAAGTGAGAAACTTGCCATTGAGGCATGCAAGCTTCAAAGTACTGAAAGGGTTGTTTCTAAGTCAACTTCTTGGATAATGAGCTGATGTCGACAAGAAGTGACCTGTCATAGGAGGGCCTTGATGTATCCCACATCTACGATGTGAAACGGAGCAAATGATTTTTATGGAGGTGAAAACGATATGATGATATGAAGTTCAAGAATGGTGGTCATGAAAAATGAAGCATGGATGTAATGCAGTGGATGAAGTGTTCGCTGGATGGTGAATTCTCTGAATGAATTCTCTTGAACATATTGGGAACATTGATATGGACTGGTAGTGTTAACCCCATGGATGGCACGGCAGACCAATGGTGACGGTGAATGGAAACCCAACCCAACTCAATCACAGTGATGGAGTGAAAGTCTCATGCTCAAGAGTGACTTGCTACCAATAGAGTTCTTCAAGTTTTCTTCCCATTTTTCCCCAGTCATTGGTAACCAATACCTTTTTATTTTTGACAAGCTTGAGGAGGATAACATATGCTTGGTCTATAATTTTCCCTTTGGGCAAACCTGTCGCTTTGTGTTTAGCGAGCCTAGCGTTAGTGAGACTCGTTCTTTTCTGGGTGGACAAGTTTGTCGGTATTGTTTTAATGAGTTTAACAACAAAGATAACTCGGTCCTTTTCTTGTTTAGAGAGTTTGATAATGGATGAAAAGGAGACTCCAATAGTCCTTTTTTGTGGCATAATCCCTTAAGTCCGAAAAAGTGTAAAATAATACGAAAGGGATGAATTTTTGATAGTTTTAACGAGCCAACAAAGACAAGCGCTCGATATTTTTGTTTATAATCCCTCAAGTCTAAAAACATCAAAATATATGAGAGGGATAGCGTTCCCCTTACTTTAATGAGCTGGGAAGGCTAATATCTCAACAATCTTTTTATATTTAACGAGTCTAAAAAGAGTTTAAAAGAGGCTCATTTTTTGAGGAACGAGTGATGTTTCTCGGTAGTAGTTGGTTCCAGGTAAGTTTGGAACTTCTCAAAACATGGCAGTGTGAAGAGGGTGGCAATCAGAATCACTCGTTGCAGATGTTCCTCAAAAGGGTAAACAATCAAGTGGAAGCGTATGGTTGGCCAAATGAAATGGAGGTGATGGAAGGAACACAACCAAAGTTCAAAAGGGCAGATAGCAAAGCGATCACAAAAGGCTATTTACCAGAGGCAGGTTTATTTTTTAATGAGCTTGAACCTTGTGCCAACATGTGCTCAGTGCGGGTTGATTTTTTAACAAGCTTGAACCTTGCGGGAACATTGCTCTTACCAATCTTTTGATAATGTCTCTTGGTAGATTTATTTTTTAATGAGCTTGATCACTACTATAACATGTGCTCATGACCTTTTTATGTAAGCTAGAAATGACCGAGCTACGGGGTTAAAGGGTTAAGAACCTACAAACTAAGAAAATCAGAGGTCTCTTTTCACTTGCATGCAAAGGTTTGCATGCCCCCAGGTCTTTCAGTAAAAGGAGAGGTTCTAGGTTATCAAATGGAAGTTCCTACGGTTAGGCAGGATTGTTTCTATCGGCCAACAAAAAACTCTTCCTTTGCGATGTCTATCGAAATGGACAAAGGTGATTGTTGTGAGCTTCTAATCACATAACATACGAAGGCAAATGCTATGAGCTTCCATTCACATTCGTAAAAAGGAAATAATTGTGTCAGACTGATCACATAACCTATACAGGAATGTTATTCGGTCCAAGTATTATAACCTTTTAATAAAATCTCTCTTTTCCTCTGGGTTCGCCTGTCGAGGCAGACTAGGGTGCATGCCCCCTAATCTTCATCACACTCACTGAACTACTCACAGTAATTAGGTGGATGGGATGAAGATGGAAGATAAATTTTTGATGCGAAGAGGCCATTTAGGGATGATGGTTGATTTATAGCTATGTTTGAACCAAGAAATGAAAGCTGGTCGACAAGTTGTACCAGTCTGCCTTCATGTGGAAAACACATCACTTGAAAGAATGGGGGCACAATGGCTTCCATGCTATATATATAATCACGTCTAAGGAGTAGATTGTAATCTAGTGGACCTTGGACTACCATCATGTTTACATGAATAGTTTTCTTTCTCAAAGTTATAGGCAACTTTGGAAGGATCCCTAATGATCGACTGGTTCCTTTATTGAAGCCCAACAAATTTTGTTTTTCAAGAAAAAGTGATGGTGAACCAAGTGCTTTCTAAGAAATTAAGGAAAGGATACTCACCGAAGCCCCTTCATCTATGATTGTACTAGACATGATCATTTTGTTAACTTGTACTAGGATTCAGAATGGTACATTAGATGGAAGGCGAGGTTTCGCTAGTTGATTCCAGTCAAAGAAAACAACCAGACTGCTTAGAGGAGGTATCGGATAAATGTCTGGATAAGTTTCATGAACTGGGGGGGTCTTTTCCTGTGGTGAAGAAATGGGTGGATAGCCCCCAAGTTCATTAGACTCTATATTGACAAAAAGATATTGAACAGTGTCGTTCTCATCCTCTTTGGAAACTATATCATCTGAAGGTGGATTTTCTGGAGGCAAGGCTGGGTCAACTGCCATCTCGACTAGTTGACTTTGATCCGGTATGGACTCAGAAGGTTCACTTTCAATGATAGGTGGTTTGATCAATAATTGAGTTATGTCAATCAGGTTTTCAACTAGTAAAGGATTTGGTAAGAGTTTCTTGTATCTAGGTGGAAGCTGCTGTGGTGAAGTAGGATAGTTATCCAAAATTCTTTTGGCTTCGTCTAGAAAAGGACAATGGTAAAGAGTGTGATCATCTACACATAACCTACATGGAACTCTAACTTTTCCTTTTTGTCGATTGACTTCATTTTCACTAGTTGATGGTGTACTGTCAACCTGACTGTCAGGGGTTGATGACACCGAATGATGCAGCCGGGGAGACCATTCTCTCAAGATCCGCGGGATGCAAGGGCAATCTCGATGGTAATGGTTCTCCTTGCAAATTGCGCATGGAGTTTTTGATTTAGAAACTTTAGTGTGTGGATTTTCTCTAGATGATGCTTTGGTGTTTCCTTGTTTAGCTGGCTTCTTCTTCTTCTCCTTCCCTTTATTTTTCTTCTTAGCTACTTGGTTTTTAGTGTTACTAGTTTCACCAAGAGAAGAGGAAGAAGGGGAAGGAGAAACAAAGGAAGTAGAAGGCGAAGGGGTAACTTCATTTCTGAACGACAGATGTCAAGAAAAGCCATACTGGTAGGTCGATTGTGATTCCTGGAGGGACAATGTGGCCATATATGGAGAACCAATATCTCCCCAAGAGGAGAAAGGACTAGGATTCCCTCCAAAGGGGATTCTTTGATTGGTAGATTCCATTATCTCAACCTCATATCAACATAGGAACAAGGATGTTATTCCATTTAAAATAAATTTTAAGACACTTGGATGCAACTTTCTTTTTCAATTTTTAAGAGTCGAGAAAAGCTCAAGATGATTCTAGTCAGCTTCTATTTTTAATGAGCCTGAAGTGACAAGTGCTCAAATGGACCTTTTATTTTAAGGAGTCAAAAAGGAATGAAAGTGACTGCTCTGGAAGTCTAGCTAGAGGGTTTACCAAATCGATCGTAAAACTGCAAAATACACCTTGGTGATAAATGATAGAGAAATTACCAAGGACTTATGTACGACAGTCAATCTTCCCGAATGCTATGTTCAGTGCATTATGATTGATAGGGCGGTAGACATAGCTTCCTAAGGATAAAGGATAATAGCCTATTGTGGTCTCCCAATATACACACGACGGTACAAGGAGCACAAGTCTGTACTAGCACTTGTCATATCAAAGAGGAGGAATCACCCAACCTATGATGAAAATGATAGTTACCAGGTTTTACGATGCCGGAACACGTCTCTAGCCTAGACTTCTAGATGTGTTGTGTTAGATTCCAAAGAATTTTTATGTTCATTGAGTTTTATTTTATGGTTGATCTTGCTCAGAGGTTTGCCTTTCAAGGTTCACTGTGTGATGTAGATGTGAAATTCCTAAATATGCAATCTAAAATGATAAACAGACGTTTATGTTCTTTTAGCAATGAAAATCCTAGCTACAAAGGAAAGAAGATAATGATTTTTCTTTCAGTAGAGAGCATAGAGCACACACTAAATGTACTTTCCTAAACCAAATTTTGCAAGCAGTCAAAATGCAGATGCACATGCATGTATTTGTTTTCCACTTTCTTAATGTGTGAATGACAAAAAGAATGCTAAGTACAGATCTAAACTATTTTCTTTCAAAGTGACAATACTGACAATTTTCTCTTTTCGAAATGAAAGGAAGACTAAGACGACACTTTTCAATTTCAAATTTAAAACTGTTTTCGACACTTGAAATACTAATAATTTCAAAATCAAGTACAATGAAAAAAGTACAATCAACTATCTAGAAGAGGAAGACTTTACGACACTCTTCTTTTGATTCAGAATGACAATTACGACACTTGGATCAAAAACGACAGTTCGATTAGGCTACTTTTGACAAGGGAAAATTGCAAATGATCGACAAATACACAAAAACATTTACAATTCCTGACTGATGGAGGCTAAAGGAATGTGAAGGAAGATGGTTACAGCAAAAAGGCATTGATCATGAACAACAAAACTACTAAATAAAGCTGAAAACAGAGAGAAAAAAACCAAATTTCAGAGAAGAAAACACAGTTTACTCAATCATTGCACCTGTAACACAGGGAAATAGGGATGCATCTCACTTGCAACACACATGAGGTGCGATGCATCCAGGTTTACAGTTACAGACAGTGTGATGGGCCAGGGAGTGAAACTGAGCTTGGTTTTTTCTCAAAACTTGCAGCTAAGTTTAGTGATTTAGGCTGAGTAATGATGGACAGTAAACACAAAGCATAAGTGTAGGAACTGATGAGGTTCTGAGCTACCACAAGGGCACTTAAGATGCTTTGTAACTTAGATGTTTAGTTCATAAACCAACCTACAGATTGACTGAAGCAGCGTTTATCTACTTTCCAATTGCATAGCAAAGGAGTTTTGAAGGCTAGCTAGCTTAACTTTAGGCTCCGTTTGTATTTTATAAAGAAAACAATAAACAAACAAAACAAATTATTCGTTCCCCAGTAGAGTCGCCATTTTTTTTAAGGGAAAACTAGTGTCGATTCGAACTGCTAATCCCACTAAGATAGGTAGCTATCTTAGAAACAAAAAATGAAAGCTTTTCAAGAGTTCCTTTAAGTGTGATAGATCGAAGAGAAGAATAGAGGATCAACCTGGATCCTTCGCTTTGATCCTAGCTTGATTTCTCCTTTCCTTGATAGAATTTGCCATTCCTCTCCTACTTGTCCTACTTCAAAGAGTACCTATAGAGTCAAAGTAACAACAAACTATCAAAGCATCTCTATCTAAAACATCATAACCAATATGGAATCAGAAACACATTGACCATACAATTGCATTCATAAACAATAAAATTCACAAATACAAGATCATATGGAGGAAAACTCAAAGAACTTTATTAATAGTAATGTAAGAGAGGATTACAACCTAGCTGTCTGATCCAGCATCATCCTCCTAGTTGTAGAAGCCCTCTTCACCTCATGAACAAGCAAATCACCCAACAATGCAATGTCTCTTCTCACGAAACCAACAACACTTCCTTACAAAATACAAAATTCCAGCCTCTAGATCTCTCAGATGAGTGATCCATTTATATATGTCTTGCAAGGGTGTGAGTCAGCTCTGGGTTTTTTATTAGTGTCATTCCACTGATAGTTCTTGGTTCCACTTGGAGATTTCATGATCTCTTACTCATCCCTGGGCTTATTCAGAGAAGTAAGTGTCACAAGAGAAGTTTCTGGAAGATTCCATGATCATCCACCTTGCAAGCTGTCTCTTCCATTTATCTATTCTCGCTCATCGCACCCCACAGAAGGCCATTTCAGCATGCATCACATCTGGCTAGTTAGGCAGTCAGTATGCATCGCACCTTGTCCATGGAGCAGCCTATATGGTCTAGTTTTTTCCAGTTCTTAGTAGTTTTTCAGGTGGAACTTCTGGGAAATGATGTAATCAGCTGACCATGATCCTTTAGGGTATGAAGCAAAACTTTTAGGGACTTAAGGATTCCTTAGTTTATGGACATATGAGTTTGGGGTGCAGTGCCCAAATATGTCTATAACACGCTGTCTCCAAAGAACAATATCTGCAGCTTGGGAGAGGAAACAAGGCTGAATGATGCAAGCCTCTACCCAAGGCCTTGACTTCCGCTTCACCGAACATCATAGATTGGTACATGTGATAACATGTGTTGACATTGAACGTGCACGAAATAATATGATTACCAGTCAATAATGGAGACCATTAACAGATGTGAGGAAGGCCATCGATAATGGTGATGGTCTCCAAGATGCACAATGTAAACTAGCGAGTGTGAAGAATTTCTTTGTCATCGAACACTCGTAGAATTGCTTAACCAGGAGTCAATAATGAAAACCTGTGATAAAACACAAGGTAAACTACCACTAATTTCTGCAAGTACCAAGGCACTGAATGTGTTTCTGGGTTATCTTCCTAGATAGAGTGTTGAAGTCGATAGGAAACCTGTTGAAAGGTAGGCAATGACGCATCCTACATCAGTTGACATGAAACCGGACAAGAATGATTTTTTTTTTTGAGGAATCTTTTGAGCATTTGGGTCTAAACAACAGAGGGCATGATGAAAGGATATGTAGGATCGGTTGATAGAGGAAACAAATGAGGACCCTTGAACAACAGAAGGCATGACAACGGTTTTAACTAGACAACACTAGACTCATAAACACTACAGAGTGTTAAGATACGGAGATGCAATTACAACAGGGTATATAGGCTAAAACTCATAGGATTGTAGGGTACATATTGAGAGGCCATCAAAATGAAGGTTTATCTGACAACTCAGTGGTCTTTTCATATTTAAAGAGTCTGAAAAGGTCGTAAAGAGAGACTCCATGGTGGTGCATTTGGCCTAGTTGTTAACTGGGTCCGACAAAAGGTTAATAGTATACCCGGATCGGTTACTTTTCCATATTTTAATCTATTGAACCTGGATAAAGAGAAACCTTTTTCCAATAGATGTCAACCTTATTTTGTTATGAGTATGAGTCAATGGACTAAACTCGTGTTTCGTCGTCAGGGAAAGTTTTAAGAACCCCCCGAAATTTATATGTATAATAAATGGGCGAATCTCCATGGTATATAGGAAAAATGGAAGGCGATTTTATCAATAATATAATATGTATATATAATTTTTTGGCGAATCTCTCACCAGGCATGGCGAATATTTTACTCAATTATAAAATCTTGTAAGATCTTGGTGAGTCTTTCACTAAATAATAAATCTTTGTAACGTCCTAGTGAATCTTAGCATTGTGAACTCTTAGAGAATTTTTTGAAAAAGTATAAAACCATATATGACAATAGCCACATGGTGGAAATATCACTGTTCTTTTCACATTTCCAAGAAATGGAACTTGTTTATAAAATTATAAAAAAGCCAACCAAGTCCCTTATAATATGTAGGTAAGCTTATAACAGAGTCTGATACATCCACTATGCTTTTCTTCATTCAAGTGTCATAGCTGCTATACTTAACACTGTGATTCACAACTCTCTCAGAACTCAACTCTATAGTGTAATTAAAACCTTTGGAAATTGAATCTGACAACTCTATAAAAAGGATTAGTGAAATAGAAGCTTTTGTGAATGAGCCCACTAATTATCACTGCTAAACAATCAATCCAGACTATGAAGCCTTCCATCTTGATCACAATCGTGCTCACGATCAAGGGAGTGCGACCACCTAGCTTGACATAATGGCCATCATAGCTTCCAATAATCAACAACCACCTTGCAAGGACATCCTAGCTCATGTCTCGTGAATTTTATTCATCAATCTCAATTAATATAAATCTTATAAAGATAATATTAGAATCCTGTCCGAATTCACTGTTAATACAAGGGTAAAGGAAATTTTCTAGCTCAAGGCACTAGCCCATACCAACTTTGGTATTTGTAACCCCTTTGTGGGGATGCACCTACGCTGCCCTGTTAGGTTTCTACCTTGTAACATAGTTCAAGGATCACAAGAATTTCCAATCTTCCTACTCCATTAGACACACTTTATATGCTATACATAGTGAATGGAAAAGAAGCATTATAGAACACACAATTTCACAAAAGGAAGAAAAATCTTAGCCAATTCAATATCAAAATCTTAACCACTGATTAATAAAGAATAAAAAATAGTGTAATGAATTGTTCTGAGTTATTTATTTACAAGCTGTAAAGAATGTAGTGGAATGGAAAATATTACTTAGGCAACCCTTCAATATTTTCTACTAATATGTCTATGCATGTACATATGAAATTAAGAGCATTGTTGAATACAAGGTTTCCTTTTCTCTTGCATCCATTTTGACAAATCAATGTGAAATCAATGTCACTTTGAATCTCCTTTCTTGTGTGGATGTTTTGACAAATCAACGTGAAATCAAAGTCACTTTTAATTTCCTTTCCTACGAGGGATCACATCCATAGTTGATTAGTAAAATATAATCTACTATATATTATGTTCAAGAAACTGACTACAATCTACAGTGGAAACGAGACCTCAATTCTTATTCTGAATTTGAATATCTTAGGACAACATAAGAGATAAAAATGCATATGCCCTTAGTAGCTAGAAAAGAATCACTCCATCATTACAAGACCACCTAGATTTCGGCACTTAATCTAAATAATGGCACTAGTTGTAGTGCTTATTTGCATTAACACCATGGAAAAGCAACAACAATGTTTCAAAGTACACTTACTAGAAAAGTTGTAACGTTCTGAGAATATTTAATGATAGCATCTGAAACTCATAGCTATGGTGGGGAAACTAGGGAACCCAAATATTGGAAGATATCTCATACCAAACTTGAGAAAAAAATAAAAAAGGGAAAAAATCAAAATCTATAAATCAAGCAATGAATTGTTTACAAATCAAATACAATTCCTTTAACTAACAGTTAAATTGTGGTGATATATTTAAATATTTAGTAAGAGGGTAACTTCAAACCATGGAATATTACCTTTGTCATTACTGTCGTCCCTTAGTGACTGAGATTACAAATCAATACTTATGGAAAGATTGTAAGAAATTCTGTGAAATAGTAAAGCGTAACCTCTATTTTCAAGCAACAAAATCAAGACATTGTTACATCAAGAGCCATAATTGATACATAATCAATGAATCAAGTCATTGTATGGCACAAGCTTGTTTCACAACCTCTATTTTCTCAATAACAAAATCAAGACATTGTATGTGGCTATTTCCAAAAGGAAACTGCATTCTAATTTGGAAGAGGATCTTATCAAAAGACATCGATTTATTCAAAGCTACAAAGCCTAATGGGTTACCGAAAAATAAGTTGGAATATGGGATCATGATACTTAAATTGAAAAAATATGCTTTCCTTTTAGAAACATTACAGTTATACAATGTTTTTTGAAAGCATTAGAATTTGAAATTGGGCCTTTATATCAAGAAAAATTTTCATTAACAGAATGTACTTTCCTACCTGAAACGTTGTAGATATCCAAGAAAAACTTGAAAAGCATAAGAGAACTTAGCATAATGTACTTTCTTTCCTTCCTTAACATTCTTAAAGAGTTGAGGTTCCCCAAGTCATCAGGTAACTTTCGAAGGAAATGACAGTTAGTAATAGTCCAATTCACAACTGAAGATGTGTCACAAATACGAGGGGGCATCTCCTCCAAATCACAAAAGTGCTCTAGGTTAAAATCTAGCATTATTGGAAGCTTAATGCTCGATTGGTTGTTATTGAACCCAGACATTTTTCCATTCTTCACTAAAAGCTTAAAGATAGCTTCTCTAAGTTCTACATGACTTTACTATGCTCTTGAAGTGGGGGCACATGCAGACTCTCCAAGTGAATAGTCTTAAACTAAGTGAAGATAAGGTCGATAGATCATTCAATGTGGATCTCTTTAACCCATAATTGAATACTATGTCTCTCTTGAACCCATAATTGAATACTATTAGGACTTTCAAATTTTTCATGGAACTCAAAAATGTTTGAAGAAAGTATTTGCTTCCAAAAAGAGTAAAACTAAAGCCTCTGCTTGAGGACAATTGATGTCACACCATTAACACTTCTCCATGGAGTCTATATAGGTAAAGCACAAATACAGAATTCCATTAGAATATTGTGTTTATTGAATACAGAAATGAAATCATTGCATTTCTTTAAAATATATTTTGAAATCAAAATTACTGAAATTACATATCGATAACCTAGTGGGTGTAGGATAAAATTCACCCGTGTCATTCACAGAAAGCATGAGAAAAAACCTAATAATATAAATAAAACCAAGAAAAATTCAAATTCATCACTTCTAGAGACCTCGTAACCACCCTACCAATATACAAGTATGTTCCTGTTTGTAGTTAGAAAAATTACCCAAATTACAATCTGTTTACTCCAGCATATGTTGGAAAGTTATAGAAGGATGACTAGTGCAATCAATCCATTCCTTTTAGCCCTGGATTTGTTTCAGTTTAAAACAGAAGTATACAAATATACTTGTCCAATGTCTATGCTTTAACCATTCACCTTAAGATGTTTTTACAATATAATTTCCTAAGTCTATTTAATATCTTCATTATCCTAAAAACCAAGCTATATCCATCTTAACTCCACATCTACCACTCTTAGGGGGATGAAATCTATTTATCCCTCTGAGCACTTGGTAGACCCAGAATTAAGATGGATCTAAGATGATAGAATTTCCCCTTTAAATAGTCTATGCTCACATGAATACCATGGTATTACCATGGGTCAATACCATGGGTTATCATAAACCTGGAGCTTAAAAATTACTATTAGTAATTTATAAAAATTAATAAATTTAATAGTTGAATTTTATTTTATTTTTTATTTTAACCAAGCTAAAATGTTTAACATACATTAAATTACAACATCCATTTTTACTCTTGATCCACCAAGCCCCGAGAGGGATCAAATATTTTTTCACTCTATGCTAGTTTGCATATCACGATATTTGATACCTCTCGGGGGTTAGTAGATCCAAAGTAAAGATGGATACCATGTGCCATGTTGGTGAATATCATGGGTCAATACCATGTGCAATTTTTATTTTTATTAATACTAATATTAGGGTGAATAATGTTTTTTTGCATGGTATTAATAACAATCTAGTCCATGGTATTTGCCCCATAGTATTTTGCCCATAGGTTTCACCTAAATATAACGCATTTTTTGAGTGTCCGTAAATATAAGGTGAATTATGGAGTAAATATAAAAAAATGTTTTATTTATTTACCATACCTCTCGTTTATTTGTATTTTTATTAATTTACCATACCTCTTTTACAAATATGGTATTTGGCCCATAGGATTCACTTAAATAAAACCTCTTTCTTGATCCTTCATAAATAGAACGAGGGTTATGGAATAAATACAAAAAATGTTTTATTTATTTACCATACCTCTCATTTATTTATATTTTTATTAATTTACCATACCTCTTTTATAAATATGGTATTTGGCCCATAGGATTCACTTAAATAAAACCTATTCTTGAAAATGGGCGAATGGATTCACTTAAATAAAACCTATTCTTGAAAATGGGCGAATGGAAGGTTGTAACTCCTAGTTTCAAGGGCTAAATTTACCTTTTTTACCCTCTCCCTTAAAATAAGGTGGGCTATTTGAGGTGATTTGTAAAAATGTGCTATGATACAAAATATTCACCCACTAAAAATTTAAAACCCCTTAATTTCGCCAAAGGGTTCGCCCCTAAAATTTTCTATGTTCGTCCTGAATTTTTAATGAGTCACATGATGACAAACTCAATACCTTCATCAAAATTTGTAGTGAGTTAGATGGGGAAAACTCAGGGTATCTTTTTTAGTTTAATGAGCAAGAAAAGGAGGGAAAAGAATGGCTCATCCCTTCTTCATAGTTTTACAAGCTCGAAGGAGGGGAAAAATTCATGGATTTTTCAATTTAAGAGCGAGAAACTGTCCCAAAAAAGAAAGTGCTCTTGCTGCTGTTGTCTATTTTTAACGAGCTCAGTAACAAAAACTCGGGATTTTTCAGTTTTAACGAGCGAGAAAAGTACCTAAAAGAATGCTCGGGTTATCTTTAGCAAGTTTTAATGAGCAGCAAGACATAGCTCAGGAATTTTTCAGTTTAAAGAGCGAGAAAAAAGTGCCTAAAGAGAATGCTCCGTTGGTCTTTTTCTATTTACGAGCTAGAAAAAGATCAAAAAAGAGTTGGTCAAAGCATCGTTACATGTATTTAACAAGCCTAATGATGAAAACTTGGAGATGTTTATTATTTTTTAAAGAGCAATAAAATATCACAAAAAGTGCTCTGACCATTGTCACAAAGATTTAATGAGCTTAACGATGAAAAATCGGAGATGTTTATATTTTTTAAAGAGCAATAAAATATCCCTAAAAGTGCTCTATTGGTTGCGGTATGTATTTAATGAGCCCCGCGACAAAAAACTCAAAGATGTTTATATTTTTTAAAGAGCAATAAAATATCTCCAAAAGTGCTCTATTTAGAATTGCATGCAACTTTTACTGCTTTTCATTCCTGAAAGTACTTTCATCAAAAGTGGTAAAAAGTATAAAAAAGCAACAATTCCTATTATATGGGTTCATGCATGATAAAAAATCATGAAGAATGGACTACTTCCTCTTTAATGATTTAAAAAAAAAAATCATGTTTCTCAAATTTATATAAGGAGATGCTTTGAGCTTTCACATGCATCATTTTCACTATTTTGAAGTTTGTGAGAGCTTTGCTGGAGCTAAAGAGGAGCAGATTTTCCGCAGACCATTGCAGGAGATCCGGGCAACTATTCGACGTGGCGTCAGTCCTAGGTGAGAGTTAAAACTTTGCTCTCTGCCTTACTAAACCTTTCTTAACAATTTTATGGGTGGAATATGTAGCTCTGATGTGCGCTAAAGCCTTACTTGCACACTAACGCCCTCCAGATGGCCAATAGGGAGCATTAAACGCTCTGTATGAGCCACTGGAGGGTGTTAATCCTCCCTGTGCGGCACTGGGGTAGTGTTAGGGCTGTAGGGCACAGTTAAAACCCTCATGCATGGATTCCTTAAGTGATTTTGCCCCATTTTAACTGTTTTTAGGGTTAATTTGTGCAGGTTTCAGGCTGAAATGACTCACCTATGGAGAGAATGGGCCCATAACAATGAGGAATTGCTGATGCAAAACAATCTAGCATGCATACTTACATTACACCGTTGCGGTTTATTGAAGTATGCAAAGCTAGAGCTGATGAAAGGACAGGAGGATTTATTGAGATGGATCATACAACGATGGGATGAACACGAGCAAGTGTTCAGGATTGGAGATCAGGTGCTGGTGATTGACCGGGGTGATATTTACTTTTTGACTGGTTTGTCGTGCCGTGGGGCACAAGCAAACCTTACCGGTGGTAGGTCAGATCGACGATCTACTTTAGAGCTGGTACAAATCTACTGCATCCCTCAGAGTGGACTAGTCAGCAATAAAGTCCATATAGAGAGGATTTGATCGCGGTCTATGAGGGCAGTTTTATGGTTGATTATATGGTTGGCAGGGTCAAAAAGTCCCCATGTAGTGACAAAGGCCCAACTGTTGCTTGTGATTGACTGTGTCCAACCACATATGTTCAACTGGTGTGAAGCAGTGCTTCACCAGTTGAAGGTAGAATTGACAGCATGCAAGACCTATATCTAAAATTGTTTTGGGTATGGTACTATCATAGTCTCATTTTTCCTTGAGTGTGTACCTGTCATACGCCCATGGGTGAACTTAGGTCCCTTTGATCTAAGGGAGCCAAGGCAGGGTCACTGGTCATCACTCGATCCTCACACAGGACGAGGACCACTCCGACACTTCTTTGACGAAGACTTCTTCCAGTGGCTCCATAGCTAGATTGTGATTGTTGATGATTATGCCTATGAAGGCATGGACTTTACTAGCGACCCAGACTTGATGCTACTGCTCGGGACCAATTGGGGTCCTCAAGGTGAGAATAATCTTGATAGTACTTAAGTATTTTTACGCTTTTGAATGTATATGTAATGTCTTTTTTAAAAGTGAAATAAGAACTGACATGAAACTTTTATGCTTAACACAGATGTGGCACCAGTACAACCTGCAGGTGAACCTCTCTATGTGCGATGAGGTGGCCAGCTACTTGCTAGAGGGGGCAATGCCGACAGTCTCCACGAGGTTCTAAGGAACCTAGAGGGTTTAACTATGGGTGTCCCCCCCCCCTATGAGAGAGATTCCCGCTCATATGCAGGGACACACCATTGGTGTACCTGGGTGGTTTTTGGTTCCTCTTCGAAGGGTATCTAGAGCTGTTTTAGCTTTTCTGGAGCAATAGGCTCCTTTTAGCAGGTGATCTAGCGTAGCCATATGAGTGCTTGTAGCTGGGTTTTGAGGCATTTTGTACTTAAATCATCCAAGTTTTGGAATATTTTGATGTAAAAAATTAGATTATGATCTATATATATATATATATATATATATATACAGATATTTTTGGTATTGTGGTGGTGTAAATGTGTTTTTAAATTTTTTTTGTAACAAATTTTTTAACTTTAGTAAATGTTTTACTTCTCATGCATGCTACTATAAAGAATGAGACAAATGCCAATCCAATACATAATTAGCTAATGAATCAGCGACTCTATTTAATTCTCGAGGAACATGCTCATATGTGATTATTTCAAATCGACGTTCCAAGAGTCGCACCATTAGATAGTTACGTAACAAGGTTGGATCGTGAACGTGATAATGGTCTGTCAATTGCATAACGACTAGCTGGGAGTCTAACCTGACCACTAAATTGGAGATGCCCCTTGATGATGCTTCTATGAGAAGCGAAACGACGGACATGTACTTGGCAATATTACTAGTGGCGGTACCAAGAAAGACCCCCTGGAGAAAAATAGTTCCGACTCGGGTGTATAGATGGCCCAAGCAGCTGATGCAATGTGTCATGTGTGACGACTGGTACCATTAGCATATCCTACGTATGCTAAGGGCAATGACAACATCTACATTGTGATAAGAATGCATGAGACAAGTACTCCACTAAATAAAAAACAATCCAATCACATCGAAAAAGGGTAAGCAAAATTTATGAATAGATAAAATTACAAAGCAGATGCTCGGTGCAATACTAGGCACAATACTTTTTTAGATAGAGCCCATATTTGGGCTCCTTGAGTGGGATTCCATCCCAGTCCTATAGTTCATATGCCCCCATGGGGAGGACTTTCATGATGACATAAGGACCTAGCCAAATGGGTCGAAGTGTGCATGCCTCCAAGAGGTTATCTTTTGGATGATAGAGTGATACGAAGTCACCTTCTTGGAAAGAACAAAACCTAACCGCTTTCGCAAATTGGGTTTGTACCCACTCCTTGTGAGCTGTGAGTGCCAAATCGACATTTCGACGGGTTTTATCCAATTGTTTAAGGTATAGTAGGCATTCTTCTTCGGCAGTAGGGCCGAGCATGGGTTCGACGACTATTTCTAAGGAAGGGATTGGCCACCCATTTAGTTTTGCCTCGTCGTAAAGTTGGATCTCATGCGCAACAAACAACGGATTAAGGTTGGGCATTTCCTCGTGAGACCAAATAAATTCATCATGGAATTCCTCATGTAGGCAGTTGGAGCTTGCAATTTTCTCAGGACTGTAATCTGCTCGCATTTGGGTGTCTTCCATGATGCCTGTCGTGACCGGAATATCTATGGGCAATGACCTGGAAGTGTCACCCATATTTCCTTCTGCCCCAAAAGTTTGGATGCTTGTATAGGGTGGGAAAATGATTTCATTTATGTCAGAGGATAGGACTTGAAGAGGCATCATGTCTGAATCAGATGTCGAAACACAAAGATGCCAATCCTCCCAATGTTTCTCTGCAAAGCTCATGATTTCTCGACTAGCTTCGTCCGTAGATGGGAGTTAATCAAGCGGATCTAAAGGAGGAGCTATTATGGGAGGATCTGTGGTGCCGTCAGCCATAACCAACATGACCGAAGATGTGGGTTGAATGGCTTGGTCAGCCGATTCAGCTGGTGACAGCAGCATTTGGTCTCCGAATGTGTCAAGGTCTGAAGGAGCCGTGAGGATCCAGGGATCGGTCAGTTCATGAGGAATTGATGAAAGCATGTTGACCGATTGTGAAACCTGGGGTGGCTGAAGAGGAAAACAACCCATCAGGGAAGAAGCCTTCAGTAGACCGATACCTAAACTGACATAAGAGTCAGTTCCACCTCCTACTAGGGGTACGGAGCCACTTGGTAATGGTGAATAATCAGGGGTGCAGAAAGACAACTGATCCACTGTAATGACCTTTCCATCCAATGGAAATAGGATGATATGAAAGGAAATGGATACGACAACCATCATGGCATATGTCCAACTGCGACCCAACAATAGATTATAGTCGAGTTTGTTGTCCACAACTTCTACATCCACCGTTACTATTTTTCCAGCCAAAGTGATGGGAAAAATGGATAGGTATCCTTTTGGGATAAAGGTGTGGCCATCGAAAGCTTTCAGGGAGTTCGACGGCAGGGTTAGGGTTGGAGAACCCAGGGCAAGACAACATGAAGCCGACATGACGCAGGTTGAAGCACCTTCGTCGATGACAATTCGTTGTATACCTTTACCTTTCGAAGTGATATGCACTTGAAATGAAAGCTAGTGGGAAAGGGGAGGTTCACACTTGTCCATGTCGAAACTAGCAAGCATGGAATCGGTAGGGTTAATACCTCCGATAGCCGAAAGCAAAGCTTTCCGTTGGCTAGGGCATGTCTGCAATACTTCGAGTGCCAACATAGTCGATGGCACTTGCACCAAATCCTCTACGATGTTGTAGTGTTGGGTAGCACATGTAGATGTATTGTGCATTGTGCGTCGAAGTGCCCCTTTGGGGGGTCGAATTACAAAGTCCTCAACTAGCCTTTCGATATGCAAATCATTGGGCGGTGATGGGTTTTGACCTGAGGATGGTTCTGCTGCTGGAGCGATAGGAGCTCCATAAGATTTGGCTCTTCTGGCGAGTTCTACCATTTCAAATGTGTAAACAGTAGAAATTCCTTCACCAGCTGAAGGATGTTGCGAACTATAGCTACCCCCTGACGTGGGTTGCGGTTGGTTGGAAACGAGATTTTGCTGTTGTTGAGTAGGAAAAGGATTTCTAAGGACAGCAAGTGCCTTACCAGAATCTCTTTTGGCAAGGTAATCTATGCATTCTTGAAGACGCAGACAACGCCAGGTTACATGGTCTTCAAGACAGATTTTGCATGGATATTTGGTGCCTTTGTCCTTTTCCTCATCAGTAGGTGCAATGGCCTTCTATTTTGGGTTGGGCTGCTTAGATGATTGCTCTTTAGAAGGAGTGGTCTTTTTCTTATTCTTCTTGTTCTTTCCACCAGATTTCTGTGTAGACTGCATAGAGTTTATCGCAGGGGCAGGAAGAGGTGTCGCTTTGGTAGAGGGGTCCACTATCAACTTGGAAACGGAACCACTAAGTTGTTTTACAGCAACCCTAGAGGTTGCGCTGACAATCCCGTTGGCGTGCACTTTGGGGTGCTGAGTGGTGGGAGGATTGTGGTTACCAGGAGCATGGGGGATTATGTCGTAGAGAGTGCTAGACTGTGAATAAATAAAATCTAAGTGTTGGGCACGATGTATGGATTGGTCTTCTGTGATTGTACCACCTAGAGCGACATCTCTAGCCATTTGTGGAAGTAACGACCTACAGAACCAATCCGTTAAGAGAAAGTCTGGGAGGGGAGCTTTGGCTAACCTCTGCCTACGTCTCCATTCATGTATATGATTAGAGATGTACGTGGTGGTATCCTGATGAAATGAAGTAAGGAGCTCTGTCCCAGTCTTGTAGTGGATAGGTAGCTGGGAGTGATTCAGGAATTCCATCGCTAAATTATCAAAGGTATTTACTCACAAGCGTGGTAACTCAATATACCATTTTGCTACATTTCCAATAAGGTTGCGGGGAAAAAGACGTAACCGGACACTATCTTCTACCATGGATTTAGAAACAGTCCAAAGATGGTATGTGGTGATATGGGTGCTCGGATCCTCCCCTTGTTTTTCGTCGAACTTTAGAATGTCCATCGATATTTTATGCGGGATCGGTGAGCATTGTAAGTTGTGGAAGATGGGGTCGTTTGTCAACTTGTATAAGTCGGGAATATCCAACGTTGCCAAAAAAGGCAGATTGTTGGGTGCCCCCGACTCAGACCATGGCGATGACGGATGACCTGAGGAGCTCTATGCTCCTCCAATCGTCTAGTTCCCCATAGTGTACATGGGTTGTGTGGTGTAGCAGTTGCTTCATAGTACGGTGTTGTAGAGTGGATTTCCATGAGTATTTTGATACTGGGGTATAAAATTGCCCCCAATATAAGTGGTGCCCCCTTTATTCATTTGAGTCTGTGAGTAGGGTTCCACCATGCATTGGTTGGGTATCCCTTCTGGATTCCCAACCGACACAAAACTAACCATATGGCTTTGATTGACAGACGGAACACTCATGTCAATCAGCAACTATCCATGCATGCCTGAGAACAGAGGGGGAACTGTGACATTCCCCACTGGCACGTGCATATTCGGAAGCCCCCCAGATATCAGAATCTAGGGGTTGGAACTATACATTGGTGGCCAACCTTGTTGTTGGTAAACTGGAACCGTGCCCATAGTGCCACATTGAGTGTTATATGGAGCACTATATGTGGCGCTAGTAGAAGGTATGCATTATGGCACCATAGGAGTGGGACTTGGCATCTACTGGGTTCCACTTATAGAGGGTGTTGTGTGAGTTGTCATACCTGGGACAAACGGGACAGTGGGATTCCACATTACTGGTGTTGTGATGACCATTGACTAGGGAAGTGGTAGAGGACCAACAGTGTCTCTAAAATTCCATAACCTGTGAGGCGTCGACTAAATAGATGGGAAAATTTCACCTACTAAAGAAGGAAGTACAGGTACCACGGGAGCAATGATAGGATCCGACTAATTTGTAAGTGGAGTGTTCAAATGAGGAAGAAATCCTTCCATGAAGAAATCCTCCGGCAAGCTGGAATCGTCAGTTTTCCACACGGATCCCATGTGAGATTTAGGAGACTAATTCCTCAAATATGAGGAATCCGAGTCAGTGGAACTTAGCGAATCCTCCATAATGAGTGGAGGAAGTCCTAACAATTGTCTGGAGTGACGATGAGGGCCACGATGACTGTTAAGTTCTATCAAATAAATTTTAATGTGATATTCTTTAAAGTCTCGAAAATGATAGCACTCAGGTACCTAAAAAGAAAAAATACACTAAATATATCAATCAGCAAATAGAGGGAAAGTACCTCGTCTGATAAGCATCGATCACTGGAGATGAAACCCATTATCTCAATGAATAACAGAGAAGGATGGCCAAATGTACGATTATGGTTACTTTTGAGCTTCGCCCGAACCTCAGATTTAGGGGCCAAGTACTCTCGTGAAGACGAGAACCCTCCAAAAAACTAAAGACAAAGTAGATCCATCCATTTTAGGTACCAGGACAGCCCGTCCCAGTCACCTTGTGTAAGTACCTAGAAGTTTTGGCCACTAGAGATACCTCAAATCACAAACATTACCATGGGGGACATAGTCATAGACAGCACGCTGTGGGAAGGATACCTGAGTCCCTGACTTAGTTTCGAAATCCTCAAAGGGACCCCCAATACACAGAATGCCCAAAGGATTTGTAAGAGAAGGCAAGCTACCTTCAATCACAGTCCGATGTTGTCTCGTATTTCGCTTCGTTGTTAGTGGAATGGTCCTGATAATATGAATGCAAAAGGATTTTTCACTCATTAATGACACTAGTTTTGGTTTTCAACCTTGAGCATTTCACTCACATGCTTATCCCAAGGTCCTAATCTAGCTAATGTTGGTTTGCTCAAAAGAGTAACTGATTGATTTTAATGTAAATTTTAGTGTACTTGATTATTTTTCTTTAGTAGGGGTGTTGACATATGAATATGGTGAGACTCTCAACTCAATAAACCATGCAGAACAATCCTCTAAAAAAAAAATTCAATTTCTTATGCAAATAAGTCTTATTCTACACATTCATCTTTCACATATTCATGGATTCATCCATGCATCTAAATCCATTCAACACTTGCATAACAGAAAGATTCTTTTCCCAATATTCCCTAACAACTACTAAAAGGCAAAATGATGCAGCTTACAACTATTTCGATAGAAGGATCAATACAATTTATCAGTGTTTCTTTCAAAAAATGTCTTTTAAGATAGAAAAACTAAAACATTTTCTTAAAAATATATTTTCAAGACACCAAATTTGTTAACATAATATTGTTGCAGATCTTACTTTAGCCCCTGAGAGAAGTTTCCCCCCCTTTTGGTCCACAGAATCTTCTGGAAAACACGGAAATGGGAGACTGACGCTCTGTTTCAATGTAAATAGAGAGTTAGTTGGGCCACTAATGCTCCATGTACATAGGCAGAGAGCTTTATAAAGCTCTGTGTAGACTGGCAACCTGCGTTAGTGAGGGAAATAGCTCAAACAAAGGGCCTTTAGGATCATGTTCTGAGGAGAATGCAAACTAGTAGGATGTAACAAGATAGATGGTGGATCAGAAAAGGATTTGAAGAAGTAGGAAGCTCTTAGAAGAAAGAGAAGAACTGAGAGGAGTCCAGGTTGACTGGGAACTAGATGTATAGTCCCCAGCGGAGTCGCCAATTCTACTATGGGGTAAAATGCATGGGGTGAAAACTACCCTCAAAGGTCTTCCCGGGACCTTCGATAGACCGTAAGATTATCTGCAAAAGCTACCAAGTTACACACATGTTCATCTATCAAACATAAATTGACAGGGTATGGAAAGAGGATTACCTTTAGCTCCTTCTAGATTTGCTTGGGGATCTCTATGCAGCAAGAAGAACTCCTTCAAGGCTGGCTCCAAGACAATTCCTGCACAAAGGACAAGGCAAACCAATCACAGCATACACTTCTGAAAACTAATGTAAGAATGCACAAAAAACATGTATTAGTGTATAACTTAACTACTCATCTCGACAAGCATCAAAATGAACAAATAAATGAACAACATTACCAACACTATGGAGTAGGGAACACAACTGCAGTTCTATATTCAGAATGAAAGAGTACGATTACAACCATCCGTTGTATCAGCCTTCCTTACCCCTTCTTCTTCTCTCTCCCCCTCTTTCAGCTATCTTCTTCAAGAATATGACAGTTCACAACAGCTCTATGGGCTATCCTTCCAAATGCTTTGACCCTTTTGCAATGGCCCTCCCAATGCTTATATAGCAATCGATTTGGGGCTTCCAAGCTCCTCCTAGAGTTCATTAGGGCAAAGCCATGAACCTGCCCTGTTTATAAGATTTTTCCCATTTGCCTTCATTCTCAGATTGGAATTTCTCCAAATATCTTGATTTTTGGAGTTTCCTTGCTTTTCTTGAGCCAATTTAGGGATTTAATATCTAGATATTTATGAGCAGATTCGTTGGCATGACCTTTTGAACATCCCTTAGGTTCACTAATTCTCCCCCTGGTCTAACAACATGAGTTAGCAGGGTGACTAACGCTCCTTTATGCTTGGTAACAAGCTTTATAAAGCAAGTTGACAGTGTATAGAGAGTGTTAGTGTGGATTCCAAGCCTGCAATTGTGGTCTTTGCTTCAGTCATCTTGTCTTTCACCTCTGAGTTGATGAGGTCAATTTGTCCTATAGCAATCACACCACTTTCCCATGTCCTTTTTTGGCTTCGCGACGTTGTTCTTTTCTTGTAGCTTTGGTGGGTTGTCTTGGGCTGCCCCGCCTTGGCTTTGTCCTTTGTTCTGTGGTTTGGGGGAACCTTTTCGTTGCTTCAGATTCTCAGATCCAAAGTCTTGCTTCTTCTATTTAAACTTTTGCTTGATCCTGACAGCATATCAGTATGCCATGCCAAGCGAGATGTTCAGGAATTCTATTTCATCGTAGATGTACCTGTGTAGGTAGCCGTCGTATTTGAGTACCAAATACTGCTCTGAATCCTTGATACCCAACTTTGTGTGAAGGGTATGGAAAATATTGGTAAACTCTAACACATCTTGGTCCCTTCCCTGCTGCAGCATGGTCCACTTTATGTATTGATCCTCATAGCATCTGACAGGGTAGCACTACTCCTTGATGGTAGCCCGAAATGAATACCATGTGGGTGCGGTTGAAAACAGTGATGTCGTACTTTCATCCTTCTGCTCACAGTAGGTTTCCACTAGTCCTTGATGTGGGCGGCAACTTTGAGAAGAGCGAAAGTAATCTTTTCCCGACCAGAGAAATCATGAACAGAAAAATACCCTTCTAGTAGATTTAACCATTTATCTATAGCGTTTGCATCTATCTGACCCTCAAATATGGGAATGTCAAGGTTAACTTGTACCTTAAAGGGTGTGGCACTTCCAGAGTAGCTACTAGAAGTAGATGTGTCGCCCCTAGGTAGCTGCTGAAGGATATGGGCAAAGTTGTCCATCATTGCGTTCCTTTGTCACTCGAGGGCCTCTTTCAGAAAGATTTTGATAGGATCTCCTACCCCTCATCTTTCTTTTCATTCGCCATGGGAGGCTGTCAGGATTTGTGAGGTTGGTCTTGCAAAGGTTCAACCAGTTCAAGCCCTAACTCCTTCTATCCCAACCTTGTTGGGGACATGCAAAGAAAAATAGAGAAAGAGCAGACCGCTTTGATATCACTGATCTGGATTTAAATAGGAACTCAAAAAATTACAGATATAACCATACATATAGAGATGTAGAAGAAATAATATTTCATTTCATTACTGTAAAATACTGAAATATGCTTACAAACAGAAATGGAAATAAATTAGCTAGGGCGATGGTAGCTTATCTCTGAGAAGAGATGTGGGGGCTACATGCCTCTGAACTGTCTTACAATGAGGCTTGAAGGCCTATTTATTGTTGAAAAACAACAGAAAACCCTAAAAATCCAAAAACCTAACCCTAGGAGATGAAGCGCCAAACTATGGGCCTCGTTTTGGGTAAATTGGTACATCAACTTCCTGGGGTCGTAACTTTGGCATACGATCTCCGTTTGACACACATAATACCTCGTTAGAAATATCTATCCGAGGACTACAACTTTGGGATGAGAAAAATTAGTCCATGGACCCATGTTGCTCCTATTTTTCTCAAAAAAAACATCGTTTAGGGCCTCAAAACAACTCCGAAGTTTAGGACTCGAAAAACTGCTAAAAATAGTAAACTGTGCTACAATTAAGTAAACTGAAAAACTGAAAGAAGAAATGGTGGAGGTCCAAGTGGAATTGGTAGGTACCCACCAATATCCACCTAGATCATTACAATATTGTACAATCTTTGTCTAAGATACTCCTATTAGAAGTTTGGCTGACCAAAATAATTTAAAATGAGTTATGAGGGACTATTTATAGCAAAGGGTGGGGTGGCCCTTGACATTACCCTTTGTGATAGTTCATCTACCCTCATGAATCTTCATCTACTCTATGACTGTTACATCCAAATATCGACACTTGAACTTACACTTGACAAGACATTACATACAATCTACACATGTACCCATGTGAGACAAAATAGGCTTGAGTAAGCCGTGCAAGACATCACTATGACTCGGACAACTGTGGGAAGACCATCTCTTTGACATCTTCATGATGGTCGACAGTAGAAACTGATGCCAATCTTGGTAGTCCATGATGGTGTCTGTGTAGTCTAAGGTGAAATCTTTCTAAAAACGAACTCTTGCCTCCATAGCATCTGAGTACAGTACTTGAGCTCCTTTATCAAACTCATCTGATAACATGTGCATCATTGTGTTGAGTGTGGTCAGACTAGTGACATCCTAATGCATGGTGTCTACACCAAGTTTTGGATGGTGGTTATGCACATCAACTCGTCAAAGTATGAGTCGAGCTGCAATTGGACCTATGCCTTTATGTTTTCTTGGGTGAGTGTCCCAATAGATGGGATTTTATGTGGGAACAAAACAACGTCCATACTCCTGAATACATGTGCATCGGAAGCCTATAGACTAGTGATGAGCTGTGGGAGATCTTCATAGTTCTAGATCTAACTCAAAATGTGTGCCTTCAGCTCGACCACTCTGGGCTTCATCATCTTGGGCAAGTGTAATGGGGCTCCCTTGTATCTCATTGTCCAATTTTGCATGTAATCAACAACAACAGCCACGTTCGACAAGATACGTGTTCTCTTAGCACATCAGTTTTTCCAACTGTTGAGATGGACAACTGCCTTATGCATGGTACCAAACTTGGAATACAACTCTCGCATGACTGTGTCAATGGAAAATACTTCATCCAATATTTCCTTCTTTAACTTTGCTTAGGTGGACGTTGTAACTATTTCTCCTTCCTGCTTGGCTATATGTAACTCCTTAGCCATACTCTCATTTTGTGCTATTAGGAAGTGAACACTCAAGCTAGTGGCTTTGACATATGCTCTAGTAGCATCGGTAAAAGTTATTGGATGTTTACGCATGTCAGACATGATCACTCATTCCTCAAACTACGCAGGAGATGTGTGATCATCCGGAGTCAACACTCTACGATATTGCACAACTCTATGTTGGGACTCATCAAATGAGATGTTGTGCATCTCTCCCTCTAAATTGTCTCCAAGGATTTTAGTGTCTCCTTGGTAACTTGGGACTTGCTCCACTTCTGGATCTGGTGAAGCTAGTGGGCTGACCTCTTGGTGGTGAGACATGAGGACAATGTCTTGCTTTAACTCCGGTTGCTCCATGTCCATATCCATCTGCTCAATTGCTTGATCAATCTCTTGAGAAAAGTCCTACTCCTATGATTGGTTACCTTTTCTGCTTAGTTCCAGCTATTTAGATGAGTCAACTACTTGTACGAGAACAGTGTCATATGTCTATACATTTTGTGCCCCCTACTGCACCTATTCTTGCTGCACTTCCTTCTCCTGTATGTGCAACTCTTGTTCCCTCTGGAGTTTATCCTTCAACTAAGCAACTCCTTCTCTGTTTCCTCCATTCTCCATTTTTCTCTCTACCTTTTCCATTCCTCTTATCGCATTTTACCTCTTAGCCCCTATTACCAAAGCTTCTTTCTGCACAAGTGGGTTTGCTCAGAACATGCAGCTTTGTTCCTCCTCCATGTTGTCGACAATCTTCCTATTGCCTTTGTCACGCACTGGTATGTTTACCTCTGTTGCTGGTGATGGTGGCGGTCTCGTGAATGTTTCTTCACGCTGCTTTGCTAACCATTCCATAGCGATGCCAACCGATTCATTGGACCTGGAGAATTTGTAACAATATCTCCATGGGTCTTCCTCTGCTCAATGACATTCCTATGGATACACTGAAACTATACTTTTGTGCAATGATCTTTTACAAAACAGTGTGGGTCATACAAATTGTAGCTTCGGGTGTCAAATGGATATTTCTTGATCTCCTCTTCTTTGACATCCGCATGCTTGAAATTCCATATCTCGTATAACCCAATCCGCATCGGAAGAGTGGGCCAAGGTGCCTTCTTCTTTCAGTGCAGCCTAGTTGACAATCCTGTCGAGATGTGGTATGATACTTCTTGCATGACAAGCTTGTCCAAGGAAAACTTCGGGGTGACAAAATGATCGGACAATTGTGTGATAACTCTGAAGTTGCATTCAGACAACATTTTACAATAAGTGTTGAGAGAGGTCTCCGCCGATGTCCATGCCCACCTCAAGCCTGGGAACTCCTGATGGGCACAGATTACATCCAAGATGTAAGTGGACATGTACATTTATGCATGCTGACCTTTGAGTTGCTGTCCAACAATTGTTACCTATTCCTTCAGCCTACAAGCCAACATGTCAGACCAGTTGCATGCTTTGCCTTCACTGGTGAGTTGGCCCAATGTGATCACCGAACTCTTTGGGAAGGTTTTTGTGCTTTCTTGGGCATACAAGCAACATATAAAGATGACCAAGTATTGATACACTTTCATCAGTATATTTCCTTCACCCAGTTCTTCAAGATATCCATGGAGTTGGCATTGCTGCTGGGTATGCTGAAGGGTGTTTTGATTGTGATCACGAGCTTCGATATATGGTACATTGTTCATAATCCTATTCCCTGAATGTAGCAATATCCATCCCGCTCACACTTCTTAATGTCATCATCTCAGGATTAGTGTGTGAGACGATCCAATGTATCATGTCCATGCATGGTAGCACGAGATACCTGCATGAAATCCGGTAGAAGCTAGAATTCTGAACGTGCACATAGACTTGGAGATCTTCGAGGTCTTCCCCAAATGTGCCTACAAATGCATCATTGACCTCTTGTCATTTCAGCTTGATGTCCTTGTCCACAATCAGCTTGGTGTCTTCATAGATCGACATACTTGTAGACATTCACTCAACTACTGCTCCAGTTTCACTTCCTTCAGTGTCCTTTGATCCTTCTCCCTTGGAGGCCATTGATGCTGAACTGCTGAGAGGTGGATGAACACCTGCTAGATCTGGAGACATAGCGACATGCATGGCAAGAAATCTGTTAGCTAAAACCAAAGAAAACTTGAGGAATGACATGCAACATACCTGGAGATTGACTAGCAAGAATTGCATAATTTTTCCTAGGAGACTGGTTGCCAGAACTGCATAAAAGGTAGTCCAGGCTATTGGGAGGTTGGCTGGCTACTGGAATTATGCAATGCACAATCCAGAGTAGCCTACTAGCTGCTGGGATTGTGCAATGCGCAATTCCAGCTGGCAAGGGTTGCAGTCCCAGTGACTGCATTGTGCAATTTTCTGGGTCATAAGTCACTACCTCTTCAAATTGCACAATGCAAGACTGGAGGAAAATCACTAGGTAGAAATGCACATTTTATTGAAGGAAGGCAGAGCCTTCCCTCTCAGGCTTGTGCAATGCTATCTTGGTGAGGCAAATTCTAAGCTAAGGCTACCTAGACCTGCTAACAGGAAACTGAAAGCATATGTGAATGCATGGCGATATAGAGTGAATGATTGTGCATGCAAACAATGAATGCAATATTCAAAAAATGAAACAACATGCATGTGTGTGAAGTGAGTCGCTAAATCAACAACCATTTGTGTAAAATAGTGTCATGCATGCAACAATAGTGAGATGCTAATGAAAACTGAAAAGATGCTAGTACAAGATGATATACATGCAAATGACAGTAAGCATTCATAGAAATCAAGCAGACAACACTCACACAAGCCAAAACACAAAAAATGACAGAAATGTTGCAAAAGACAAGTTAAGAGGACTTACCTAGAAATAGTTGAGCTAGATGTGTCAAAGACTCCTGGATGTGATGTGGGATGTCAGAGCTCCAAGATCGATGTGAAGAAGTGAACTCTGAAGTGTCAAATAAATAAGTTTGAGGCTCATGATGCGCATGCAACAAATCCAGGAAAAAGAAACACTTGGAGGAAAGATTCTAAAACGATCTTTGCATGTAACCTCCAGATGTTAAAAATAGCTCCCTAAAATCGAGGGATGCTTTTTGCATGTTTCTTTTTACTAGTTCGGGAAAAATAAACCCATGCATGCAAGTCAATTTTCCTTGGTCCTGGGTGGAACTGTTCAAACCGATGGTATATGCAATAGCCAGCTTGACTGATGGTAAATTTTGCGTAGTTTCTAGGAGGAAGCTGGGCTGGTGGTAGTTTTAGGTTTGATGGAGGGCAAGCATTGTAAAGAGAGGAGTTATGTGTTTATTGTGCACTAACTTTCTTGAGTTGGTTTTGGGGCTTGCGTTGTTCATTGCATTGGATTCATGAAATAATTTGAGCCTATGCTAAAGGATTGCATTGGAATCCTTACTTTAGCCAAATTCAAGTTGTGCTAGTATTTTCCACCCTATTGTGCTTGATTCATTATATTTTCTTAGATGTATTCATACATATTAGGAAATATTTAGCATGTGTGAAATGTCTCTCCATGATTGTGATCATTGTAAGAGGGTGAGTTGTTACCATGTTGTTGAAAACTTGTTGCATGTTTTGTTTTGAATTTCTTCACAATATTGTAGCATTGAACATAGTATTTACTTATTGCATCCTAATATTTCTAAAAATGACTTCTGAAACTCTAATTAATCAAATAAATGCATCCCAACTAAATGGGTTCATAATCATTATCTCAAATTCATTTGTTATCACTTTCGATTGGTACAAAAAAGTTAATGAACAGATGGGTCATTTTAGATACATCTTAAGAGAAGAAGAAATGGATTCAACAACCATTAGATAAAATCAAAATAAGTTGGATCTTGTGAATCGTTGAAAGGCAGTACACACCTATACTAAATCTGACAAACTTCCTTGTGATAGAGGTCAACGATAAGTACCTTGTTCCACTATAATTGCTATTTAATTTGGTAATCGATGGCCATTAATTTGAACAACATCAGGATTACTAATAGATCTACCCACATCAAGTGTTCTTCTAAGGATCTTCCCAAAGATATAATATAGTCATAGATTGATGCATTGTAAGAGAAAATTTTGGTGGACAGGCTGAAGTTGAACATAGCAGTCTCTTTAATTTCAAGAGATCTACATGTTTTAGGGATGAATTAATAAAGTACTGAAACATTATATCAACATCAAGTGAATGGAACAGAATAGGGATCAGGGCCCTTCTAGTTACATTTAGTCCTCCAAATCCCCCTACAACTTTATCCAGATACAATGATGGAATGTAATAGTAGATACCTATCTAGTCCTTTGCTTCGAACTTGTACATAAAGTTATTTCCCACTGGCATGGGGAAGTTTGTGCGAGGTACTCCATCTTACCATGAATTTCTCCATTATCCGATGGTCTATGATCTTCTATAAGTGTCAGGGCCTCACTAGGAATGTGCATGTATTATTTTATGTGTTCTACAGAAATAATGTAGTTTGCAACTATACATTGGTTTTGTATACTTTGACCAAATTGTTTGTTCAATGATATACCATAAGATAAGGACATACCAATGAAATTTTCTCTAATTCAAATTGTTAGGAATTACCATCTTATACAAAAAAACATTCAGCAATAGTAGAAATTAGCCACAGTTGACATTTAGTTTCATTGTTCATTCGAGGATTGAAGCTACCCTGTGGGAGTAGAACCATAGAAAGAGAATAGGAGAAAAGAATGGTTGCATTTAATGCCTCTAGACTTTGAATCAACCATTCAATGGCTCAAAAATTGTGGAAAAAGGGACTCGAATTTTTGTCAATAAGTTCTAAGTTCTTCTTCAAGAATTGATCGTCAACCTTGAAAGCCTTAATGGTCATTGTTCCTACTATGGACTCACAAAAAATGATTTTTAGTGGGTGATTTCAATGTACCATTTAGTCTCATCGTGTATTTAGCATAATAAAAATAGTCTTCTCAAATACAACAGACTTCTCTCCTAAATTGTGCATCATTGGCATTCCATCGCCCTCATTCTTCTCGCCACTCTCCACCAAGGCAATGGGTTTAACCTTCCTTCTTACTATAACCAAGTGCTTGACCTGCTGTGGGTCATGGGTTTGATTTTCACTATCACCGCCATGTGTTTGTTGAGGTGGGAGGAGTGACCTCAAGTCTACTATTGACAAGATTCACTATATGTTGTATGCTTTGAAGGGCTTTTGAATGAGACTAAAATTTCAACCATGTTCTCACAATGATTATTATGATTCCAATTCCTAGTAGGACATCATGCTCTACAAGGGCTATGGAGGTTATTTCCTGAGATATTTAGTGTTCATGGGAATCCATCTTTCATTTTGATTGTTACAATGATTTATGTTGTATCCTCCCTCAAATTTTTGAATGTGACTACTGCCTCATAAGGCATGAATTAGGGCGTGAGTTTTGAAATTTATCAAACTCTCTTTGTGTAATGGCACTTTTTTTTGTGTTAGTCGCTTCAACAAATAATGTTCACAGTATTTATTTGTCCTATTTTGAATATGGTTATGATTTATTGTTTCTTTTAAACAAAATCTGAATGTGTATTTTACTTTTGAGTGAACACAAGAAAAATAATACTCCATTAAGTGTTAGAAAAATAAAATTTGTATGTGTAAAGATAGTTAGTCAGGTTAAATACAAGGAAGTGGTTGTATTTATATTAGAAAAAAATCCACAATAAGGGGTTTTCCAAGAGAATTTTGTGGAGAAATTTTGATGAGAGGGGTAATAAATTAGGGTAAAAAGGATTATTAAGGTAAAACTAGTAATTCGTTGGCCGGTTTAATTGGTTATCATCAATGTTGTAGTATTGGTTTAGTTCATTATTTCCCCACCTAGGTTCAAATTCCTGATGAGACATTTGTCCTATCTTTATAACACTGGAAAGGTAGAAGCCTCCAAGGAGTAAGACCACCCCACAACTATATCTCCAAACATCTTGACCCTTCTTACTAAATCATTTGTTATTAGTATATACTTGCAGAAAATTGGATATAATTTTCGATTACAGTGGAAATCATTCCATTCCATCTAAATTTTAGCTCAAATCACTTTGATTAATTACCAATGTTGGATTTCTCTATAAACTTTTTCTAGAAATAAAAAAGAATATGACTTTGAATCTAGAAGGGTAGTTTCCCCAAGGAATGTGACCACCGCACAAGTGTATTTAGGGATATCTTGATCCTTTCTAAATAGTATGTTATTATTATAGACTTGCAACATATTGAATATACTCTTAGGTTACATTGAAAATCATTTCAGTTAATCTCAAGTGTAGCTCAAGTCACTCTAATGAGTTGTCAATATTAGGTTTCTCCATAAAGTTTTCCTTGAAATAAAATAGAGCATGCCCTTCAATATTTAATTGGATGAAATACATACCCTCGATGTGCATATTTCCTTAACATAATTAGGTAAGGGTTGATAAGGATCTTCTTGGTTTCATTGGCTTCATCAAATAATTACCATTTTATTCATCAACTCTTGATTGCGAGAGGATGAATTCTAGTGTGAATTATGACGTGTTTTGTTATTTTTTTAATTGTAGTTTTGATCTCCATGATTAATTTGGTTTAAGTCCTCTAGGTAGTTATGAATCACCCATTCAGTGCCACATGGGGTTTTTGACTTTTCAACAAATCCAAGGAACCTCTGTTCCATTGGGATCTAGTGACCTTGTTGTAAAACCCTAGAAAACACCTTTTAGACCATCTACTAGCACTAGTTGGACTTGAACTTTATATTTTGGAAAAACTCAAAGGAACAAATTATTAGGGTTCCTTGGCCAATCCACTCATAACCTAAGCACCTTTGGTGATGAAGAGAAACCAATGATAAGATATCAAACACCTTCCCTCACACACCCACATGGAGGATCTACCCCTGTAAAGGTTTGAATATGTGTTGTTTACATGGTAGTGATATTCATACCATTTATACTTCCTTCCTATCTCTTTGGGAGGACTAGATCACTTAGGAATAATTTTAGGATTTATTAATTTAGGCATAATTATTCTAGTAATTATTAATTTATGTGGTGCTAAATGCCATAATATTTTTTTCCAATAAGGAAAAAACATCATTTTTTTATTAATATTAATGCAAAGGTGTAATTTAGATCATCTAACATTTACTAACTATGCTTCACATGTATGACATGATATTATAATAAGTGCAACATCTAATGTTTGGGAAATATCAAAATAACCATAGGATTCAAAACAATTTCATAAGAGTTTATCATTGTTATGTTCCTAAGGTACGTTTAAACTAGATAAACAACTTGATATCCAAGTTAAAAACTAGTATCCAAATTTTAATGGCTATGACCCTGCTAATAAAAAATTGTAGACATGTGTGAAAAGTTAAGTCTTATACTAAAGGAAATGTGTCATCTACTAATTAACCAACGCTTCTTCTTCTATATATTCTTCATAATGTATTTGACCTAGATGTAAGCCCACTCCCATTTTGGATAATTTTTCAACCTTTGAATTAAATTCCTTGTGAATGTGGTCAAAGGACATAACCCTGAAGATTATAATTAGCTCCATAAATCTAATCACCCAATGATCCAATAAGTAAGTGTTTAAGGAAGTATAACCTTTCAGCCAATTTATTGTATCCTTTGAATCTCATATCACTTGTAAGTTTATATTATTGAAGTGACATAATTAAAATGGCTCACATGAATGACTAACTCGTAATATTGTAGAACTTGTTAGGTAGTCACATTTTTATTCCTAGACTAAGTTAGTCATTTAGGTTAGTCATTTTTAGTTGCATTACTTATGAACTAGTCGTATATTTTAACTTGAAACTAAATTAGTCACTTATGTTAGTCATTATTAGTTGGGTCACTTAAGATTGCTCATTTTTCATAGTATTTCACTTGGAAAATCTGTAGTGACTAACATTTTTAGTCAACTAGTCTCTAATTTGCCATTTTCTACTAGTGAACACATAGGCCAACTAGATGTCCAACTAAGAATCTTGTTGCCACAAGATCCTTCATCTCTCCTTATCAACTAAACCAGGCATATCTCTATCAATCCAATCATGCTTCAAACATTCAACTTATTTACGTAGAGATCCTGCACAATCACAACGCTAATTAGTTTTAAAACATTAATGATATATACAAGTAAGTAAAAACCGTTGGGGTAGACAATCATTCTGGTGCTACTCATATCATCATCAAGTTATCAAATACAACCTACTAGAAGCCTTTTTCTTTCACTTCTTCAGTGGTACCATATACAGTCTTAGTACTCTTCAAGTATCTTATAAATCGATTTGTAGTACTTTCATTCAATCTTCGGTTACATTCCTTCTTCAAGGTTTTCACTATGACTGTCATAATATGACCTCCCTCTTAACTAGCGAGACATAACTTTTATTCTTTCCAAGCTCCCTCTCAACTTAGGGAAATCAACAGCATCCTTCTTTTACAATATCATAGTAACTTCATCCTTTCAAGGCTTCATTTCTTTCTCATGGTATTAAGGTCAACTTTATAATCATCATTCCTATAGCTTCCTTCATCATGCGCATCATTATTATCATCTTCAATTAACTGCAAAACTTTAATAGCAATTACAACCAAATACAAATAGATAGAAGCATGAATTCAATCAAAATCATGTCATTATAATGGAAGCATCAAAACACTCAAACATTAAATATCAAATACCTAAACCTAGTTAGGTTCATAATCAACAAGCGTTACATCTTGTTACATACTCGATTTTAACTTCCTACTAAGGTTTTGTCATAAACCATAGACTTCATCTTTAAGACACAAATCCTTAATATCAACAATATCAATCCAATCATAGTACTATACATCCAAGGTTTTAATAGTATGCTTCTCAAAGTTACATGTCACACTCTACTAGGGTTTGTTGCAAACCCTATATTTTATCATAAAAGCTAAATCATGTCAATAATAAAAAACAATATCATCATGTCGTACAATATCAATCTATACTAGGGTTTTGTTACAAACTGAAACATGAGTATCAACAATTATGCAAGCATACGTACATATCCATATCTAGGAAGCATTAGCATTTCACATCAATATTTACTACGTAAACCGAAGATCAATAATCAAACATTTGAGGGTAGGGTCTCAATCAAATAGATGAATATATACCTAAGGTTTCATTCTTAGGATCTTATTTTTTTTATTACAAGGGTTTTGTTTATAAACCATAATTTACCAAAACCTAAAGATATAGGGTTTCACTTAGACATTAACAACAAACCCTAAGGATTATGATTTTACCATAATATTAGCAAAACCCTAAAATTCCAGAAAATAAGATTTCCTAACTTTATTAACAACCCCTAAGTAAACTAGGGTTTCATTATTAACATTGACATGTCGTTGACATCAAGTTGCTTATTAGGTCCCTATAATACTAGTATATCCCGTTATTTTTATTTCTATTTTAGCCCCCTTATTGTTATTTTTATGCGCATGTAATGCCCATATTGTTATTATTGTGCCCCATAGAAGCCTATTATTGTTATTGTTGTGCCCTTGCATTATTACTGTTATGTAGGATCTCATTATATTGTGACCCCTTAAACTCCTATATATGGAAAGGAGGTTCTCTCGTTTGTATCATGCAATAATTTTTCATTTACATAATGTAAAGGAGGTTTTTCCCTTCAAAAAGATATTTTTTAAGTCGTTGATCTATCTTTATTTGAGCTAGTTGCATAACAATGCTAGGGTTTTACAGTGAACCATAAAGGTTAGAGTTTAAGAAGAATAGTCAAATTAAAAGAGATAGTATAACGAGGGTATATTAAATGCAATGATTAGTAACCCTGACAATAATATTTAAGATTCAAAACCCTGTACATAATGATGTCAATAATGTGAAGAAAACTAAAAGAGAATTATCATAGCTATTGTATCGAGAGAACCTTGTAACAAAACTTTTAGTTTAAGACATACCTTGAGTTGTACTTTAACAAACCTTGTAGGACATTAATTCTTGAAGGGCTTCCTTCGCAACATGACTTCTTCCAGGATTCAACTATTTTCTTTGAATTATCCTCCATAGCCTTTATGTATTCTACAACCTTTCCTACCAAGGAAAATTATAAGTAAAATATTTTTAGTATACAATACAAACAAATATGAATGTGAGGAGGAAACCAAACATGAAAAATGAAAATAAAGAAAAATATAGTTATGGTTTGGTAAAATGGTGAAGTATCCCTCCTAATACAATCTTTCTGAGGACACCTACATTTTATCAAAACAGTTCAAAAGGTTATAAAATATATATTAGATCTACAATCTATAGAGATCAAAACATAAAACTTAAAATAGTAGGCTAAGAAGGATATGTAAGAGGAGACTCAATAGTATAAGTATTTGACTTTGGATTCTTCACTCTTGCACTTCTTAGGTGGAGTTTCATCAACTACATTTTCATATTATCTATATCTCTTCTTATTTCTTGGATTCTGAGGACATTGAATTTTGTAATGACCCATATTGTGATGATTATATCATTCAATCTTTGATAGGTCAACTTTCTTCTTTGGTCCTTCGAACTTATTTAACATTCCCTTCTTCTTGTGATGAGAAAAATAGGCATTAAAGGTGTTGTGTTCTTCATCCTCCTTCTTATTGTGTACTAATGATAGTCAAGCTTATTCTTAACTACATGCATTCCATTTTTGTTCAAAAGTTGGAGTATCCATCCAACTATTAATTCCTTATGGAAAATCACTCCAAGATTTTGGTAGACCTGGAAGAGAAACACTTCACAAGTTATTTTTCTGGTACAGTTGGATCTATTGCATGGAGTTTGTCTCTTATTCTAGATATACTTACAAAATATGATGACATAGTATCATCTTTTCTCATCTTTATTTTCATTAGTTCATTCTTGAGGCTTACTATCTGAACAATGTTCTTGATGATGAATAACTTGGAGAGAGCCTCATACATTTCTTGAGCAGAGTTTATGTTTGATATGTATGGGATTAAGTTGTCCCTTACTCCCTCTACTATTAGGTTCATGGCTAAGCCTTTGGTTTCTATAAACTTTTGCTTTCCTGCATCATATGTAGGTTTCCTAAATTTTCCTTGAACAAGATCCAATACTTTATGCTAAGAAAAGATAAGATCTACCATCTTCTTCCATGCTCTATAGTTGGTGGCTCCTTCTAGATTATTTTCGCACTTCATTGTCATGTCTTTTTTTCTTAAAATAGATAGTATGACTTGCTCTTATACGATCCTTTCCTTTAACCCATTTAGTAGATATTCAAGCTAGCTTTTTCTTCCTTATTCACCTTAGCTTTGATACCATGTTAGAAAATAAAAAAGGTAGAAATATTTTTTTATGTTGATAATTACCTGTGACATTCTTGTAGTTTTATTACATTCTCTTTATGTCCTTATTTTATCTTATTTTCATCAAGAAATTAAGAAAAGGAACATGAATATCAACGACACCAGATGTAGGCACTCAGAAAGAGCCAAAACCCCTTTCTAAAGGAAAACCCAATCAAACTCTTCGGCTAATCAAATTGAGATATACAAAGACCTTAGACTAGACCAAATGACCTCCAGACTCTACAAAGTGAACCTTTCAATATGATTCAACAAACTTTAATAGTCTCTTCTTGTCCAACAACTACAACCCAACAATACACTGGATCTTCGGCCCCCAGCAATTCTAGAATTTTGACCCAACAACAGTACTGCAATTTGAGACCTTCCATTAGCCCAACAACTTCTCACGTCTAAGACATAGAGAGATAAATTTTGACTTCTTATGCTTGACAAAGATGTCCATCTCCTTCACTAGGGTTTCCTTCTTCTTCCTTGAATTTCACATCATTTTCTACCTCCAATAATTGTATATCGAACTTGTTCTTGATGTGCTCCAAATGAGGCTGAGTTACTTCCTTTATATAGTAGATTCTACCCCTCAATTGGGTCGACTTGTCCAGGTTGAGACCGAATTGGTGGAGGGGGCCTAAATGTCCTAATTTACATAAAAATAAATTTGTTTCTTGATTGACTATGCCCAAGAAGGGTCTACTACATTATGATATGGACAAGGACACTTAACATAAACCCTATAAGCCTTCAATGGAGACTTTTTCCTATAAACTATTCACCCAAGCATGAAACCATTGCTTTAATAAGCCAATCTCTTTTATAATATTTTTTTTTCTTCATTCTAGCAAATACATTACATCATGACTTAAATATAATTATGAAGACCGACACTAGTTATGTTTTGCCCATAATCCTTAACATACTTATGATAATACCCTACCAACCCAAGAAATGCTCGAAGATGCCTAACGTTTATGGGGATTTACCATTCCTAGATGGATTTAATTTTTTAGCATCTACCTTAATGCCCCCATGATATAAAATATGATCAAATGTTTCACTTCTTGTGCCCCAAACAAACATTTGGATGGTTTTGAATACAATTGTTTCTCCTCTAATAATTTGAGCACCATATCAATAGGTTGAACATGATCTTTCCAAGAATTATTGTAGATTAGTATACCATAAAAAAATACTAACACAAATTTTCTAAGGAAGGGTTTGAAAGTGGAATTCATTAAACCATGAAATGTGGAAGGTTCCTTTGTATGGCCAAAAGGCATGACCAAAAATACATAATATTCTACATGAGCTATAAATGATGTTTTTAGAATGTCTTATGTCTTCATTAATTTTGATGATATCCTAAAAGAATATCGAAGTTGGTGAAGTAAATTGCTCTATGTAGTTCATCCAACAATTCATCAATGGTAGGAATGGTAAATTTATATTTAATATAAAACTTGGTGAGCTCTTTATAATATAGACATACAGCCCTGATCCGTCCTTCTTGTGTACCAATACTACTAGTGAAGAGAAAGAACTTTCTCCAGGTTGAATAATACCTTCCTCTAGCATTTTTGTAGCCATATGTTCAATTTAACCCTTTTGAGCATAGGGATATATGTAAGGCTTTATGTTTGGAGGAGCACTTCATGGAATCAAGTGACTAGAATGATCATGATCCCTTAAATCTAACAACAAATTAATTATATCATGAACCAAACACAATTAATCACACTACACAGATCTCCTCTCTCTCTCATACAGGATTTAATACTTATACAGGATTTCATGCTAATCATTCCCAAGAATAAACATGATTATATATATCCATTTATCATTTCATAACATTGATAAAATTTGATAATGACCGTATCTTTATCATCACCTCTTTTATATTCTAGTTAATGCTTCCAATTGTTCATTTAAAGGAGTCGTTAATGCTTTTTAAAATAAATATTTGTATCTTGCTTACATTCTAGTATTATGGAATCGAATACTTTGTTTTGATTAGAAAATAATACATAAAATAGAAAAAAATAATGATAATATAAAATATTTTTATGCTCCTTATATATTTTTTCTTTAAATTTATGTAAATTTCGTGTAGAGAAATAAATAATTATTAAAATAAATTTTTTATCAATAAATAACCTTGGAAAATAATAAGAGGGTAAAATCATTGAAAAAGGTAAAACTCTATTTATAAGGTTTTGTTGATATTTTCAACTCTTGAGTTAGCCGAAGGCTTGAGTCTTGGCAAAAACTACCATAGTCTAGTTATATATATATAAGTCGAAATAAAAACCATGGTACAAAACAATCCCATGGAACAAAACAAAAACCAATAGGGTAGGACTATACCCTTTCTATAAGACTCATTATGAATCTAAATAGTTAATGGTGGGGTTTTCAAAAGTAAACATTTAAGGTAAAAAAATAAAAATGCATTAAGTAGACAATGCCTTGCGAAGGAGAAGTTTAATAGAAGCAATCATTTTCCTTATAAAACTCTTTGGGTGCAAAAGAAGTTGTTAAGATACACTAAAATTAAAAACAACTAATGTACAAGATGTGTATGGCAATGGGTCAAAGCTCACCTGGGTTAAGTGGTATTTCAAAGAAGCCATATGAAGCCATGCCCAGCTAAAATCCATCCCCAGTAATGTCAACCATAGCAGAGGCTTTGGAAGAGTCTCAGTGCTACCATAATGATATTATCCAATTTCATAACCTACGTAGAGCCTACAGTTTTTAGTTATACCACAAAATAATAAGGAAAGTCAGAAAAGGGAAAATTGAAATGACTTTCAGAGAAAAACCATGCTTATAAACAAATTCCCTACTAGATCTAGTCACATTGTACCAAATAAAAATTCTTAGAGGGTGAAACCTATATATGTGTGAAGAAAGTAAACCCACACTTTGTGTAACAAAAGAGTTGGGGATAACACATTGTAAATCCCATCCCTTGTAGCAAAACAAAATGATGACTAGCCCATAATGAGAAGAGAAATCAGAATGAGATGGAGATAGATCATTTTTCCCAAATTGAATCCTATGTATGGAGCACCATTGAATTATTTAGAACAAGCCAATACCGTTTATCATCACCCCATACCTTAAGCCATGTGAAGTCCATAATATGATGGCTATTAGGACCAATGTAATAAGTCAATTTAACAGGGTTAGAGGCCACTACACATATAACCAATTCAAAATATCCTCCAAAATTAAATATTAACCCATAACCATGCCAAAGTATATAAATTGAGGACGGTGGATTGTATTATATCAAAAGGGTCATATTATACTAATGGTGATATAACATAATGTTTACTCCAAGGATATTATCGAACCTAGCATTGTATTGATAGTATGGACAAATGAAATGTACTACATAATATTCATAGAAAATGTACTAATACATAATAATACGTGATAACGAGAACTATATGATAGGTTAAACCAATGTTTACCTTGAACCTAACTTAGATCGACCAGGGTATACATAGAAATTGAATATAACAGTTAAGTGGTCCTAACCATGCACATGATAAAATTACAAAAGATACATAGAACAATTTAAGGGTATGAATGAAACTATATATATAGAGTATGAGGAAGAGATAATATAAGGACTTAATATACAACAATATAATAGCATCAAGAGAAAAATTGTCTATGTTATTCACTTAATGCTATGGAAAAATGTATCACCAGTGATGAGGACTTCTACTGGTATGGTAAATAAAGGATGAGTTAAAAAAAAATTGGGGTGTAATTTTGAGGTACATTACCCCAACTGAGTGTGTAATTACTCAATGAAGACTCTTCTAAGAAGATTTTTGAATTGTTATTGTACATTGAATTCTTGCAAATAAGAGAGTTAAAGAGACCTAGTTGAAGTACCAAATTTTTGGATTCATTTCATTTCTCTCTTTTCAACACGATGGTGAGGAATAAAATCGTTGTCCTTTCATAATTCCTCTTCCACTTATTCTTTAGTGTTCCTAACAAATTTAGGAATAAAATCAACATAGTGAGTCATAGCTCATATGGGTACCTTTTTTGCTCAATTTTTTGAAGAGGAAAGAGGATGGATGTATGTACCCATATATGGGGTAGCTCTTCCCCTTCTACCACCTATACTGTTGAGCGTGGAATCCCCCCCAAGGCATGTTTTGGGGCTTAAAGCCCAAGATTTGACCAATTCCATTGTAAATACAGGAGCGCGAAGTCATAATAGAGTCATAGGGTTGTCCACCCTTGTTTTTGTAATGTAATGTCAACTTGAAACATCTACCCATAGTCCGCAGACCATGTGATTGTATAAATAGAGTGAGACTCTAAGTGTAGAAAGGAGATCTATCTAAGGAAGCATGATGAGTCTAAGGGATTGATGAAGCATTGAGGCAAGTGTAAATCATGTCTTTGGGTTGTAGAGTAGGAGAAGGCTCTGTAGCTGAGTGTGCAGAGGCCTAGTAGTCCGCAATTGAGTGCGCAGACCCCTGCAGCTGAGTGCAGAGGGCAAGTCGAGCCTGTAACCATGGGAAGAATTAATAAAAGAGAAGTTATTCCATATTTCTGTGTATCATTTCTTGTTTTATGTATTATTGGGTACGAATTGCAAGTTTACTGTTTATTTTCTGCGCGAACTCATATGAATGTGTTGTATAAATAAATATAACATAAGGCATCCATTTACGTGATGATAACTAACTGGTGTAAGAAGATAAGTAAGATCTCAGGTGTGACTTAGGAAAATACTGCAGAGCACTGCTCCAGCAGTGTGGAAGCCCCACAACCCTGGTTAGGGTTGTGTGAAGGCGAATATATCAGGGCACGAAGGCCAGGGAAGTGCGCAAAGTAACCTGTGTCTAGGGACTAATAGTTGGAACAAATCCTACCATTAGACATCTCAAGGGTGCGGAAACCTAGTTCCAACACCCCCTCGATACTACTTCGGGTGAGACCTTAGTCCACGCTCAATGGACTATTACCGAAAGGGCCAGTAGTATAGGGATTTGTTCGGCTAATTAACTCTGAAGGTGGGTCAGGCCCCAACAAGCCAACAAATGGTTTCGTTGCCAGGACCGGGATCTGCATAGAGATGTTTGATGTCGTATCACTGGAATCCAACTAAGAAAGGAATTGATGATTGGTTGGATAGGAATATTCACGAGTTCGTGATGTAGGAGAACAGAAATTCACAACTATCAAAAGAAGAGTTGTTAGATTGCTACCTGTACACAGAGATCCATGAAATTTTCTTCACATCTTTCCCTACTGAGCTGTACAAGTGGATCGCGAAGCTACCAGATTGCCAAGGAAGGTGAAAGCTTGATAGACCCATTGTGTGGACTCCAGAATTGGTGCATAGTTTGGAAGCATCAGAGGATAAGATCACATGCGTTGTTGACCACTTGCTTGATTGAATTATAGGAGGGTTCATTACTGTGTTCACAGTAGATAATTCAGTCAGCTACAGCGAGGCAGAGCGACACTTCCTTAAAGGACCGTGAGGTAGGTATGTTATGTCTTTGAACACTCGGATTAAAATGCTACTATGTGAAAAGTGGGTTATGTGAATAAATTGATGTTTGGGGCTACACGAAGTGGGAGAATTTACAGAAGCAAAGGTAGTGCAGACCTAGAAACTAGCCCCTTGATTTCACCTCCGCGAGGAGATGAGGAAGAGCTCGTGAAGGTCTTACCAATAAGTGCGATCAATTTTATAAGGCAAAGGATTCCGCGCATACCACCCCCACCAACACCAATTTCAATGTCTTCACCCCCATCTTTGCCCATAACACCTCTGCCACCACCACGAGTCAATATGGCAAGCGCGATAAAGTTGTCAGTGTTCAAGAGAGTAGGAAATGAAGATTTGGACTAGTTTTGGGTCATGATAAAAGTTGTATGGGAAGTGCAGGGAGTTGCGGATGACAATATAAAGAAAGCAACGTTGGTTAGTGCTCTGCAGGATCACATGCTGACGTAGTACATTAAGCATTCCAATGACAATCTAAATGCAGGGATCGCGGATATCCAAACTGGGCTGAACAGAGATTTTAGTAGACTGAAGTCAAAGGTGCAATCGATCATTAGGTTCAAGGAGATCATGATGCTACCAGGTGAGACCCCTTGGGAGTTGGATCAGAGGCTGAAGTGCACAATTCTCAAAGCTAACATGATGTTGATGGATGGAAAACACCCCGAATGGTTTGTAGCCTTGTTAACGCTGCATCTAAGGAACATGCTGTCACAATAGAGGCTAACAACTCAGGGCGAGGCCATGGAGATTGCAATGAGATTACACGAGACCCCAATATAGGATCCAAACCTGGGAGTTCAACAGATTCATGCGTAGTTAAAAAAATTGTGCCTTAAGATGCACAGTCTGAAACAAGATAGGATAGCTCGCCCAGAAGTGCGCGACAAGATATGGTGCGTAAATTTCAAGGGTCTAGGTCATGACAGGGACCACTGCCCGGTGTTCGCGAATTACCTTGCCGGAGGATGACTAATGTTGTTGAGACCAGAGGCACAGGTAGGACCTAGCGCAACGCCGACATTATGGTGCGCAATATGTCAAATAGGAGGAAAGCATGCTACAGACAACTGCCATCTATTGCAGAAGTACATGCAAAATTCACAATTGTTGTTCTGTAACTTTTGTAGGTCAGTGGGACATGATGAGTGCACCTTTAGAAGTTATGAGCTGATTATGGATAGGAATCCTATCTACAGAGTTCAGGCCAGAGCGCAACCCCTTGACCAGAACGAAGGGGTGTTGCGAACCAGATTTCAGGGGTGCGGATGAGGCTGCGGACATCTGATATGTTACAATTGTGGAGGGCCAGGACATTATGCCCATGATTGTACGAATCCAATGGGTCCATCATGCTTGTATTAGACATTGTTTGATCATGACACGGTGGATTGTCCCACACTGGTAACAAGGTTGCGCAACAAGGGAGCACTCCAACCTCCCCTAACTTAGAACCTGCAAATGACGAAGTCTGAGCCGTGCGAGGAAGACCCTAATGTGAATATTGTGCTCTGAAGTTGAATTACAACAGGGGATGATAAAGGCAAGAAAATTGAAAATAGTACTTGGGTTCACAAGGCTCCAACAAAAGAACGAGAGTTTGATTTGGAGCACTCTAAGGAAACCTTCATGGAAGCTAGGAAGAGCTTCACTGATACCTCCACATTAGGAAGCAAAGACATACCAGAGCCAGAAATGGACCCATCGATGCTCACGACGTTCCTGGAAACATGCATGAAGCTGTTGCACAACAACAAGGCTATAAAGGGGCTGCAGGAACTCATAAATAGATGAGCTAGGACCGCACGAGGAGAACCGCACGTAGTCCCGAAGATTGGAAAGAACGTGACGAGGGCGGGAAGGGAAATGAGATTGACCATGCAGATTGGAGAATATGAGATGGACCAAGTGATTCTGGACCTAGGATCAAACGCGAACATTCTGTCGAAGCAAAGGTGGGAGTGCATGGGGAGGCCTACACTGAAATGTTCTCGTATCTAACTACAAATAGCAAACCAACAAAAGATCGTACCTATGGGAAGATTGCAGGGAATCACAGTGGATATTGAAGGAGCAAGCGTGCTAGCATATTTTGAAGTAATAGAGATTGTTGATGACAACAATCCCTACCCCGCCCTATTGGGAATCGATTTGGCCATTGACGTGAATGGGGTGATAAATTTGAAGAAGCGCAAGATGATTTTTGAGAAAAAGCCTATGCGTGTGGTTGTACCTTTGGACCTTACAAAAGGATCACACTAGACAGAGCCAGTGTGAAACTATGAAAGTGAAGACAACTTGGACTACATCTACAAGATAACGACGCGAGAGCAAGACTGGGTAAATCCCACCGCAGATGGATGAATCTCATGGGAGCACAAAATCTCCTATACATCGGATTCTAACGAGGAGATAGAGTGATGGAAGAACTAATAGGCGAGGTAACCACAGTGAACTATAACATGATGACGAGATCGTTGCATTGTGTATCAATAGAGGTAATGGATCTGCTTACGTATGATGGGTTAAGCGAGGTAGATGACTTCTTGAATGGATTCGAAAGGGCGGTGCCGGAATAGCAACAGTTTGGGGCTTTGAGATGGGTACTGCACGCTACCCCCGCGAGGTGGTGGGCTGCACACCAAGGAAGCTTTGGGGACTCACGCAAATGTAGCAGAATGATGCACATATAGTTTGGGAAGCCTTAGATTCAATTAACAGACAAGATTGCTGGATGGAATGATCTGCACACACACCTGTCGAGATGGATACATGCATATTTTAAAAAACCTACGTGGATGCACACAAACTTTGCATTAGGAGACACGGTCAGCAAGCATGTGTGGTCGAGGAAATTACACGAACGACCCCTCTAGTTGGAACAACGAAGTATGGAAAGAATGAGTGTGCAGAAGGTTGTCCACGCAGAAGCTTTTAACAAAGTACGCGAAGCACTGAATAAGGTATATGGTGCTTAGTGGACTGGTTGGGACCCGCACGTACTAGTAGTTCTATGGGCTTATAGGACCACGAGCAAGAAACTGATGTTGCAGGTGCCTCCAATCCTGGAGTATGGAGCAAACACTCTAATCCCCATAGAGTATAAAATTCCTACTCCATGCATAGTAGCACCGGTAGATAGGATGGCTCGCAAAGCCCTATAAGAAGGGATCACGCAGTTGAATGAAGAAGAACACTTCGGACCTGACGAAGAAATTTGATGGGGTGACCTTAGCCTCCAAAAGCTTATGAAAGAAAGGGTGTGATTAAGGGATAAAAGTGCTCTGGTGGAAGTGGAAGCCAACAAGCTTGAGGACGAGATAAAGGAAGATTTTCTTGATAAGAAGCCCAGTGTGATAAAACAAGGCACGCACGATTCCCTTGATGAATTTAGGGACTACCACTGAGAGTTAATTAGCCTGATGCCTTGAATCAGACTGCATATTACTAAATGGATCAATGATTATGACACGATATAGATGATAAAGTGTGAGATGCAACTAATAAAATGTGGGTATTTTCTAGGAAAAGTGATGGATAACAGGATGAAACCCTATATAGGTGGCACAACCATCTGACTAGCCATGGCAGGTACAGTCTTAGTGCTCCAGGCACTTGAAAGGAGGCGCGGGACTATAAACTACTCTGCACAGGAGCTGCGCACAGAATAAAAGTGTCACAAGGTCCGCGACCATGCAAGGAGGGTTGCACTACCATGCGGGTTGGCTGGAAAGTGGTCGTTGGAGTCACTATTCACGATGTGATGCTCGACCTAAGACTAAAGGGAGTGGGCAGCAGGCATTCAAGATGTGCTTTATGGGAAAGATTTGGGAAAATATGTCACCAAGGGAGCATTAATGAACTAGATTTGGGGGGAATGGTTGAATTCAAATTCAAAAGATGCTATAAATTACAAAGGGCTACCCAGCAAACAACACTTCGTGATTTGTGAATTAAGCTGTTGTATGCCTCACGTATTCTGAGCCAAGACCTGGTTGCCCTATGCAAAGCATTGATTGAGCCCCTGATTAAGCAACTAAGAGATTTCTGGATGAGCAAGATGGCAACATCTGAGGAAGCTAGGGAAATGACAGAGATGACCGTCGAAGAGGCCGCATAGGCCCTGAATATGGAAGATGCCCCTAAAGGCACCGAGATGGTGGTAGAAATCCCTAAATCACCATGCATGGCGAGGCCGAAGAAGGATAAACAACCAATGATTCCAGTGTGTGTGTCCCCACGCAATCCACTGCACACCAAAGTAACGATGGAAGAGAATGGGAAAGCAGTTAACCTAGAAACCGACGAGGAGGAGGAAGACCTGGAGGACCTCATAATTGAAGAAGATGAGGACGAGGGAATGGAGGAAGAAACCGAGCGTGCTAATCCTCCAACCAAGTTGCCCCCCTATATCCCTCCGCAGAAAGGGAAGGTGAAAGTGCCCAAGGACCTCGATGAGAGAAAGAGCTCTCTCCAGACTCTTCTCCTCCTGAACAACATCATCTTTGAGGGCACATACCTAGGATGGGTGCCGAGCTTGAAATTTGAATATTGGGATCTCGCTCACCATGAGAAGTTCCCTAATCTAGAGATCGCGCAGCTCATGAAGCCTAAGTAGAACACCACGACACAGGTTATCGAATTAGAGCCGTGAAAATGGTTACGCGGAGAGGAAAAGGCAGGGTTATTAAACCTGCTTTGGGTGCCACATTTCCATCGTGTTGTTGGGTTGTGTTATATTCTTTCCACGACTAGCCCGCATAGTTCACCATGGGGTTAGAAGGGGCGGCGGAGCCCCCCCTTCATTGCGTTGATTGTGTAGCGGGGGGAGTCACAGGGGGTTTGAGGGGTGCAGGTCACCCCACTCTATGGGGTCCTGGGTAGCGCCCCGGAAAATTTTAGTTTTGGACCCTATGTTAGGTTGGTTGGACCTAGCTATGGTTTTGTGCATGATTTTTGCACATGGTTTTCGACGGGATGGTTTTCGGTCCATGGTTTTGTATGTGATGGTTTTCAGTCCATTATATTGGATGCTTCGGCATGTATAAATATGTATTGTAACATTGAAAGGAACATAATGAAAAGTCAAGCTGGTCGTCTCGGTTTTGGGATCCAGGGGAAAATATTTGTGTATATGTGTTTTATGTGTTATGCTCTCGCATTGTTTATTTTCTATGTTTTAGAATTCGTATGCAGGTAAGTTCTTTATGGGTTAAAACCTACATTTGGTATTAGAGTCGTTTTGGCTTCAAGGGGATGCCTTTGCTGCTGGGGAGTTTTGCACGGGTTTGTGGTAGACCCTGTTTAGTGGGAGATCTACGAGATCGATTTTGGTGGTGAAAGAAGATGGCGAGCAGTGGAAAGATAGAGATTGAGAAATTTAATGGTCAGAGTTTTGAGTTGTGGAAACTCAAGATGGAGGAACTGTTGGTGGATAAAGATCAGTGGATCATAGTAGATCCAGGTACTAAACCAATGGGAGTGTCTGATGAAGAATAGAAGAAGTTGGATCGGAAGGTAAAGATCACAATATGATTGTGTGTCTCAGATTCAGTATTGCTGAATGTATCAAGGGAAGCTACGACGAAGGCTTTGTGGGACAAGTTAAAGACTTTGTACCAATCTAAGTCTCTGGTGAATAAACTATTCCTGCGGAAAAAGCTGTATAACCTGAGGATGAATGATGGAGACTCGATGACAGAGCATCTAAACGCATTTAATATTGTGGTAAGTCAGTTAGCATTTGTTGATATTAAAATTTCAGATGAAGATAAGTGCATCAGTTTGTTGTGTTCTCTACTGGATTCATGGGATAGTCTAGTTATTGCAATAGGTAGCAATGCAACTACTTTACAGTTTTATGAAATAGTCTCATCCTTGCTGATGGAGGATATGAGACGGAAAAATATGGAGAGCTAGAATGGTTATGCCTTGTCTGTACGAGGGCGGTCCCAGAACAGAAACAAAAATAACTCATCAAGTGGGAGATCTAAATCTAGAGGGAGATCTAAATCTCCAGGAAAGCATGTAAAGGTGGTGTGCTGGAAATGCAGAAAGGAAGGACACTACAAAAGGGACTGTAAATCTAAAGCTCCTGATAAAGGAAAGGGATCTGATGATGCTCCTTCTGTAGAGGCAAAAACCACTTCAGATGAAGGTGGGGATGCATACTTGGCTTCTTCAAGTACAAATGTAGATCATGAGGCATGGTTGATTGACTCAGGTGCATCCTTTCACTTCACTCCCCATAGAGAGTGGTTCTGCGAGTATGAGAAATACGATGGTGGTGATGTCTTCTTAGGGGATGATAGGAAGGTTAGAATCATTGGTCGTCGAAAAGTAAAGTTGAAGTTGCAAGGTGGAAGGGTTAGAACACTTCCAGGTGTTCTTCTTATTCCTGTATTGGCCAGAAATCTGATTTCTATAAGCAAGTTGGATGATGCAGGTGTAAAAATAGTGTTCGAGAAGGATACCTACAAGATGGTTCAAGGAGCACTGGTATTGATGTAGGGAGTTCAGATTGGAACTCTGTACAAGCTACAAGGTAGCACGGTTGTTGATGGGTGCAACAGCTCTGTGGTTCCTGAAAGTGGAGCAGAAAATCTAGTGGTCTCTGGAGAGAAGACCATGTTGTGGCATCAAAGGCTTGGACAGATTGGAGAGAAGGGCCTTCAAATACTTCATGGTAAAGGTATGGTAGAAGGTATGAGTAATAGCTCTCTGGACTTTGATTTCTATGAAAATTGTGTATATGGGAAGTAGAATTAGGTGAGTTTCCCCTTTGGTGGTAAGAGGGTGAAACATATATTAGAGCTTGTGCATAGTGATGTGTTTGGACCTGTGAAGGTTCCACCACTAGGTAAGTCTGTGTACTATGTATCATTTATAGATGACTTTTCAAGGAATACATGGATATATTTCCTTAAGAAGAAATCTGAAGTGTTTGACAGGTTTAAAGAATTCAAGGCTCTAGTGGAAAACTAGACATAGAAGAAGATAAAGGTGTTGAGGACAGATAATGGTGGAGAGTTTTGCAGTAAGGAATTTGAATAATTTTGTAAGAAGTGTGGTATAGCATGGTAGAAGACTACTCCATATACACCTCAACAAAATGGAGTTGCAGAAAGAATGAACAAGACGTTGATGGAAAGGACTAGAAGCATGCTCTGTGTTGCTGGGTTAGGACAGGAATTCCAGGTAGAGGCGGTGGAGATAGCATGTTACCTGGTCAACATATCACTTTCATCAGCATTGGAGGATAAAATACCACAAGAGGTATGGACTAGAAAGAAGCCCTCTCTTTCACATCTGAGGGTATTTGGATGTGATGCATATGTACATGTTCCAAAGGAGAAACGAACCAAGTTGGATAGTAAATCTAAAAAGTGCATCTTTATTGGGTATAAGGATGGTTTAAAGGGTTATAAGCTTTGGAACCCAATAACAAGGAAGGTTGTGTACTACCACGATGTGGTGTTCATAGAGGTGAAAGATGTTATTAAACCTGAAGTCCAACCGAAGAAACCTAAGAAGTTAGAGTTTGAGCTAAAGGAGGAAGAATCAGACTCTACAACAAAGGAGGAATCAGAAGATGAAGAGCCACAAACTCCGGGTGTGAGAAGATCAGTTCGAGAAAGAAGGCAGCCATAAAGGTATAGTCTATTTGCTTTCTATTCAAGTTTTTCTTTATCTATTACTGATGATGATCCCAGAACTGTGAAGGAAGCAGTAGACTCAGAGGATGGAAAACTCTGGAAAGAGGCCATGGTTGATGAAATGACATTGTTACACTAACAAATGTCACCTTGACTACTTACAGTTAGTATGGCTCAAATCAACAGTCATGCTACCCTCTTAGGCAAGTCTCATGCCTCTGTTATCCATCTCAAACTCAAAGAAGAGAGAAAGTCTTGTAAAAACTATGTTTATCTCTGGGGTCCCAGGTTCTCTCTAGCCTTACCTGCGGGGACGCTGACCATGTTCACAAAATCTGCGTCCGTGGACGCTCTGTATGTTAAGGGACAGGTGCGTCCCTCTGTAAAAGGCAAAATGCGCGAGTTTTATCTTGAAAAAGTTACTTGTGGTTACTTCTAGAACATTCTAGAGGTCGGTTTGATGAAATGGATGCGCCTCCAGTTGGTTCATGTATCTCTATTAAGGGGGAACTTATCCCATCAATAAGGGAGCTATCCCACCCAAAGAGGGGGATGATCCCATTGATAGTGGACCCTAATAACCTCTTTACAGCACTATAAATAAAGGCATTGAGCCAGAAGGAGAGGAGGTTGGAGCTATACATTTTCTTTGGGTAAATGCTGCAGGATTTAGGTCTTCCATTAGAGCCTTTGTGAGGAGAGATTGTCTTCACTTGATTCTACTTGGGAGAGGGTGAGCTTTGTCAAAGTAGAGGAAAACCCTTGATGGACCCTGGGAGGAACTTGCACAACACCAAGGCCAGGTTGTAAGAGTTTCTTTGTTTCGTTATTAATACAAACTGGTTTATTTTTCTCAATAGCTTGTGTTAATGAGTTATTTCATGTGTTCCTTGGTCTGCATGTTGAATATATGTTTTATTATATGAAATGCAAGTGCTTGGTAATTGTTTGATTGTTTGTGGTTGCAGGAATTGACTTGAAGGAGGAGCTCATCCGGATCGTCAAGAACGGACTTCAACAACAGCGTTTTGGAATAAGGTAAGCCTAAACACTTGTAGTTTTCATGTTGTAAAAGGTGTATTTAGAGAAAGATCACTCCATTTTGTCTTGTTTGTCATTAGAACGTCTTAGACTTCTAGGAAGGTCAGTCGTGTCCGCACCCTTGACAAATTCCGTGTGACAAATTGGCGACTCCACTGGGGAATCCATTAATGAGAGAGTCTTTTCCTTTATATGAACTTTGCTTTGAGAAAATCATTTTTATTTTCTGGTTTTTGACTGTGAGAATTAGTATTTGGGTGGCTTAGCTTTAGATTTAGTTAGATTTGGTTTTTCTTCATTTTTCCAGAAGGACGCACCCTCTGAGTACTGCACAGTGCGTCTTTGGACGCGCTGTTTCCGTTTGCACAGAGCGGGGCCGCACCTGTGACAACGGGTTGCCTGCGTCTTCCTGTAAAACTTAAGAAAATTCCATTTTTGCTTTAAATTCCTTTTAGATTTTGATTTTCCTTAGTGTTTTCTGCCCAGATCCTTTAGTACCCTGTCAAGAATTTTCACCTGAACTTGTTTTGTGAGCTTTGAGTGTTTTAGTGGTTTTCAACGAAGTTTAGACCTAGGGTTTGATTTTTGGATAGGTTTTGTAGTGACTTTGATAGTAGAAAGTTGTCCAGCCTTAGATCTCTCTGGTTAGTCAACCTTCTTAGAAGTCGGGCCTGTCGTAAAGTCTCTTTGTGTGAGCAACTTGCCATTTGAGTTGTTTTGGGTCAAATTTCGAATTGCTTGTTTATAAAGTATTGATTTCCATTTTACAAAAAGAACAAAAAGATTAGAGTTTTGTTTTGGCTAGTTTTTGATTCTGCAATAAGCTAGTCCTTGATTTGATTGTGATCAAGTAAAACACCTTAGAAATAATCATTGTTAGTTTTGGCCTCGTTAAGATTGCTTAGAGTAAATTTGCCTTTAGTTTGCTTATGAGTGCATTTTCATAGATTTTAAGAGTTGTTAAGATTGATTTTTTGGTTATATTAGATTTATTTGCTTTATTAAAAGAAAAATACAAAAACATCTTCTTTAAAAAGTCTTGTTTCAAGTAGCTTTTTGTTTTTGAAAGAAGAAAAGAGTTTTTTTCGTGCATGTAAAGAGAGGTTATGTTTTTATGCTTGGAAAAGAAAAACGAATTGTTTCTTTGATTGTCTTCAATTAAGAAGTTGCTTTTATAAAGATTGCATTCTCTCAACTTTTTAGTTAAGCAATTCATCGAAAAAGTAAAGTAGTGGATAAATCATTCTAGGTGCATTTTGTAGTGGTTTCGAGTCGAGTCAACACACCACTGGTTTCACTTCCATCACCTTTTGACTTAAGAAACAACCTTAAAAGTAACGCTTAAATTAAAATCAATCTAGTAATCTTTATTTTTCTAGGGCTCTGAAGCACCAACATAGCTTAGGCTAGGGTCTTGGAGTAGGTGAGTACTTAACTCTCCAAGACTACAAAACCAAACAGATAGTCTATCTTGAGTAGAACAAATCCAATTGTTTCAGTTACATTCTGGGAAAGCTCCTCTTAAAGGAGAAGCACGAGCTCGTGTCCGAACCAGTGAGGGGATCATTCCTCCCTCGTTGGGAACGACGCCAGGCAGTACGTATTACAAACGGTAAACCTCGGATTAACCATTGTCGAGGAGCCAGGGGTCACTTATCGGTAAACCTTGGATTGTTGTCAAGGAGCCGGTAAGGGGATTGGAGCTTGCTACTCTGCCCTTGCGTGCTGTCGGAGTTTAGACTGTTCCCCCAGGTGTAATTGTTGTGATTGGTAACCTTAGTGGCCATAATATCTAGGATTCTACCCAAGGTGACGGTGGAGGGAAGGTCCCACTGTACCTGGAGCAGACGTCGGTTATACTCACTTGGATTTTCTGGGGGGTTCGCTTCACTTCGAGACGGTTAAAGTGGAGGAACTTGGTCCAGTCTATTCATTAAGCAGGTTGCCGGGGTAACTGTTCCACCCGCCATTTCTGTACTGAATCCTGCGAGGTTGGGCCTAATCACCAACTAGCGTTTTGGTCCGGAAGACTACTGTTTGTGTGTGGTTTGACGCTCTAGATTATTTAGGCGTGTGCTTCAAATTTGTTTGGTTCTTTAGAAGACTTTAGGTGGTTTGATTTGAAATTTTTACTTTGTTTTCGTGTGTTGTAGTTAAAAATCTTTAATTGTGGCGGAATTACCGAGAAGGTCCCGTCGAATTGCGGGCCAGTCTCCTGAAGTTGTTTCTGTGGCCGAATTGTTGAGAAGATCCCGTAGACTTAGGGGATCCCCTCCTCGAGACGACCCAGGTAATTTAGAAGGGTTAAAGGTCCTTGTAACTCCTCCTAGTGGCAGTAGAGTAGGATCACCTGAAGAAGGAGAATTTTCCTTGGTAGTCCATCCAGATTACCAAAGTTTAGAAACAGGTTACAATCCCGAAGCTGTTACAGTTTCCGAGCTTGCTGGTAGTTTTTCATCTGCCAGTGAAACAGGCGAAGAACCTGAAATTTCCGAACCTGTTACTCCAACTCCTAGTGTTCCTGATTCACCAAGAATAGAAAGAATTATCACCGAAAATCTTCCTGTTGGATTAATTGCTATAGAAGAACTTGTTCCAGAGGAAGAAATAGGCGTTTCTGATTCTGAAGATCTAATTACCCTTGATCTAAGGGAGCGTGAATCCATCTTTTACAGTCCTCCTAGAAGTGAATCTTGGTACCTTGCATTAACCAATTTTTTAGACAACTCAGTAGGTTTTTCTACACCTCGTACTCCTATTCCACCTAGAGGAATTCATTCTCCTGTAAATATGTCTGGTCAGTCATCTGTGTTTTCACAAAGTCCTGAATCATTTTTACATGGCGGTCCTTCTGTTCCTACTGGGTATCAATCACTTTCTGGTACCTTTGCGGGAGCATCTCCTCAACCCATTGATCATGGGTTATTAGTTGGAAACAGTGGTAATGTACCATTGAGTATAGGTGATGTTTATATGATGTCAGGTTCAACTCCCATTAACCAACCTCAAGGTGGCCAATTACCGCCTGGGGGGCAACCTTCGTTAATGCCTGGGGGGCAACCTCAAGGTACTTCATTCGTGACTGGGGGGCAACCTCAAGGGTATCAACCCCAGCCTCAATATGTACCCCAAAGTCAACCTCAGTATCAATATCAACCTCAAGGATGGCAACCTCAAGGATGGCAACCCCAAGGGTATCAACCCCAAGGGTATCAACCTCAAGGATACCAACCTCAAGGTCAAGGTCAACCCCAGTATTCGTATTTACCTCAAGGTTATCAACCTACGGGTCAATACCCTGGTCAAGGTTATCAACCACCTCAAGGGCAATCATATGGGACTGCACCTTACAGTTATCAACCCTATCCTCAATACGGCTATGGATCTCAGTATCCTCAACCTGTTACGAGTCAATACCCTGGAATGTTAACATGGGATCCGTCACAGGGTCAACAGATGTCGCAACCAAGTATACAGTCGGTACCTCAAGCAGGACAACCTGCAGTTCCTGGTCCACCCCAGCAACCGCAACCTGTCCAGTCAAGTGTTCAGACCCCTGTAACTTCCGTAGTTACTCAGCCGCCAATTGCACCTGGTACTCCACCTCACACGGCTGCAGCAACTACCGCTTCATCTACCATGCTTACTTCTGGAGTATCGGCAGCTCCGGTTTCTACTGTCCCTGTAACCACTCCTCAGACATCTGTACCGTTGTCTGGACCTACGGTTCAAACCACAGTCCAGATGCCTGCAGGCCAACCTGGTACAAGTACGGTTGTTACTACTCAACCTCAATTTGTTCAACCTCCGTACCAGGGACAGTATCAACCTGGGCAAGCTGCCCAACAACCGGTTTACCAGTATCAACCGTATCCTGGGTACACTTATCAACCACCTCAGCAACCCCAGTACGGTCCGGTTAATCCTGGTTTTCCAGGAGGATATAATATCCCAAATGCGACTCCTGTTCCTAGTTATCCTGGATATCCTCCTCCTGGGGCTGGTATTGTGACTCAGAGTTTTAGAGATCCTAACCGGCAGTTACCGTTTATTGCGACTTTAGATTTACCCGACTTGACGCGCCTAACGAACGATCCAATTCAATATCTTCAGTTCTGGCCGCCAATGCCAAATAAGTTGCCCAGCGATATACCCAAGTTCGAAGGTAAGTCTGGAGAGGATCCGTCTAATCACGTGATGACTTACCACCTCTGGTGTGCATCAAATTCCATCTCAGATGATTCCATCCGCTTACGTCTTTTCCAGCGTACACTCATTGGTCTCGCAGCCAAGTGGTACATTGAGTTACCACGGGCCTCTTTTTACAACTTTAGCCAGTTAGCTACCTCGTTCTTAACTCATTTTCAGTTACCAGTCAGATACGATAATGGTACAGAATTATTAACTTCGCTAAAACAATCGACATCCACGTACATTTCTGATCACATCCATGAGTGGAGACGTCGAAGAAGATTAGTGAAAGTTTTTATCCCGGACCAAATCTTAGCTGAATGGTTTGTCAAATCATTATTACCAAGAATTACTGAAGATGTAGCTAAGGCCGGAGTAGTTACTGAGGAGCAAGTCATTGCTCAGGCACAATACCTTGACTTAGTTTACACTCAGTCGGGTACGTTACACGAGAAAATTCCGGATCTTCCAAAGTCAAACCAAATCGCTGCTGCTCCTTCGGGATCTCATGCCGCTGATGGTATGATTGGTATCGTGACTACGAAGAGTAAGAAGAAGTCTTCCAAGGCCTCCAATACTCCAATTATCACTTTGCCTGATTCTCCGACAGGAGAGTCTTCTCCTCCTGAACTTACCGCCGACATTCACGCTGTAGAGTCATCTACGGCCAAATCAAAAAACGGTGGAAAGAAGAAAGGAAAGAAGAAGGCTAAAGCAGACAAGGCTCCAAAGGAGAAAACGGAAAAGTCGGAAACCAATGACGAAAAACGCAAACCTCGATATCCTTGTCTCATTTGTGAAGAAGATCATTTTACGAGAGACTGCCCTCATCGGGCCGAGGTAGTGAAAATAGTCAAAGGTTCTCCCACTCCTGCTGTGTTAAAAAATCCATTTCCAGAGCAGGAGAATAAGATGATAGGTTCTTCTTCGAATGCCAGTGAAGAACCCATTTTGATGATGTCTCATGTCAGGATTGCGACTCGATCGCAAGATTATGGTAGTAAGGCTCCTGTTGATGGTAAGGAAGCAGAATCTTCTCACTCTAACCCATCAACCTCAGCTCCTGGTTCCGATCCACTACAGATCGAAAAACCTAACCCAGACTTAGTGATTAAGCCGCCCGCCAAGGGTGTACTTCGAAGGTCTGCTTTCAATCCACATGCGAGAGCAGCCCAGAATTACAACATTGTTGAAGACTTAGCTGTTTCACCTTCAGCAATGTCGGCACTCGAAGTGCTGCAATCATGTCCAGCGCAACGAAAATTGCTTTTGTCGGCTATTGGAGCTGTCGATGTTCAGGACCCGAACCTAATGATCTTTGATCTAGAAAGTAGTACACCGCGTCTCCCCCATCAAATGGCTTTCCAAATTCCAGTGATAGTCAAAAACAGGCCTATTCATCGGACTGTGATTGATGAGGGAGCTTCTACGTGTATTATGTCGATTCAATGTTGGAGATCGCTTGGTTCTCCTTCGTTGAACCAATCCCCCACCATCCTTAAGGCCTTTGATGGCCGTGGGTTCCGTCCGTTTGGTATTCTACAAGAATTGCCTATAGGGGTCGAAGGTAAAACCGTTAGTCTGGATGTGGAAGTGGTTGATGCCCCTCTAGACTACAACCTTCTTTTGGGTCGAAGTTGGTCATATGCTATGACAGCGGTCGTTTCATCGGTCTTCAGAGTCATTAAGTTTCCACATAACGGTAAGATCGTGACTATTGATCAGCTGACATACTTTTCATCCGACCCAACCTCTTCAGAAACTATCCAGCATGTTGGTAAAACGACAATCCCTTATAGGGACATTGGTGTAGGTTTAGTTAAGGATTCCGGTTTACTGGGAACTTTTCCTCTCCCTCCACTCAATGCAGACCCTTCGTTTGCAACAATTCATATGATCACGTCAGAAAACATTATTTATGATGATCCTTGGTATGTTCCATCTGACTCTGAGCTAGACTCACTCGGTGATGTTATGCCGTTGAGTCCGTATGAGATTGCTTATGAAGCTCTTATGTCTTTTACCGACTTTCATTCAACCGAAACCAACCAAATGAATGTGGTCAGTGAAGAGTCACTTTTCACCTCACCCTTAGAACGGATAACGTTTCCCGAAGAAGTGTCATCTGACGAACAACTTCGCGAAATCCTAAGTGTAGATGATCTACCATGGGAAGATCTCCATCACAGATCTTCGTTTTTACCTAAGGATGATGCATTTGAAAATGATTTTTCATCTATCTTTACCGCTGAATATGTCAAAGACGCTCAGGATCCAACGAAACATTCTGATTCAGAGCTGAATTTAGGGAATATTTCTCGTACTATTCCCATTGATATTTCAGTGAAGCCCGGAATCGAGGAGAACATTCATATAGGTGCCGCATGTACTGAAGAAGAAATCCAAACTTACAAGGCCCTATTCCAAGAATTCCGCGACGTGTTTGCCTGGTCTTACGAGGAAATGCCGGGAATTGATCCTGCCATTGTTGTTCATGAAATCAAAACCTACCCGGATGCTAAACCCATTCGGCAACGGTTGCGTCAGATTCACCCTCGAAAAGCGGCTGCGATTAAAGCAGAAGTCGAAAAGCTGTTGAAAGCAGGTTTCATTTATCCGATCCCGTTAACGGATTGGGTATCGAATATTGTTCCCGTCAATAAAAAACAAGGAACAATAAGAATCTGTATCGACTATAGGGATATCAATCGAGCTTGTCCAAAAGACAACTATCCTACGCCTTATATCGATCAAATTATTGATGATTGTGCCGGAAGTGAGATGTTTTCCTTCATGGATGGTTTCTCAGGCTATAATCAAATCAATATTCTACCTGCCGATCAACCAAAAACGGCATTCATTTGTCCATGGGGGACATTTGCTTATTGCAAATTACCTTTTGGACTTAAGAATGCCGGGCCACTTTTCAACGGGCAATGTCTTATGCATTTCATGACATCAAGCACATTGTGCAACCCTATCTCGATGATTTGCCTGCTCATTCTTTACATCGAGCTGATCACCTTGTCCACCTACGAGCAATCTTTATGAGGTGTAGGCATTATCGAATTCGGTTGAATCCCCACAAGTGTGTTTTCTGTATAGAAACAGGTCGATTGCTGGGATTTGTTGTTTCAAAAGCCGGCATTCGCGTCGATCCCTCGAAAGTCGAGGCTATCATCAAATTGCCTCCTCCTTCGAGTTTGCGCCAACTCCAAAGTTTGCAAGGGAAAGCGAACTTTTTACGCCGATTCATCCCAAACTACGCCGAGGTCACTAAAGGTTTTACACGGTTGTTGAAACAGAACGCACAATTCTTTTGGGACGAGATTGCCCAACAATCTTTTGATGCACTGAAACACGCGTTGACCCATGCACCGTTATTGCATCCTCCCAACTACAACCAGGACTACTTCTTATACCTCGCAGCTTCGCATTCCACCATTGGAATGGTGTTAGTTCAAGAAGATGAATTCAAAGCAGAGCATGTGATATATTATCTTAGTAGAACCTTAAATCCCACTGAGTTAAAATATTCGCATGTGGAGAAATTGGCCCTGGCAGCCGTTCAAGCTGTCCAGCGTTTTCGTCACTACATTCTTCTCCGCAAGACTACAGTTATTTCGGATTGCAACCCTATGATTTATATTTTGACAAAACAACTGCTAGGGGGCAAGTACTCTAAATGGATTGTTATCCTGCAAGAGTTCGACTTGGAGTTCGAGAAGTCCAAGTCTAAGAAATCTTTAGTTTTTGCGGAATTGATGTGTGATTTCCCGAGTGCTGACACAGAGACTGTGGCAGAGGAGTCCATTGCGGACGAATCTTTGTTTCTTATTAGCACTTTAGATCCGTGGTATGGGGATATAATCATCTATCTCCAAACCCAAACCTTTCGGCCTGAAGCTTCCAAGGAAGACCGTCGAAAAATTCGGTTTCGATCCCAGCAATACAGAATTATTGGAGATACACTTTATCGCCGGGGGGCAGACTTAGTTTTTCGACGTTGTTTAACTCACGAAGAGGCTGAGAGAGTTTTGAATGATTGTCACTCTGGAGCATGTGGCGGTCATATGTCTGGGTATGCCACAGCTCAGAAGGTGTTGCGCGCTGGCTATTTCTGGCGGTCATATGTCTGGGTATGCCACAACTGTCAAGTGTTTGATCGAAAGATGCGCGCTCCACCTGCTCCTCTCCACCCTATAATTGCCGCTGGTCCATTCGCCAAATGGGGCATTGACTTTATTACTTGTAACCCTCACTCGGCCGGGGGGCATGCGTATATCATCCTCGCGGTTGATTATTTTACAAAATGGGCCGAGGCGATGCCTACATTCGACGCAAGCGGCAAGACAGCTGCAGTTTTCGTATTCAATCATATCATAACTAGGTTTGGTGTCCCACAAGCAATCATTACTGACCATGGGAGCCATTTTCGAAACGTCATGATGACTGAGCTTACAAGCCAGCTTGGTTTGCGCCACGATAGCTCTACTCCTTATTATCCGCAAGCCAACGGTTTGGTTGAGTCAATCAACAAAGTTCTAGTCATCATGATTCGACGGATCATTGGTATCCATCGAACGAATTGGCATAACATGTTATTTTCGGCGCTATGGGCATATCGAACTTCAGTGAAAAATTCAACAGGTTTCACCCCTTTCCAGCTAGTTTATGGCTTAGAAGCTGTGTTACCTATTGAATGCGAAATCCCATCACTTCAAATGGCTGTCGAATTACTTCCAGCTACTTCCGAAGAGGAGAAACGGTTATTATACTTGGCTAAATTAGATGAGACTCGACGTGACGCTACTTTAGCTATCGAGACTCACGCGAAACGAATGAAAGCTCAGTACGATAAAAATGTAACCCCTCGAAGTTTTTCGGAAGGAGACCTAGTACTATTATATGATCAAGCTAACGATAAGCTAGGTGCCGGAAAATTCGTTCCCATGTGGCATGGGCCCTACATTGTAAAGCGAAAGCTAGCAAAAGGGGCTTATGAGTTAGTTGATTTTGATGGGGACTCTTTGGGTAAACCCAGAAATGGACTTTACCTAAAGAGGTATTATGCTTAAAATGATGGGTATGGAGAAATTTTTAGATAGGTTAGATTTCCTTTCTAGCTAGCAAGTGTGTTAGTTTAGTCAGTGTGCTTAGCTTAGCGAGTGTGGTTTTTCGTCATTATTCTGGCTTATCTTGGTTTTACTCTTGATATTGTAGATGTCGACGCCTCTCCAAACATACATTGGATTTGCTGATGGTGCTTGTCGTAATACACGGAATATCTCTTCCGCAGCTTGGGTTATCTATTCGCCCTCTGACGAGTTAGTTTCTATGCATGGGGTAAGCCTCGGTCAAACAACGAATAACATTGCAGAATACAGTGCAGTGGTTGAATTATTATCCGAATCTATTTCATTTGGAATTCGACGTTTGATAGTGAGGTTAGATTCTGAACTTGTTGTATTACAGCTTAATAGAGTTTATGCCATTAGAAATCCTGTGTTATTAAGGTTGTTTTTGAGAGTGCGTCTCTTGGAACGTGAATTTGATTACATTGAATATCAACATATTCCAAGGTCTTTGAATACATTAGCAGATGCAATTGCTTCTCGAGTGTTGGACAGACATTTATAATAATCATGCAAGTAAATTTAAAAACATTTCATCATATATGTTAAACAAGATAAGCCGGTAATAGTGATATATATATAGATAGAAGTGTGTCAAAAAATATATACATCGTCTTCGATCATAGGTTGAAAACACCTTATGATCGGCAAAATGATAGTACAAAAAGTCAAAAATGTCACATGTGACTACAAAAGTGACTAGTCAATCACTGGTGGTGCTCTCTGTACGACACCACTGCGCGGGCTACCTTACGCAAAAATCTCCTAAACGGTCCAGGGACCGCGACTACGAAGCGCTGAAGCCTGATAGGAATGTCGTCCATAGTAGTCTCAGGTATATCTGCCGTGAGACGCTCTAGATCATGCTCCAACTCAGCTAGTACTTCTGCTGTCGCGTCCTGTGGGCCGGTACCGGTGCAGCTGGATGTAGTCTATCATAAGGCCGGAGGTTGGCTGGACGCTGTGGACCAACATCTGCATTTTGAAAAAGTTTTACTATTAGTTTTGAGACGATATATATAAAAAAAAAAAAATACAAAAAATACATAACTAGAAAACTTGTGAAAATAAAAGTACCTCTGTCGTCCCATTGTTCTCCCTGTGGAAGAACCATGTCCGGATCACCTCTGAAATCCATTCCGGCATACGGAAAGTCCTGTATCACAAAAAGCTGGCCCTCTAACCAGTCAAAATAACTATCTGAGAATCGAACTACTGTCGCGCCCTCGTCAGGATGCCGGGCCATCACCGCAACCCATCGTATCAGCTTTGGCTGCCGAGGACCCAAGATATCAACAGTGAGTTGCTGAGGGATCAGCATTGGAATTCTCTCCAAGGCAAAGCTCACGACTATAGGCCCATATCCAAAAGTCTTTAGTCGTCCGTTCTTTGCCTTGGTCAGTTGGCTCTTCATATGAGCCGACACAGCTTCACACCAGTTGAAAATGGTGCCTTGGTAACAGTCAATTGCCATCCGCATTTGGGATCCGGAAGCAATGTGTAAAGCGGCCGCGCCGCAAATTCTGGTAACCGTGAACGCTATGACTTTGAGTTCCGGTAGAGTGATGTGTTTTATCTCTATGCCTTTTGAATGGTGAGCCCCACGTGTGCACCAATCCTCGCGGAGACTATCAAGGGATTGGCCACCCGGCCTAGTCCCCGCAAGACTGAGTTGCTCACCTCTGTTTGGCAAGCCAGTGAGAAAGTATACATCCGAGGGCTCTATCTCGAGCTGGTGCCCTCCTATGTAAAAGCATTGTTCTTGAACGTTCCATCGCTCAACCAGCCATTCCAAGAATCTTACCTGGCCCCTCATGCCCGGTATGGTCCAATATTTGTATAATCCGCATGCTCTTAGGGCATCCAGGGAAGGTTGATGATTTATTGCAGCTTCATCTTCCTCTACATGCTCTCTTTCTCTCCAGTCTAACATGATTAATGCCCTGCATATCAAAAATAGCAATTAGAAATTGATTTGGGAATTTTTGGTGGTTTTTTGAGAGAGTTGGGGTTTTGAAATGCGCGTTTCTCGGAGGACGCACCCCGGCTTTGTAGCACAGGGCGCCCGGACGCAGCTGGCCTGAAGGCGGGCTGCGTCTTCCGACCGTTTTCCCGTATGAGAAAAAGTCGGGGGACGCAGGTCACCCGAAGGGCACCTGCGTCCGCCGAGAGGCGCATTCCAAAACCAAAACCCCCCCAAAAAATGAAACTAAAACCTAAAAATTGATTCTAAACGGATAGAAATGCAGAGTAGGATGTGTAAAATACCTGGATGAGACGGCGTTCGATTCCGACGGTCAGATTTTCCGCAGCGACCACGGGAAGTTTCTTGTCAAAAGCTCCTTTTTCAACCTCAACAGTGAAACGGTAAAAATGACATGGTAAAAGGTCTTTTTATAGGTTTTTTGGATGAATTAGTTCATTTTTTACCATGAAAAGATGTTTTTGAATGTATTTTTGCCTATTTTAAACAGGTATGAGTAATGTGTTGCTTTTGTGCAGGACAAAGGGATTTCGAGGGAAATTGTAATTTTTCACAAACAAAAATATCAGAGTCATCTTTTAAGCCCTTTTCTGACTCCTAAAACATGAAAAGATCGCCGAGTGTTTCTTTTTCACTCGTTAAAACGGAATTAAAAGACGGTCCCCTTTTAGCTCTTTTCTGACCGCAAAATCAGGAAAAGATTGCCGGGTTTTTGTCGTTTCAAACTCGATAAGGAAATAAAACGACGTGTCCTTGATCGCTTTTTACTTTTCAGGTCAACGACACTATTATGAAAGTACTCCTTGGTCGCAAGATCAAGCGGTTCCCCCAGGTATTATTTTATACTTTTTCGGGCTTGAGGGACACAAATATACGAAAAAGTTCAACGTGGAGTCTCCTTTAGTTTTTTCAGACTCTCTAAAATTGAAAAACGCCGAGTTTCTCCTATACTGGGCTCGTTAAACTTTTACAGTAGAGGACCTGTTCAATTACAAACAGGAACGAACCACTCCTTCCTAGGGTTCGAATTTAAACTAGGTTGGACTCGTCCGAAGGATGAGCTTATAATCAAGCATATGTTATCCTCCTCAAGCTTGTTAAAAATAAAGAGGTACTTGCCAGAAATGGTGGGGGAAAAGAGAGAAGAATGAACCTGTTTGTCACCTTTTGTCTCAGAAGAAACTTTATTACCACTCTTGAACACGACACTTTTCATTCACCTGGGTTGGGAAATCTTTTACCTCACAGTTGACCAAATCACTTTGAAAGTCTTTAACCGGGTTCGGGGATTAACTTTGAGTTATTCGTCACCAAGCCATCTGTTGTGTCGTTATGTGTTCAAGAGGTCTGCAAGCAAAACTTTCATCTGCAAAATACTTGTCATCCATTTGACCATCCCTGAGTCAGTCCTTACAGCAACATTTCTTCAACTTGAACAATGATTTCGTGTTGCGGGCTTGCCTGCAACGGGTCGCTTTCTATCGACATCGACACATTATCTAGAAAGATGACTTAGGAATCGACAGTACCTTGAAGTCTGCATGCATCAATGGCAGGTTTCTCGCCTTTGACGTCAGTTTACATCATTGACTTTCGATCAAAGGATTCCGTGAAGTGTTCGACATCAAAACATCTATTCACATTTCACGGGTTGTGCTTGGTACTTTGAGAACCATTGACATTACTGGTGGTTTCTCTCACGCTTGTTAACAGTTTACATCATTGACTGGTAATCAAGTGGTTTCTACCATGTTCGACATCGAATCATTTAATCACATGGCTAGAATCGTACCAATTCGGGAAGTAGAAGTGAAGACCCTGGATCTAGTTTCTACCATCCAGGCTGCGAGGAGTTTTGTATTCATTATCTATGTAGACTAATCATAAACAGATGGCTGCGTCCATACTGTGTCTACAAAAGTCTATAAAAATGATGTACTGCAAGATCATTCCTGTATCAGAATAGTTAGTCCATTAGTTAAAGTTTTGAATCTGAGTATGGGAATGCCTACCTCAGTGATGATATAATCTTATCCATGTATTTTGTGTTGAAAATTGCAGGTTCCAACCAGGCCATCCACAAGACAATCCTTGAAATGATAAAGCGCTTCACCCTTCCTAGAATTACAAAACCCTATTCTATTCCAGGCTTCGCACTTTAGGGGGCAATCTGTTACACTAAAAAATGTCACCTTGACTACTTACAGTTAGTATGGCTCAAATCAACAGTCATGCTACCCTCTTAGGCAAGTCTCATGCCTCTGTTATCCATCTCAAACTCAAAGAAGAGAGAAAGTCTTGTAAAAACTATGTTTATCTCTGGGGTCGCAGGTTCTCTCTAGCCTTACCTGCGGGGACGCTGACCATGTTCACAAAATCTGCGTCCATGGACGCTCTGTATGTTAAGGGACAGGTGCGTCCCTCTGTAAAAGGCAAAATGCGCGAGTTTTATCTTGAAAAAGTTACTTGTGGTTACTTCTAGAACATTCTAGAGGTCGGTTTGATGAAATGGATGCGCCTCCAGTTGGTTCATGTATCTCTATTAAGGGGGAACTTATCCCATCAATAAGGGAGCTATCCCACCCAAAGAGGGGGATGATCCCATTGATAGTGGACCTGAATAACCTCTTTACAGCACTATAAATAAAGGCATTGAGCCAGAAGGAGAGGAGGTTGGAGCTATACATTTTCTTTGGGTAAATGCTGCAGGATTTAGGTCTTCCATTAGAGCCTTTGTGAGGAGAGATTGTCTTCACTTGATTCTACTTGGGAGAGGGTGAGCTTTGTCAAAGTAGAGGAAAACCCTTGATGGACCCTGGGAGGAACTTGCACAACACCAAGGCCAGGTTGTAAGAGTTTCTTTGTTTCGTTATTAATACAAACTGGTTTATTTTTCTCAATAGCTTGTGTTAATGAGTTATTTCATGTGTTCCTTGGTCTGCATGTTGAATATATGTTTTATTATATGAAATGCAAGTGCTTGGTAATTGTTTGATTGTTTGTGGTTGCAGGAATTGACTTGAAGGAGGAGCTCATCCGGATCGTCAAGAACGGACTTCAACAACAGCGTTTTGGAATAAGGTAAGCCTAAACACTTGTAGTTTTCATGTTGTAAAAGGTGTATTTAGAGAAAGATCACTCCATTTTGTCTTGTTTGTCATTAGAACGTCTTAGACTTCTAGGAAGGTCAGTCGTGTCCGCACCCTTGACAAATTCCGTGTGACAGACATCTTTGCACAAAAATGAGGCTTGGGATCTGGTGGAGTTGTCGGCTGGAAGGAAACCCATTGGTAGCAAATGGGTGTTCAAGAAGAAGAAAAATGCAGAAGGAAAGGTGGAGAAGTACAAAGCTTGGTTGGTAGAAAAAGGTTATTCCCGGTTGGTAGAAAAAGGTTATTCCCAAGTGCTGGGAATTGATTTTGGTGATATTTTTTCTCCTGTTGCTAGGGTAACTTCCATTAGATTACTTTTATCTGTTCCTGCTACTTTTGATTTTGAGGTAGAATAGATGGATGTGAAGACAACATTTCTTCACAGGGATCTGGAAGAGGAAATCTACATGAAGCAACCTGAACGGTTTGCGGTGAAGGGTAAGAAAGAAATGGTATGCAAGTTAAAGAAGTCTATGTATGGGTTAAAACTATCACCAAGGATGTGGTATCAGAAATTTGATACATTTATACGGGAACATGGCTTCACCAAAAGTAAAGCAAATCATTGTGTGTATTTTAAATTAATTGGTGATCGTGTTATTTATTTGGTCTTGTATGTGGATGATATGTTGCTGGTTGGAAATGACAAAGCAATTATCCAGGATTTGAAGACCCAATTTTCCTCCAAATTCAACATGAAGGATATTGGTGCTGCAAACTATATTTTGGGAATGGAAATTAAAAGAGATCGGGCAAAGAGGAAGCTCTGGTTAAACCAGAGGAAGTATGTCGAGACAATATTGTAGAGATTTAACATGCAGGGTAGTAAACCAATGAAGGTTCCTATTCCTGTAGGTGTAAAGTTATCTGCTGAACAGTGTCCCAAGACACAAGAAGAGGAGGAGGACATGTCTCGTGTTCCATATGCAAGTGCAGTCGGTAGCCTAATGTATGTGATGGTCTATACTAGACCAGACATTGCACATGTAGTGGGAGTATTGAGTAGGTTTATGTCAAAACCAGGGAAGGAGCACTGGACAATAGTGAAGCAGGTTTTCAGCTATTTGCGTGGCACTAGTGATTATGGTTTGTGCTACCAAGGAAGACCATCATTGGACAGAGTTTTGGATATCCATGGCTTTGTTGATGCAGACTGGGTTGGAGATCTGGATCAAGGAAGATCTAAAAGTGGGTATGTGTTTAACCTATTTGGAGGTGCAGTCAGTTGGATGAGTAAGAAACAATCTATAGTGGCACTATCAACTATAGAGGCAGAATACATGGCAACCACTCATGCAAGCAAGGAAGAAGTTTGGTTGCATAGATTGTGTTCAAATATGGGGTTAGTACAGGGAGCTATAAGGATAGACTGTGATCGCCAAACTGCAATTTTCTTGGCAAAGAACCCTGCATATCATTCAAAGACAAAGCACATTGATGTTCAGTATCACTTTGTGAGGGATATGACAGAAGACAAAAAGGTGTTGCTGGTAAAGGTGGACACTTTGAAGAATACTGTAGATGCATTCACCAAATCTGTGAGCTCTGTGAAGTTCTCTTGGTGTAGAGAAACAATGGGCATTGCAGGGCTGGATAAATAATTAAGCTCTGTTGTGGACCCCTGTGGAAGGAAAAAAACAAGTGGGAGAATGTTGGGTTGTGTTATTTTCTTTCCACGACTAGCCCACGTAGTTAACCACGGGGTTAGAAGGGGGGAGGAGCCCCCCATTCATTGCACTGATTGCATAGTGGGGGGAGTCACAGGGGGTTTGAGTGGTGCAGGTAACCCCACTTTATGGAGTCTAGGGCAGCACTGCAGAAAATTTTGGTTTTGGACCCTATGTTAGGTTGGGCGGACCTACCTATGGTTTTGTGCACGATTTCCACATATGGTTTTGGATGCCATTATTTTCGGTCCATGGTTTTGGACGTGATGGTTTTCGGTCCATGGTATTAGATGCTTCGGCATGTATAAATATGTATTGTATCATAGAAAGGAACATAATGAAAAATCAAGCTGGTAGTCCCGGTTTTGGATCCAGGGGAAAATCTTTGTGTATATGTGTTATGCTCTCGCATTTTTTATTTTCTGTGTTTTAGAATTCGTATGCAGGTAATTTTTGTATGGGTTTAAAACCTACACGTGCCCTAGTCACAATCTTTGTCATCAAGCAGCTGCTTTTCCTGGCACATGGTGGGTGTTTATGGCTGGAGGAGCCCATCCCCATCATGCACCACTTAATCCATCGCATTACCCGACTTCTGTGCAAATGAGAGGACCCTGTAGATATCTCAAAGGGGAAGAGAAGCAATTTGGCCATCACAAAGGCCATGAAGAAGAAAAACAAGCTGGAGAAGAAGAAGCAGGGATATGAGATCTCTAGTATCAACAACAAAGTAGTCAGGGTGGTGACTTAGAAACTGTCGAGTAAAGTTATGTGCAAGTGTCACATAGATGAGGTACCCACGCCGGTGGTAGCACTTGCTGAGTAGTGCACGAAGGGGGTCCAGTTTAACTGGTCTGAGTTCTTATGCAAAGAGTTCCTAGAAAATTGCCGCAAGGCCTAGGAATAAGGAAAAAGGTTCCATTATGCATGGCTTATGTTCTCCATATTGCTGGTGGTAGGAGAATTATTGGAGGACAGCCAGTTCCCCACAATTGACAGGGATCTGCCGGAGGCCGCGAAGTATGTGCTTCACTATGGGCCACTAAGGATGTGAACTGGATCCATGACAGTAACATATTCTAGGTGTTCATGGAGATGAACATAAGGATGGGGATGAACTGCAAGCCACGGTTATCACCCACTGTCTACAACAGCCTGTAGATTTTTACAAAATTTAAATCGAACTTCCACAACATATATCTCAGAGCGCACAAATACCCAGCCAAGAAATGGAGCGAGCTACCCTTCATAGCCACCGGTGATGTAATTTTTGATGTACTGGAGACATGGCCACAGGAGTGGCATGCCCCAGACATCGTGGCGGTAGATAAGTCTGCTGCGCAGAAGAAGAAAGAGGATGCCAAACTGCACATGGCACAATTGACAGAGAAGGGAAGGTAGGAAGCCATAGTAGCAAAAGCACAGGAGGCACGGGACACTACACAAATAGCAGCAGAATAGAAAATGGTCGTAGCAACACAAGAGGCAGCTGATAAGGTGCGCAAGGGCTAGAAGTCACCTTCGCATGGGCAATAGAAAGGGATGGAGATAGAGGAAGAAGAGGGTGGCGCAGACCTATGAACATCATCAACACTACTGAAGCATCAGCGCTGAAGCGAGCGGATGGGACCGCACAAAAAAGTGACAGCATCCAAGTTGTCGATCGACCCAATCACCCTTACTAAGGGTGATCTGCATGACATAGGTGAAACAGTGCAGGACGTCACATAGAGGCCCTCCAAAATTTCGCGGAGGAGAATCAGATTGTGTTGGGGGACCTCAGAGCACAGATTTAGGAGTTGTAGGTGTGCCCTCCTCAGGTTGGTACCCATTTGACCAACCTCCCATTAGGGACAGCTACAGCTAAGAAAATACTACAGACTCAGACAACCAACACCATAGTGCTACCAGGGTAGGCACTGGTTACAACAAATGAGGTTGACAGGCCTATAGTTAGTGCACTAAAAGGGATAAGGATCAACATGGCTGTGCTCGCGCGGGAGACGCTCTATGTGCTGCAGGATGGGATTACTGCAAAACTGCGGACTAGGGAGAGCCGCACGTTGCAAGTGCTAAGCAAGCAAAAGATCAACATGAAGTAGTTGAGCTTGCAATGCGACAAAGTGGTGTTGTAGAATAGGAAGATGGTACAGGTACTAGAAGAAGCCTATTATATGGTCCCTGAGCTGGCCATCATAGCAGATGCCCCAACAGAGGCGCGCATCCACAGAATAGCAGGAGGGGTACATGAGACTTGAGAAGAAATTACCAAGGTTCAGCTGGAGATGAACCTTTAGATAGCAAAGCTGCAGTTGAAGGCGCAGCTATCCACCCCTCCGGAAGTAAGAGAACAACGCACCAACACTACTACATTGGGGATATAAGAGATCAGCAGTGCAATAAGGGACTGCACCAGAATGTTGGACGAGTCATTTGAGGTCCTCACTAATTTGCAGGAGGACCCTAACATCCAGCACTTAGAGACAGAGGTACATGAGCTCTAGCAGTAGTACGATAGCGTCAAAGGGACCATGCAGGTGCTGGTCCTCTTTCAGAGGCTCGAACGAATGCAATAGGCCAAAGGGTTGAAAGAGTAGGTGGACGCAGCACGGAACATAGAAGTAGTCTTGAAGGAGCATGTTCAGCCTTGGATCGACAAGGCCTTCGTCATTACAATAACAATTGAAGTCAAGCTCACGCAAATACAGGGGAGGTAGGAACAGGTCCAAGGAAGCAGTTCCGACACCGCAGTCTCATAACAACTTGTACAGGAGATTCAACACATAGCTGCTTAGTGCATTGCTGACCTTGCAGCTGTTTGAGAAGAGTTGGAAGGACTTCATGTGAAGATCTCCGCACCAACAAAGTGACTCGAGGGCAAGTCATGTTGTTTGTGTTGGGGGCCTGATGGGTGTGGAATCCCCCCAAGGCATGTTTTGGGGCTTAAAGCCCAAGTTTTGACCAAGTCCATTGTAAAGACTTCGCGATTTGTGGGCACAGAGTGCGAAGTCATAATAGAGTCATAGGGTTGTTGGCCCTTGTTTTTGTAATGTAATGTCGGCTTGAAATATCTACCCATGGTCCGCAGACCATGGGATTATATAAATAGAGCGAAGCTCTAAGTGTAGAAAGGAGATCTATCTAAGGAAGCATGATGAGTCTAAGGGATTGATGAAGCATTGATTCAAGTGTAAATCATGTCTTTGGGTCGTAGTGTAGGAGAAGGCTCTGCAGCTAAGTGCACAGAGGCTTAGTAGTCCGTAGCTGAGTGCGAAGATCCCTGCAGCTGAGTGCGCAGGGCAAGTCGAGTCTGTAACCGTGGGAAGAATTAATAAAAGAGAAGTTATTCCATATTTCTATGTATCTTTTCCTGTTTTATGTATTATTGGGTATGAATTGTAAATTTACTATTTATTTTCTATGCAAACTCATATGAATGTGCTATATAAATAAATATAACATAAGGCATCCATCTATGCGAAGATAACTAGCTAGTGTAAGAAGATATGTAAGATATTGGGTGTGACTTAGGAAAATAGTGTAGAGCACTACTCCAGTAGCGCGGAAGCCCCACAAACCTGGTTAGGGCTATGCAAAGGTGAATATATCAGGGTGTGAAGGCCAGGGAAGTGCACAAAGTAACCTGCGCAAAGGGACTAACAGTTGGAATAAATCAAACCATCAGACATTTCAAGGGTGTGGCAAACTAGTTCCAGCACCCCCCCCATACTACTTCTGGTGAGACCTCAGTCCACGCTCAGCGAGCTATTCCCGAAAGGGCTAATAGTACAAGGATTTGTTTAGCTAATTAATTCCGAACCTGGGTCAGTCCCCAACAAGGCAACATATACTTCCCACGTTTAATCTATGTTTAGAGATTGAAAATAAGGAATGGAAAGTTGGGATAGGGTCCGAGAACACATAAACAACCCCTAGGAGAAAGGAGGGGTGGTGAGAACTTATCCCAGGTAGGAAACATAGTAAGAAAATGACTGAAGTCAATATCCATGGGCCAATAAAGTTGGAATTTAAATTTAGAAAGGAGAAGTAAGAGTTCCACATGAGAGAACATAAAAGCACATGCGATGTTAGAAAGGATTATAAAGGGGGGATGATAATGCTTAAACCATAGAGCATAATACTAGAGAACACTAAATTAAGACCAAAATAATGGAAAGAGATCTAGAGAAATATGAAACATAGCATGAAATTTGAGATTGAGACTTATAAATTTTCTATGAAAACAACACAAAATATAGTTACCCGGAGACAAAATCACTATATTTTTTGAAGTCCAAGGTTGGAACCAACATAATTCAATTTATGAAGCTCCACTTTTAATCTACGTACCCAAATTATACCCAAGAATAGGGACATGAATTCTAGAGGAGACCCTTCTAGATGGGCACCCAAAGCACAATGACCACCTAGGCTATCAAACCTAAAATGTCTAGATACAACACCAAAAATGTTAGCAAGAAATATATATGAGTAGGTGAGAAAAGGATAAGTTACACACTTGTAGCCTCTAATGTCATCAATTCCAACATGAAAGAGACCAAGCTAAGATATCCTTTCTCATCTTCCATTTTTTCTTCATTTATCTTGATAATTCTACCACTTTTCCATGAATTAAAAGGCAATATTTATTGTTACATATTCAAGTGACATCTGCCTATCACTATTTGATGGGAAATGAGATAGTAATACACAAATATTACTATCCATTAGATTAGTTGAAGGCCCAAAGAAATCTATAATGGACAATGAAGTACAAGTGGATGGGGTTTTTTTCGGATTTTCTTCTAGTGCTCAAGTATAAGAGGAGAAACACCAACAAGTTAGCTTACGTGCTTTCAAGGCCATGCACATAAAATATCATGGCTTTGGGGACTCTTATGCACATGGTTCCATTTACTCATGATGCGTATAGAGAGGCATATTCATAGGATGGGGACTTCTAGGATGCTTATCAATAGTTTCAGAGTTAGAGTGATGTGCAGGATGGTGAAAACAACATTTACTACTATATATAGGATGGGTTAATCTTTAGTCTACATAAGATATGTGTTCCTAACAATGAGCAATTGTAGTTGATTAGTGATGCTCACACCTACAAGGTTTTAGGAAAGTTTGGTGTAGGGAAGATTGTGGCCAACTTGGAAAGGTATGTGTACTAGCCCAATATGCAAGAGGAGGTAGCTAGGTTCATAAGAGGGTTCGTGTATTTTTGTGCCAATAAGCCTAGCAGTAGGAAGCATCGTCTATATCATCCCTTACCTATACTGACTCACCATTGGGGAAGTATTTCCACGGAATTTGTCAGAGGTTTACCAACAACTAGGAAGGGACATGACTACATGTTCTTGTTATTTGATAGGTTCAACAAGATATATGTTTTGATGATCTGTCTAAACACCATTAGTGGGTAAGAAGCAACGTACATTTTCTTTGGAAAACTTTGGGTGCACTTTCGGTTACCAAGGAGCATTGTTTCAAACAAAGATAGAAAATTTCTTAGTGCATTCTTGACTACATTGTGGGATAATATGGACATGAAGTTGAAGATATATACAACATTCCATCCATAGATAGATGGGCAAACAAAAGTTGTCAATAGGACTTTGGTGAAACTTTTGAGATGATATAACTAGAAGCATCTGAAGACCTGGGATGAATATCTAGTGTATATATAACATTATTACAATAGAGTGTCCACACTTCTACAATAAAGTTCCAATTTAAAAGCTATCTTGGATATTTTCCACCTTCACCTTTGGATATTTCACAGGGGTAGCAGGGAGGAGTGAAGGAAGTTATTATAGGACACACCTTGAGGAATGAAAAACTTATAATGAAGATTGGGTATATCGATATATATTTACAAGAGACATTTTAGAAGTAGCTAGAGAAATATAAGGTTGGGCATGCTCAACATAGAAAAAAGAAAGCAATCAAGCAGGGAGGTAGAGTATGGATGTAGTTGAACAAGGAGAGGTTGTAGGTGCATGGTAAGAAAATCAAGGATATGAGATATGGTCCTTTCGTGATACTCAAAAAGGTATGTGACAATGCATGTGGACATAGTTCACCTCCATATATGCACATTTACTCAATTGTGAATGTGGAAAATATGAAACTCTGTGAGCCTTACATGCTAGATCAGGAATCATAACAAATCCTAGCTTTTGTGCAGTGTTTGGCACGATATCCTCATGAAAATTTGACAGAACATATAATTTTGTATAAGAGGTATACAACTATAAGGAAGGGGTAGCATGATATTTGGTATAATGATCGACATTAGAAATGGTCCACATATCTCCAACAATTTCATTTAAACATTAAGTATAAGAAGGGAAGCCCCAATAACATTGCACATTACCTCAGTTGGCCCTTAATTGTTGCACTAACCACTATTATCAATTCTTATGCATGGAATACTTCTATATGGTCACAACTATATATAAATGATCCATAATTTTTCACCACATAGTAGATGTTGATGGATTCCAGGAAAGTACTAGACTTCCACCTCTAGGATGCATTGTAATGCTACCTAAGGCACCTTTGTGTTCCTTCAAGTGATCATGGAAAGCTAATTTGGGAGGTGCAGTACAATCAGGTCGAAAGACATTTTGATTTGGATAAAATCATGGCAATATTGTAGAAGAATTTTTATTTTCCAAAACCCTGATAGGATGTTGGAAAATATATCAGATCATGCAGTGCTTATGCAATCTCCAAGCGAACCATTAAGAAGAAAGGTTTATGCATTCCTCTTCCTACTACTAGCCATCCTCAGGAATCCATATCCATGGGCTATATGTGTGGCCTTCCTTCTACCAAGCATGTTAACAACTGTTTATTTGTGGTCACTGATAAATTTTCTAATATGGCTATAGTTATTACTTACAAGAAGAGTATCACAACATAATAGATTTCGAAACTCTTCTCTGAACGAGTCTCGGTACATTTTGGGATTCCAAAAAATTTTATATCAAATAGAGATAGCAGTTTTGTGAGCACATTTGGGTCGATCCTCTGGTCATTATTGGACATGAAGCTCACAAATTCGACTCCATTGAATCCTTAGACTAGTGGGAAAATAGAGGTTGTCAACATAATGATACTGAATATACTATCCATGTACAACTCCTAGAATCCATGAACATGGGATGAGTTTATTCACTATGTACAACACACCTATAACAAATATCTCCATAAATTGATTTTTCATAACCTTTTTCAAGTGGGCCTAGTATTTCAACCATTATGTCCCATTGATGTTGCAATGCCTATTGTGACTACATAGGAAAAATATACACATATTTAGTCTGAAGATCATAAAGCCACTAGGTTTATTGAAAACATCTGGCACATCCACCAGCATGATCACCATATCTTGGATATATCCAATTCCATGTAGAAAAAATTTTAGGATCAACATTAGCTGCCACATAAGTTTCAAGTGGGTGATAAGGTGTGCTTGCTTCTACAAAAGGAACCTCTTGTTGAAGCCCACTGGAAACTTCAACCATTTCAATAAGGACCTTACACAATCACCAAAGCCATAGGTGATAACAAATTTTAGCTAAGTACCTCTCCCTTCCTTGTCCTTCACCCTTTATTCAATGTGGACCATCTTCAAACATACTTTCAACCATTGTTGGATACACCATACATTACTAAGAAGCTGACACCAACCGGCCTCAATCTAGATTGTATTGAACATGAAACATTTGATCAAATCATGGACAAATATGTTAAAAACACTCATCAATAGAGTATTTGACATTATATGGTTTTTGAATCCAACAAACTACTACACCAAGGAAAGTGGCTCACTAGGGACCAAGTTCAACAAAAATTTCCCCATCTCATGGACACACTCAATGCAATGGGGACCATTGCTTCCTAAGGGGGGGGGGTTGGTGGCCACTTGCATATTCCACCTAGACCCGCAACACTATTTCCTTTCAATTTCCTATTTTCTAGCATACTTTCTATTTTTAGTAGCTTTTTGAGTCCTATAGTTATAAAGTTGTTTTGAGGCCCTAAACAACATTTTTCGAGGAAACAATAAAAAGGGGGAAAAGGTCGTCCATAAAGTGGTCAATTTTATTTTTTCCTTGTATATAACTTTCTAATAAGCTATTTTTCATGCCAGACAAAGACTATATACCAAAGTTATGACACTGAGAAGTTAAGGTTCCAAATAACCCCATTAGGGCCTACTAACTTTTGGCACTTCATCTCCTAGGCTTGGGTTTCTAGATGTTTAGTGTTTCTCATTATTTCTTCATAATAACAAGGCTTTAGAAACTCATTCTAACTCAGTTTAGAAGGCATGCAACCACCACATCTCTTCTCAGAGATAAGATACCATCACCCAAGATAGTTTGTTTATTTTCTACAGGTAAACAATTTTTAGTAGTTTCTATTTATTAATTGAAGTTTTGTTTCACTGTATCGATTTTTTTGTTTGTTTAAATATGTATTTCATTTCATTCCTTCATAAATCTAGATCACTTGTATCAGAGAGGCATGCTCTATCTCTACTTTTGTGTGCTTGTCCACAATGAAGTCAGTGATGAGCCCCAGTATTGTAGCAAGGATGTTGGAACTCCTAAGATGATCAACTTTACTTTATAAACCTGGAGTTTGTACAAACTTGGAGGTGACAGAGCTATATGCACATCAGACACAACAGTCTACTCTTGTCACTTCTCAACTAGGGCGATAGACCATTAGGGTTTTTCAAACCAATCTTCTATTGACTAGAAGGAGGTTGACCACTAACAGTGAATGTAAAGCTCTCTTTAATGCAAAAGTAAATGTTGCCTATTTTAAGGAAATGAAGGTCTTGAATAGAAAGTGCTATGTAATGACATGAAATTACCTAGCTAATAATTAACAAACATTACTTGCAGAAGATACTTAATTTAACATTGCATTCTATCATCTAGCTATCTGGACTAAGTAGGCATGGAAAAAATCATAACACTACTATGATTGATGTATGCATGCACTAACTAAATATTGCAAAAAAGAGTCTTTTAGCTCTAAATTTAGAAATGTAAGTGCTAGGTTAATAATCTGATCTTATGCAGGGGAGGAAGGTAGGAAAAATCTAGTCCAAAATGGCATTGAGGGGTATGGAAGTCAAGTTGAGGGCATGCCCTAGGCTCTAATCATCATTTCAACCCAAAATATTCTAAAACAGGTTGCTACAGGGTTTCCAATAGTTACTGTTAGATGTCCTAGTTTACCATGAGAAATTTTGTTTAAGGTTGTAGGAATGTAGGGCAGGTTAAAGGAAGTGATCGGAAGATGTATGCTGGTGGAATAAGGTATGGGGAAGGTGCACACTACCCACGGATCAACCCAACTCTTCAGGATGGTTAGATTTTCTCAAGGTGATTGTCGACAATAACTACAAAACAAAAATCTGATAGTGGTTGGTAGGATTGGGCGAGAGGTGGAGAAGACTTATATAAGGCTGATGGAATGAGTTCCTCCCGATAGATCAACAACTCTTGTAACAACACATATTATTTTATTCATTCATGCACAACTTTATGTAAATGTGGACAGATGAGTTGAATATGAGAAACTGATTTATTGATGGCTAATGGCTTAAATATGTGGAATGGGATGCTTGCTAATATACAACAAACTCAAGAAAACAAAATAACAATTGCAAGTTCTTCTAAGAAATCATAAACAATGATCTACTCAACAAGAAATCCTAAGTTATGCAATGACCAAAAGATAAATATGTTTTGGGGCTATGAGAGGGGGTCCCTCAAACCATGATCCCATGGGGGAGATGAGGAAGAGGCCACTATCACATGATTTTCTTAAGTATTTTCTTTGACCACTATAACATTGATCTACTTCTCTAACTAATGGAAGAAAAACTAACCAATCATTCAAAGACTTGTAAATTAAACAAAGCATAGATAATTTCGAGAGCTAATCTATGTTTCTAATCCAAGAATACATGTACAAAAAAAGGAACCTCTATTGCTAGGGTTGGGCCCTCACCCAAGAGCTTCAGCCCTCTAATTCAACTTAGTACTAGATCTAAGAAACCCGTTCAATTATCATCAAAATGTAAAAAATAACATGAGAATAACAGTCACAATATCTTAGCTCAAAATTACCTCTTGGATACAATAAAAATTTGAATCCTAATGAGCCCCTAGGCCTTCTTATTTATACGACTGAAGCTACCAAAAACATACTAAAAACTATGGAGGCTTGGCTCCCAAACTCGAGATTGAATTGTCTTCAAATATCACTGGCTTGGCTGCCAATGAACTCAATTGGCTTTCCTGCTTGTAACTCTGAGTTGATGAGGTATGGTGGAGGAATCTTCAAGTGATTGAGGAGTTAAGGAGGGAGACCAAATTTCCTGAAATGCCTCTTTCTTGTCTTCTTCCAGTTCCTACATTTAAATTAGCCCAAAACGGGTCTAAATCTTGCAATTAACGCACATTAGGCCACATAAAATAACATCTCACCTTTACCCTTATCACTAAGAAAAATATAATAAAATATGTAAAGAAATATGAGAAAAGTTGATTTTAATAAGTTGGAGAGTGGAATTAAGGCCCATATAATTTACCTATTGATGAGCCTCATCATCACCCCCCTACTGAAAGTGTTGTTCATAATCTAAGCAAATTAGTCTATGTCCATATCTTTCATAGCTCTTGTGGCCTCTCTCACATCCCAAGCCTCTGTTGATGGAGCTTCCTCTTGTGGATAAAACCCTGCATATTTCTTTATTTCCTCCCATCGCTTTCTTTCTTCTTCTTGCTTTCTACCTTCTAGCATACCTAACAACAAGGGTGGACTGATGTTGTTGGGAAAAGTATCCAATACGGAATGACCCTATCCCACTCTAAGGGTGATAGTACCTCAGCAACAACTGAATACAAAGCTATTCAAGATTACTTCTTTATGAGATGTAAGAGAGAGGAGAAAGGGATCCACTAACCATTATCTTCCGCTAATGGTTGATCCAATCTTCCCTCTTTGCTGCTTGCTCCCAGCTCCTTGCTCTTTAACTGACCCAGCTACACAAAGATCCTGCAAAAGCACAAGAAAGGGAAACTACAAGAAGCATACATCCATAACTGATTCAAGGATTAGAATAAATCAAATATACAAGCATCAATTCGCCATAGAGACACATGCATATAGAAGAACCTCAAATGCTTTATTAATGGAAGAAGTAAAGTTCTGAGAATGTTACAACCATAAGAGGCCCAATCCAGCAACACCTCCCAGCAGAAAGAAATCTCCTCTTCACCTCCTTCAAAGCAATCACCCAATAGTTCTATACACAAACCAACAACACTTCCTTACTTGCACAAAATTCCCGGCTCCTGAGACCTCATGAGAGAGCTCTATATATAGGAGATTTGGGGAGAGGATGATTCAGCTAGAGACTGACATGAAGCTGACTAGTGTCCTCTCCCACTTTAGTTAATCTTCAGTTCTTGAGTCCACTTGGAGTTTCTTGCTTCCACTTGGAGATCTAGATCCTCTTACTCATCACAAGGCGAATTCCCTGATCCAAGTGTCATTTTGGAAGCTTCCTGGGCATTTGACACCTTGAAGAATGACTGTGCCACTTGGCCAATCTCGCCCAACGCAGGTAGCTTCATTGCTTTTGACATTCAGCGCAGGTACAGAGTGGAGCAGTTGACATTCAGCGCAGATGCTCAGTGGAGCAGCTGACATGATCCAGAAATAGCTTGTTTTTGAGTGTTTTCAGGTGGAGAACTGATTTTCAGTGCTGTGGTTTGCTGACCTTGTTCCTATAAGGGTAAGAACAACATGTTTAGGGACTTTGGATCCCTCAGATTATCGACATTTCATGCTCCATGCTGTTAGGCACAAAAATGTCTATAACAGTTGCCCCCTAAAGTATGAGGTCGTTTATCGGGTGAAATGCTTTATCAGGAGGATCCAAAGTTCATTCAATCGCTGAGAGGTGCCCTGTAATAAAATACAATACAATACATTATTTTTCATTCTACTTTCATGATCTAGCTGAGGCGGGCATTCCCATGCTCAGCTTTATAAATTCATTTTGGTACATAGAACAGACGATCGTCTGATGGTAGACTGATAATTCTCTGCTGAAATTATCATCCTTTGAGTAGGATGATCATCTGTTGCAATGATGTACATAACAAATGTCTTTATATTTCCTGAATATATATCGCAGGCCAGATGGATGAAACTAGATCCGGGGTCTTCAATCTCGTTCGATCTTTACTCTAAGTACAAGTCGATCCATGTGAGAATTACGTTGGAGTCGAACATGGAAAGACATCGCTTGATTACCGGTCAATAATGTAAACCGTTAACAAGCGCGAGAGGAATCACCAATAATGACAATGACCCTCAAGGTACTGCAGTACAATTCACGTGGTGTGAATAAAGGACTTGGCGTCGAACACCACGCAAAATCTTCTGGTCGAAGTTCATTGATGTATACCTGTCGCCGGAAGTGAGAAACTTGCCATTGAGGCATGCAAGCTTCAAAGTACTGGGGGGGTTGTTCCTAGATCAACTTCCTGGATAATGAGCTGAAGTCAACAAGAAGCGATCCGTCAGAGGAGGGCCTTAATGAATCCCACATCAGTGACACGGAACGGAGTTAATGATTTTAGTGGAGGTGAAAACAATCTGTGAAATATGATTCAGGGTGGCGATCATGGGTGGATGAAGGATAATGTATGGCAGTGGATGGGACACAGTTGACTCTTTCTGAACAACATCTCTTGAACATATAACGACACTGATGTGATGGATCGGTAGCATTACCCCAAATGTGGATGGTTTGGCGAGGACCATGGTGATGAGACCGGTGAATGAAACAACCCAACCCGATGTGATACGGAGGACAAAGTGTCATGTTCAAGAGCGACTTTCTACCATTAAAGCTTTGAGGTTCTCCCAATTTTTCCCCAGTCATTTCTGACCAGTACCTCTTTATTTTTGTCAAGCTTGAGGAGGATAACATATGCTTGTTCTATAACCTGCCCTTCGGGCAAGCCCATCGCTATGTTTTAACGAGCCTAGCGATAGGGAAACTCGTTCTTGTCTAAAGACAAGTTTGTCGCTATTTAATCATTTTAACGAGTCTAACGACAAGGAAAACTCGGTCCTTTTCATTTTTAGAGAGTCTGAAAAGGTACAGAAAGTTAACTCCAAAATTCCTTTTTCGTCATCTAATCCGTTAAGTCCGAAAAAGTATAAAACAATACAGAAGGGATGAGTTTTCGATTACTTTAACGAGCCGAATAAAACAAGTGCTCGACCTTTTTGTGCAATAATCCCTCAGGTCCAAAAAAGATTAAAATCTAGAGGAGGGATAGCTCTTCCAGTCCTTTTAACGAGTTGGAAGGCCAAAACTCGGCAAACTTTTCATATTTTACGAGTTAGATGAAAAGAGCTCAAAGAAGACTCGTCTTTTGAGGAACGAGTGATAAACAGGGATAGCAACAGATTCCAGGTACAGGTTGGAATTTTCCAATCACGGCAGTGTCACAAGGATGGCTAAGTGAAATCACTCTTCGCAGCTGTTCCTCAAAATGGGTAAACAATCATATGGAGGTAAACGATCGGCCAAATGAACGGTGGAGGTGATGGCTGCAGCAAAACACGACCAAGGTCTTTTTACGGTTGATCAAGGTACATTCTTAATGGTTATTTACCGAGAAGTTCATTTTTTAACGAGCTTAAACTTGCTCAAAAGCTTATGTTTATTTTTTAACGAGCATGAACTATGACGCTAAAACTGCTCGGATCTCGCTTTTCTATTTTTTAACGAGCATAAATTCCGCGGTAAAACTGCTCGATATACCAGTCATAGGATAAGAAATGTCTCCTGCAAGATTCCAATTTTTATAGAGCTTGCACCTCACATAAGCTATGCTCTTCATTTGGCAAATTTTGACCTTTGCCCCACATCCTTTCTTTATGTAAGTTAGGAAACGATCAATGACCGCTCTTTGCTTACACTCCAAAAGGTTTGCATGCCCCCAGGTATAAAATACAATTTCAAGGCTGCCCCTACTTATCCTTCAAAACATTTGTTTTGATGGGTGAGGCTTGCCTCTTTCTGGTTACCCAAAGAATGGTTTTATTTGCTGCCGCAAATGAAACTCTTTCTTCGGCGATGTCTATCATTAGGTTACTCAAAGATGGTTACAATTTGTTGCAGCAAAGGAATCTCTTTCTTTGGAGGCTGCCCCTACTTATCCTTTAAAACATTTGTTTTAACGGGTGAGGCTTGCCTTTTACCCAAAGATGGTTACAATTTGCTGCCGCAAAGGAATCTCTTTGGCATTGCCTACTTGTTTAGACAAAGTTGAATGACCTTTGTCAAACAAGTAACCTTGACAAAAGAATCCTGTTCTAGAACAACCCCTCTTCCTTCTTTCGGACGGGGTACAGACTAGTCATATTCTTTCGCGGAAATTCTATCTTATACCCAGGGTTTCTTCTACCCGAAGCAAACCAGGATGCATGCCCCCTGGGTTCCAGTCCCATCTTTCCGAATCACTCGCACTCATCAGGAAGGAGGACTGGGGGTGGAGACATTTCTTGGGTGAATGGACCATTGAGGGTTGGTATTTGACTATTTGCGATGCGTGATCCTGGAAATGAAAGTTGGTCTACGAGCTTGACCATTCTTCCTTCGTGTGGAAAACACATTACTCTAAAGATTGAGGAGACTATAGCTCCCATGTAATATATATAGTCTCGTCCAAGGAGTAGGTTATAATCCAAGGGTCCTTGAACGACCATCACGTTCATTTGAACGGTCTTCCCTTTCAATGTAACAGGCACATTGGGGAGGATCCCTAACGGTCGACTGGTTCCTTTATCAAAACCCGAGAGATTTCTTATCTCAGGTAAAAGCTCTGGGGAACCCAGTGCTTTCCAAGCAATAGAGGAAAGGATACTCATAGACGCCCCTTCATCAATGATAGTTCCAGCCATTACCATTCTGTAAATTTGGACTATGATTCTGAATGGTATACTGGCTGGTAACCGGGGTCTGCCTAGTTGGTTCCAATCAAAAGACACAACCAGGTTTCTTGGTGGTGGGACCGAATACACGGCCGGATATGATCCTGACGATGTTCCTTCCTGCGATAAAGGAATGGGCGCATTGCCCTGATGCTCATCAGAATCTATGTTGATGAAAAGAATCTGGAGGGTGTCATCCTTATTCTCTTCAGTGAGGGTGTCATTTGAAGATGAATCTTCAGTGACGGTGTCATTTGAGGATGAAACCTCTGAAGGAAGAACCGGGTCAACTGTCGTATCGACCTTTAGACTTTCGTCTGGTCTGGATTCAGTAGGTTCATTTTCAATGACTGACGCTTCAGCTGACCACTTGAGCAGGCCAGCTGTATTTTCAACCAACGAAGGACTCGGCACGAGTTTTTTGTATCCAGGAGGAAGTATTGCTGGTGAAACCGGACGATCTTCCAAAACTCTCTTCGCTTCGTCTAAGAAGGGACAACGGTGGATGGCGTGACCGCCTTCACACAGTCTGCAGGGGGATCTTACTCTCCCTCTTTGTCTTGAACCTTCGCTTTCGCTGGTTGACGGTAAGCAATCAACATGGCTATCAGAGGTTGATGCTCCCGAATTGTGCAACCGAGGGGACCAGTCCCTTAGTATCCGGGGAATACAGGGACAATCTCTATGGAAGTGGTCTCCTCTACATATGACACATGGCGATTTAGGCCCGGTCTGTGCTGTGTGTGGGTTTTTGTCAGATGTCTTTCGCTTGCCCCCAGTCGCCTTAGGCTCCTTCTTCTTCCTTTCTCTCTTCTTCTTCTCCTTCTTCTCCATGGGAGCTTGGCTTTTGCCAGCCCCACCTTGTGAAGATGAAGGATTAGAGGAAGAGTTATAAGAAGTAGAAGGCTGGTGGGCAACTCTAGACTGATCTAACTGTTGACTCGACTGCTCAGGAACCATGGTGGTCTGAACTACATTAGTTGAGAATAGCCAAATAGGCAGGCCAATTGTCAGCCCTGGAAGCGACAATGTGGCCATGTGGGGTGCACCGACTTCTCCCCAAGAGGAGAATGGACTAGGATTTCCATCATGTGGAGTTCCTTGGTTGGTGCATTCCATGTTCTCAACTTAAGATCAACGCGGGAATAGGAGGTGATTATGTTCCGTTTAAAATAAATTTTATAACGACGCTTAGACACAACTTGCTTTTTCACTTTTTAAGAGTCGAGAAAAAGCTAAAGATGACTCTAGTCTCCTTCGATGTTTTAACGAGCCCGAAGTGACAAATGCTCGGATGGACTTTTTCAGTTATAGAGTTTCAAAAAGGCCAAAAGAAACTGCTCTGGAGTTCTAGGCAGAGGGTGTGCCAAACTTTTCGCAAAACCACAGAATACGTTTTGCGGTACGAGTGGTCGATCTTCGTGAATGTTGTGTTCACTGCATTGCGATCAGTAGGGCGGCCGACACGGTTTCCTATTGGATAAAGGCTTTATTCCTATAGGGGTCTCCCAATATATACGTGACGGTACGTGGGAGCACAAGTCCGTATTGATACTTATCGCTTCACCGTGGAGGAATCACCCAACCACTCAACGCTAAGATATCACGTTTAACGACGCCGGAACACGTCTCTAGCTTAGACCTCTAGATGTTTGTGTTATGTTTCAATGTGTTGTTATGTAAATTCAATTTATTTTAAGGTTGATCTTGTTTAGCAGTTTGCCTTTATGGATCACCACGAGATGTATAGTAACACTCCTAAATGCAGTCTAAGATGATAAGCAAGCTTTTCAATCTTTCAACTTTGAAAACCTTAACTACTGAGGGAAAAGAAAGATAACACCTTTTCACACAGATCATAGAGCACACACTAATGCATTTTCCTAAATCAACATGCAAGCTGTCATAATGCACATGCACAATGCAAGTATTTCTTTTCTCTTTCTTAATGTTGGTGAAATGCAAAAAGAAAGCTGTTGTATAATTTTGAATTCAATTTCAAGTGAAAGCAAACAAGCTTGTCCAAAATCAAAAGACACCTTAAGATTTACTTGTTTTGACACTAGAAATATATAAATTCAAACCAAATGACGAAAGCAAAAGCTCAATCAGCTATGAACAGCAAATAAACTAACTCTTAAGATCAATACGACACTTTATCACAGGTCTAGATCTAAGAGGCCACAGCAAGACTAGTTCACTTTCATTATGGGAAACTGTAAATGTACAAGAAATACACAAAGAACAAACACAATTTCTTTATACAACTGAGGCGGAATAGTGACAAGGAAAGTTGGTTTCAGATAGGCCCACTGACTGGTAACAAACAGCAAAAACAAGAGTGAAAACAAGGCAAGAACCAGCAGGAAACCCCAACAGCACAAGGCAGGACTGGTCCAGCGTAGGTGGAACACTGCCTGTTTGACCTTCAGCGTAGGTAGCCCATTCAGGAACTGCGCTAAAATGCAAACAGCCTTTGTACAACCTACACTGAAGAATGAAACTTTCGTTTCTGGTGGTTTCCGGGTCACAGATTGCTCAAAAATTCACAGTTTTTGCTCAAATCAGAAGCTATCAGTCAAGGACACACTAAGGGATGACAAGGAGGATGAAAAGCTATCACTAAGAGCTTATTAGAGTCCTTTTGGATCAGCTCTTCAAATCATAAACTTGCCCAGAAACTGAGCTAGAGTAGCTGCCCTCTACTTTGTATTTGAAAGATTCAAACACAGTTCGATTCGGTACTCCCTTTGTTTATGAAATGAATAGCAAAAACACAATCAACCAACAAGATACGATCCCCAGCGGAGTCGCCAATTTGTTGTTGGGAAAAGTATCCAATACGGAATGACCCTATCCCACTCTAAGGGTGATAGTACCTCAGCAACAACTGAATACAAAGCTATTCAAGATTACTTCTTTATGAGATGTAAGAGAGAGGAGAAAGGGATCCACTAACCGTTATCTTCCGCTAATGGTTGATCCAATCTTCCCTCTTTGCTGCTTGCTCCCAGCTCCTTGCTCTTTAACTGACCTAGCTACACAAAGATCCTGCAAAAGCACAAGAAATGGAAACTACAAGAAGCATACATCCATAACTGATTCAAGGATTAGAATAAATCAAATATACAAGCATCAATTTGCCATAGAGACACATGCATATAGAAGAACCTCAAATGCTTTATTAATGGAAGAAGTAAAGTTCTGAGAATGTTACAACCATAAGAGGCCCAATCCAGCAACACCTCCCAGCAGAAAGAAATCTCCTCTTCACCTCCTTCAAAGAAATCACCCATTAGTTCTATACACAAACCAACAACACTTCCTTACTTGCACAAAATTCCCGCCTCCTGAGACCTCATGAGAGAGCTATATATATAGGAGATTTGGGGAGAGGATGAGTCAGCTAGAGACTGACATGAAGCTGACTAGTGTCCTCTCCCACTTTAGTTAATCTTCAGTTCTTGAGTCCACTTGGAGTTTCTTGCTTCCACTTGGAGATCTAGATCCTCTTACTCATCACAAGGCGAATTCCCTGATCCAAGTGTCATTTTGGAAGCTTCCTGGGCATTTGACACCTTGCAGAATGACTGTGCCACTTGGCCAATCTCGCCCAGCGCAGGTAGCCTTCATTTCTTTTGAAATTCAACGTAGGTACAGAGTGGAGCAGTTGACATTCAGCGCAGATGCTCAGTGGAGCAGCTGACATGATCCAGAAATAGCTTGTTTTTGAGTGTTTTCAGGTGGAGAACTGATTTTCAGTGCTGTGGTTTACTGACCTTGTTCCTCTAAGGGTAAGAACAACATGTTTAGGGACTTTGGATCCCTTAGATTATCGACATTTCATGCTCCATGCTGTTTGGCACAAAAATGTCTATAACAACTGAATTTCAAACCAATCCAATTTATTTTGAGTCTCTGCATTACATTCTTATATAGTGCGGTCCTTTCTAGTGCATCTTTCATCCTATCAGGGGAATGATACTCTCTTATCCTTACGATGTATAGTAGGGTGCTCTGTCTCCTCTAGCATGCTTGTTAGAATTCATTCCCTACCAATCTCAAGGTGTTCTCAAAATGTGTGATTTATTGTTGTTGTGTAGCTAGGTATCTTGGTGCATGATGGGAATCGTTGATGATGATGTTGTGGGTGCTAATGACAACCATTGAATTTATTTGTTCTTCTGTGATGTAAAGGGGGTCCCTTTCTTCTCTTTCTAACACCCTCGTCACCTGCCTAGCCCTGGCCTCTTCACGACCCATTCATGATGCCAGGGCCATTAGTTGTAAGTTCCCCAACTTTGCATTGGGGTCCCACACATCCAAGTCTATTAAGGCCAAGATTTTGTCACATACTTCAATGAACTGTTTATAGTCTTGGACAGGCATAGTCCTATGTTGTGCTAGTGTCTTGATTTGAAATTGCAACCATTGATATTTGAGGTATAAGGCATATGATTTTGGTTGCATGTTGCACTAGAGTGCCTCCATGGGGAGACTTGCCATGGTGTCTGATTATCTCTCTTTTTCCTCTAACTGCCTCCTTAACCATGTGTTTTCTGCCTCTAGTTGAGATGTCGTAATTTGTTCAATGTATCTCAGCCTACTCAACTCTCTACCCATCTCTAGGAGTTTTTCTCCCATATGGCCCACATCCTCGGCCTTCTTTGATTTGGCAATTTTCATCCAGCAATGTTTCCTTCCTCTCTATTTCTCAAGTTCAAAGAGGAGAGGGATGGTAAATTTATGTGGTATTACTCTGCCTCCCTCAATGAATCTGTAATAATAACTCAAATTGGGTTGTGGGCTAGGCTCTTGCAACTCTTGGAACTCTCCCTTAGACGTATTTGGAGAAGCTTCCCCCTCCTGCACTTGTGTTGTTGCTTCCTTTCTTTCCCTCTATCCCTGTAACTTCTCCTTCTTGTATCTTTTTATGTGTTTCTCGTAGTACAAGGACAATTTCCTATAGGATTGTCTGAGGATCCTGTAGAAGGAATTTTCCTTTTTGAAATGGGATCAAAGGTACCTTGTCTTTGTTTTCTAATGGTAACCTAGTGACAAGATTCCTAACATAGGTGATCAGAGACTTTGGGCAAGCTTGTTTTGATGTGCCCTCCTCACCTTTTATTACTCTTTTGGTGACTCCTCAAGTATGATTAGAGTCGTGGTGGGTGTTTTTGGCTTCCCTTGTTTGAACCTAGTGTTCCTTCTTTTGAAATAGAGGGGATTATACCTCTATCTTTTCACTTTTGACTTGACATGTGTGCTTAGGGCACTCAAGGCAATAGTTTCCTCCTTATCAATGGGTTCAGGAGATACCCTTGGAGATTCCTCCCCTTCCTTGCTATGTTCCTCAGGGCTTGCTTATTCATTCTGTTCTTCCTACTCAATTTTCTCTTCTCCTTGTTCTTCTTTTGTTTCTTCTTCCTATTTTTTATCTGTTTATGCCTCCTCTTCTTCCTCTAGATCTTCTTCTTCCTTTTCAGGTTCTTCTTCATCTTCTTTTGCCTCCTGTTCACCACTAGAGGTTGGGTACCTATCATATTCAAGGGCTTGTATTTCAATTACATCCTCTCTGTCCATGTCTCTAAATGTCGACCATTGAATAGGAATTCTCATCTGGCTCAAGCCATCCTCTAGTATTAGCATAATAAGTCCATGGTGTGCCAATTGCTGATGTTTCCCCTCTTTGACCTTTACACTAATGTCTATTATTGATTGCATCAAGAAGTAGGGTACACTAAGTCTTCTGTCAATGGGTATCTCCTCTCCAAATCTAAACTTAAGGAGTCTAAATTGGTAGTCACACATTATATCGAGCCTTCCTTCACAAGAAATATATTTTAGAATGTGATACCTCACCTTATTCCAAGGATATGGAAGGCTTTCCCTTCTTATCCCATATTTGTCCTCAATTGCCTCTTCATCCCTTAAGAAGAAGTTTTTCTTTGCAAAAGTTCTTGCAACCTTATCCTCCTTTCTCTATTGCATCCCTTGAGGAAGTGAACTAATTCTAATAATTACCTCAGGAGTAGTAGCACTAGTTCTAGCCCGAGGGTTGAGTTCCATGGAAAACTCTTCAGCTACATCATCATCATACCCTTTGAGTAGCTCAAATAATTCCAACCAGCTATGCCTTCTAAATATTTCTACCATATGGGGATGGAGGTGTATCCTAGATATCTCTGTGGGTTTATTTCTCATCATTCCTCCTGTATTTTTTCCTCGAGACTTAGCTAACTATAGGGAGTTTGGTAGGCTAGCTTTGGTGTTGCTCAGGGTGACTAATAGTTTAGTGTTTATAGAGGATCACTGCATTTTTTCTTCTATCCCGAAACAAATTTATTTAACCTCACAAAACTCTGTATAAAACTCATGCCTAGTGTAAAAACTTAGAAAGCTCATATTTGTAAAAATTCAAAAACACAGGCAGTATGGGACACCTACCTTTAATTGTGATGCTTTGGATGAGGAGAATTTCTGAAAAACTAGACCCTAGGCACCCCCTTTGTAGAGTTTCTTTGAATTTCCAATGTTTCATGCAGCTCCTTGTGTTTCTTGTAGCTGTTCCTGTAGTTTTTTTTGTTGTAGGGTGGATAAAATAGGTTTCTCCCTCGATGGCTCTCCAAGGTTGTCTCAGTCTTCTCTGGTCTCGAAATTAAAAAATAGTGCATGCAATTTTGGAAATTTTTCTATTTATGGTCGATTCCATGGAGTGTTGCATTGCCTAGGAGTGTACGAAATTTCCTCTTTCGGACCACTGGCCCACCATTGGTTATCATACAACTTCCCCTCGTTATAATCACCCACTCTCACACAACTTAAATTTACCACCTTTCCAAATCATTCTCCTTGATATGGCATTGCAATGTGGCATGCTCACTAGGAGTTCATTTATTGTTTTCAAGCTGAGGGTGGCCAAGTTAACTTGCCACCTCCAATCTATAAAATCGAACTTTTTCATATTCCTACACATTTATCATATCGTACTTAGGGAATAATTTGGATGAGGTGCCATACCTATGCCTTCCTTCACTTGGTTGATGCATGCTAGAGGGTGACTCTATTGTGCTTCTTTTCATTTAGGTAAGTTCTTTTCCTTGGTCACTTTTCTATTGATTTCTTCTAGTTGATGTAGTTGTCTTCTTTGTTGTTGTGTGCAGGTGCTTGGTCTTTGCTACTGCTGCTGAGCTCTGGATCAGATTCATAATATCTGATGGGGTGCTGGAGCTCTTTACTTTCATGCATGGTGAAGGAGAATGCATGGAGAAACTGTCGCTGTGAGAACACAGGAAACTACATTGTTTCCTGTCCTTACTACAGGAAATCATGTAGCTACCTTTTTCATCATTTTTTTGTTTTTTATTCTTGGAGGAGGGATGGGTGGTGATGTAGGAGTGGAAGGGTGACAATGATCTAGATGGAATGATAAGTGAGTTAGGCCAATGATCACATGTTCCTTGGATTCTCTTATCCTTTTTTTATGATTTTTTCATTCTTTCTGATTGGTTTTTGATGGAAAAAGGGGTTGGTATAGCCATGAGCTAGTTTTCGGTGAGAGGTGGTGAGGTGTATGGTTCCATTTTTCAACCTATCGCAAGTCTACATCATCATTTTCCAATCATTACTTGATCCCTGTAGTGTTTCAATACATCCTGTGGTATTATAGGATCTTCCTGTAGTAACTACAGGAAACCCTGTAAAAGTCAGAAAAATGCATAAAAACTGGTTTTGATGCAGGGAAGTGAGGATGGATGATAGAGACATAGTATGGATGGAAGATATGAAGTGAATGGACAAAGAATTGGGTGTTTCTTGCGTTGTTGTCGCTTGAATTATGATTCCTTTATTGCCTATAAAAACCTACAAAATCACAAATTTTTAGTAGTGGGCAGGATTGATGTCCTTTCCAGGGCATTTTGTTTTTTCCTTTTCTCCTTTTTTTTTTGAAGGACACACACGTCGCCTCAAAGGAGGTTTTCAACCTGTTTTCTTTCCCTAGGTGTCTCAAGGGAGATTTTCACCCAAGGATCCTTTTATTTTCCTTTTTTCACTCTTGGGCTACTTCAAGGAGGGTTTCAACCCAAAAGTTGGCCTCAGGTGTCTCATAGAGGTTTCAACTTAGGTCCCTTATTGTTTTTTCTTTCTTTTCCATTTTTTTTCAAAAATAAAAATAGCCTTCAAGAATTTGGTGAGCTGGAGGCTGAAACACTTCCAAGAACATTCACTTCTGTATTGATCCTACTGATGAACTCTTCCCTTGACAAACGTATTTTATAGTCTTTCAATCTATATCCATTGACAGGCAAGGAGATACCTTCTTCATCAGTGCCCCTTATTTTCACAATCCCATTTTCATGGAATATTTGTATCATATATGGGCCTATCCACCTAGTCACCAATTTTCCTTTGATGTCCTTGAACATGGAGTCATATAGTAAAGCTTAATCACCTTCATGAAAAACCTTGTCCTTGATGTTTTTATCATGCCAAACCTTTATCTATACTTGAACAACTCCATTGTATAGGAGGGCCTACATCCTAAATTCATCCAAACCGTTGAGCTAGAGCAACCTTTCCCGTTGCACCTTTGTAATATCCAAATCCAACTGTGTTGCGATTCTTAGAGTGTTGTAGTCAAGATCAAGGGAGAGCAGAGCCTTCTTATCGTAGACCAAGTTATAAGTGATGAAGCCAATGGTTTTCTTCCAGGTTGTATTATAGGCTCAAGTGGCCTCCACTAGTTTGTCAGCCCAATATTTTCTATTGTTTCGTACAACCTTGGTGAGAATTCCTTCCAATGCTCTGTTAGTAACCTATGCTTGTCCATTGTCTTAAGGATGATAAGCAATTGACTTCATTTTTGATCTGATTCTGCCTCAACAAATTCTCAATTAGCTGTGATGTGAATTGAGCTCACTGAGTAGTGACTAGCTCTCTAGGGTACCCAAACTTTTAAAATAAATTCTCCCTTAAGAACTCAATCACTTTATCTTCTATTTATACCTTGAAAACCTTGGTTTCACCCCACTTTGTCAAATAATTATTGCATACAATTATGTACTTTTTTTCCCCTAATGGTGGATCAATGGGCCCAATGAAATCCATGCCCCACTTGTGGCATATTGAACTTCATATTCCTCCTCCTCTTCCAACCATGAGGGTAATTAATGCTCTAGAGATGGTTAAGAAGGAGGGTACAAGACTAATTGTTTGGGAAAATGCTCATTATTAATGGTCATATTCCCATCCCTGAAACTTATTTAAGCATCAACAGTGGCTAGCCATGGACTTCCAAGGATGAGAGGATAACCATTGAACTTGGTCTTAGGTTGGAGAACTAATAATTCATCAGGATATTCCCAGGAATCAATGAAGACCATCACATCCTCAACAACTCCCTCATAAGCTACTGTGGATCTATTTGCAAGCTGCAAGACTATTGTGGTATTCCTTAATGATTCTTGGAGATTTAGTTTTAGCATGGTCTCCTTATTCATCACATTGATAGTAGCCCCAATATCACTCAAGGTATGGGGGACAATGATTCCATCAATGTGCACATCTACCACAAGAATTCTAGTTTATAGATACTTCGGGTAAATCACTCTCCCCAACACTAAGTGAGACAACTATCCAATGACATTAATGGTAGGAGTGTCTTTCTTCCTCCTCCTAGGATGTTTGAAGAATTTATCCTTGGTTAACTTATTGTAGATGGGGACATCCTTGACATCTTGGAGGAGTGGGATTTTAATACACAAAATTTTCAATCCACCCATAAGTTCAGTCTCTTATAGGTTGTGTTGACTAGGATTGATTAGTCTCTCAAGAAAAGGAGGTGGATTGGCTTGGGGAACACTCTCTTCCTTTTCCTCCTCATGCTCCTCAAGTGGAGATGGAAGTTGGTTCTCTGGAAGCACCCTTCTAGAACTGAGGTTGATTTCTTGAATTTGCACAGCATAGGCACGGTAGGATGTTTCTCCATTATAGACCTAGTGTGCCTACTTGTTGTTTAGGTTCGGCTATGGCTCAGAAGGCATCTAAGGTTGTTTATTTGGAGCAAGGTGAAGAATTTGAGTTTGAGATGGAGGTGGAGGTAGTAAGGCTAGAGATTGGTTGTATGGGGTCCTCCACCCCAATGATGGTGTATTACATTGAGGTTGTGTGGGATCATATGACTAAAATGATTGATTGGCAAGTTGGGAATGTTATTGAGGTGCATAAGGCTAGGGAGAAGGTGTGGACCATGAAGGATGAGTAGGAGGACACCAAGGGCTAATGGATGCATTTTGGTTGGGGTTGTAATATGAAAAGGATGCCCCTTGCATGCCCTGTTGGTACAGTCAAGGTCTATGGGGCCTCCTTTGGTTGATATAGAAGAGTTGTTTAGTCACACCTTCAGTTCCTTGATACACAACTTTCAATCCAGAAAGAGAAGGGCACTTGTCCGTGGAGTGTTTTCACTCATAGAATGATTAGATCTCTATAAGATTCAATGGAAATTCATTTCTAGGGTGCCTCCTGGTACATCTAGGGCGAAAGACAACTAAGGCTCTTTCTGCTTCCTCATGCTTCCTCTTAATCTAATTGGTGCCAATTTTTAGAGCAAGGGTATGATACATATCACACTTAAAGTCCTCCAACATGTTTCCAATTTCACTTTTGATGGATGTGTTGGAGGGGTATGAACTGGGAAAATCTTGACTAGCCCTACCCTTCTTTCTGGGTGCCCTAGAATGATTTATGAAAACTATCTTGGTATCATCATAAGATAGGTGGTAGATGTCCCCTCCTAACAACATATTTATGCTTTCTAGGATATCTTCCCTGATCCCTCTATGAAGGACTAACTTGAGTGATTCAGAATCGAGGGTGCATCTGGCGCTTTTGTAGCTGAGTTGGAACCTTTCCTCATAATCATCCAAGGATTCATCATGTCTGAAGGTCATTCTAAATATTTCCTCATTGGTGTCTTTGGACCTACAATAATCCTTGTAGTTGTTGTTGAAGCCTTGTTGCATTTGAGCCAAGGTAGTGACGTTGTCCCTAGGTAAACCCATGAACCAGAGAAAGACTAAATCCTTGAGGGCACATGGGAACAATTTCAACTTCTAGTCATCAAAGGTATAATCATAAGTTATACAAATGACAACAAACTCAAACAGAAAGGTATCATGGTCCTCTGAGGTTAAGCCATTAAAGTGAGTAAGGGCATAGGGGCTTATGTTATTCATCCTAGCATCTCCATTAGTTACTCTAATGGGAAAATAAACGTCAACTCTCTTTTCACCTCCATTTTTGTTTTCAATCCAATTTCTATTTTCATCCATGGTGTAGATTTTTGGAATGATTTCTTCTTCTTCTTCTTCCCCAATAGACTCTTCAAAGATCCCTAGTTGTTCACCTAATGGGTCCTCTAGCAGACAGCCATTGAAGAAGAGGTAAGGTCGGTTTTTTGATGGTGTGGGGGTATTTCGTAAAGAATTTCCTAAGTTGTCTCTACTCCTATGAGGAATGAAATAAATTTGTTTTTTTTCTTTTAGGGTTTTTTCAGAACTACTTGCAGGGTGGAAAGAAAGTAGAAATTACAACTATTTAATAAATGGAACTACTTGCGGAATAGAAAGAAAATAGAAATTGCAACTATCTATTGAATTCAAAACAAAAGGAAAGTGGAAATGATATTTATTTATTGAATGTCAAATAGAAAGCAAAGAAGAAATTACATCTACCTAGATACCTACCCGACAACGGCGACAAAAAGTGATGAGCCCCAGTATTGTAGCAAGGATGTTGCAACTCCTAGAGCGACCACCTTTACTTTATCAACCCGGGATTCATACAAACTTGGAGGTGACAGTGCTATATGCACAGAATATGCAACAATATTCTCTTGTCACTTCTCAATTGGGGCTGATATGTAAACTTCCATTGATATTCCACTGGACAGTTCGTCACAACAGATTTGATAATATTATATTAAAAATATAAGATTCTACATTATTATAGTTTTATTTAATCTCTAGATCTATAAAATTAACTGTAATTAGTGTATGCATGTAAAATTAAATCAAGAAGAAAAGTAGAGAATGGAAAAATAAGCTCACACACACATAATACACATGATATACTCTTTGGGAAACCCTTTCAGGAGAAAACCCATTTGGAAGGTGAGCATTATAGATCCATTTGGGCACATCAAATCCCAACATTCAGATCAGTGTTTTAGGACTCATTGAACCCTAAATTTAGTTGTTTCATGCCCTAAATAAGTCAACCCTTTGAATGCCTCTTTCCCAGACAGTTTCATGATTTGATGACATCCAAAAATTGCCTATAGAGGGACCAGCGCAGGTAAGCCCTTATGAAGGTGCACTGTAGAGTATTTGAGTCCAATCCCAGGGTGCTCTGGAGAGCACTTAGGCTTCCTTTCACCTGCGTTGGGCGAGAATGAACAAAATTCACATCGGGTTTGGGGAATATTCTTATCTTTTGGAATCATCTAGAAGTTTCCCTGTCTTATCAACTCCTATGAGATCGAAAATGGATGAGGAATGAGTTAAGGATCATCTTATCCTCTCATCCCTTCCTCCATGGAACTAATTCTAAGTATGAAGGCCATTCAATGTCACCATTAATGACAAAAACTCCTTCATCTTCCTATAAATTGACCACTCATCTAAGTGATTAGGGGCCTGGTTGAACTATGTTGAATTGTAAGGAGATAATGCTGCTATGAGATTTGGTTTTTAAGCAAGTGATGTGATGCTACATGTTTGTCATGCTTTTGATGTGATGTGGATGGGATCCAAGCTGAAGGAATGACTTTGAATCAGAAATAGATGGTTGTAATTCCTTCTTCTATATAATAAAGTGTTTGAACCTTTTTCCATATGATGTGTTCTTCCATAATGCTTATATGTATGAATTGCTTCTGATTCCTTTCATTTATATTCAATGGATCGTATGCTTTGATCGGTTTTTGTCTTCTGTTGTGTTTACAGGGTATGTATCAAGTGGATTAACTACGGGAAGGAGCGATGGAATCGATACAAGGGAGATGAGAGGAAAGCGGAACTATAGGTACGCCTTCTATCCTATCTTCTTATCTATTACTTCTAGGGAAAGTCTAAAACACTTTAAACTATTGTTCTAGGCACAACTACTTGTCTAGTGAATTAGTATTTATCCGTTGATGCTAAATTCTCCAAAACAAAGAGGGACCAAAATAGGTAAGCCCTTATGAAGGTGCGCTGCAGAGCAGTTGAGTCCATTGCCAGGGTGCTTTACAGAACACTTAGGCTTTCTTTCACCGTGTTGGGCAAGAATGAGCGAAATTCACATAGGGTTTGGGGAATATTCTTATCTTTTGGAGTCATCTAGAAGTTTTCCTGTCGTATAAACTCCTATGAGCTCGAAAATGGATGAGGAATGAGTTAAGGATCATCCTATCCTCTCATCCCTTCCTCCATGGAAATAATTCTAAGTATGGAAGGCCATTCAATGTCACCATTAATGACAAAACCTCCTTCATATTCCTATAAATTGACCACTCATCTAAGTGATCAGGGGTTGGCTAGACTATGTTGAATTGTAAGGAGGCAATGTTGCTATGAGATTTGGCTTTGAAGCAAGTGATGTGATGCTACAAGTTTGTCATGATTTTGATGTGATGTGGATGGGATTGAAGCTGAAGGAATGACTTTGAATCAGACATGGATGGTTGTAATTCCTTCTTCTATCTAATAAAGTGTTTGAACCTTTTTCCATATGATATGTTCTTTCATAATGCTTATATGTATGAATTTCTTCTAATTCCTTTCATTTATATCCAATGGATCGTATTCTTTGATCGGCTTTCATCTTCTGTTTTGTTTACAGGGCACTTTTCAATTGGATTAAGTACAGGAAGGAGCAACGAAATTGATACAAGGGAGATGAGAGGAAAGAGGAGCTATAGGTAGGCCTTCTATCTTCTCTTCTTATCAATTGCTTATAGGGAAAGTCTAAAACACTTTAAACTGTTGTTCTAGGCATAGCTACTTGTCTAGTGAATTAGTATTTATCCGTAGATGCTAAATTCTCCAAAACAAATTAGTGACTCCACTGGGGAAAAATATCACCTTTCCTATTAGCTTATCCACCTCCTAAGACATCATTGTAGACCCTATTTGTGTTCATATATTGTAATTCAACTTTTGCATTGAATTTTGGTCAAAAATTGAGGTTAGATGACTCTTGAGTGTCCTCTCAGAAATCAGCACAGGCTTGGTCAAGGAACAGTGCTCTGTAGAGCACCCTTGAGTGAGAGACAGTGCTATGCAGTGCAATGAGGCCCTCTTTCACCTACACTGATCAACCTTAGGTCAAATTCCCACCTTTGGAAAGTGTTTTTGCCGACTTTTCTTTGTTTGTTTGCTTGCTCATTGATCAATGAATGTCATGTCTCAGAGAACAAATTTTTATATCCTTTGCCAGCCCTACTTTAATTTGATTGATCAATGTTTCTTTAATGCTTTCTTTGTCATTGTCAGTCTATAGTCAAAGTTAGAATATATTTTATTAATCTTCATTCGAAAGAAAGTGTCGTAAAGTCTTCTCTTCCTTCAAATTAGAATTGTCATAAAAGTCTTCATTCTTATGAAAGATTGATTGATTGTATGTGCATATTTCCTTTTTGTTCATCATAACATTAAGGGATTCAAAAAGAAAAACTTGCATCATTCATATTGTAGTTTGTGAATGCTTGAAAGGAATAGCTAGGGAAATTACATTAGATGTGCTCTTTGCTCTTTGTCAAAGATCTGATTGCTCTATCCCTACTAGCTAAGGATTTTCATTGTTAAATTAAATGGAAAGAATTCTTATCATATTAGTTTCATTTTAGGAATTGAAAACATACATCACGTGGTGAACCTTGAAAGGAAAATTCTAAAGAAGATCAACTTAAAATTTATCTGAGTTTACCTAATGGAGCATTGTCTCCTAACGAAAAACATTTAGAGGTCTAGACTAGAGACGTGTTCTGGCATCGTAAAACAAAGAAGATGTCGCTAACTTGTCTGCAATACATCCCTAGTGTGATACCTCATTCCATATATGTGAGTATATTGTAGCTCATCCATGTACCTTCAGGTATATAGGGCGTTGTTAGAGTACGTAAAGTATATGGGAATTCTCTCCCTGTGCGGTTTTGCATTAGACAGTGCTTATACGGATTAGGCCTCCAAGTACTTTTGGGTATATATGGGAAGAAAACACTAGGTTGCTATCCATCCATAGGTAACCAAGTCGACTGCCTCATACACTGTGATACACCAAACACAACATTTGGGGAGATTGCCTGCCCGTACTTCTCAGTTTGCCAGGAGGTATTCTGCAGTTCACAGTTGCTTGGTAAACCTTTTGCCTAGATTATCCCTCTTTTGTTTTGTTATGGTACTTTGATTAAAGTGAATTTAATTGACCACGGATAACATCCTCCACGCTCACTCCTTAGTTGATCTTAGGTTGAAACATATGGCGACAAATCCAGAGTCCACCGATCAAGGAATTCCTTTTGAAGGGAATCCTAGTCCTTTTCCTTCTTTTGGAAATATTGGTGCTCCATATATGGCTACATTGTCCCTTCTGGGATTTACTGTTGGCTTGCCAGTATGCTTGTTTTCAACCTTCTTGGTCCAAAATGTCGTGATTTCTCCGCAATCGAGTACTCCTCCAACTGGACAAAATCAACCTCCAGTTGATCCTAAAGTTGACCCTTTTCCTTCTTCCTCGGTTGTTTCTTCCTCCCCTTCTTCCTCTTCACCTGGTGAAAGTATTGGTACTAGTAAATAGGTGGTTAAGAAGAAGAAGAAAGGGAAGAAGAAGAAGAAGAAGAAAATTCAACAGAGGGGTAACCAAGCAACCGTTGCTTTGAATGCAACATCTAATGAGAAACCATCCATCAAGCCTCACAAGGTTCGATATCCATGCAAAATTTGTGCGGGAGACCGTCTTCTTCGAAATTGTCCTGATATTCCTTAGATCTTAGAAGAATGGTCTTTTTGTTCACATCATCTTGTGTCATCAACTTTTGGAGATCATGCTGGTGACACACCATCAACTAGTGACAGTAAAGTTCATGGAAAGGAGGGTAAAGTTGAGTTTCCTTGTAGGTTATGTGAAAGGAATCACCCCATTCACCTTTGTCCCTATCTAGACGAAGCCAAAAATGTGTTGGATAACTTTCCTGCTTCACCGCAATGACTTCCATTTGGTTACAAGAAACTCTCCCTAAATGCTTCACTAGTTGATGAATTGACTGACCAAAATCAACCATCAATCAAACCCATTCTCTCTAAAAGTGAATCCTATGAGTCTATACCCGACCCAAATCAATAGGTCGAGGTAACAGTTGACCCAATTTCACCTTCAGCTAATCATATCTTTCCCGAAGAGACTGAATATGATACCACTCAGGTTCTTTTTGTTTCCTCAGATTCCAATGAGCTTGGGGGAAATCCTCTTGTTCCATCAAGACAGGACGAAAATCCTATTGCTCTCATAACTCAAGGGGTTAATTCTCCCATTTCTATGATACCCCCTCCAAGTAGTCTGGTCACTTCCTTTGATTGGAATCGACTGGCAGGATTCTGTCTTCCTTGTTATGTGCCTTTCCAGATCATAGTACAGGTTTGTAATATGATTGTATCTAACACTATTATAGATGAAGGTGCATCTGTGAGTATCCTTTCCTCAACTGATTGGCAAGCACTCAGCTCACCACCGCTTGTGCCAGTTACCCAGAATCTGTTGGCTTTTAACAGAGGAACCAGTCAACCATTAGGGATCCTCCCTCAGTTGCCTATTACTTTGGGATGAAAAATCATTTATCTGAATGTGATGGTACTCCCAGGCTCTTTAGATTACAATTTACTTCTTGGGCGTGACTATGTTTATGACATGGGAGCTATTGTTTCAACACTCTTTTGAGTGATTTGTTTCCCGCATGAAGGAAAAATTGTCACCATTGACTAGCTTTCATTTCCCGGTCCAAATATGGCTTCCAGTCAACCATCTTCCCTAAATGGTCCTTTTGTACCAATGGTATCTTCCCCGCCACAGGTCAATTATGTGGCAACCCGTTCCATACCTACATCAACTGATGATCAATTCAATGATGTTGTACATCATGTACTGGGGGCAACGGAACAAGATTTGTCTTTCATGACCTCTTATGAGTTGTGATTCAAGGGTATGATAATAGTTCTTTTACTATGTCAACATCGTTAAAAAATGAAACAGGCCTATGAGGATAGTTCCTCGTCTTGTGTCAACCTCGTTAAAAAATGAAACAAGTGTCTACGAGGATAATTCCTAGTCTTATGTCAACCTCGTTAAAAAATGAAACCAAGGATATGAGGAGAGTTCCTTTTCTTGTGTCAACCTTGTTAAAAAATGAAACAAGGAATACAAGGATAGTTCCTTGTCTTGTGTCAACCTCGTTAAAAAATGAAACAAGGGTCTATCAGCATAGTTCCTTGTCTTGTGTCAAGTTCGTTAAAAAAAGAAACAAGGAATCTGAGCAGAGTTCCTTATCTTGTGTCAAGCGCATTAAAAAATGAAACAAGGTCCCCTGGAGCAAAGTTCCAAGTTGAGTTGTTGATTAGATCTCATAAAATCCCAGTGGAGTCCTTCACTTGATCTTGTAAAAGAACCTTCATTCCATCCACCTGATAGCCACGAGTAGTCTACTTAGGTGAATGTAATGAAGGTTGGGGGGCATGCACCTAGTGGTAAAGTTATGTTTCCCTGTAGGTTATGTGAAGGGAATCACCCCGTTCACCTTTGTCCCTATCTAGACGAAGCCAAAAAAGTGTTGGATAACCATCCTACTTCACCGCAGCAACTTCCATCTGGTTACAGGAGACTCTCCCTTTCATCATGTTGGGGGCATGTAAACTAATTCCAAGCATAGTTTTTCATTTCAAGCTTGTGTAAAAATGAAGCTAGTTCTAAGCATAGTTTTTCATTTCAAGCTTGTGTAAAAATGAAACTAGTTCCAAGCATAGTTTTTCGTTTCAATCTTGTATAAACATGAAACTGAATCCAAGCATAGTTCCCTATGGTTCAAGCTTGTTTAAAAATGAACCCATTTCCATTTTAACCCTCGTGATTGCCATTCTATCAGCCTTTTTCGTCAGATAATCCTTGGTTGTTTTCATCCCATCACCACCATCCCTTTGACCGATCATACGCTTTCACTTGGTTGTTTTACCCTTTTTGACGAGTAGTTACAATGAGTGGTCTTATTAGCCAGCCTCTTCACATCAATCAACATGTTTTGAGAAGTTCCAACATCACCGGAACTAATTTCTACCCTAGACACCACTCGTTCCTCAAAATTGGAGTCCTCTTTAAGTTCTTTTCAGACTCTCTAAATATGAAAAGATTGTTGAGCACTTATCCTTTCCAGCTCGTTAACGGATTGGAATCGACATCTCTCTTGTATTATTTTACACTTTTTCGGACTTGAGAGATTAATTTACGAAAAAGAACTTGTGGAGTTTTCTTTTTGTACCTTTTCAAACTCTCTAAACATGAAAAGGAACGAGTTATCTTTGTCGTTAAACTCGTTAAAAACATCAAATAGCGACAAACTTGTCCATCTAGACAAGACCAAGTTTCACCTTTGCTAGACTCGTTAAAACATCAAATAGAAATGGATTCACCTAAAGGGTGAAATTATACAACAAGCATATGTTATCCTCCTCAAGCTTGATAAAAATAAAGAGGTACTGGTCAACAATGACTAGGGAAAATGGATGAAGGGGAAAAGCACTTTATGGTAGCAGGTCGCTTTTGAACATGACACTTTCATTCCATCACCGTGACTATATGGGTTGGATTATTAGCTTGATTGTTATCACACCGTTGGTCTATCATACCATCCATAAAAATTTTTTGGGTCAATTCTACCAATTCACTTTAGTGCCACCGACATGTTCATGAGAAGTCATTCGGTCAGAATCCGTCTTTTGCAATACCATAAACCTTCATTTTCATGACTACCATTACTGAACCTTGTGTCATCAGTAAAATTCCATCTCTAAAATCACTACACTCATTTTTTGTCATTGATGTGGGATACATCAAGGCCCTCCTACGATGAGTCGCTTCTTGTCGACATCAACTCATTATCCAAGAAGTTGACTTAGAAACACCCATTCAGTACCTTGAGGCTTGCATGCATCAATGGAAGGTTTCTCACTTTTGGAAATAGGCATACATCAATGGCCTTCAACCAAAAGACTTTGTATGGTGTTCGACATCAAATCATCCATTCACACCATGCAAAATGTACTTTAGTACCTTGAGGATAATTATCACTATCGGTGATTTCTCTCACATCTGTTAACAACTTACATCATCGGCTAGTAATCAGATGGTGTCTTCCCATGTTCGACATCAGATCACATATTCAAATGGTTAGACTCATACTTGAGTAAGTGGTTGAATGAGATTGAAGACACCGGATCTAGTTTCCTCCATCTGAGCTGCGATATCAGGAGTACTAAATCATATGTGAAATGGCTTTACATTGATAGTCATTCTGATCATGGGTCTATATCTATAGTCGACTATTTATATACATGTAATGAAAGTTTATAAGTTGAGCATGGGTATGCCTTCCCTCAGCAATTCATGTAAAATCAAATATCATGATATATGTATTGTAATTAATGCAGGTGACCTTCCACTTCGATACCTCCTCATCACATCGTAAAGGATTTCATTTGACATTGGCATTTTTCCGACTTCATGCTTTAGGGGGCAACTGTTACAGATCCATTTGGGCACATCAAATCCCAACATTCATATTAGTGTTTTAGGGCTCATCAAACCCTAAATTTAGTTGTTTCATGCCCTAAACAAGTCAACCCTTTAAATGCCTCCTTCCTATACAGTTTCATGATCTGAAGACATCCAAAAATTGCCTCTAGATGAAGTAGCATAGGTAAGCCCTTATGAAGGTGCACTGCAGAGTAGTTGATTCCACTGCCAGGGTGCTCTGCAGAGCACTTAGGCTTCCTTTCACCTACGCTGGGTGAGAATGAGCTAAATTCACATAGCGTTTGGGGAATATTCTTATCTTTTGGAGTCATCTAGAAGTTTCCCTATCTTATCAACTCCTATGAGCTTGAAAATGGATGGGGAATGAGTTAAGGATCATCCTATCTTGTCATCCCTTCCTCGATAGAACTATTTCTAAGTATGGAAGGCCATTCAATGTCACCATTAATGACAAAACCTCCTTCATCTTCCGATAAATTGACCACTCCTCTAAGTGATCAGGGGATGGTTGGACTATGTTGAATTGTACGGAGATAATGCTGCTATGAGATTTGGCTTTGAATCAAGTGATGTGATGCTACAAGTTTGTCATGCTTTTGATGTGATGCGGATGGGATCCTAGCTAAAGGAATGACTTTGAATCAGACATGGATAGTTGTAATTCCTTCTTCTATCTAATAAAGTGTTTGAATCTTTTTGCATATGATGTGTTCTTTCATAATGCTTATATGTATGAATTTCTTTTGATTCCTTCCATTTATATTCAATGGATCGTATGATTTGATCTGTTTTCATCTTCTGTTGTGTTGACATGGTACTTTTAAAGCGGATTAAGTACAAGAAGGAGCGACGGAATCAATACAAGGGAGATGAGAGGAAAGCGGAACTAAGGTAGGCCTTCTATCCTCTCTTCTTATCTATTGCTTATAGGGCAAGTCTAAAACACTTTAAAATGTTGTTCTAGGCATAACTACTTGTCTAGTGAATTTGTATTTATCAATAGATGCTAAATTCTCCAAAATAGTGAGGTTGCTTTGATCTCTTTCTTTATCTAGAAATATGGCTGCATATACAAAGAAGTAATATTTGTGGCCTGTGGGTTTCTACAATGCACAAATCTGCTCTTTGTGCTCTAGCTCCTATCTCTCCTACCATTGTGTGCTCAATTATGTTGAGAAATGGCAACAAGAAATTCCAGTTTAATTTGTCCTTGAATTAAACTGTGAATTAAAATAGAATTATTTTCTCATAGAAATTTGAAAATAAATAATTAATTAAGTTTAATTAACATAATTAATTTAGGAAATTTGAATTGGAAGTCTTTTAGAAGACATGTATATGTTCTCTCTAACTTATAGGAGTTAAGGACGAGTTATGAATGAGTTGCAATTAGTTAACTTAGTTTATTGAGTTAACTCCAGTTAAATTAGTTCCAATCAGTTTCAGGAACTAATAGTGTGTAAATAGTCAGTTGGGACAATAGTGACCTAATTAGTGCTACTCTAGTTAACTGAAGATTCCACCATCAGAAACTCATGCATGTGGATTTTGAGAAATACCCAGTTGAGACTAGGCTGCAGGGACAATGTACTATTTATTTTAGATATTTCTGAGTTGCACTGACAGTGCATGCAATCAAGAACTGATCCTTGAGAGATTGCACCATTTTTAGAGGTTTTATTTCCCTTTAAATACAATCAATCCTTCATACGAATTAGACATTGGAATAGAGACTTGGAGAGCTTGTGAATTGGCTAATATTTAGCCTTGAGCTTTCTTATGAGTTGGAGATTGAATTTTCTGAGTGTTGGGATTGTTCTAGAGAGAACAAAAATTATAATTTCATCTTGATTTTTTGGATTAATATAGAACAGATAGCGAGGTTTTGAGTGGTGGCTTTCCCCCAATATTTATTGTGTTATGTACCTTTCATTCTCTTCCTTTATTGATTATTTTTTTCTCGATGTTTATGGGCTTCCGTTCTAAAGACTAGAAGTATATTCTTGTCTCTTGTTTTAGCAAATTGCATTAGCTTCTAAATCTATAGGTTCTTCTACATGGTATCAGAGCAAGATTATTTTTTGGGCTGAGAGTTTGCAGAGAAGTTATGAGAATGTTTGTGCAAAATTTTCAGAAAAAATTGCAGATTTGGATTCCTTGGGAAAAGATACCAAAATTCAAAAAACAAATTGGCCGAATCAGAGTTCGGATGAGGGAGATATCGTTGATTTAAAATCAGCTCTCTAGAGGAGATTTCGAAGTTTTGAGTTTTTGGGTTATAGGTGAAATTCGAATTTGCATACATACTTCAGGATCAACAGATGGCATTCCATGGGTTGAGGCTCAAGTATGCCTTGGACGGGATCTTGAATTTTATAGCCTAGAGGGACATGATGGAGGCTATGCTAGTAGATAATGGCTTGAAGGAATTCATTGATCAAGAAGTCCCCAAGCCAATAGCTATAGATGCACAAAGCTTGGCTGAATGGAAGAAGTATGTGGTGAAGGCAAGGTGGATAATCCTTTAGGGAGTTCGAGACCACATTGTCTCGAGTCTCCATTGCAAGGAAACTCCGCATGCTATGTGGGAAACATTGACAGACTTGTATCAGAATAGAAGTGATCAAAGGAATTTGGCACTGAAGGATAAACTTGGTAAAATCAAGATGGAGAAATGTGAGACGATTCCAAAGTACTTGACCAAGTTCACCCAATGCTGGGATGAGGCCAATGAGGATATGGTGAGCCTTGCTCTTCTTAGACTCCAAAAGAATTGGCATAGTTATTAAGACTCTGCCAATGGTCAGGAGAAGCTGGCAGAATGCGAATGACTATGGTCAGATTTGATGCAGGATGAGATCAGGAGGAAGACAAGGGATGGCTCTTCATCAATGACTGATGATGAAAAGAAATGTGACTTAGGGATTAGGCAAGGAAGGGGAAAGGTAAAATTTCTCATTCCAAATTAGATTCTTATCATGGTGGTAAGAAGAAGGACATGACGAAAGCTAAATTCTTTCATTGTTACAAGATGGGTCACTTTTCTACAAATTGTCCATTAAAGAAGTCCAAGGAGAAGTCCTCAGGACGAGTAGCGGGTGAGGCTTTAACCTCCCAATTTGAATTGGACATTTCCCTCATTGCATGCACGGTGTCTTCAATGATGGGAAGTGTTTGGTACTTAGACAGTGGAGATTCTTTCCACATGACTGGCGACAAAGAGTTATTTAGTGGACTAGAGGAGAAAGGCCTCAAGATCCACATCGAGATGGGTGATAATGTAAGTATAGTGTTAGTGGTGTGGACACTATTACTTTTCACAGGGAGCATGCGGATCCACTCACCTTGAACAATGTTGTGCATGTACCCAAATTGACGAAGAACTTGGGATCCATTGCCATGCTTCAGGATAGAGGCTATGATGTGATCTTTTAGAAAGGAAAGGCGTTCCTTCAAAACATAGCCACGGGTCAAGTAAAGAAGATATTGATTCGAGTTCAGAATCTCTATAAGATAGAGGTAGAGGATTGTTCTTCTTTAAGTTCAAAAGTGGAAAAGGTGTTGAGCAGAGATGTAAGCGAGTTGTGGCATAGGCGATTGGGTCACTTGCATCATTGGGCTTTGAATATATTGTAGCGAATCTCTACCGGAATTCCCAATTGTATGCTTGAGCAAGTTGATACATGCAAGGGTTGTACTTTGGGAAAATACACCAAGCCTTCCTTTGGAGATATAGATAGTCGAGCATACTTTATTTTGGAGAGAGTCCATTCAGATGTGTGTTGACCATTCTTGACAGTATCCACTGCCAAACACAGGTATTATGTTATATTTGTAGATGACTATTCTCATAAATGTTGGATATTTTTTATGTAGAGAAAGTATCAAACATTCACAAAGTTTTGTGAATTCAAACAATTGGTCGAGAAAGAGTCAGGAAAGAAGGTTAAATCTCTATGGAGTGATAACTATGGAGAATATGTCTACAATGAGTTTAAGAACTTCTGTGTAGCGCAAGGGATTAAACGAGAGTTGAAGGCACCTCATAACCCTCAATAGAATGGGGTTTCTAAGAGGAAGAATAGGAGCATAGTAAGGGAAACAAGGGTGATGTTTCATGATCAGGGCCTACCACTACACTTGTGGGTTGAGGCATGCAACACAACAATTTATGTTCAGAATCATAGTCCACATAAGATACTTGAGAGTAAAACACCAGAGGAAGCTTATTCCTATAAGAGGCCAGATGTTGGTCACTTCAAGATTTTTGGTTCATCGGTTTATTGCCATGTGACCAAAGATGCACATAAGAAGCTTGAGCCAACAACAGATTTGGGAATATTTGTTGGGTACACTGATACAGCCCACAACTATCAGGTGTACATGATAACTAGTCGGATGACAGTGGTTTGCAGGGATGTCAAGTTCGATGAGGAGAAGGCCTTATGAGTATCCCTTGAGAGGGAGCCTGAGCTACATGCAGAGGAGGAACTTTTAGTTCCTAAGGTTGAGGAGCCTAACATGTATGTGGAGTAGCCACATATAGAGGTTATGGGAGTGGAGACATCCACTCAGGGAGAGTCTTCTAGAGAGGGAAGAAAGCGCACTAGGGAAGCTGAAAAATTGTTGGATGATGCACGGGAGAATGTGGGAGCATCCTCTTCTCAGCACAGACAAAGGAGGTCACCAGATAGGTACACTAGATACATGGTACTTATTGGTGCATATGTTGTGACAGAGCCATCTTCCTTTCACGAAGCAATGCAACAACTAGTTTGGGTTGATGTGATGGTGGAGCAGTATGACTCCATAGTTTGAAACAGTGTTTATGATGTGGTCCAAAGATCGGAGGACAAGTCAGTTGTGAGCTCCTGTTGGCTTTACAAGGTAAAGAAAGCTACAAATGGTAGTGTGATGAAGCTTAAGACCAGATTTGTGGCTCGTGGCTTTCCACAAGTAGGGGGGATTGACTATTATGAGACCTTTGCTCTTGATGCAAGGTACTCGTCAATCAGATATATTTTGGCACTATCAACACAGATGGGTTTGAAGATCCATCAGATGGATGTGAATACTGCCTTCCTCAATGGCATGATTGAGGAAGAGGTGTACATAGAGCAACCCGAAGGCTTTGAAGCCTTGGACCGTGAGTCACATGTGTGTCGAATCAAGAGAGCATTGTATGGGCAGAAGCAAGCACCCCATGCTTGGTACACCAAGATAGGTAGATACTTCACTGGGTTTAGCTTCACTAAGAGTGAAGGAGATGCAAACCTGTATCACATAGTCGTGGAAGGTAAGCTTTTGATCATTATACTTTATGTAGATGATCTCATATTGACACGTGATGAGAATCTCACCAAATATTGCAAGGAGGACCTTGCAAGAGAGTTTGAGATGAAGGAAATGGGGCTCATGCATTACTTCCTTGGCATGGAGGTATGGTAGGGAGATGGGGAGTTGTTTGTTTCTCAAGGCAAGTATGCAAATGAGATACTCAAGAGATTCCACAAGGAGAGTAGTAAACCCATGGAGACTCCTTTAGTTGGTAACTGGAGGAAGGAGGATGCCACTTTAGGAGAAGTAGTGGAAGCTAATGTTTACAGGTAGATTGTGGGTTCACTCACGTATTTGGTGAACACACAACCATATATGTGTTATGCTGTTAACCAGCTTAGTCAAGTGATGGTTAGGCCTATCAAAATGTATTGGAAGGTGGGAAAGCATGTATTGAGATACCTCAGAGGCACTACTCAGTTTCGGTTCTGGTATAGACATACAGAGGGAGTGAAGCTTCAGGAATTCATCGATGCAGATTGGGTGGGGGGTCCATCTGACAAGAAGAGCACATCAAGAGGGATCTTTAGTATTGGGTCAACTGAAGTTTCTTGGTACAACAAAAAACAGAGATTGGTTGCACACATTTTGGTGGAGGAAGAGTACATGGTTGCAAGTCAAGAATCATGTGAGGCTATCTGCATGAGGAAGATCGTAGTTGGTTTGTTTGGTCAGCAGATGGATTCGAAAGTGATTTATTGTGATAATCAGAGTTGTATCAAACTCTCTAAAAATCTAGTTTTTCATGGTTGGTCCAAGCATATAGATATCCAGTATCATCATCTCAAATATTTTGTATTGAGGAGGATCATGTTTTTAGATTACATTCCCACAGAGGAGCAAGATGCTAACATCTTGATAAAGACATTGCTAAGATGTAAATTTGAGTTTCACTTAGATAGGATCAGGGTAGTGGATAATCCCTTTCCTGTTGAGAGGCAGTGTTATGAAATGGCAACAAGAAATTCCAGTTTAATTTGTCCTTGAATTAAACTATGAATTAAAATAGAATTCTTTTCTCATAGCAATTTGAAAATAAGTAATTAATTAAGTTTAATTAACTTAATTAATTTAGGAAATTCGAATTGGAAGTCTTTTAGAAGACACGTTTATGTTCTCCCTAACTTACAGGAGTTAAGGACGAGTTATGAATGAGTTCTAATTAGTTAAGTCGGTTTATAGAGTTAAGTCCAGTTAAATTACTTCCAATCAGTTTCAGGAACTAATAGTGAGTGAACATTCAATTGGGACACTAGTGACATAATTAGTGCTACTCTAGTTAAACGAACATTCCACCATTAGAAACTCATGCATGGTTATTCTGAGAGAGACCCAGTTGAGACTAGAGCGTAGGAACAATGTACTATTTGTTTTATACTTTTCTAAGTGGCACTGGCATTGCATGAAATCAGGAACTGATCCTTAAGGGATTGCGCTATCTTTAGAGGTTTTATTTCCCTTTAAATACAAGCTATCCTTCATAGGAATTACACATTGGAATAGAGACTTTGAGAGCTTGTGAATTGGCTAAGCTTTGGCCTTGAGCTTGATTATGAGTTGGAGATTGAATTTACTGAGTGTTGGGATTGTTTTAGAGAGAACAAGCATTGTAATTTCATCTTGATTTTCCCGATTAATACAAAACAGGTGGTGGGGTTTTGAGTTGCAGCTTTGCCCGGATATTTATTGTGTTATGTACCTTTGATTCTCTTCCTCTATTGATTATTGTTTGCTCGATGTTTATGAGCTTCCAATGTAAAGAGTAGAAGTAGATTCTTGTCTCTTGGTTTAGCAAATTTCACTAGCATGTGAATCTACAGGTTTTCTACAAATTATGGAACAAAATGCTCTCAAAAGAATGGAATTCCTCTATATCCTAGTGGCTTGGTTATAACACAGCTCGATAGACTATTACTGGTTAATTTGATTACATCAATGCAAACTAGAGTTACAAAATAGACTGTTCTAGATACTTTTACATCACAAACACATGGCTATCCCCTTTTCCAAGAAAAATGGGGTTGACGTGGCATCCTACGGAACTATAGGTGTGAAAACAAGAAGATCAAATTCTGAGTGGCATAAGTTTTGTATATGCACTCTGATTGACGCAATTCTTATGCCTTTGGAAAGCTCTCTGTTTGTAGAATAACATCAAAATGTGTTTCCCTTTAGCAAAACATTTTTACCCCCAAAAAACTTCCTTATATGGCTCAAAACTGTCCTGGAAAGTTTCAGACCTTGTTTTGCTAAACTGGGTCCTACCAGTAAAAATGGTTGCGTTAGTTGATTCCTCCACTTTTTCCACTCCAAATGCATCGAGATGGATGAAAAATAATATAATGATCCAATTCAGATTAGGCATAATAAACCACTAGGCATTTTCAAAATAATCTTCTATTGACTAGAAGGAGGCTGACTACTAATAGTGAATGTAAAGCTATCTTTAATACAGAAAGTAAATGCTTGCCTATTTTCACGAAATGAAAGTGTTGAATAGAAAGTGTTGTGTAATGAAATGAAATTACCTAGCCAAGAATTAACACACATTGCTTGAAAAAGACACTTAATTTAACCTTGCATTCTGTAGTCTAGCTATCTAGACTAAGTAAGCATGGAAATTATCCTAACACTGCTATGATTGATGTCTGCATGTACTAGCTAAATATTGCAAAAAAGATTCTTTTGGTTTTGAATTTAGAAACATAAATGATAAGCTAATAATTTGATCTTTTGCAAGGGAGGTAGGTATGGAAAATCTGGTCCAAAATTGCACAAAGGGGTATGGAAGTCAAGTTTAGGGCCTACCCTAGTCTCTTATCATCATTTCTACCCAAAACAGTCTAACACATGCTGCTATAGGGTTTCCTGCAGTTACTACAAGATGTCCTGGTTTACTACAGGAAACTTAGTTGAAGGTTGTAGGAAGGTAGGGAAGGTGAAACGAAGTGTGGGAAGATGTATGATGGTGGCATAAGGTATGGGGAAGGTGAACATGGCCCAAGGATCATCCCAAATCTTTAGGATGGTTGGATTTGCTCAAGGTGGCTATCCACGGTGGCTACAAAACAAAAATCAGAATTAGTGGTTGGTAGGATTGGGCGAGAGGTGGAGAAGACATAGATGAGGCTGGTGGAATTAGTTCCTCCTTGCAGATCAACAATTCCTGCAACAACACATATTCCTTTCTTCATTCATTCACAACTTTATGTAAATGTTGAAAATATAACTCGAATTTGAGAAACTGATTTACTGATGGCTAATGGCTTAAATCTATGGAAAGGAATGCTTGCTAATCTACAACAAACTCAAGAAACCAAAATGACAACTCGAAGTGATTCTAAGAAAACATAAAAAATGTTCTACTCAACAAGAAATCCTAAGTTATGCAATTACCAAAAGATAAATATGTTTTTGGGGTTGTGAGAGTGAGGCCCTCAAACCATGATCCCATGAGGGAGATGAGAAAAATGCTACTGTCACAAGATTTTTTGAAGTATTCTTTCACTACTGTAACATTGATATACTTCTCCAACTAATGGAAGAAAAACTAACCAATCATTCAAAGACTTGTAAATTAAACAAAGCAGAGATAACTTTCGCAGCTAATCTATGATTCTAATCTAATAATACATGTACAAAAATAGGAACCTATTCTAATAGGGTTGGGCCCTAACCCAAGAGCTTTAGCCCTCTGAGTCAACTCACTGTTGGATCAAAGAAACCCTTTTCATTATCATCAAAATGTCAAAAATAACATGAGAATAATAGTCACAATATCTTAGCTTGAAATTGCTACTTGGCTAAAATAAAAAGTCGAATCCTAATGAGGCCCTATGTCTTCTTATTTATATAATTGAACATACCAACAAATTCCTATAAATTAGGGAGGCTTAGCTCCCTCCAAAAGCTAGATACCAAAGGAAACCCCAGATCAGTGATCTTCTAGACTTCTTTGATTCATCAGTTTGATTCTTGATACTCTTATACAAACTTCATAAATCTCTTTCTTTACCCCGTGACAACCATGCTACTAGGAAACCCTCCACCCAGAATTAGTGCAGACATTAGGAGGGTCCTATAGTTTTCAAAACAGTAGGAAGTGGGGGATTGGTACTTGTACCAAAACCACACTGAAATCATAATTTATAGATGTGAATTGCCACCTTAAAAATTTCCAAAATACCCCCCCATGAGATTATTTGCTCTGGAGTACTACAGAAAAATGATCAATTCAGATGAGGTGCACTTTGTAAAAGCCAAGAAGAAAGCCCAACTTAGAATAAAAGATCAATTTCGCCCATTCATTTGTAACAGTAGGGAAGCAAGAAAGGAGGCAAATCAAATCCTCCAAAGGTTGAAATAGAAACAGAGTTTCATGTGGACCTATGACCCCTTCAGCTTCATTTGCAATAGGAGAAAAAAGAATAAACTATCTCCTTACATCCACCACAAGATCCCCGAATCTGAACAATATGTTAATCAATCTGAATGGGTGCAAGGCACTTTAATAGATTGAGATAGTACAGAGGTTGTTGTTGATAATGTATTAATGGACTTAGACAGAAGACTTGATGAGGATTTCTTTGTATAGGTTCCAAGAGAGTCTCAATCTCAGAGACAAGCACAGGGCCACAGTGGGTAGACAGCAGAAGCAGGTCCAATAGTATAGGCAGAACTATCAGGGAAACCAGAGTTTTTAGAACAAGCAGGGCCATTAAAGCAACCAGAGCTTTCAGAACAGCCAGAAGAATTTGAACAGCCTAAAATTTCAGAGGAACTTCCTCAACCTGAACAAATCATGAGCAATCCCCCTATTTTGCAGACTCCTCCTAATGAGGAAAGGAACCTTAAAAGAGATAGAGAGGAGGCCACTCCTTCCAGTAGGCACATTGACCAAACCTATGTTAAGAGGCAGAGGTTAAATCCATATGCAGAGCAAGAATACACTGAGGAAACAACAAGAATTTCAGTGGCAGAGAGGATAGAAAGCAAGCACAACACTCCTTCAGGAGGGACACAAGAACCCTCCACCTCTCAAACTCAAATGTTGGAAAGGCAGCAGAGTGTGGAAGTATCCACCTTTAGGGCTCCCAGTGGACAGAGCCAAGACATCAAAGAAAAATACAAGGAAATCAAGGCAAGGAATGAAATGTTGAAACTACAAAGCTATGCACAGTACCTAAGGATGGCTCCAACAAACCAAACAAGGCTAATGTCAGCCTTTGATATAAAAGAAGGAAAGATGTAGATGGGCTTTCTCAAGCCAACCATACAGAAACCAAAATCAATGGCAGATTACCTTAAGACAGATTTTGAGGTATTGGCAAAGGATATCGATCCTATTGACCAAATTGAGTTGCATAAAGAAACTGGAGAAATAGTATATTCCACCTTGACCAGCAAGGCCATAGCACCCACCAACTTCAGAATTCACTGAATAACATCTTAGCACAATTTCAGTTGGAAAAGGCCTCTTCTCAAGCCAAAGACACCAGAATAAAGTCCTTAGAAGACTTGGTCATAGAGCTGGGACATGATCCCAAGGACGTTAAAGTAGTAGAGTAGATGATAAATAAGAAAAAGGATGACATAGCTACACTAAAGAAGCAGCTCAAGATTCCTCCTCTTCATCATCCTCAAATAGCTGAAGTGTTAGAGACACAGAAGGAGGAAGAACTTATGGACCTAGTCCTTAAGTTAAATGACCAATTGAAGGAAACTGAGAAAGAATTGGATAATTTGATACAGTCCAAGTAGAGTGAGTTGGCCACCGCTCCTCAGACTGTAATACCTACAATTTCCACAGCAATACCCTCCACCTTGGTAGCTGCCTTGGCACCTACACTTCCTCCAGCTACAACATTGCTAGTAACAAGTACTACATCAGTCACCGTTACATAAACTAGCACAAAGACACCAATAGAGAAAACTGTAGAGTTGATTAAGGCCATGGAAGAAATGAGTATCCAGACCACTGAGCTCAAGAAACTCAAAGAACAAGTGTCAAGTTTAGAAACCAATTGTAAACTTGCACAAATACAACATAAAGAAGAAACTTAGAGGAACCTAAGGATGGCAGAAAGAATAAAAGCCCTTGACAAGGACTTAACACTACAAGAACCCTTAGGAGACATGAAAGAAATCCTTTGGGCCAACATCATTGATTCCATCAATGATGTTTGGCCTTCTATTCAAATTATTTTTGAGCAAACAGAATTAGTCAAAATGGCTACAGAGGCAATCCACAAGACAGTGGAAGAATTGGGAAATAAACCAGAAGAAGCCAATTAGTTGATCACCTTTTTGAATAGCAAAAATAGATATCAGCTTGATGAACTAGAGATAGATGATAGAACAGCAACAATCATATAGATCAAAAAAGTTCTCGCTAAAAGGAACTTAATGCTAAATTTGGAGAAAATATGTCAGAGCATCCAAACAGACATTGATAGCTTTATGCTAAAGTATGGCATCTTAAGAGAAAAAGGACTCCCCAGTCCTATGGTAATTCATGATAAGTTGATGACCGAGGAAGATTATGTTGACAAGTTAAACAAGCTGGCCAAAAGCCAAGCTAGTACTTCAGGGGTGAAATCTTTACCCACTGGAAAAGTGCTTTATGATGGCCTGGAGAATCTGTTCTATATAGAACATGAAGTCAAGCACTTATTCACAAGCAAACCAAATTTTGCTTGGTACATAGAGGCCGATGGAATCTATAGGAAAATGATAAGGATGAAGTTACCTGATAGTGAATGGTGCACCAGTTTGACTGATTTACTATAAGTTACTGTAGTAAATCTATAAGATAAAAGATAACTACCAGGTAAAATAGGTAAAAGAGGATCAAAACAACACAAGTAAAGAGTATCAGTAGGACAAAGATGAAAGTGATTCCAGTACGTAATTACAAAGCAACCGCAAGAGCCAAATCCGAGTCATAACAGCCAGCACAGTCACAATGAAAGGGACAGCTAGAAGACAGTTCTCCATCTGTCTCTATCTTCATGTTGAAGATATTTCTTGTTTCCTAAAATAACTCTCATATAGTTATGAGATATTTTGTATTAATTTTTTTATAAATACTTCACAAATCGAAGTAATTAGGGTGGATTAAAATACATTTCTATAGACATATTATATTTGAGCCAAGGACCTATTGTACTCAAGACTGGACCGGTTTTACTGGAAATGAAATAAATTTGACATTTCACTGGATTCTTGTGCACAATTGGAATAGATAAGTATCATTTTCTCATGTTTAAATATTGTATTCTCTTTATGTTATGAAATATTCATATTTGTTTCTTATACAATCTTAAAAGCAAACAAGGAATGATATCATTAGAATTAGATTAAGTGCTCTCTATTTTAACTGTTTGCTTTATTTATGTTTTCTACTAAACTGCCTTGGTATGGGGATTCTTAATTGCCCCCTTACTTCTGTAGTTTACCCCCCCCTTTGGCCCATAGTTGAGGATTCTTCATTGCCCTTTGCTATTGGCCATCGTTCCTTTCTTCATCCCAATCCCGGTTAAGGATTCTTCATTGCCCTTGGCCCTAGTTAGGACTTTTCACCCATTTGAACCTGCAAATTTTCTCTTGTTGTGCTAGCCTGCCCTGTGGACTCTTACCTCAATAATAGATCAAATCCAATTAAGCCTTTCTTGATTGACTCCATAGCCCAATGGCCTAAATATTTGCTCTTCCCATTTGTCTTCTTAATTCCACCACCCAATCAAAACAAACAATCCTGAACATTAATAACTAGCCTAAAATCTTATTCAAACAAAGTTAAATTATAAAGAGAGAGCCCTCTCTGGACTTAGGTTGGCTAGAACCTAAGTCTAAAAGATTAGGTTTGTGGTTACCTCAGACTATTCCTTCTTTGATAATTTATAAGGAAAAAATATGAGTGATAACATAGTGATGACCATACTAGGGATTCAAAACCCTCAGTCTTAATAAACCTTTGAGAAATTCAAATTTTTATTTTTATGCATCTTAAAGGATTATTAGAAGTTATTTCAAAAAGTTCATATAAAAATGCAAAATAAATCATAAAAAACTCGAAATCTAGCTTCAGGGCGAACTCATTATACCAGGGCCAACCCTGATCCAAATCCTCCCCCTATATTTGAAAATCCCAACCTTATTCCGAGAATAATTAGAAGACGAGAAATTTTAGTAAGTCCTAGACATCTTTTTAGATCCAATTCATGCCCTTCTGAGTGGCTATTCATTGAATAGATCCCTTTTTATGAGTATTTTAACCTATGTTTGTTTAGAACCAAGTCTGAGAGTGAACTTGTCATCACAGTCTTAGATCCAGAGTTTACTAGAGAACTTGAAACCCAACGAGCCAACTTGTCAATTGGCCAGAACCTTCTGAACTATCCTTAGTCATCCCTTACCACTGATAGACTCCCTGAACTTTCTGAGTCAGCTTCCACATCTTTCAGCTCACCATCATTTCCCCACATCTCTGAAGATCATCCTTCATCCCCATTCATACCTTCTATCCCCCATCAGCCCATCACTGCCCTTCAAACACCTATTACCCCTGTTTCACCAACTCTCCTTGTTGTCCCAAGTCCTATAGTTACGCCAACTCTTGTTCTCAATCCTTTACAGCTCAGAGTTATGGCCCTCAGATATGCCCCCCTTATGATGCCTTCTCCTCAAGGTGCCTTACTAGCAGATTATCAGAGCAAAATTACTTTATTTGATGGCAATAGAACCTACACAGCTCAGCAGCACACTAAGAAAATGTCAGATTATTTTGAACTGCATGAGATTGACATATGAGATGTTCAAATGAGAATCTTTGTCCAAACTTTAGCTGGAGAAGTGAGAACATGGTTTAGATCTTCCCCCTTCAAAGCATAGATAGTTTAGAAGTTCTTTACCAACAATTGTTAAATAGGTGGGAGAAAAAAAAGAACCCCCTTCAAATTTTATATGAATATGAAAACCTTAAAAGGGGACCAAATGAAACTGTTTAGGACTACTGCACCAGGTTTAACAATGTGTATAATGCAATTCCACTTGACCTTAGGCCTCCACCTGGCTTAGCCCTGATTAAATTTCCAAACGGGTTTGACACAGATATGGCTTTCAACTTAGAGAAAGGAATCCCCCTACACTTGAAGATATGCTAAGTGTAGCAGTTAGCGTAGAAGCTAATCTGCTATCCAAAATAGCTAGGGTTAGAAACGAGAGAAGAACACCTTTGAAAGATGAAACTTCACCCTTTGATCAGAAAATGGATGCTTTAGCTAAAGGAATGGAAAGGTTAATGGATAGAATAGAAGTCATTGAAAGAAAACCTCACTGGGATAACTAACAACTAATCCAGTAAGGAATTCAAACTTCAGGAAAAACCAAAACTAGAAAACTGGTAAAAATGGGCCTAATCAAAACATTAGACCACCTTTCCAGGAAAATTATGCTCAGATTTCCCACCAAGAAAACCCTGAGATAGACACCCAAATTAACCTTATGGGCTTAGATGATGAAGAAACTGTTTTTCTAACTCAGGATGATCAAGAATTATACATGCTTCAACATTTACAGACTCAAAAAGGAGAATCTGTCGACTATAAGCAAGGGTACGACTCTGCTATTTTCGAAGTTCATAAACAATACAACTTAAGAAGGAAGAAGAACATTGATGTTCTTGATTAGAATAAAAAAGCAATACCTAACGACCCTAAGAAAGTAAAAGCTACAAATCAGAATCCTCAAGTTACAAAAACCTTACAAATCCTTTCTAGACCACATCAAAATCCTCCTAGTCCCACCATTGAAGATGTAATTGATAACCAACCTGCTAAAGAGCAACCTTCCACTTCAGTCCCCCTCAAGGGAATAGTGGAACAGCCTCCATAAATCATATTGGAAAATTTAGATAAAAACAATCTAAACAATGAAAAAGAAGAAAAGACTACTCAGAACTTTGGCTCTAAAATTTCAAATGTTCAAATAGATAAAGCCCCTCTGCCTTTCAATTTGGGAGCAGAGGTGGCCAAGCTTAAAATCTCAGTGCCTCTGACAGAATTGGTTAAACATGAAACTTACAGATCTGAAATTAGTAAATCTTTGAACTTCCTTGAAAATGAAGACTCCGTGAATCTATTTGATGACCAACCTGAGTTAATTTTTGGACCAGATGTTAATGGAAAGCTAGTTGAAGGAGGGATACCACCCTTCTACATTAGCCTTAACATCCACGATAAAATCCTACATAATGCCATGCTTGACTTTGGGGCTTCACATAATCTTATGCTTAAGTCTGTAATGGAAAAACTTAACTTGGATATCACTAGGCCTTACAAGGATCTGTTTTCCTTTGATTCAAGCCAAGTTAAGTGTTTAGGGCTAATAAAAAATTTGTGTGTTTCCCTAGTTCAGTACCCTGCCAAGAAGATACTTATGGACATAGTTGGGAATTTCTCTGAATCCTAAAATATCTCTATTTGTGTTGGAAGAAGGGAAATTATTAGGACACATTATCTCTAAAGATGGTATTAGGATTGACCCAACAAGAATTGAAGCCATTTTGTAGATACCACATCCCAAGAACATCAAAGAACTTCAAGCATTTTTAGGCAAAATAAACTTTTTGAGGAGATTTATCTCTAATTTAGCTGAGTTAATTAGATTACTAAACAACATGTTAAAGAAAGATTCGACTATTAAATGGACTCTAGAGGCTAAAAAGTCATTTGAAGATATAAAGTTAGCCTTGACACAAACACCAGTCCTCATCAGTCCAATGTTTGATAGGGAATTCATCATATTTTCTTTTGCTTCAGAACACACCATTGTTGCAGTCCTTTTGCAGAAAAATGATCAGGGTTTCGAACAACCAATAGCCTTCTTTAGTAAAGCCCTGAGAGATGCACCTTTAAAGTATAACATAATGGAAAAGCAGGCTTTTTCTCTGGTTAAAGCTATTAAAGATTTCAGAGTTTATATCTTGTACTCTCATATAGTAGCTTATGTTCCCAATGCTGTAGTGAAGGACATTCTAAGACAGGATGGACTTGATGGAAAGAGAGGAAAGTGGATAGCTACAATATTAGAGTATGATTTAGAAATTAAACCTACAAAATTGATCAAAGGCCAAGGTTTGGCTAAGCTCATGGCTGAATCAAACAACCAGGCCCTAGATATAAACTTCACTACAGAACTGGATAACGAAGACAGGATGGTGACTCCACAGATTAGCCAAGCCTTTATAGATTCACCATGGTATGTTGACATAATATACGTTCTACAAAACCTTCAAGCTCCTCCAGAGCTATCCAGGACTAAAAGTAGGTTCTTAAAGATGAAATCTTTGAAGTTTTGCATAATTGATAATGCTTTATTTTGGAAAAATCATGAAGGCATCTTTCTAAATTGTTTATAAAGAAGGAATCTGGTAAAATTTTGCAAGAGTTTCATGTAGGTGACTGTGGGGGATATCTCTATTGGAAGACAACAACTGATAAGATCTTGAGGGCTGGTTTTTATTGGCCCACTCTGTTTGCTGATGTTAAGAAGTTTGTAACCTCATGCCACAAATGTCAGATTTTTGAAGGGAAAAGAAAACTACTGCCATTACCTTTGAAACCTATATCTACTGAAACACCATTTCAATAGTGGGGTCTTGACTTCATTGGTGAAATTCATCCTCCCTCCTCTACCCAGCATAGATGGATCTTAACTGCCATAGATTATTTTACAAAGTGGATAGAAGCCATACCCTCAAGACAAGCCACAGATACTATCAAAATAGGTTTTCATGAGGCCAACATTCTGTCCAGATTAGGTTTCCCCACTAAAGTCATCACAGACAATGCTGCAACCTTTAAATTAAAAAGGATAATTTATTTTTGTAACAAATATCACATAACTCTTGGTCTTTCCATAGCTTACTATCCCCAGGGAAATGGACTTGCAGAGTCATCCAATAAGAGCTTAGTGAATATTATTAAAAAATTGTTGGAAGATAATAAGAAGACCTGGAATAAGAAATTAGTGAATGCTTTGTGGGCAGACAGGATGACCATAAAGAAATCTATTGGGACCAGTCCCTATCAGCTAGTCTATGGAATGGAAACTATCTTCCCATCTTCTTTGGGAACTCCAGTGATGAAATTACTCCAAGAAGCACAGGTTGAGCCAAATGATATTCAGATAAGGATTGACCAGACTATCCATTTGTAGCAAACCAGGGAGCAAGTGTACATCAAGTCCCAAGTTGTGCAGGAGAAAATAAAGAAAGCATTTGATAAGAGAACCAAGGTAGAAGATTTCTATCTAGGAGATAAAGTCTTGAAATGGGACTCAAGAAGGGAAGATAAAGGGAAACATGGGAAGTTTGACTTCCTATGGAAAGGTCCTTATATTATTTATGCTTTCAGAGGTAATAATGCTTATTTCCTTAAAGATTTTGATGGTGTAGAAGTGGAAGGAGGACCAGCTCATGGTCGAATTCTAAAGCACTATATAGATCCCAGTCACTAATTTTACTAATCGCTTGTACATAATATATCCTTCACCAAGTTTGGTGTGGATTGGATGGTAAATGTTGGAGTTGAAGACCACAAAGCAAGCCCTAAGCTTCAAAAATTTCACTATCAGTATATATCAATAAAGAAACAAAATAAAAGGAAAATTGCAGAGTATAAACACAGAAATTCAGAAGGCCGTTGATCTACTAGTTCTTGACATTTCACCAGGAAATGCCATCCCCAAGTGGAGCCACTGTTATGTTCCTATACCAATAGGTGTCATAATTTTTGAATGGTTGAAGTTAACACTGTAATATGTACATACCTTTGTTTTTTGTAAGTGTTTTCCATATTCAAATAATCAAAAAAAAAAAAAAATGTAAAGAGAGTATGTCCCAAAAGAAAAATCAAGGGACAAAAAGATTAAAAAAGGTAAAAAAAGATGAAAAATGAACCCCAAGAAAAAGAAAAAGACCATGAAAGTGTGCAAGTCTAAATGCCACTGCTATTTTACTTTTTGTACAATAATGATTGTGTGCAACTTGTGGTTTATGCCACAATCCATGGATAGTCAAAATGTTTAAACTTGGCTATTTCATGTTTTCAATTTTATGCTTAGAAATAGAGAATAAAATCTGACCAAACTATTTAATCTTGGCAGATAAGTAGATAGGTAGAGAAAATAAAAGGAGCTCAACTGTGTAATCTGAGCCCTTGGATGTAATAAGGATAGACATAGAGAGATTTCTATTGTAAAAGAAAAGAAAAATGTTTTGATGAGGGTTTTCCAGCTTAAGTGCACCGTAACAAAGAGTACGTAGGATCAGTAGATGGGTAAGTAGTTGGATGGTTGCAGAATTGTGGTAATTGATTAGATAAAAGCATATCATTTACTTTCATCATCAAGTTGTGAAAACTATGGATGACAATGGAACATTTTACAAAGTCAAATGATTAATTCCCCCATTCATTTTACCTTCAATTTTACTAATTTCCCATAAGTAAAGGAAAAAGTACCTAAAACCTTAAGTTAAAGGGGCTCAGAGCATTTCTCTGACTTCTGGAGGGACCAGACCCTCGGCCCAATAACTTATAAGGTCTAAGTACTAAAACCCCTTACCAACATTCACCCCTCCATAATTCATCCATTTCATCTAAAAAATCCCTTTTCCTAAGGTGAAATCATCATTTGCCTAGGGAAAGTAATTAACCCTACATAAAACCCCTTTTTCCCACAAAAAAACCACAAAAAGCATTTAGCCTAAGTTATAATGTGTAAATGAGGATATATAAATGTCAATACATTATACTTAGCACATTTTCCCTTTTGCCTTCATTTCAGATTAACTCTAGTTCCCACTATATTTATTTGACTCCCGAAAATACTCCGCTTTCCCGTATTATTTATTTAACTCATATGATAAATATCCCGCCCCCAAGGTTTGAAATATAAACCTTATTAAATAAATGGCTTAATTCATCGATCAGCGGTTAATTAATAACCAAAACCATCCGTTTAGTAAAAGAGATTAATTAATCAACTTGTGGTTAATTAATAATCTATCCTCGTCAATCAAATCACCCCCGACATCATTTAGCCCTCCCTAATCGACTATTAATATCCCGTCGGGCTCCTCCATTAACTCCCCAGTCAAATCAGCACCTCGATCACCATGTGATCTGACCCCTTCACATCTAATGGCGGATGCTCATATCGGGCGACCTCCGAAGGCCGACCTTTACCCGTCCGATGTGAGCGGTTTCACTCTTCACCTCACCACTACGTGGCACCTAATGAATGTCATCGGGTAGCCTCCCCCCAATACCACTTATCCCGAAAAGCGGTGTGATGGATCCCACTTACCGCCTCCACTTATCGCCTCCATTACGCGACAAAATGTCACATCCCCTGGTTAGCTCCAACTGTCGTTTTTCGATGTACCTGCCAATATCATTGACTTTATGCATAAAACCAAAAAACTCATTTTTTTCATTTTTTATCGTGAAAAGAACATTCTGAGTCCATGCAAAGCACCGAGTACGTTCACCTGCCAACCTGCTACCAATTGTCAACTTTCTGAAGCCGCTGAACTCCAGACTACCTTGCAAACTTGTGCGCTTCCTACAAACAGTGAACTATCACCATTTCACCGTTCAAATAGCCAAAACCATGTATTTACCCCATTTCCATTGAGAAACCCTGTTTTCTTACTGAACTTGAGCTAAATTGCTTTAAAAATTAAGTAATTTAGTAAATTAAGCTGCCTGGTAGTCCTGAAATACTCTGAAATAGACCAATTGTTCCCAATTTCCTTGAAACCCTTTGCCCCATCCTTGAATCCACAAGAACCAAGGATGGAAGCCCCAATTGAACTAAATGTCATGCCCATTACAACTCATAGGAATTTAGACCACCTTCCACTTGCATACAAAGATTTCCAAATTAAAGACACCTTTGTCTCCAAATCCCCTTTGAAACTTTTTTGCAAAGACAGAGACCAATACTTGAACCAAGTGGACTCCATTGGACTTTGGGAATCAGGTCTGCATAAATACAAGTTCCCCAGAGTGCATGTATTCCCAAAGATTGTACATTACTTCCACATGAACTATGATCCTATCCAAAGGGCAGTAAGAACTCCTAACCAGTCTGTTCTGTTTACTATCACTGTTGAATTCTTTAGCCGGATGCTTCAATTATAGCCAAGTCAAAGCCTAACCCCTCTTTCTATTGGAGATATGCTGAACAAATATCGTACACTCACTTCAATCAGACTAGCCTAGTTATTCCAGACTTTTATCAAAGAAAAACAGTATATCCCAAAGGACCCTCCTCCTTATATATGGACCATATTCTCTCGCCTTGGTCAAGATATTATATATATGATTTCTAGTGTACTAGGCTACACCACTAGTGAATTTGTTGATGAGATAAGAATATACATCATGTTAATCTACTCTCCTAGCCAACCACTAGCCATCATATTTGACTATCCAAACTTTATCACTGACAGAATGCATGATCAATTCATGAGGTTGGAAAATGAAAAAGTGTTTAAGTCTTCCTCAGTTTTATATCATTTATTCTTGTACTACCAAGCTGATAGATTTACAATTGCCCTCCAAGGAAACCCCAAATCAGTGATCTTCTGGACTTATTTGATTCATCAGTTTGATTCTCAATACTCCTATACAGACTTCATAGACCTCTTTGTTTACTCTGTGACAACCATGCTACTAGGAAACCCTCCACCCAGAATCATTGCAGACATCAGGAGGCTCTTATAGTTGTCAAAACAGTACAAAGTGGGGGATTGGTACTTGTACCAAAACCACACTAAAATCAAAATTTATGGATGTGAATTGCCACCTTACAAATTGCCAAAATACCTCCCCATGAGATTATTTGCTCTGGAGTACTACAGAAAAATGATCAATTTAGATGAGGTGCACTTTGTAAAAGCCAAGAAGAAAGCCCAACTTAGAATAAAAGATCAATTGGGCCCATTCATTTGTAATAGTAGGGAAGCAGGAAAGGAGGCAGATGAAATCCTCCAAAGGTTGAAACTGAAACAGAGTTTCATGTGGACCTATGACCCCTTCAGCTTCATTTGTAATAGGAGACAAAATAATAAACTATCTCCTTACATCCACCATAGGATCCCCGAAATTGAACAATATGCTAATCAATCTGAATGGGTGGAAGGCACTTTAATAGACTGAGATAGTACAGAGGTTGTTGTTGATAATGTATTAATGGATTTAGACAGAAGACTTGATGAGGATTCCTTTCTACAGGTTCCAGGAGAGTCTCAATCTCATAGACAAGCACAGGGCCATAGTGGGTAGACAGAAGAAGCAGGTCCATCAGTACAGGCATAACTATCAGGGCAACCAGAGTTTTCAGAACAAGCAGGGCCATCAAAGAAACCAGAGCTTTTAGAACAGCAAGAAGAATATGAAGAACTTGAAATTTCAGAGGAACTTACTCAACCTGAAAAAATCATGAGCAATACCCCTATTTTGTAGACTCCTCTTAATGAGGAAAGGAACCTTAAAAGAGATAGAGAGGAGGCCACTCCTTCTAGTAGGCACATTGACGAAACCTATGCTAGGAGGCAGAAGTTAAATCCATATGCAGAGCAAGAATACACTGAGGAAACAACAGGAATTTTAGGGGCAGAGAGGACGGAAAGCAGGCACAACACTCCTTCAGGAGGGACACAAGAACCTTCCACCTATCAAAGTCAAATGTTGGAAAGGAAACATAGTGTGGAAGTATCCTCCTTTAGGGATCCCACTGGATAGAGCCAAGACATCAAAGAAAAATACAAGGAAATCAAGGCAAGGAATGAAAGGCTGAAAGTACAAAGCTATGCACAGTATCTAAGGATTGCTCCAGCAAACCAAACAAGGCTAATGTTAGCCTTTGATATAAAAGAAGGCAAGATGCAGATGAGCTTTCTCAAGCCAACCATACAGCAACCAAAATCAATGGCAGATTACCTTAAGACAGATTTTGAGGTATTGGTAAAGGATATCCATCCTATTGACCAAATTCAGTTGCATGAACAAACTAGAGAAATGGTATATTCCACCTTGACCAACAATGCCATACCATCCCACCAACTTCAGAATTCACTGAATAACATCTCAGCGCAATTTCAGTTGGAAAAGGCCTCTTCTTAGGCCAAAGACACCAGAATAAAGTCTTGAGAGGACTTGGTCATAGAGCTGGGACATGATCCTAAGGATGTTAAAGCACCAGAGCAGTTGATAAAGAAGAAAAAGATTGACATAGCTGCACTGAAGAATCAGCTCAAGATTCCTCCTCTTCGTCATCCTCAAACAGTCGAAGTGTTACAAACACAGAAGGAGGAAGAACTTACGGACCTAGTCCTTAAGTTAAATGACCAATTGAAGGAAACTGAGAAAGAATTGGATAATTTGATATAGTCCAAGCAAAGTGAGTTGGCCATCACTCCTGAGACTATAATACCTACAGTTTCCACAGTAGTACACTCCACCTTGGCAGCTGCCTTGGTACCTACACTTCGTCCATCTACAGCATTGCCAGTAGTAGGTACTACATCAGGCCTAGGTACATCAACCAGCACAGAGACACCAACAGAGATTGCAGAGCTGATCAAAGCCATGGAAGAAATGAGTATTCAGGCCACTGAGCTCAAGAAACTTAGAGTACAAGTGTCAAGTTTAGAAACCAATTGTAAACTTGCACAAATACAGCATAAAGAAGAAACTCAGAGGAACCTAAGGATGGCAGAAACAATAAAAGCCCTTGAGAAGGACTTAACACTACAAGAACCCTTAAGAGACATGAAATAAACCCTTTGGGCCAACATCATTGAATCAATCAATGATCTTTGGCCTTCTATTCAGATTATTTTTCAGCAAACAGAATTAGTCAAAATGGCTATAGAGGCAATCCATAAGACAGTGGAAGAATTTGGAAATAAACCAAAAGAAGCCAATTAGTTGATCACCTTTTTGAACAGTAAAAACATATATCAGCTTGATGAACTGGAGATAGATGACAGAACAACAACAATCATAGAGATCAAAAAAGTTCTCACTAAAAGGAACATAATGCTAAATTTGGAGAAAAGATGTCAGAGCATCCAAACAAACATTGATAACTTTATGCTAAAGTATGGCATCTTAAGAGAAAAAGGACTCCCCAGTTCTATGGTAATTCATGATAAGTTGATGACCCAGGAAGATTATGTTGACAAGTTAAACAAGCTGGTAAGAAGCCAAGCTAGTAATTCAGGGGTAAAATCTTTACCCACTGGAAAAGTGCTTTATGATGGCCTAGAGAATCTGTTCTATATAGTACATGAAGTCAAGCACTTATTCACAAGCAAACAAAATTTTGCGAAGTACACAGAGGCCGGTGAAATCTACAGGAAAATGATAAGGATGAAGTTACGTGACAGTGAATGGTGGACCAATTTGACTGATTTACTATAAGTTACTGTAGTAAATCTATAAGATAAAAGATAATTGCCTAGTAAATCTATAAGATAAAAGATAATTGCCTAGTAAAATAGGTAAAAGAGGATCAAAATAGCACAGGTAAAGAGTATCAGTAGGACAAAGATGAAAGTGATTCTAGCACATAATTACAAAGCAACTGCAAGAGCCAAATACAAGTCATAACAGCCAGCACAGTCATAATAAAAGGTAAAACTAGAAGACAATTCTCCATCTGTCTCTATCTTCGTGTTGAAGTTTTTTTTTTCTCTACATATATAATTATAATTATAATTTAATTTTAAAATATTTTTTAAATTATATTGAAAAGAAAAAAGAAAATAGCTATGTTTGAAAATAAATCTTTACACTCTATTGTAACTACTATTAAAATTAATATTATGAGCATGCTATCCATCATTAATTATTAATAGCTAAACTAAAATACTAAAAACCATTATCCAAAATAATCACATATCTGAACATAATAAAATATAAAACTATATATATTGAATATGTATTTTAACCATTTTCAACTTTTTAAATGGTTACATTTTCTCAATATTGTTTTCTCATAAACCTACTTTGAAAGTGGCTCAAATAATGGATACATTATAAAATTATACTTACCCTATCAAATTAATTATATTCATATAAGTTGTCTTATTCTCTAAATTGCTCAGCCGAGATGCTCATTCTACAACACACTGTGATGTGTAAGGGTGTGTGTCATCAAAGTTGAATTTTAAAGGTGTCTGTGATCAAATTTGAATTTTTATTCAAGTCAAGTAAAATAAAAATATTTAATAATCTAAAAATAAATAAATAAATACATAACTATACAAAACATTTAAATAACTTAAATAATGTCCCCTTATAGAAAATTTTGCACTTTAAACCTTGTATTTAAAATAGATGTATACTGGTATAACTCCATCAACATATTACTAACTATTTATCCATCTTGGTCCAATTTGTGTATAGCAAGAAACATATTTCTAACCATCCATCCATATTGCACCTTTGGTTTTCCATGTCTGGAAGTCAGTTTGACACTGGGGATGAATCAAACGGTCTCATCAAAGCATTAAGTCAAACATCCCAAACCGATCATACATTATTATTCCTAGCTGTGTGCACGCATTCAACCCACAAAGTTTTCTCCCGTCTGCTCTACGAACGAAGGATCGATCTGTCAATGGTCGACGTTACAATTAATTTCAATTCAATTCAATAACCACCCCACTGTCCCTGTGAGTAAGAGTAATGCATCTAACATGTAAAAAAATCGTGTCTGCTTCCGCTCCTCCCCGTCCGTCTTGTATGTATAAAGTAGATGATCTCTCCGTCTGAGTAAGAGTAATGTATTGTATTCATCCACCAAATATTTGATCCACCAAGCCCATCAATCAACTGAAGATTCATTTTTAAAACGTTGACGCCATTCCCCAGGAAAATGATAACTGATGTGTCTGTTATTCTGCTTGTCCTACTTATGTGGACGTTGTCGCTTAAGGCAGGCCCATTACATGTGGTTGCTTCTGCTTCTAGGTGCCCTCCAGCTGCACCATTGTGCCCAATACATGCTCCAACTCCTGGATGTTGCACTGCAAATTCGAAGGAGGAGCAAGTGATGTCTAATGGCAAGGCGGAGTTACTGAGGAATTATGAGAGCTCCATTGATGCTGGAAAGCACTTGTCAGCACAGCACATCATATTAATATTGCAGTCGGAGTCCCGTTTCACAATTCAGTAGCTCCTCACACTCAATCCTTTATATGTACCAGGAAATTAATTGGCTCTTGAAGCAAGGACAGATTTTCGCAGCACACGGATCCCTTCCGTCTAATTTTTTTTTAATCGTGGGCCCGTTTTTCTTTTTTTTCGTGCAGGTAGAGTATTGCTGTTATAGGATATCACGCTAATCATGAGCAACAATGAATACTATTTTATGTATATGCATTCATCATTTCATGGCATTAATAAAACTCATAATGGGAGCAACACATAAAATCATTTATATTCCTGCTTTTGTTAATCGATCACTTTGAGGTGACTGTCCTCGTGGACATCATCACAACTCTTGGCTTGAGTTGTCATTGTTACTTAGCAAGCCAGTCACCATGTTCCAACTTTCCAGTCCTTCATAGTAATATAATGCTTATTCCTCTATTGATGCATCAGCAACAAGATGACACCATATGTGCCTTTCACCACCTTAATGAATGACATCATATGCCTTCCATCACCTTAATGAAAAGTGCTACTTATAGATGCTCTAATGGTCTATTGAGAGGAGAGTAGCAAGGGAAATTTAATGTGTAATGATATTCGAAGATAAAGTTGTATTCCATCTTTTAGAATGTCCTGAGTAGCTTTGGTCTATGTGAATGGAGGATAATAACACATATGAGGTGAAGGTTATGAATTCTGTAATACTATAATAACAAATATTCATACATTTGACTCACAATATTTACCTACGCTATGGTTTAAGCATTCTAGAAACAAAATACATATGCTCTCTTCATATATGTTGTAAAAAAAAAATATTTTTATCAATATATATATCAATTTAATAACTTATATGAGCATGGAAAATTTTATTAATCATTTATATACTTAATATCAATATATTCAATATCTTGCACGTGATCTCATTTCTTCACGCTATATTTTAAGATCTCTAGTAATGAGATTCATTTTTTCCCCAAATGTTTATTAGGAATATTAACATCATGACATGAAGTAAAGATGAATAATAAGGATTTCTATGTGAAGGTCAGGTTCTATTCACTATAGGCATAAAAATAACTAGGTTTATTTTTTTAGTCTAACACCAAAAGCATGTTTTTAAAATTATAAATCATCCACATATGAAATAGTAAATATCAATCAAATCACAGCTTAGTTAAGCTAGAATCCTAAAGAGAAATTAAGAAAAATGATTTGTCATATGACACTGATTTTGACACAATTGAGTTCGATATATTCTTGACATTTTTGATTGGTAATGCTTTGGTATCTTTCTCTTCCATGAAGTCAAAAGTATTTCTTTCAATTACTACATTAGAGTTTATCAATGATATATTTTCAATATCAAACCCTTTTCATAGATACATTTATCAAGGCTACCATATAGCCTAATATTTAACACAATTATTTTTAACCATAAATACCTTATGCCAGTTTTGTGCTTTTCTGTATGTTCTCTATATGTGTTCTATGAATGGACACTCTCTTCATGGTCAATATTATAATTAGTTTGGACTCTATTTCAAATTCTAGTCTTTTTAATCACTTCAAATCCAAAAGGTGTGATCCTCCTCTACTCGTCCCTCTATTTGTTATGTATTTATAGAGAATCCATGCATGTGCATGATTTATTATGTTCATGCATGAAATTGTTCAACTAGATGTCAAATAGACAATAAGCTATGTTTTAATAACTCTAATTATCTAAAAGATTTACCAGCAATAAATTTTCCATTAATCAATGCACTAAAGCTTTATCCCTATATTTGAGGCTTACACAAGCCTAAGATTAAAAAGTGTGATGCCATTTCCCATGAAAACGAACAGTAATGTACATTTTTCCTTGGTTATTTCTCTCATGTTGCTTATGATGATCTTATTATTCATGGAATTTAACCTATTTATGGTTACAAGGACTATAAATGATTACCCTAATTGTGTTGGACATAGTGTTGTCATTGATGAAAACCTATGTCATCGATGTCAAACTCGAAGTCAAATGAATCTATAGATGGAACTGTTCTAGAGTCTTCTCCAAGTTAAGTTTGATATCTTGACAAGATCATATTAAATGTGGGTTAATGTAACTTGAAGTATATTGAGTTTTTTTAGAATTTATGGTGTTTAAAAGGGGATATGGTTGGGATGGTTGGATAGTCATGTCCATGAACTTTCTAATAGTATATCACATTTGGTCAAAATCATCTAAGATAAGAAGATTTGGCAGTTTGAAGTTGACAATTGCAATGAGGGAAAAGTACCAAACTTATTATAAAAAACACCACATGGCATTGTGATTGGATAGTTTGGTTAGACGATTGGATGGTTCTTGAGTGAAACATGGCCTATTTAGGGCACACTACCTGTAAAGGGTGACATCATGATGTCATCAACATCATATTTTCCATTGACCTAAGGACTAGGTCACATAGCGAGAGCACATGGAGATTTCTCTCCTTTCTCCAATCAAAATGGAGAAAGGCGAGACTATTCCAAAATACTATCCCTCCAAGAGAGTATATTATCAACAACAATTTTCTTCCCTTTTCTATAGATGATTTCAAAGACATAACCCAACATCCTTGTGACATATTCTTTCTACTCTTCGGAAGATAAACATTCTTCCAATAAGTATTTAAGAATATTATGATCCAATTTTACCTTGAAGTATCTTCCAATTAGATAAGAGCACCATTTCTTTATGGCATGGAATATTGTCAAAGTTTCCTTCTCATAAATAGGTTTGCGTGAATACTTTCCCTTGATTGGATGATTTTCGAAAGAAATGGTTCTTCCTTCTTACATTAAAATAACACTAATTCCATTTCCTGAGGCATCATACTCCGCAATAAAGGATTTTGTGAAGTCTAGTGTAGCTAAGACTAGAGCTCAGTACATTGCCTATTTAATATGTTCAAAGCCCTTCGTTGCTTCTGGAGTCCAAAAAAAATCATCTTTCTTCAATAATCTTGTGAGAGACACTGTTATTTTCCCATAATTCTTAACAAACTTGCAATAATACCCTCCTAACTTGAGAAATCCTCGAATATACCTAAGGTTTATGGGGATTTTCCATTCCTTCATGACTTTAATTTTTTAGGGTCTACATTAATGCCCCCATGATATGCGATATAACCCAAATATTCCAGTTCTTGTACCCCAAAGAAACATTTCGAGGGTTTTTCATACAATTATTTCTCCTCCATGAACATGATCTTTCCTAGACTTATTATAGATTAGTATACCATCAAAAAATACTAACACAATTTTTCTAAGCAAGTGTTTGAAATTGGAATTCATCAAGCCATGAAATGTGGTTTTACAAAATCTAAAGGGAAGAAATATCTTCTTACATTGATAACTACTTGTGATATTCTTATAGTTTTATTATCTTCTCTTTATGTTATTCTTTTATCTGAGTTCAATGTAGACTCCTCCATGCTGGTGGTTTTCCATGTTGTTGGCCACTTCACATATTTTTTTGAACATTGTCGGATTTCTATACCCAAGTGACTCACACACTAGTCACTCCATGTTGGACAGTGGCTCGTCAAGTAGGTCTTTAATGATGGTCTAGCACAAATCTATTTAATGATTTTCCTCCAATGTAGGGATTAAAAAATTTACGGACCTATGTAGGGATTAACGTAAACAGGTTCCAGGCTCAATGATACTTGTAGGTTCCATGTGTCAATTGCAACAATTGCAATGATTACTTGTAGGTTCTTCAACATGCTATACATATCTGTCTGCTGGATCCTTTTCCATCACTTTCATGTAGAGATTATAAAAATGATGGTTGAAGAAGGAAATTAATTTGGCCTTCTAATACTTTTCATTGTCATTGGTGGTGTAAATTACCCATACCAACACCATCAATACAATCACCATAAATTCAGGAGATCAATAGAAAATAAACTAAAGGAGGCTTTACGCATGCCAAAATAGTGAACATGTGGCTTTACATAAATTCGAGTGCTCGGTGATAAGACTAAAGAAAAATACTTTTTCCTGGTTGAGGGATGGCATGAACCACCATAAAAGGTAGTAGCATGGGAGCTGAAAATTTTCTCTCTGACTCAAACCAAGCAAAATGAATTCTTTTACTTTTGCAAAGAGGCAAAGAAAATGAATTCTTTCACTTTTTCAAAGAGGTAAAGAAAATGAATTATTTTAGTTTTTGAAAGAGCCATTGCAGTAATACACATAAAGTATAGATCCAAGCCAAAAGAAGGTTAATAAGGAAAAGAAAAAGTACATAAAATATGCAAGAGCTTACACACAATCACTCAACTATCTTGCAAATGGAGAGAAACAAGCTTTAAATAAGCTTGTGCACTAAACTAATTTAGTTATAGGTCACTTGTCCATTTACATTTAACGTATTTCTAACAATACTCCTAACAAATTTCCTAATTTAGTTTCTAAAAAACCACACCTTTCTAGATGTCATATATATTATAACAAATAGAATACTAAAAATACTCTATGACTCTAAATAATTAAATATTAATTTATGTACTTTGGATCATATATTTAACAATTATTTTGACAACGTGTGTATATATAGATATCATTTTAAAGCAATTTTTAAATTAAATTGAAAAACAAAGATATCCTATATGGTGACTACCACTAAAATATTGTGGAATTTAGTAAACATTAAATTTGTATCATCCATTTATTAGTGATAATATAATTTAAATTATTAAATCATTATTGCAAAATAAATATACATACTAAAAACAAAAATTATTTATATTATGTTCTTATTTTAATAATTTAGATGCCTAAATTTTCCTAATATTGTTTTCTTATCACCCTACATTAAAAGTGTTTCCAATGACACATAAATATCTATACCTCCCTCAACGCAATCATATACATATACTTTTCCCTACGGATTAAATCTTAATTTCCATGTTCCAAGTTGTGTATACTTAGAAATTTGTCTATAGATCCAAAAACATATATCTAACTATTTGTCTATGGGTCTAGAAACATATTTCTAACTATTTATCTATGTTGGTACATTTTGTGTATATCTAGCAACATATTTCTAACTATTGATCCATATTACACTTTTTTATTTCCATATGTGGAAGTTAGTTTGACATAGGAGATGAATCAAATGGTCTCAAAGTATAAGTCAAACATCCCAAGCCGATCACATATTATTATTCCTCGTTGTGTGCATGCATTTAACCCACAAATTTCTCTCTCGCCTTCTATATGAATGAAGGACATGTCAATGGTGTACATTACTATTGATTTGAATTCAATTCAATAACCAGATTGATTGACCATCTAACATCTAAAAGAACTCGGCCTACTTTCGCTCCTCCCATTGTCCATCTTGTATTTATAGAATAGACAATCTCTCCATGTGAGTAAGAGTAATGTATTGTATGCATCCACCAAATATTGTATATGCAACTGCAAATCAGCTTTTTATAACTCTCTTTATTGACCATCAATCAGCTGAAGATTCATTTATTAAAAAGATGATGGCATTCCCTAGGAAAATGATAATTGATGTGAATCTTATTCTGGTTTCACTACTTATGTGGCATTGTCGTTTAAGGTAGGCACCTTACATGTGCTTTCTATTACTTCTATGTTCCCTCCAGGGTCAACTCAATTCCTAATCAATTATCACACTCAATCCTTTAAATTGGAAGTGTCTATCGAGATGGATGAATTCCCCGATGGTCAAAAATGGCAAGAATCCGGGCAAAAACGTTTCAAGAAATCTTGTAGTAGTAGTGTTTGAATCATGTTTTTGATGGTGTAAATGGATTCATCACTGTCAAAAACCTTTGGGGCACCCAAAATCTTGAAGTTTTACAACTATAACCTAGATTTACAAAAATCCTTACTAGATTTTATCAAAATCTTATGAGAATTACCATGATTTTCAGAAGAAAAAAACAGTTTGGCTAAAATATGACCTTAAAAGTACTAGGAAATTAATTGGCTCTTCAACCAACGATAGTTTCTCACAACACATAGATCCATTCCCTCTATGCATACGTATAGATGTTGCTCATAGGTCCATATTTCTTTCTTTCGTGCTGGTAGAGGATTGTTATTATAGCATTTCACGCTAATCATTCGCATGAATAAATATCATTATATGTATATCCATTTGTCATTTCATAACATTAAATATAAAAAATGTTTCAACTATTGTAGCAACACATAAAATTATTTATATTCCTACTTTTGTTAATGGATCACCTTGAGCTGATTGTCCTCGTGGACATCATCATAACTCTTGACTTTTCATTGCTTGTTGTCAAGCTAGTGATGATGTTTCGAGTCCTTCGTGGTAATATAATGTTTATTCCTCCACTTATTCATTAACAACAAGATGACATCATATGTGTCATCCACCACCTTAATGAAAGACAACATATGCCTTCCATCACCTTAACGAAAAGTACTACTTATAGATGTTATAATTGTCTCTCAAGAGGAGAGTAGCAAGGGAAAATTAATGTACAATGAGATCCGAAAATACAGTTGTATTCAATTTTTGAGAATCGTCCTTAGTGGCTTTGGTCCATGTGAATGGAGGATAGTAATAGATATGGTGTAAAGTCATGAATTATGTAATTCCATAATAGTAAACATAATGTTATATAAACAAGGAATTCATACATTTGACTCACAATATTTACATACACTATAGTTCAAGCATTGTAGAAACACAATACACATGCTCTTCTTATGCGTGGTAAAAAAATTAATATTTCCATCAATATATACAACAAGTTAAAAACTCATGTGAGTATGGAAAATTTTGTTAATCACTTGTATTTTTAATTCTCGGAAGGCGTTTCTATGTCGAACCCTGGTTGATGAACCCATGTTGACTTTTTTATTTTTTTTAAATGGACAGGTGGGATTAAATATAGGGAAAATATGACTGGAATATGCTTCGTTTGAGTTCTTAATCAGTGACTGTGGTGAGAGGGGAACAAAGGGTTGAAAAATAAAATACTTGGAAGTGAATTAATTAATATTTTAAAATATAAATTGAAACAATTTTTCTCTATACTCTATACCTTTGCCAACGTCAACCTGGATTTAGAAGAGATGACACTCGCCTCCTCAATATTCCTCGTGGACTCCATATGTGGTCTAAGTGTATCGTACACATAGATCGACTTCATTTTACTATCCCTCAAAGAAATTGTTAATGTCTTTGCAAATTTCTTGTACCGAACATCAAAGTAATTGTTAATGGATTCATTGTGTGTTTAGAGTCATGAAATGGAGAAGAATGGAAGCTTGAGAACAATAGCAACTGTTAGAGTCAAAAAAATTTTCTTTCAATTACTATGTTAGAGCTTGTTAATGGCATATTTTCAATATTAATGTATTTTCATAGATACATTAATCAAGGCTAGTATATAGCCCAATATTTAACATAATTATTTTTAACCATAAATGCCTTCTGCCACTTTTGAGATCCTATATATGCTCTCTATATGTAATATATGAATGGACACTCTCTTCATGGTCAATATTATAATTATGTTGGACTCTATTTGAAATTCTAGTCCTTTATTGACTTCAAATCCAAAAGGTGTGGTCCTCCTCTACTCGTCCATCTATTTATTATTTATTTATAGAGAATTTATGCATGTGAGTGATTTATTATGTGCATATAAAACATTGTTCAACGAGATGTCAAATAGACCATAAGTCATGTTTCCATAACTCTTATTATCTAAGATATTTACTAGCCATCATTTTTTCCATTAACTAATGCACTAAATCTTCATTCCCTATATTAGAGGATTACAAAAGCATAATATTAAAATTTGTGATTCCATTTACCATGAAAATTAATAGTAATGTAGATTTGTCCTTGGTTATTGCTCTCATGTTGCTTATGATGATGTTGTTATTTATGGAAGCTCCCCTATTTATGGCTACAAGACTATAAATGATTATCCTAATTCTGTTGCACATAGTGTTGTCATTGATGACAACCTTCTTGTTGATGTGAAATTGGAAGTCAAATGAAGCTATAGATGACATGTTTTGAGAGTATTCTCTAAGAGAAGTTTGATATCTTGACAAGGTGACATTAAATGGGGGTTGATGTGACTTGAGTTATATTTAATATTTTTATAATTTATGGTGTTTAAATAGAACTCTAGATGACATAGTTGGATAATCATATTCATGACCCTTCCAATGATATATCACACTTGGTCAAAATCCCCCCCCCCCAGATAAAAAGATATGTCAGTTTGAAGTTGACAACTGAAATGAGGGGAAAACACCAAATTTATTACGAAAAACACCAAATGGGATTATGATTGGATAGTTTGGTTAGCTGATTAGATGGTTCTTGAGTGAAACATGGCTTATTTAGGGAACACCACATGTCAAGATTGACATCATGATGACATCAACATCATTTTTTCCAAGGACCCGACGACCAGGTCACATACCAAGAGAACATGGAGATTTCTTAGCTTGTGTTTCGCAGCAAACCTCAAGTTTTTGTTAACCTCAAGTAATATAATGTTCTCTCACACTTATCTATAACAGGGTAGTCTATTCAATGTGGTCTTTGTTTGATAATTGAAATACCTATCCGATGAGAGACATTAAGAACTGACTTGTTGTTGTTGCATTTTTTTCCTGAGGATTCATTCTCTATTTGCGTGATGGATCAATTTAGGAGGTGAGCATAAGTTGTGAGACTTACGTGTTAGTCACTAGAAGGCAAAAGGCCATTCTCTATATTATTTTGTTTCTTGTAGGAATAGGTCATACACTATGTTTTGTTGGTTTCTCATATGCATAGGTTGTGTTTTATGTAGACTATTGGTTAACCCAAGGCATGGGTCATTATCTCTACTGATTGTTGGAAGGTGAAAGATTTTTCTATCTATTGTGATTGATCACCGAAAGGCACATATCATGCTCTTTGTTGCATTACAAACAACTGTGCTCTCCATTAGCTGCCCAAAGGACAAAATGGTTTTGACAATGGTTGACTTGGAAGAGGTTACATGTTTGAATTCAATCGACATCAATTTTTTTTTAAATTATTTTTGTACACAAAATACATTTTGTCTAAGAATTACGCAGACGAGAAAGGAGAATTTTGTAGAAAGGCTACTAGGAAAAGTTCATTTTCTAGAAAATTCACTAAGAGGGTAATTTTGTTAAACACTTAAATTATTTTATGGTTTTATATGTCTTTTGGGATGATTTTCAAGCCAAAATAGATTTTTAAAAAGGAGAAATGATCAAAACTCAATTGTGATCTTACGAGAAGTTAGGAAGAATCAAAACATCTATTCTTGATGTTACAAAGTTATTTTTGTTTTTTGGGGCTTAAGAACATCTTTAGGGTTTATGAGCAAGTGTTGCATGTATTACCGAAATGGTAACTTGGAAAGGTGTTATTGTACTAGATTGATGAACAAGTTGTTGTGATCAATAAGTTGACTGATTAATAAGGTATGGCAACATTGTTAGTAGCTTGTTGAGAATTTAATGATAACTTAATGAACAAGGTTGTCATAGTAGTGGTATGATATGTTTCCAAAGAATTACATTATTTGTGATGCTTCTGGATATAGTATAAACTATTGTGAAACGTGCGCCACAACAAATTGAAGAAGGAGGTGAGTACCTGCATTGAGGTTGGTACCTTAACCAAGTTGCTTCCTACACCATTAAGAGGTTGGTTCCTCAATCTGGTTATTTCCTACAACAATCGTAGGTTGGTACCCTAATCAGGTTATTTCCTATAGGATGTCAATGATTCCATAATTTCAAGGTCAATGACTCAATTATGTAGATCAAAAATAGCACAAAAGCATATGAAGAGATTGATCAATGACTAGATAATAAGCCACTTTGAGGAGGTAACCTCCCTTTACATCACATAAATGGACGATTCTTAGATGATTCAAATGACAAGACCTCCTTGGTATATATAGGAATCTAAAGGGTCAAAATATAATTAGGACCTACATGATAACAATAACTTAAGTAGACAACAACAATAATAATCTGATTTTATGGGGAACAACATTAACAATATGGGTGCTACACCAGAATTATAGGGACCTAACATGCCCCTCTGCTTCAAAAGCATGTTTTCCTCAATGTTGGAGTACTTATAGTTGCTTCTATATAAAAGAATCATCCTCCCATGTAGAATCATCAACAATTAAGTTCTTCCACTTAATGAGATAATCTAAAATTGATATATTATGAAGATTCCAGATTCTTGTTTCCACGATTGCTTCAGGCTCCAATATTCTGTTTCATTCCTTTTCAAGTTCTGGCAATATGGGTTCGATTGGTAGCTTGTCACCTATAACCTTGTTTAATTTTTGAAACATGGAAAGCTAAGTGTACTCATGAAGATGTAAGTAACTCCAATTTGTATGCCATAATACCAATATTTTGCAACACCTTGTAATGACCATAGAAATTGCATGATAATTTATTATCCTTATTATCTTTCTTTAGGGCATTGGTTTGTATGGTTGTATCCATAAAAATACCTAATCATCCACATAAAAAATTCTTTCATTGCAATGGTGATTTTCCTATTGTTTCATTTGATTCTACACTAGAGTTAGGTTATCCTTAAGAATTGGAGAACTTTTTGTTGATTCCCCATGTGATCGTCCACTACCTGAAGCTTAGAATTGCCTCTTAAAAATGATGTGATGGATAGTGGACGATAGCCATAAAGTTCCATAAATGGGGTCATTTTTGATGTGGTATGGAAGTAATTGCTACATGACCATTTTACTAGAGGTAACCAATTCCCATTATGTTTATTTATCAATTACAAAGTAATGAAGATATCCTTCCAAACATTTGTACATTATCGCATTATTCTCATTAGATTGATGATGATAAGATGAACTATGAGCTAATCGAGTACCAATGAAATAAAATAATTGTGTCCAAAAATTTCTAGTGAAAATGGGACCTTTGTCACTTCCACAAATGTAGTAGCTACTACACCAACTTTAAAAGGATGAGATAGTGAACATAATTATGCATACTTGGTAAGTCTATGAATTACCACCATGACAACATTCTTTCATTCAAACTTGGGTAAACATGTGATAAAATCCATTGATATATCCTCTCAATGCTAACTTGGAACGACTAATGGTTGTAAAAGACTCAGGGCCTTAATTGTCTCAACATTATTTTATTGGTAGCCAAAACACTCTAACACGAACCTCTAAATATAAGATTTAAGGCTATCCCAAAAAATTTCCCTTATTGACCTTGTGGTAAGTTTTCAAAAATCCTAAGTGCCATCCTATATGAGAGGAGTGTAATTTCAAAAGAACCTTTTGTTTGAGTTGGGAGTTCTTACATATATATATGCAATATTTGTACCACAATGAATCATTTTTGCAAATAAATGTGTAAGGTGCAATGGGATATTTCTACAAATTTTGAATGAGTTTCCACGCCTCCTCATCATTCTTCTATTCATCCCTTGCTTAAGTTACCGATTGCGTTATATAATAGAAATGACATAGGGAAATGCCTCCACATCCTCATCCCTTCATGAGATTACATTGTCAACAACATTTTTCTTCCCTTTTTTGTAGATGATTTTGAAGTCATAATCCCACATCCTCATGACCCATTTTGTCTACTCTTATGAAGATAAACTTTGTTCCAAGAAGTATTTAAGACTATTATGATCTAAGTTTACCTTGAAGTGTCTTCCAATTAGGTAAGAGCGACATTTCTTTAGGGAATGCAATATTGTCAACATTTGCTTCTCATAAATAGGTTTGTGTAAATACTTTCTCTTGATTGGATGAATTTTGAAAGAAAAGAGTCTTCCTTCTTACAATATAATATCACCAATTCCATTCTTGAGCCATCACATTCCACAATAAAGGTTTTTGTGAAGTCTAGTGTATCTAAGACTAGAGCTTGGAACATTAACTATTTAAGATGTTCAAAGGCCTTAGTTGCTTCTAGAGTCCAAAAAGAATGATCTTCCTTCAATAACGTTATGAGAGGCACTACTATTTTCCCAGAATTCTCAACAAACTTGTGATAATACCATGCTAGCTCGAGAAATCCTCAAATATGCCTAAAGTTTATGGGGATTTTCCCTTCCTTCATGACGTTAATTTTTTTAGGTTCTACCTTAATACCCCCATGATATACAATATGATCTAAATATTCCACATCTTGTACCCCAAAGAAACATTTGGAGGGTTTTGCATACAATTTTTTCTCCTGCAATAATTTTAGCACCTTATCAATAGGTTCAACATGATATTTCCAAGACTTGATGTAGATTAGTATACCATCAAAAAATACTAACACAAATTTTCTAAGGAAGTGTTTGAAAGTGGAATTCATCAAACCATGAAATGTGGTGTTAGAAAATGAGAAAGGAAGAAATATTTTCATTTTCTGATAATTACTTCTGATATTCTTGTAGTTTTATTATCTTATCCTTATGTTCTTATTTTATCTTAGTTTCATCAATAAATAAATAAAAGAAACATGAAGATCAACAACACCATATGTAGGTACTCAGCAAGGGAAAAAACTCCTTTCTAGGGGAAATCCAAGTCAAACTCTTCCACTAATATAATTGAGATAGAATAAGGCCTTGGACAAGATCAAATGACCTTTCTCCTCCACAAAGTAAACCTTCCAATATGATTCAACAAACTTCAATACTCTCTTCTTGTACAATAGCTACAACCCATCAATATCACATAGTTCAGCCCCCAACAATTCTAGAATTTTGACACACTAATAATACTTCAATTTTCACCCTTCCAGCAACACAACAACTTTGCACGTGTGAGAAAAAGAGAGAAATTTTTACTTCTTATAATTGACAAAGACCTATTTCTCCTTTCCTAGAGATTCCTTCTTCTTCGTTGAATTTCACACCCTTTTCTACTTCTAGCAACTTCACATCAGACTTGTTGTTGATGTTCTCCAAATGACATCAAGTTGTTTCCATTATATAGTAGACTCTACCCCTTAATTAGGCTGACTTGTCCAGGATGAGTCCGACTTAGTGGAGTAGGCCTAAATGATGTAATTTACATAAAAATAAATTTGTTTCTTGATTGAAAATGCCCAAGATGGTTCTATTACTTTATGATATGGATAAGGACACTTGACATAAACCCTAGAAACCTACAATGAAGGATTTGACCTATAAACCATTGACCCAAGAATGAAACCCATGCTTTAATAAGTCAATTTCTTTTACAATAAAATTATGTTTTCTTTCTTTTGACAAATACATTACATCATCACTCAAATATAATCCTCAAGTCTGACACTAGTTACATTTTTCAACACTCCCTCTTAGCTAGGGAGGTATTCATAATTACATATATATAGAGGTACATGGAAGATCTCAAAGTGATATACTCTATAAAGTGTTACAACATAAACAATGCTACAGATTAGATACATAATCAAGGTACTCTAATTGGGTGGGAAAAAGAAGTGTTCTAAGATTAAACCTACATATGTATCATTATGCTTACACTCTAACACCAACCTAGGGATATAGGTGCATATCCAAGGTCATAGCTCTATGACAAAAGCCACCCTCCCTACTTTGTGTTGAAATCTTATAGATTCACAAGCTCATGCAATGTACTAAAGCATAGGACAAGAATGTACTTCTACTTTCAACTAACGAAATCCAATAGATCGATGGAAACAATGTCAACAAGAAGAAGATAAATCAATGGCACATAACACAAGATGTATCTGGAGAAAGCCACTACTCAAAACCCTGTTATCTGTATTGCATATATCAGAAATATGAGTGAAGATAAAAATCTTGTTCTCACAAGAATAATTCCACAGAAGTATGCTCAACTCTCTCAACTCACAAGAAATATCTTTTCCAACACTTATCAAATTCAGTTGCCCTCGAAGCCCCTATTTCCTTGTGAAATTCCTATGGATGAATAACTCATGTTAATGGGAATCGAGTGCTTTAGAAACTGCGCAATCCAATCTAGACTTACTTCCTGATTTCATGCATGATCCATACAACTCAGTAAATCATACAACTAATTGTACATTATCCCTGCACTCTAGTCTCATCTAGGTCTTTCTCATAATCGACATGCATGAGTTTTTGATAAGGGAATCTTCAGTTAACTATAGTGACAATTGTGGATGAACCAGTGCACCAACTGACTGTTAACTCTCTATTAGTTCCTCAAATAGTTTGGAACTAATTTAACTAAACATAACTCACTAAAATGAGTTACCTAATTACAACTCACAATTATACTCATCTCCAACCCCTAAAACTTAGGGAGAACATATATGTGACTTTAGAAAGACTTCCAACTCAAAATTCCTAAGCTAATTAAGTTAATTAAACTTAATTAGCTATTTACAAGGTGCTATGGGAATAGAATTCTATTTTAATTCTCATTTTAAATTCAAGGACAAATTTAAATTGGAATTTCTTGTTGCCATTTCTCAACACTCCCTCTCAACAAGAAAGAGATTATTAGCTACCCTGATCTTGTCTCTGTGAAATTCAAATTTACATATTGACAATGTCTTTGTCAAAATGTCAGCGTCTTGCTCCTCTGTGGGAATGTACTCTAACAACATAATTTTCCTCAATACAAAATGTTCGAGATGATGATATCAGATATCACTATGATTGCACTGATGATGAAAAACTATAATTTTAGAGAGTTTGATATAACTCTGATTATGACAGTAAATCATAGTTGGATCATTTTGTTGACCAAACAAACCAACCAGGATCTTCCTTGTCTAGTTGGCCTCACATGTTGCCTGACTCATATCCATGTACTCTACCTCTTCCAGAATGAGTGCAATAGATCTTTGTGTCTTATTGTACTAAGAAACTGTCGCTGAACCAATAATACTGAAGATCGCTCCTGATGTGCTCTTCTGATCGGATGGAATCCATGATCAATCTACATGATTGAAGCCTTGAAGTTTCACTCCCTCTGTCCATGTGTGCCATAATCCATAATGAGAAGTTCCCCCGAGGTATCTCAACACATGCTTTGTTGCCTTCCGATATAGGTTGGTAGGCCTAACCATCGCTTGACTAAGCTGGCTTCCTGCATAACACATATCTGATCGCGTGTTCACCAAGTACATGAGTGAACCCACAAGCTTCCTGTAAACAATAGCTTCCACTACATCCCCTAAAGTAGAATCATCCTTCCTTCAGTTACCTAATAGAGGAGTCTCCATGGGTTTGCTTCTCTCCATGAGGAATCTCTTGAGTATCGCATTGGCATACTTGCCCGGAGACACAAACAAATCCCTATCTCCCTACCATAACTCCACACCAAGAAAGTAATGCATGAGCCCAATGTCCTTCATCTCAAACTCTCTTGCAAGGTCCTCATTGCAACATTTGATCAGCTGATCACCACCTGTCAGTATGAGATCATCAACATAAAGTACAATGATCAACAATTTACCTTCCACCATTATGTGGTACAGGTTTGCATCTGCTTCACTCTTCGTGAAGCCCAACCCAGTGAGGTAGCTATCTATCCTAGTGTACCAAGCACGAGGTGCTTGCTTTAGCCCATACAATGCTCTCTTGAGTCGGTAGACATGTGACTCATGGTCAAATGTCTCAAAACCTTCAGGTTGCTCTATGTACATCTCTTCCATGATCATGCCATTAAGGAAGGCTGTCTTTGCATCCATATGATGTATCTTCCAACCCATTTGTGTTGATAGTGCCAATATATATATGATTGATGAGTACTTTGTAATAGGATCAAAGTTATCATCACAGTCAATCGCCTCTACCTGTGAGAATCCATGGGCCACAAATCTAGCCTTATGCTTCTCCAGACTACCATCTGCAGCTTGCTTTACCTTGTAAATCCAATGTGAGCTCATCACTGACTTTTCCTTGGATCTCGGGACCACATCCCAAACACTATTATGAACTATGGAGTCATACTCCTCCACCATGGCATCAACCCAAACTAGTTACTACACTGCTTCCTTAAAGGAATATGGCTGTGTCACAACACATTCTCCCATAAGAGCCATGTATCCAGTGTACCTCTCAGGTGACCTCCTTTTCCTGTGCTAAGAAGTGGGTGCTCCCACATTCTCCTGTGCATCATCCAATAATATGTCAGCCTCTCTGGTGCGCTTTCTTACCTCTTTGAAGAATTTGCCTGAGCAGATATCTCCACTCTTGGATCCTTTGCATGTGGCTACTCCACATCAATCTAAGGCTCCCCAACCTTAGGAGCTAAAAGCTCCTCATAGAGATGTATCTCGAGCTCCCTCTCAAGGGAAAATCGCATGGCCTTCTCCTCATCGAATCTGACATCCCTGCAAACCACTTTCATCCTGTTGGTTGGAAAGTACACTCGATAGTTGTGAGGTGTATCAATGTATCCCACAAATATCCCCAACTTTTGTTGTTGTCTCAAGCTTCCTCCATGCATCTTTGGTCACATGGAAATATACCTATGACACAAAAATCCTTAAGTGACCAACATCTAGCCTCTTAACATAATAAACCTCCTCTAGTGTCTTCATCTCAAGTATCTAATGTGGGCTACCATTCTGTCACATGCCTTGTCCCACAAGTGAAGTGGTAGGCCCTCATCATGCAACATCACCCTCGCTACTCCTACTATGCTTTTGTCCTTGATCTCGGCCACCCCATTCTGCTGAGGGTTATTGGGTGTCATCAACTCCCATTTAATCCTCTCTGCTACACATAAGTTATTGAACTAATTTGAGATATACTCACCACTGTTATCACTTCGTAGAGATTTAACCTTACTTCTCGACTATTTCTCCACTAATGCTTCAAACTAACAAAACTTTGTGAAAGTTGAACCTTTTTTGCATGAAACATATCCAACATTTTCGAGAAAATTCATCAATAAATATAACATAATACCTATGTTTGGCCATGGATGTTGTCGATAATGGTCCACATACAAATGAATAGAGTCGTTCTAGAATAGCCTCTGCTCGACTATCTCTATCATGAAAGGAATAATTTGTGTATTTTACCAAAGTACATCCCTTTCATGTATCAACTTGCTCAAGCGTACCTTTGGGAAGACCGATAGAGATTTGCTGCAATATCTTCAAAGCCCCATGATGCAAGTGGCCCAATCACTTCTACCACAACTCATGAACATCTCATCTCTGCACCCTTTCTTCTATTGAGCTCAAAGAACACACTCATATACCTCTAGCTTGTAAATATTCTTCACTTGAATCCCTACCCTCTTTACTTGACCCATGGCTATGCATTGAAGGAATGCCTTTCCTTTCTAGAAGATCACATCATAGCCTCTATCCTCAAGAGCCTCTATCCTCAAGCATGGAAATGGATACCAAGTTATTCTTTAACCTGGGCACATACATAACATTCTTGAAGGTGAGCGGAGCAACATGCTCCCTCTGAAAAGTAATCATGCCCAATTGAGTAACACTATACTTCCCATCGTCACCAATCTCGATATGCATCTCGAAGTATTTCTCCTTTAGGTCATTGAATAAATCTTTGTTGACAGTCATGCAGAATGAAGCTCCATTGTCTAAGTACCATAAAACTCCCATCGACGATGACACCATGCATGCAATCAGGGAAAAGTCCAATTTCAATTAAGAGGCCTGAACCTCACCACCGCTCCTCTTGAGGACTTCTTCTTTGACTTTTTCACAGGACAATTTGTAGCAAAATGACCCAGCTCATGACAATGAAATCACTTAACTTTCATCATGTCTTTCTTCTTACCTCCATGATAAGAATTTGATTTGGAATGGGAAGCTTTCCCTTTCCCATTATTTGCCTTAATCGTTAAGGTATAATTCTCTTCATCATCAGTCTTTAATGAAGAGCCATCCCTGGTGTTTCTCCTGATCTCATCCTGTATCAAATCTAACCACAGTCATTTCCAATTTGGAAACTTCTCCCAACCATTGATAGACTCTTCATAACTATTCCAACTCTTTGGGAGTCCTAGAAGAGCAAGAATCACCATATCATGCTCGACGATTGTGATTCCAACACTTCCAAGTTCATCATGACACTAAGCTAACTTGGTCAAGTATTTTGAAATAGTCTCGCATTTCTCCATTTTGATTTTTCGAAGTTTGTCCCTTAGTGCCAATTTTCTTTGGTCACTATTGTTCTTATACAAGTTCCTCAATGCTTTCCACATAGCATATGGATTTTCCTTTCCATGGAGACTTGAGACAATGTGCTCTCCAACTACCTAAAGGATTAGCTGCCTCGCCTTCCCCACACACTTCTTCCATTTGGCCAAATTCTGTGCATTCGATGCTGTTGGCTTATGCATTTCTTGCTCAACGAATTCCTTCAAGCCATTATCGTCCAACACAACCTCCATTCTAGGCTATAAAAATTGAGTTTCCTTCCAAGGCATACTCAAGCCGCAAACCGTAGAACGCCATTTGCCGATCCTAAAGTATGAAATGAAAATTCGAATTTCACCTGTAACCCTGAATTCAAAACTTCGAAATCTCCTCTAGTAAGTTGTTCTCATATCTGATACCATGTATAAATACTTTATATTCACAAGCTCATGCAATGTAATAAAGCACAGGTGAAGAATCTACTTCTACTTCAAACCAGTGGAAGCCAATAGATTGATGAGAACAATATGAACAAGAAGAAGATAAATCAATGGCACATAACACAAGATTTATCTAGGGAAATCCACTACTCAAAACCTTACTACCTGTATTTCATATATTAGAAATATGAGTAAAGATACACACATTTTTCTCACTAGAACAATTCTGCACAAGTATGCTCAACTCTCTCAGCTCACAAGCAATCTCTTGCCCAACACTTGGCCAATTTGGCTTCCCTCCAAGCCCCTATTTCCTTGCGGAATTCCTATGGATGAATATTCCATATTAATGGGAATCCAGTGCTTCCAAAATTATGCAATCCAATCTAGGTTTAATTCCTAATTGCATGCATGATCTGTACAACTCAGTAAATCATACAACTGATAGTATAGTATCCTTGGACTCTAGTCTCAACTAGGTCTTTCTCAAAATTGACATTCATGAGTTTTTGATGCGAGAATCTTCAGTTAACTAGAGTAATATTTATGGATGCACCAGTGCACCGACTGAATTTTAACTCTATCTTAGTTCCTATTGTAGTGGCTACAACAACCCTCTAAAATTTTGCCTTAGCTTCTTTCTGGAGCCTCCCTACCAACCTTTCACAACAACATGTCTTGCCTTGTCAAGTACACAAGATTTAGTGATTTGCTAGGATAATGAAAACTTGTCAATCAAAACCTGTTGCATCCCCCTCACAGGTTGTTTCACCGGACTTGGTCCAGCTGCAGATTGAGCATATCCCTCAAGAAATTGCACAATTCTTGAGGGGAAGCAGCCTTCCCTCTACAAATTGTGTAATTCTATCTGGCAACCTGTTGGGTTCTAGAATTGTGCAAATCTTCCTATCAATGTTCACTAGAAAAATTTCCTAATTCCTTCCAGCAGGACTGCTCAGCCCAGAAATTGTGCAATTATGGGCAGCAATCACCTACTCTACCTAGAAATTGCACAATCCCTCAGGGAAGCTAGCCAAGCTCCCTCCTAGAAATGCACATTTTTTCCTCCTGGCTGAGAAAATTGTTGCATGTGCAGTTGAGTTGATCTATTCTCTTCAGGACTGAGAAAAAATAATTTGCATGCATGGACTACTTCTCCAAAGGCACCATGTAAAGGCATCCCTTGATTCATGGAACTATTTTTAGCAGCTAGAGGTTACATGCAAGGATCATTTTAGAAACCTCCTGCCAAGTGTCGCTTTTCCTAGATTTGTTGCATGCACGTCACAACCTTGATTTTATCAAAACTCATCAATTGGATGCTACAAATATCATTCCTCACATCGACCTTACAGCTCTGCCATCCCACATTTCATCTAGGAGTTATCGGCACATTCAACTCAATTTTCTTTGGGTAAGCCCGTTGTTCATGACTTGCACTGCATTTCTGTCGTTCTTTGTGTTTGGCATTGTGTGAGTGTTGTCTGCTAGATTTTAGTGAGCTCCTGTTGTCGTTTACATCCATACTATCTTGTAATAGCACCATTTCAATTTTCGCTAACATCTCACTACTTTCGCATGCACGAAACCATTTTTGCACGCATAGTCATCGTTGCGGTGACTGGCTTCATAGACATGCATGCTTTCCTGTTTCCTAAATCATGCACTTAATGTTTGCATGTATGATTATTCACTCTTGTTTGCACTCATCTCATCATGCATTCATACATCTCATGTTTTCAGTCACTGTCAACCGGACTGGGCTGCCTTGGCCCTGACCATGGCTTGCCCGGCTAGCACTACACATTTCCAGAAGTGAGGGATATTCCTTCCCTCCAGAAATTGTGCAAGTATAGCCAAGTACTGACCTCTAGTCTTGCATTCCGCAATTACTAGAGGCAGTGTCCTATTGGTCCCAAAAACCACGCAATGCAATTTTCTGGTTGCATGTCACTACTGACTGAAATTAAGCATTATGTAGTTTTAGTCCTTAGTGGGCCAAGCTAGACTCCTCCTTTCATAGTTCTAGTAGTCAACCAACCTCGTAATAGCTTGAACTATGCCTTGCACCATTTTGGTAGTCAGTCTCATGACCTCCCAACAGAAATTGTGCAACCTTCATGATTAGTCACAAAGGTATGTTGCAAGTTAGTTCTCAAGCTCGTTTTGGTTTTTGACTGACATATTTATTGGCTTGAGTGTTTCCATGTCTTTAAGTATCCCAAGTGTTAGTTTGCCTCTCAGAAGCACATTTAGAATGGTTTCTAGGAGATTAGAGTTAAAGATACCGTTGAGAGCACACTTGGGGATGCAGTCGATCAAGTCTCTATGCACTTGCCTACCCACAAAGACATCAAGTTGTTCATAGAGAAAGACATCAAGATATGATGGAAGAAACATCACAGCAAGAAACACCATCAACAACAACTAAAGGCAGAATACCAGATGCAACGAACGCAAGAGGAATGTTGTTAACAACACAGAGGTGGAACAAAGTTGCAAGATCAAGCAGATCCACTTGTAATGAAAGAAACTTTGGAGACTCAGGCTATGAGGGGACGACGTGACATGAATATCTCACAAAGGCATAGAACGGAACAGAGAAGGAGTACCATGTGCTGAAGAAGCAACTTAAGGGAGAATAGGAGTTGCATAGACAAGAGAATGAGTTGCGGCATGAACAGGTACAGCAAGGGGCACAACATGCACTCATGAATGAAACCGCGTTGATACAACTTATATATCCATCCCAGCATATGGCACGGAGCATACAAGGTGAGAAGTGTTGTTGATCACATGCAAGGGAATGCAGCAACATGCATGTCATTATGCACAGCATGCGATCTCACCCATTTGGCACACTCACCAAGGCAAAGACAAGAAGCAAGTGCTACTGGAGCTGAACATGTACTTCGACAAGTTGATGTACACAACCACCAACACATTCTTGGAGAGAAACATAGATTCTATGCATTAACATGTTTACGGTCTAGTCGCACCAAGATGACCATGCGCATGCTATCAGACGAGTTGGACAAAGGACCCATATAAGTGCACCCAGATGCAATGAACGCAAGAGTTCACTTCAACAAGATGTCACCATTGAGCACACAGACACCATCACAGACAACCAAGCTTGGCATCAGCTCACCACCTTTGACCATCACAAGCATATCAAAGAGTTGGTCTCACCACAATAGTCTGAGTGTCAGTGATGTTTTGCATGGCTTGCTCAAGCCATTTTGTCTCACATGGGCACATGTGCATTGTAATGTAACATCTTGTCAAGTGTAAGTTAAAGTGTCGATAGTTGGATGTAACAGTCATAGAGTAGATGAAGAGTCATGAGGGGAGATGGACTATCAGAAAGGGTAATGTCAAAGGCCACCCCACCCTTTTCTATAAATAGTCCCTCATAACTTTTTGTAAAGGCTTTTGGTTAGTTAAACTTCGATAAGAGTATCTTAGATAAATCTTGGACAGTATTGTAATGCACCTTGGCTTCTCCACTGCACAAAGCTATTATATCTCTTTGGAGGAGCAAGCAGTTGTGGCTATAATGTTCCACTATCAGAACTAGTGGTTGGACATGGATGTATTGTATGACTTGAAATTAGACTTCTGAATATAATAGAGCCAACACATTTCATGCATATGTTGTATTGTACTCCATCTATCTTGTTTACTCTAAATGACATATGTATTTGTTTGCTTATGCATGCATGTATGGACTATTCTTTATAAGTATGTATGAATCTTTCTAAAATGTGTTGTTGGTTTAACCATCACTTTGGATTTCTCGCTAACTTTCCTTACATGTTGTCATGCATCTTCACTCATGTGTTCCCTTCCAAGCTACATACTATTATAGGTTTCCAAGGGGTGCACTCACCTCATCCCTAGTGTGTTAGAACATCTCATGCACCTTCCTTGACTTACTGCAATTGTCACATCCTTACTACCAACAGGGACATATTACTTGCCTCTGTGTGAAATCATGGTCAAGGCATTACTGTACGACCCACTACTGGGACTCCTACACAAAATGGTTTGAGGTCTAATTGGGACTTCTTACCAGGGAGATCCCCTGACATGTTGGCAGGTCCAGCACCATCAACAATTCCTCAAACAATTTGGAACTAATTTAATTGAACATAACTCAATAAAATGAGTTGTCTAATCACAACTCATAATTAAACTCATCCTGGACCCCTAAAACTTATGGAGAACAAATACATGAATTCATAAAGACTCCCAACTCGAAATACCTACGCTAATTAAGTTAATTAAACCTATTTAACTATTTACAAGTTGCTATGAGGATAAAATTCTATTTAAATTCTCAATTTAAATTCAAGGACAAATTTAAACTGGAATTTCTTGTTGTCATTTCTCATCACTTCAGGATCTCGACATCAACATATAGGTCAGTTATATATCCTCCTAAGAGTCTTGTTGGCACAAGATGCTTCATCTATCCTCATCAACTAAACTAGATATATATCCATCAATCCAAGCATGCTTCAAACATTCAACTTATTTATGGAGAGATCCTACGCAATCACAACCCCAATCAGTAATAAACATTTAAAGATATATACAAGTAAATACAAACCTTTGGGATCCTCAATCATTCTGATGCTATATCATCATCAAGTTATCAAATAAAACTTATTAGAAGCCCACTTCCTTCACTCCTTCAGTAGCACCAGATAAAGTCTCAATACTCTTCAATTATTTTGAAAATCCATTTGTAGTATTTTCATTCAATATTTGGTTATATTATTTCTTGAACGCATTCACTATGACTGACATAATATTCCCTCCCTCTCACCTAGTGAGATATATTGTTTCTTCTATCTAAGCTCCCTCTCAACATAGGGAAATCAAGAACTTCCTTATTTTAAAATATTAGAGTAAATTAACCCTTTCAAGGCTTCATTTATTTCTCATGGTATTGAGGTCAACTTGATCATAATCATTCCTATAGCTTCTTTCATCATGCTCATCATTATTATTATCTTCAATTACAAATATATTCAACAACTTGCAGATCTTGTACCTACAAAACCTTAATAACAAGTACAACCAAAATACATGGAAGCATGAATTCGATCAAAATCATATCATTACAATGAAATCATCAAAACAGTCAAAATTCAAACATAAAATACCTAATCCTAGTTAGGTTCATATTTGATCCAGGTGACTCCAAGATCAAAGGTGGCCTTGGAAAATCTCAAAAATAGAATTTATTGGGTTTCCACAGAACGAGGTTCAAATCGAAGATCTCATCGCAAGATTTCCAACAGTGCAAATGAAACCTCAATCCAAGTTCGTATACAAAAGTTATCGTCAGTTAATGTTTTGGTAAACTAGGGCCATTAGGTAATTTTATCACCATGCCAACTAAATTTGGAAGACAACTAAATCTGGAGAAGATGCCAAATTTGGAAGCCTCTAACTAGGAAAAAATTTGGCGCTTCCCGGTGATGATTTTCGGTGGCCAGAAAGGACGAAATTATCACCTATTAAAAATTATCGGTGATCCCCGAAAATTTGACAACCATTTTTTTCTTTGTTTTACATATAAATAAATAAAAGTTAAGTGGGTGGTAGACCATGCAAACCTACCACCCAACATTCCAATATATATATCATATATATGGTGGGAAAGCTACCTAGTAGTAGACTTTTTCAACCACTAAATAATAACCATATATATTATAATGGGGCTGGTAGGGATTGAACTAGCCTACTCGATTCAGCCAGCCTGCCCCACGAGCAACCCCACTTATCACATCCAAAATGATGCCAAACCCAAATATAAACACCCCCAACCAAAATGACAAGGAGTGGGGTACACGCTGACGAGTTTGAGCCCAGACCTTCTCCTACCAAATACTATAATTTCCATTCACCAGCCAATCTTCCAGCAAAGTTGGCTTTGAAATCAACGTCGAATATATATATGTATATATAACACAATTTTACCATTCGACTTGGTAGAGGAGGCAAAACGCAACGCTTTGAGAATGGACCCCATGGCATGGAACCTTGATGCATATCTAGAGCGGAATCCTAACAACAGGAATTTCAAGATGGAGGGAATCTCTACAGGAATATTCCTTTTTGTAGAATGTTTAGGAATCTTTACATTCCCATGGAAGCTGGTTTTTTATAAAGGCAAAATGATATTGACTTTATACTTATATTACTCAAAATCTCACGAGGATTATGATGGTGCAAATGGTTTTCTGATCTAAGCGTTGGATTCTCTAGAGACATAATGTTGAGGGCGGAATGATGAAGGTTGAACCTTGATACCATAGTCTGCATGGAATTTGAAAGATTCCCTAGAAGCCTGAAAATGACATTTTCAGAACCAAGGAAAATTTATGCTCATTTTCTCAGTTTTTCACAAGGAACATGATGGCGTGATCAGTTTCTTCATCTGAGCAGCTGAATTTTAGTCATCCCACAGAAGAGAATGTTTGAGAAATCTTTGAGATTCTCAGGAAGCCCAAATTTGACTGAGTCAAAAAGGGGTCAAGGTTATAGTCATATTTCATGATTTTTCGCTAGGAATTCAACCATGTACTCCATTTCTTCAGTAGAGGTTTGCATTTTTAGGCCATCCCTAGAAGTGGAGGTATAAGATACATTGATTCCATGACTTCTCTTTATTTTGTTGAGATGATGATTTGTTCTTGAGATCATGTATGCCACATTGTGAGAGGATCTTTATATGCCACTTATGTGAGGGTTTTTTATTTTGTCATGTTGAAGGAGAGCTTATATGAGTGAGAATTCTCGTAGAAGAACGTCTTATGGAGAGACATGCCACTATAGTTAAGGAACTTCATCCTTATATTTGACAAAGAATGCATCATGTACTCATCGTCATCTTGCAAAAATTAATGAAGAAGTCTCCCCACTCTTGACATTGGTCCCGGAGACATAACCCACACTAGGTGAACTCCATTATCAAATTGTGTGTGTTCTTCAATTTGATGTTTTCTTTATGTTTCATATTCTTTAAAGTATACACATGTGGTTTTTCATACTCTTTCATATGAAATTATGTTAAAATCACATAAGTAAAAGATATTTTTTAAATCCAGTAGCTGATAGAATCCATATCAAGTTTGGTATCAGAGCGGCCTTCATGGTGATGTAAATTGTGAGTGTGAATGATAATGAGAGATTGAGCATGCACCAAGAAGGAAAATGGACAATAGAAAAGATATCTGCTAGGACCTCCTCAGGATGGCATGCATGGTAGATATAATCTATGTAGATTATGAGGAGAAAATGGCAAAAGAGGAACATGAGAAAAAGGGAGGAGAAGACGATGCTCCATCTCTATATTCAGGATAATATTCTTCTTCTTCATCTTCTTCTCATCGTTCAAATGAAAATATCAATGAAATCATTCAATCATAGAATTTTCAATTTAGGAGACCTCTACAAGAAGCAGAGATTGCAACTTCAACTATGAGGCATAGAATAGGCCTTGGAAAAGTGGAAGTACAACAAAGGCTTAACGAAGCCATCATCACTTGTGTCAGAATCAATAATTGAGGTAAACACTATTGATAGTTCTTTAGTTTCATTTTCACATGATGTTGTTTCTGTTGGAAGCCTTGAGGTACCAATTTCAGGAACCGACATGATATTTCTTACTAATTTGGGGTATAAAGGAGCAAGACTTTGTGTTAATGGCCAAGGAATGAATCAACCATTGGATGTTGTACAAAGACATCGATTTGCAGGATTCGGGTGTGTTGAAGGAGAGTGTTCCAAGGAAGAAGAAGAAATGGTTTCTTTAGACAAATAATCCAAGTCATTTTCGAAATCATCGAAGAAAAAGGAGGTTGAAAACACATCACAGTCTTCCTATGACTATGAGCATTGCAAAATAGGAGTAAGGCAAGGTATTCTCGCCATATTTTCACCATAGACAACCACGCAAGGTATAAAAGGTCTTGGTATTCCAATGTTCATTTTGATTATAAGAAGATTGATAATGGTGAAAAAAATTTATGGCATAAAAAACCATGTAGTTTTTTTGGCTTGTATAACCATGTTGTTGTTGAATGTTAGAAAATAATGGAAGCAAGAAAGAGGAAAGGATGTGAAAGAACTTCTCCACATTAGGGAAGGAAGAAAGGTAAGCATGTATCGAGGAAGACTAACTTTTGCAGTCATTGCAACAAGCATGGGCATTAGAGAGCTACATGTTCGGCGCTCCAATCATAGGGGCGACTGAAGGAAGGCCAGAAAGAACCCATGAAGAAAAAAGTACCAATCAATGAAGTTGATTAACGAAAGAAGCAACTATAGGAAGAAGAAACATTAACTTGGTTGGGTAATAAGTGCGGATTCATAAGTAGTTTCATGGTCATATTATAATAAATCATATTTTGTGAAATAATTGTAAAACTGATGAAGTGTTTTCCATCACTTATGAATGCAACATGATGATGTTTTTGGATTTTTTATTGATACCTTGTGTATTTTCTTATGATGTAAATTTGCCGAGAGAGTGGGTTATAAACTCTTGGAAAGTATGGAGTTTTCTTGGGTCATGTTTGGTATGGTAAAAGAGCATGTATTTTTCAAAGATGTACTACAAGTTTGCAAAGGACACATGTGTCAGTTCATCACTTATGAATCTGAAGTACAAAGGGCAAGGACAAGGGAATGTAGCCTATTAGGGAACTTGCTGTTGGAAAATACTAAGCGGGGGGAGTGAATCAGTATTTCTTACAATTAGCACTTTTAAATATTTTCATAGCACTAGTTAATCTTCAATTATTATTAACGTTTATGCAGTAATAACAGTAAATAAAAGAACATAGGAGGCACAAATATTTTAGTTGGAAAACCCCCTCTTGGTCAAAAACCACCAAACGCTTTTATAATAAATTCTTTAATCTTCAGCCCCAACTGAAATGAAAGTAACAACTTCATAGAATTATAGAAAAGCATGCTTCTCCAGCTCCCTCTGGATGGATGCTCCAATGGCTGAGATTCTTCAGTAGTGAACTGAATGGATGCCCCAACACCCAATGAGCTATAACTCACCCTAGCACCACCCTACCACCCTACCACCCTAAATTTTTCATAGTCTTGAACTTGTTGGTGACTTCATGCACCAGCCTAGCACCACCCTAGCACCCTATAGAATAATAAAAGAAGAATGGACTCCTGTACGAGGGAAAATGGTCCACTTTACAATGATATAGAATGATGTAGATGAAGAAGACACACTAGACCATAACCCCATCTATGACACAACCACCTAATGATGATCTTAGACCTCCTGACACGGCCTCTTCAACTCTTGGTAGATAGACACTTGTAGAAATTTTACAAAGATTCTTTTACAATGAATCTGTACAATGATACTTTTACAATGTCTGTATGCAGTGCTGCCCACTTGAAGACTTCATGTGGTGAACTTCTTGCTGTTGTTCTACACCCTAATTGCTACTTTGTCATGCTACCCTTTCTTATTCCTCAGAACATTATATTATGCATTGATTCTTCTCTTGATGAATATATAATACCTGCAAAAACTCTTCAAGGAAATACCCATGACATGATAATACAAAAACTTACCTCATCTTATAGAGCATATGTCAATGCTAAACAAAAACACCAAATTAGAATACAAAGAACCTAATGAAATTAAGAGATGAACATGCATATATAGAATATAATTACCTGTAGCTTACCTCTGCTGCATCATTTTGCTCCACCTTGCTCTTTGCTACCCTAGAAAGTTTGGTCCTTTGCACCCCTTGACAACACTTGATCTAGTTTTTCTTTCCTTCTAGGAGCACGATATTTAATCTAATGTATCTCTCTGATTTCAAATCCCCAACATGCGATCTTTGATCCTGTAGAAGTCCTCTAAATTTTCTTTCCAATGCCACAGGTCTGACCCAATTTGGACTCTTCAAGACAAAGTTATGCCCAATCTCTCAAAATGACCTAATTATGGACTAGTTCCATAGAGAGAACTTGTACAACGTGCCATGTGTCCTTGTTTCCTCCTTTGGCTCTAAAATTGATACACATAAAACTACAATCCGTGCACTATCCATCACGTTTTATAGAATTCCATTCCTCTTCTCAGAGAGAGAATTAAGATGATTTTCCCAATGTCACTTCTTTGAGATGAAATTCGGAAGCCTGCGAAAACCCTAACTTCCACAGATCATATCTCCAAAAATATAGGAAACCAATATCTAAAATTTGGTCACAAATTTCATTAGATTTTCGTATCAAATGGGTTTTCATTTTAGAATCTAATACTTTACATAAATGAGGTTATAGCGAAAATTCCATGATCACTTCGTTTGGAGGATATATGAGATTTCTTTTTATAGAGTTGAGAGGGGCTTCTATAGAGAATGTTGGAGGGATTTTAGGAGCTGAAAAGGTTATTAATTAATGACTATTCAATGACCAAAACCAATTAAGAGTGTCATGCCACAACCCCATATGGTTTTAGTCCACTAACTAGGGTTACTAACTTCAAACATGAATATCTTTCAAACCGTGAAGAATTACATGGTGCACCATATATCAACAGAATCATCTCGACGAGTAGAATCTTTCTAGAAGATCCTTAACTCAAAATAGAGTAAGTTTTCAAGTCAAAATTCCCTTGCAAGAGTAGGGTAGCCCCTGGTTCTGCTTGGGTTGACATCAATGACAACCTTTGATCATCTTTAGATCAACAATCTCCCCCTTTGGCATTGATGGCAACACAAGTACTCCCCCTATGATCAGGGAACCTTTTCCTACTACGTTCTCTCCCCGTATGACATCAATGGCAAAGGCTAACTCCCCCTCACAAACAACCATCATGTGGACTTATACACACTTCCACTCCCCCTTTATTTTCTGAATAAGGAAAATCTAATGAGAACTTGGGAGAATCCCAAGCTTCTGGCGAAGATATTCAAATGCTTCACAAGGTAAAGGTTTAGTGAAGATATCAGTGATTTGTTCTTTTGTACCAATGTATTCAAGTTTGATATTCTTTTCAACGACTTGTTCTCTAACAAATGATATTTTATCAGAATGTGTTTTGTTTTTGAATGCATGACATGATTCTTGCAAATGTTGATGGCACTCGTATTATCACAGAAGATGGGAATAGGCTCACTGAATTATTCTTGAAGATCTTGCAAAGTTTATTTCATCCAAAGGAATTGAGTACAACAAGCTGCTGCTATAATGTATTATGCTTCCGCTGTAGATAACGAGATTGAGGTTTGCCATTTTCTCAACCATGATACGAAACAACCACCTAGATAGAATGCTGCTCCACTAGAACTCTTATGATCAGCAATGCTTCCTGCCCAATCTGCATCTGTAAAGTCTTGAATAACGAGATTGTTTCCCTTGGGATACCACAAGCCATATTCTGTTGTGCCCTTTAGATATCGAAGAATTCTTTTGACGATAATAATATTTGATTCTTTTGGTGCTGCTTGGAATCTTGCTACTTGTCCAATGACTTGCATAACATCTAGTCGGGAGGCTATTACATATAAAAGACTACCAATCATAGATCTGTACAAACTCTGATCCACTTCCTTAGAAGCGTCGTCTATGCTCAATTTGCAACCTATTACCATCAGAGTAAGGATGGGTTTGTAATCTCCCATTTTGAATTTCTTGAGCATTTACTTGATGTACTTCGCTTGAAATATAAATATTCCTTTCTCTTGCTGAGATATTTGAAGCCCTAAGAAGTATGTCAACTCACCAAGTAAAGACATCTCAAACTCACTTTTCATCTTTTTAGAAAAGTTCTTACTTAGTCGATCATCATTTCTACCAAAGATTATATCATTCACATATACCTCAACGATTGTTAAATTATCCTTATCTATTTGTACATAAAGATTTCTATCAGCAGTACCTTTCTTGAACCCTTGTTGATGTAGATATCCATGAAGGTGAGCATACCATGCTCTCAGAGCCTGCTTGAGACCATACAGAGATTTCTTTAACCTACAAACATAGTCTTCCTTTTCTGATAGCAAAAAACCTTCAGGTTGTTCGATGTAAACTTCTTCTTCTAATTCTCCATTCAAAAATCCTTACTTAACATCCATTTGTTAGAATTTTATTTTTCTTGAACATGCATAGGTGAGAAACATTCAGATGGCTTCCATTCTAGAAACTAGTGCAAATGTTTCGTCGAAATCAATTATTTCCACTTGTGGATATCCTTTGCAGAATAATCTTGTCTTGTTCCTGGTAACATGTAATCCTTCAAGTCTTTTGCTCCACCTGAACCTTTAAAGAAACTACCATCTTGTTCAAACTACCTTCCTATCAATCATCGACTTGTGCCATATACCGCCGCATAGACTCCTCTTGTACAAACATTAAGAAGTCAACAAGCCAGATTGTTCAAAATAGTGAGTTACCTAATGGGCCATCTTGACTTGAGCCATTATCTAAAGAAGCTGCTAATTCCTCATGACCTTTTTCATTTAAAAATCATCAAAGAATAACTATTGAAACCTTGTTATCTTCTTTATCTTCCTGTACCTATTTCCTTTTCCAGACCTTCTTATTCCTGCTATATCGATCCATGTGCCCATAGTTATGACACTTGAAGCATTCAATGTTGTCCATAGGCGATTCCATCTGATATCTATTACCACGAGCACCATGGCCATAGTTATGGAATTTGAAACATTCAATATTTGGCCCATCTAGCACATATTCTCTTCTGACAAAATCATCGTGGAACTTGTCTCGTGATCTTGCAAACTTGCTTCTAGGGTTTTGCAGATAATGATTGTACTTGTCAAAAACTTCTCAATCCCTATCCATATGTCCATAGTTAGCACATAAACTGTAATAACCATGAAATAAATGAAAATACATGGAAAATTTTTCATTATTCTTTGTAGGCGATGTTGTAGTTTCTTGGGGTCCTTTTTTCTTGATTGCTTTGGTCTTGTTCTTTGGAGTTGCAACATTCTTCTTTGGCTTTTAAATTTGATCAACTTCCTTCTTAGAATCATCCTGCGAAATTGTGGAGCTTGTACCTTCATCAACTAGAGCTTTACCATCTTTAATTGCCTTCATTTTCGTTTCTTCATCTGTCTTATCTTACAAGTATTCTTTTTGCGATCCCTTGAGTTTGTTGATCTCATCACGAGTTGCATCAAGTTCTTCTTGCTTTTGAGCAAGATCTTCTTGAAACCATGTTTTCAAGATCTTCCTTATTTTTTATGCCTCCTCAACCTGTATCTTGAGAAGAGTGGTCTTCTCTACTTCTCTATTGAGAACATTTATATGTTCCTTCTACTTCTCATTTTCAATCCTGAGCCTACTTATTCCTATTGAATATGTTTTTTTTATTCCTTTTTCTTTTGGTCAACGATGGATATGTATCTTTGATCAGATTCCTTCCTTTCAATTTCTACTTCCTGCATCTATTGTGTGTGTTAACACTCATGTTGTTCCCTTTGACTCCTAAGGAAATACGACCGAGGTAACCACAAACCAATCTTTGGACTGCAGGTCCTAGCCTACCTGCAGTCAGAGAGGGCTTTCTCTTTAGGATTTAGCTTTGTTTAGGGGTGATTTTAGGCTAGTTATGAAATGCAGGGATTTGTTTTAAGTTTGGTGGGATGGTTGATCTATTCAAGCAGAGTTGCCATGCAAAGTGTAAGAAGTTCAAACCATTGGGCATGGAGTCCATGAATGTGAAATGATGGATGTGTTTTCTTTGGCAGAAGAGAGGAATATGGAGCAGGATAGCTACACATGGCATAATGATTAATGCTGGAACACGGATGAAATGGAGGTCAGGGGATGAGAGGCAATTAAGGATCTCTCATCCAGCCAAAGAGAGAAAGTGGATGAAGGCTAAATAGGAGCAATGAAGAATTCCTAGACAACATTAATATGTGAAGGAAATAGCTTAAACATGATCAATTAAGTATGCATATTCATCACTAATTTAGAGGAAAACATAGAAAAGTTACAAGAATTGAGCACAAAGGGCATGAAAGCTAGTTCTGAACTATTCCTTCTTCCTGCAACTTAGATTATGATAAATAGATGATACAAATATATATAAGCTGATAAACAGAGGGAGGAAAGACTTATTGGACCATGAGCAAGCACGTGAATTCCATATCAAGCTCTTCAGCCATTAAAAGCACAACCAGCCATTTCAGATGCAAACATTCCAGCAATCTTTGATTACAGAAGTTCTCAACATTTACAGCGCAAGTCCAGAATGTGTAAATCAACCAACCAACCCCTTTCACAATATAGAGGGTGGTATAAATAGAGAAAATATCTAAAAAATATCTACAACAGCAGATCTAAAATAGATCTAGAGAAATGAATGACTCTAACCTAACATCTGTTGAAATAAATGCTAAAAATATCTCTATGAGCTGCGCTGGAGGCACAGTCATAAGAATGAATTAATAAGGGTCCTTTGCTGCAATGCGCTGGCAATTTTGCCATAACTGTGCCTTGGGCATGAAGCGCTGCCCTCAAGGGCGGCCAAATACATTGTTTTTGTAATAACTATGCTTTGAATTCTTGAATTGCACCTTTAAGCGATTCTGCTGCATCTTAAGTGGCTTTAAGGCCCAAAACTGTGAGTTGGTGAGCTTTTATGGCTCAGGACTGTTCCTTTGACTTTGCTGTAGGCCTTTATTGCCCACCTGTGTTGATGTTTAAGCCTTCCACTAATATCTTCATCTGATACTCTTTGCCACTTCCTGATACACTTTGCTACATGAATCTGGGCTCTCCTTACTGCAAAATGCTTTAAACATCCAAATCACCCCTTTTCTGGCCGCTGCTCGGCCCAAAGAACTATTGTCGCACTATCTGCTGCCTTAGGAGCTGCTATCGGTGCTTGGCCGATCAAAAATGCCTTCAAACTGATAAATTTGCAATAACTGGTGGAATAGTGCCGAGGCCAAATTATGCCTTTTGGAAGTATTTCGGGCCTGGAGCGATCTCATATAACCGAGGAATGCCTTGTTTCTTTCGCAGCTGTGGTGGGCGCGGGCGCCGCATGAAAAAACCTAAAAATGGCCCTTTCCTTTAAAACAGGCAAAAATGCCTTTAAACGTAAAAAACCATCAAAATTGGGCACAGGCGGAACACTGTTCATAAGATTAGATCCTGGCCGTTGGATCCGGCACAGGCCGATCCAACAGTCGGCGTGCAATCAGCAATCGGCGATCGGCGGACCTCCAAACCACCATGCCTCCGACATGCGATATCCCTGCGGACCCGAAATGCTATAGGCTCACTTTTTATTATTTCGGGTCCGGCCCATCGGTGAACCCTTATCAGCGGATTTACAATGAAACAGGCCCATGGACCCGAAATGCTATTCAACTGTTCTTTGTAACCTTTCGGCTCCGGCGAGTCGGAGCTATAAATCGGGCGATTGCCGACATAATGTGAGCCGTTGATCTGAGGGCCCGATCCAACGGCTCCCGATCAATCAGCGCTTCGGAGATCGACGTGGACGGGGGGGTGGCCCTTAACATTCTTGCGATGCAATATATGCAATGATATATGCGATAAACACAAACATTGTGGAAATGTTGTTATAACCAAAACAAAGCTTTGCGGATATATATATGGATCGGGGGAAACAGTCCCGATAGCGATACGCTATCGCCTGCGATAGCAATATCGCTATCGGCGGCATGAGCGGGGAGCACACATATATGACTTGGAACAATGCAATACGCCGATAGGCGAAATCGCGATCGGCATTTATCAATCGAGCCCATATATATATTGTTTTTAACACATGATTTCCCCCTCGCGACTGCGATATCGCATCGGAGGGGGTCCAAAAAGGGAGCTTTTGTATTCGGAGCAAGGTTTTAACACTAAAGGGAGGCTTTGTGAAATCAGAGGGGCTTTTTAATGTTTTGAAGGGATTCTAAGGCATCGGAAGGGTTCGATAACCTAAAAAGATGGGTTTTAATGCTTGGAAGGAGTCCAAAAGCATTTAAGAGGAATTTTATATGTTGTGAGAAGGGTTTTGAGCCTTAAAAAAGGTTAAAACATGGTTAATGATGGTTTTTATACACTTGGAAGGGATTTTATGCATAGGAATGAGTCCTAATGCTTTGGAAGATGGTTTGAGAGGCAAGATGAGGGTTCTTACTAAGTTTCAGGCAAACTTAGTAATTCCCAAGCACACTTATGGTTATTTTTCAACCAGAGGGAGGGGATATGTACATAGGGGAGCTATTTAGCATATTTTTAGTAGGGGGAGGGGAAATAGATAGGGATTTACATAATAATGTTAGAAGTTAATATTAAAATGACAAGAAAGCACTAAGTTTAGAGATCTTAGGCTATTTAAAGGGGAAAATGACTCAAAGAGTGAACAAGAGTACTCCTAAGTAAAGTAGATCTTTACTTGGGCAAGTGAAATGGAAAAATGATGGATTTAAGAGATATCAAGCAGATCTTGACCTCTTTGGGGAAGTTAGTGAATGATTTGGGGAATAGGAAGAAGGGGGAGTTAGACATGCCTTGCTTGAGCTGCTCTGAATGAAAAACTGCCTTATACATGTGACCTGAATAGATTTGACACTTGAAAATATGAATGGATCACAAATGATCATTTAGCCACCACAAAACTACCTACCTGGCCTACTTACCTAGCATTTTATCTTCTTTTTGTTTGGGTGCACTTGAACTAGCAAACCCAGCTTTTCATTCTTTTCTTTTTGCTATCCTCCTATCTAAGTCAACCCTTATTTCTTCCGAGGCTCAGATTAAGCTGCTGAGTGCCCTTGATTCTCTACCTATCTACAAATCTGCCAAGATTAAACAGTTTGGACAGATGTTTATTCTCTATATTCTAAAACATGAAATTTAAACCTAGGGAAGCCAAGATTAAACTGTTTGGCGTTCCCTTAACTCAAAAAATCTACAAAAATGGAATGACTCATCAAATATGGAACTTTTGCAGCATGGAAAAGATGAACATATTTGGCACTTCCACTGTCAATCATGAAAAATGACACCTATCGCAATAGTAGGCTAACAGTGTGATCCGGCTAATCTATGCAAATGATGTGTCGATTTCTTATTGCTTCTCTTGAAATTATCTCTTGAGGTGTCATGTTGCTACATTATTGATTTCTTCCAACTTATTTTGAAGTGTCTCTTCAATACATTTGTGTTATTCAACTTCAATTTTGAGACCTTGAACCTGTTCTTCAAGAGTATTTGAACATATCGTCTCAGCCTTGAGCTCTTTTATAAGCTTGATTTCCTCCTTATAAAATTATGCCATGGTCAACCCTTCTTCATCATACTCAGAAGGATCCAATTTTTCAATAACATCTTGACCTAATTTCTTTGTTGAATAGAGATTATGAAGCTTTTCCCGAAGAGCTTTAGTTGTTGAACATTGACCACTTTTGTTTTCATAGAATTTGGTAAAACATTCAAAATTACATTCATGGCCTTTGAGTTGTACATTTTAGCTTCATTGGTAGATGTGTCTCCAAAAAAAATTGATTCGCATACTCCATGTGCCTGCAAAGGTACTTCCATCCAACATTCCCATATGCAGTAATTATATGCATCAAAATCAGGGGTTGGTACACAATACTCACTTTGTTGAGATTTTGTTGTACCTGTACATTCCTTTGAAATCCTTCTAACCCAATTCTTTGACTTTCCCATCTCTATGCTCTGACAACTGACTTCCAGTGGTTAAAATGTTATTGAAGGAACCAAGCTGTGATACAAATTGTTGGAAAATACTGAGAGGGGGGTGAATCAATATTTCTTACAATTATCACTTTTAAATATTTTCAGAGCATTAGTTAATCTTCAATTATTATTAACATTTATGCAGTAATAATAGTAAATAATGGAACACAGGAGGAAAAAATATTTTAGCTGGAAAACCTCCTTCGGGTCAAAATCCACCGAACGCTTTTCTAACAAATTCTTTAATCTTCAGCTGCAACTGAAATGAAAGCAACAAATTCCTAGAATTCTAGAAAAGCATTCTTCTCCAGCTCCCACTAGATGGATGCTCCAATGGCCCAGATTCTTCAGTAGTCAAGTGAACGGATGACCCAACACCCAATGAGATACAACTTACCCTAGCACCACCCTACCGGTCTAATTTTTTTGCAAGCTTGAACGTGTTGGTAACTTCATGCACCAGCCTAGTGTTAGTTTTGTTAGTGTCAATCATTCCAGCCTTCCTCCAGTGATCAAATATGCTCTTACAAAGTGGTCTCAGAGTGTCAAGGTCAAATTTTGTCATTTCAAAGAGTCTTCAAGCAAAATTTGGTCACTAGGCTTTAGGTCTAGGGTTTTCTTTCACTCCTTCTAAAGTTGTCCAAATGTCGGTCCATGTCATCATTCAGCTAAGTCTATCATCATTCATAGGGTTGTCCTCATCATGTCAGGTCCCATTGGGTCATTTTACACCTTGTTCATGCTTCAGTTGCGCCTAGGCAAGGTTCATTTCCCTCTCCTAGGGTTTTGGAGGTAAATTCTCTTGGATGGTCAAATCATTAGCAAAACTTGTATCCAAATGTTCATACACCTTCCCCTATCTTTAATGTACCTTATCAAACACTTCCCATCACTGAGATCCCCCAAATTCCTCATTTTCGCGCAAACCCTAGTTTCTTGCCACAACTTGGCAATTTTCTAGGCTAGGCCTGTGTTTTGCTCTTTTGGACCCCTTCCCCTCACTCCATCTCTAATATTCCACTTTCCCTTGCTTCCTAACATCCCTCCCTACTTCCCAAAATTTCCCCAAGAATTTACAAGCCCCTCATCCCCTTCATTTCGCTTCATTTCCACAAAATTCCTTGTTTCACACATCGGGATAAGTTTCACTCAAAAGATGTTTCAGAGAAATAAAAGATGAATTTTGGAAAACTGAGAGAGATTTTTGTCCAAAACATGCCAAAGAAGAAAAACCTCCCTCACTTTTTACACAGGTGTCATGGTTTTAGAGAAATGTCAAAAATACAATCGCCTCGGGAGAATTGATGCACCTCTGAAGTGACCTTGGGAAAATCAGGTTTTCTCCTAGCTTGGTTGGCCAAATAAATTTCTTGATGAGTCAAAGGATAACTAGACAAAAATATCTTTCCAATGAGCTATCATGAGCTCAATTTGGAGTTGAGGAAGGCATTCAAAAGTTGACTGCAACAGCACTCTGCCTTGAGGCAGCCTCATTTGGCACATTTTGACCAGTCTTGGGAGATTTGATTTTTGACAAGGCAAATGAACTCCAAATTGAAAAATTCTAGTTGGGTTGGAAAGTAGACTCAAGGAACTTTCCAACAAGCTATCCTGCGCCCAATTTGGACATCGGGAAGGCCTACAAAAGCCTCATGAAAAAGGTGCTACGCACTGAGATGGGCGCTACACATTGGGCCTCACTGGCCAGTGTAAAAATACACAGGCGCTACACATTCAGGTGTGCGCTACGCATTGGGTAAAATTTTTTGCTCCTTCATCCAGATTCATGCCAAATTGCCTCCAACAACTTGCAAGTAGGTTCTTTATGTTTTCTCAGTGAATTTTAGACATGATTATGGTGTTTTGAAGTAGAGAAACAAGTGTGAAATGCAAAACCCTATGTTTATTTCCAAATTCACTTCTTAGGGTTTGAAACAAATATTAGGGACTGTGTGGGTTAATATATGCATATGTTATCTATTTTCAGTGGTGTCCATGCTCATTGTTAACCTTAGCCTCACACTCTCTTTTTCCCATTACATCCCTGCTGTCAGTGTTATGGCCATTGTCATTTCCACCTCTTTTCTACACACTTGTCAAATTCCTTCATAATCAAAGCAATGACTGTTTTTTCATGCAAACTCATTTGACAAAACTATTCTCATTGTGGCTTTCCTATGATACTTGGATACACATGTGACATATTTGGAAATTGCACCAAACTCTCATTCTTCATCTCATTGAAAGTCAAACAGACTTTGAAACACCATGAAGGCGGATAGACAGTGACTTTACAACTGAAACTGCATGCACCAAAAGGGCACTAAAATGTCGAAAAAGGGAGGATAGACTTCGAATCTTGGCCGAAGCTTCTTTGGCTGAGCATGGTACTTGATTGGGGACCCCCAACCCAAATTTCAACAAGTTTGGAGAAAATTTTGTCAATTTTGAAATTTTTGTGTAAAAACAGGTTTTTTGGCTCAACGCGTAGTGCGCCGCGCGCTACCCTTAAGATTGGGAGGTCCAAATCATGAAAGGTTTGCATTTTTGGATTTTTCATGATGAAATACACCTGCTCAACTACTTCCAAGGCATTTCATCAAGGTTTGTGTCCCCAAAAGGTCAAAAAACATGCAAAAAATGACCTCACTGCCCCTTTTTGGACACACAGGCAGCAGCCTTGGGAGAATGCACTTTTGGACGGGCAAATGGAAATCAAATTGGAAAATTCCACTTGGGTTAGAAAGTAGACATCCAGGGGTTTCCAACAAGCCAACCTGAGCTCAATTTGGATGCTGGGAAGTGCCCTAAAAGCAGGTGGAAAGGTGCGCTACGCATAGGGCTCAGGTGCGCTACGCATCAAGGGTTTTTGCAAAATTTTCATCTTAAGCTCAGGAAACGAAGCCAGTTTGACCAGTTTTGACTTGTGATGGGATTTTTCACCCTCATTGATGTAATTAATGTAAATTTATGTTGACTTGACACTTATTTACCTATTCTAGATGATTCATTCATAAAATAGCAAAAATTTAATGAAAGAATTGGTTTCCTAGCTTATAGAGGCAAGTTGTTTTGACTGCCTAGATTGTAGTGCTTTGTTTAGAATTGGTTGAAACAGCTCCTAGGATGATGAGCTTGACCCCTAGAGGCAAGGGAATGGGTTGGCTTGCCTATATTATGTATTTTCTTAGTCATTTTCATGGTTGGACTCTTGGGAATAGCTTGATACACTATTGTACATATTTTATCTGCATTTTTGGCAAAGGAGAGACCAGGGTTTTGCAGCACTATTTGGGATTCATGTGGCCTTATGTGTTGATGGTGTGTTTCTCTCAGTACTTGTAAGTTGTGTATGTGTACCATTTTCCTTATTTAATCTTCTGTAATTAAACAAATGAAGTGTTAAAGTAGAATCCATAAATTTGCTATGCTCTGCCTTTAAATTTGTTTAATTTTCCATGTTTTCTTCAGTTTAAGGAGAATCCTTGAGACTTCCTTGCTCTCCTTAGCTCCTCACCTGTCAGGTCTATTCATTCAATCACTTTAAAGGTATCAAAACAATCGCCTATCTTGCCCCAAGTAGACCTCTGCAAAAGCTGTGCCTGATCCCCGCACCCAAAATTGCCTTTCCCCTGAATTCAACAAAAATTCAAAAAATAAATTCCATAATCCTTGTACTTCATACCTAGCCTAAAATTAGTCATCAATTCAGTCATCTCGAGCTTCTTTGATTATCTTTTTCCGAGATTGACCAGAGAGAGCCCTCTCCTGTCCTCGTAGGGCTAGCTACGAGGCTGAGCGTGGTTTGATGTGGCCTCGAGTTTTGCCTTCCTCAGCCTGAGACAAATTCGAGCGCTAACAAGTGTTGGTATCTTCATCCCTCCATCAGTGATCAAATTCTCTTGTTGCATTGCATGTTAGGTGTCTCACTTGATCAACTGCATTCCATTAGGGTCATGGATCATCTGATGGTAGTGGCATATTATACATTTTCCCTCATGTCCTTTACCTGCTGGCCCATTTTCATACATCTAGATCATATGCAGTCATTTTTTGTCTTTAAATCTGCAAAAGTCATTTTTAGGGTTTTAGGTCTCATTAGGTCTAGGGTTTCGTCAATAAGGTCTTGTCAATGCTCAATAACAGTCAACAGGCACATGAGGAGGTCAAATAAAGTCCCAGCAACAATAATTTCAATAATCACATGCTTAGTGATTGATTTTTCCTCAAAACCCTATTTTGAGGAAAAACAGAGTTTTTTATGTTTTCATGTACAAATTTGATGTAATTTCATTTTTTCCCATATGTAATAATTTTAGAGGCAGCCCTGGTCACCTTGCCAAGCCTCTGCAACTCCACCACCTGCAAAACAAACAAAGAGTCAAAGCATTCAATTCATCAAAGGCACAAATAAAGAAAACTGCCCAAAAACAGAGTTTTAAAAGCAAGTCAAAATCAAACATTAGAAGAGTGGGTTTTTGTAAATGAAAAATCAAAACTATATGTATATAAACTATTTTTATGTTTAAAAAGTTCATTTGTGTCCAAGGGAGAAAGAGTGAGCAATTGAAAAGTTGTGTTGAAGCAAAGGAGGCAAAAATCACAGCAAGTTTGGCATTCTCATTGGTATGGTGCACTAGGGTTGTAGCGCGGCGCACTCATCTAGCGCAGCGCATTGGGCAACATTCTGCAATGTAATTTTATAACTGGTGCGACACATTGAGGAAGCGCGGTGCATAGGGCTACAAGGCCCGATTTCACTCACAGCCTCTTCCAAACTCACAAAATTACTAAATCCTCAATTGTCCAAGTAAGTTAACATTCCTTCATGGCCAATGAATGAGTTTATCTTGGTGTTTATGGTGATTTAATTTGAAAAAATTGAAACCCTACCTTCTAGCATTGTTTGTTAAAAACATTGCATAGGGTTTACAAACTTGTATTTTTGTTGCTAAATTCCATTTCTCACTCCCTCACTCCTTCATTCCCTCACTCCCTCACTTCATTTTCTCCCTCTCTTTACATTCTCATCTACCCATTCCATATTTCCCATATCCCTAAACAACTAACCCTAAATCCCTAATTCCACTATCCCAAACCCTAATCAAATATCCCTAATCCCTAAATATCATCCCCTAAACCCTTCTATTCCCCAAAAACCTATCAGCAACATTCCCAAACCCCTCATTACACATTCCCTCCATAGTCCCTCATACATTCATATCTTTGGCAGCAAAAACCTAAAGACACCATAAAATCTCTTCATACTCATCTAAGAAAACTCAAACATTGGCAAACATGGAGTCAGATTCTTCCTATGACAGAAATGAGGAAACAGTCAGTGATTCTTCTAGGGAAATGCATGCACCAAGGAGGCCTCATAAGAGTGGAAAACATAACTGGGAGGAGCCTACTTCACTTGCCGAGCTGTTGGCCTGTCCTCTTGTTGTTACATGCTTTCAACACTAATCTTGTTATCAGTTCTGTGAGATGGTGGAGAGAGTCAAGTACCACCATGAGCTGGCTAGACTGTTTGTGCTCCATCTTCATGATGGCCAAGTCACTTTGGCAGGTGTGACATTCACCTTGACACCTGAGACTATTGCTCAAGCAACCGGTATTCCAAATATAGGTGAGCAGTGGAATAAGAGGCAGCTGGTAGACAGAGATCATTATGAGCCTTACATCAAGGCTAGTTTTCAGAGACATGTCAGTAGAGTTTTTCCTTTCAAGTATCTACAGGACACATATGCTCCCTTGATGAAACTCATAATTAGATATTTTAGCTGTGAGGGAAGATTTTCTCATTTGTACGCCTATCATATTAGATTGTTGATGCACTTTACTAGGGTGAGGATGATGAACCTCCCTTATTTCATTTGCCAGAACATTGAGAAGATGACCACCTTAGTGCAAAGGAAGCCTCCTCAGCAGCAGTATAATAGCATCTATCACTTTGCACTAATCAAAATTGTGGTTTTGCATCAGCTTGGTTTACTGAACATCTCATGGGAGGATTTCATTTCACATCAGGTCTTCACTGGTCCTCAAGTGCCCCCGTCAGTTTTTCATGAGGCAGGAGAGCATTCACATCAGCAGGAGATTCATGAGACACAAAACACTAGTGTGCTAGTGTTTTTCACATACCAAAAGGGCACTAGAAGATTGTTTGTAGCAGCAAAACAAGTACTATCTCCACCCAGGGTGGAAGGGGTCTCATTTCCACCATCAGCAGAGTAGGTACAGGACAAGGGTGAGAATCCCTTACATGATGAGGGACCTTTAGGAGGTCAAGAGGTGGATTTCATCATCATTCAGGATGATGACACTAATTTGAGCTCAAAGCTCAAAGAGATCATTCAGGAGTAGCAAGATGACATTCAGCATTTGTCTCTCAACCTGGATAGATCCAAATGGATTATCAACTATTTGGAGCAAAGGAACAAGCAGCTAGAAGATCAGCAAACTATCATGGAGCTCCAAAACATAAGGGCAAACCAACAAGCTGCCAAGAGGAGGAAAACCAAGTTGACATCACTTGAGCAAGAAATTCAAGATGATCATGAATCTTGGCTTGAGTGGATAAACTTACACTTGGAGAGGATGCTGGAGAAGGTCAATAGAGAGAAAAACATGTTGAGGAACATGGCATATCACTACTTGGCGAGAAACATGGTGTGCAAAGCAAGAATCATGAATTTGAAGGCCAAATTGAAGAAAGCCATGAGGAAGAGAAAGAGAAAAATAGACTCCAGATCTTGGCTAAGGCTTCCTTAGCCCAACATAGCACCTGATGAGGAACACTCAGCCCAAATTTCAAGAGATTCGGGAAACATTTTGCAAATTTTGAATTTTTGGCCTAAAAAATAGGTTTTTTTGCTTGATGCGCCGCGCCACTTGGCGCGTGCTTTTGCTAGAGACCTCCTTTTGAGGAAAACTCAGAATTTTTGTATTTCTCATGGAAAAATATGAATTCCCTCACATGGCCAAGAAATTTTGACAGGTTTTGAGCTTCCAAAAGGGTCAAAAACACCTCAAAAATGACCTTTCTGCCCCTTTTTGGACACACAGGAAGTAGTGTTGGGAGAACTCAGTTTTGGAGGGGAAAATGAAGACCAAATTTAGAAATTCCACTTGTTCTGGAAGGTAGACAGGTAGAACTTTCCAAAAATCCCACTTGGATAAAATTTGATGCATGGGAAGGCCTCCAAAAGCAGATCAAAAGTAGCGCAGTGCATAGGGAAATCAACGCAGTGCACAGGATGAAATTTTGCTCATTTTGGCCAAAAAAACTCTGTTTTTCGCCTAGTTTCTTCACAGTTTGACTTTTCTCTTGCTAATAGTCAAATTCATGATGTAATTTAATGTGACTTGATGGATTTTGATGTAATTATGCTAAATTTTCACTCATAGAGGTAGATTCATCATGAAAAAGTAGTTTGCAACTGAATGAATCAGTTTCCTAGGTTTTAGAGGCATGTTGTTCCACTGCCTACTTTTCAATTCTTAGTTTTGATCTTGCTGAAACAGCTCCTAAACTCATGAACATGAGGCAGGAAGTTTGTTCGATGAAGCCAGGTTGAAAGTTTGTTGTTCATTTTAGTTTAGCGAAGCAGAATCGGTCTTCGTCAGAGGTGAGTTGTTCTCCATGCATTTAAGATATAAGCGGGAAGGTTCAAGATCGACTACAAGTAGTCCTCTCATGCTCATTGGGCAACTCTCCAACTCCTCATCGGTCTAAACGCTCTCCATCTCACTCAATTTGAAGTACTAAGCCATTTTCCTACCTCACCCCATAAAGATCTTTGCAAAACTGTGTCCATTCCCTAGACCCAAATCTGCCTTTCACATTTGAGCCAACAAACCCATATTAAATTCAATCAAACACCTCTGTATACATACCTAGCCTAAAATCAGTCTTTACATCAGTCATCTCAAGCTTTATTGGCCATATTTTCCTGAGATTGACAAGGAGAGAGCCCTCTCCCAACCTGGTAGGGCTAGCTACTAGGTTAAGCATGGTCTGATGTTACCCTAGATCCTGCCTTTCTCAGCCTGAGGTAGATTTAGGCCCTAACACCTAGCACCACCCTACCATCCTATATAAGAATAAAAGAAGAATGGAGTCATGTACCAGGGAAAATTGTCCACTTTACAATGATATAGAATGATATAGAAGAAGAAGACACACTAGACCATAACCCCAACTATGACACAACCACCTAATGATGATCCTAGACCTCCCGACACTACCTATTCAATTCTTGGCAGATAGACACTTGTACAACTTTTACAAAGATTCTTTTACAATGAATCTATACAATGATACTTTTACAATGTCTGTATGCAGTGCTACCCACTTGAAGACTTCATGTGGTGAACTTCTTACTACTGTTTTTCACCTTGATTGCTGCTCTTTTCATGCTACCCTTTCTTATTCTTCATAACATTAGATTATGCATTGAGTGTTCTCTTGATGAATATATAATACCTGCAAAAATTCTTCAAGGAAATACACATGACATGATAATAGCAAAAATTACCTCATCCTGCAGAGCATATGTCAGTGCTAAACAAAAACACCAGATTAGAATACAAAGAACCTAATGCAATTAAGAGATGAACCTGCATCTATAGAAGATACTTACCTGTAGCTTACCTTTGTTGCATCATTTTGCTACACCTTGCTCTTTTCTGCCCTAGAAAGTCTAGTCCTTTGCACCCCTTGACAACACTTGATCTACTTTTTGTTGCCTTCTAGGAGCACAATATTTAATATGATGTATCTCTACAATTTCTAATCCCCAACACGTGATCTTCAGTCCTATAGAATCCCTATGAGACTTCTTTGCAATGCCACAACTCTGGGCCAATTTGGACTCTTCAAGGCAAAGTTATATCCAATCTCTCACAATGACCTAATTATGGACTAGTTTAGTAGAGCGAACTTGTATGACGTGCCACATGTCCTTGTTTCCTCCTTTGGCTCTGAAATTGATACACATAAAACTACAGTCCATGCACTATCCATTGCATTTTACATAATTCCAATCCTCTTCTCAAAGAGAGAATTAACACGATTTTCCCAAGGTCACTTCTTTGAGATGAAATTCGGAAGCCTGCAAAAACCCTAACTTCCACAGATCATATCTACGAAAATATAGTGAACCGAGATCTAAAATTCGGTCACAATGTTCATTAGGATTGCTCTAATGGGTTTTCATTTTAGAATATAAGACTTCATAGAAATGAGGTTATAGTGAAAATTCCACGATCGCTTCATTTGGAGGATATATGATATTTCTTTTTATAGAGTTGAGAGGGTCTTCTATAGAGAATGTTGGAGGGATTTTAGGATCTTAAAAAATGATTAATTAATGACTATTCAATGACCAAAACCAATTGTGAGTGTCATGCTACAACCCCATAGGGTTTTAGCCCACTAACTAAGGTTACTAACCTCAAACATGAATATCTCTCAAACCGTGAAGAATTACTTGGCGTGCCATATATCAACGGAAACATCTCAATGAGTAGAATCTATCTAGAAGATCCTTGACTCAAAATAGATTAACTTCTTAAATCAAAATTCCCTTGCAAGATTAGGGTAGCCCCTGGTGTTTCTTGGGTTGACATCAATGACAACCTCAGATCATCTTTACATAAACACTTGTTGTGTAGGAAAGGGAGTAAAAGATATTGTAGATAATGCTCATTCTTTTGGAGGACCAAAATCTCCTTAGTGGGGAGGAATGATCCAAGTGGATCGAGATAAAAGGTGGCAATGGAAAAGCTCAAAAATCAAATTTCTTACATTTCCATGGAACTGGGGTTATATCTAAGAGCTCGTTGCAATATTTTCAACAGAGAAAATGAATCATCAATCTGAGTTCATATGCAAAATTTATGGACAGTGAAAGTTTTCGTCAACTAGGCCTATTGGCTAAATTTAGTAGAGCGCCAACTAAATTTGGAAGACAAATAAATTTGGAGGCACTGCTAAATTTGACGACCACTAATAAGGTCACAATTTTGAGTATCATGGTGATGGTTTCCAACGATCGGAAAAGGTGAAATTGTCACCTACTTAAAAAGATTGGTGACCTCGAAACTTTTGGCGATTGTTTTTTTTTGGGTTGCTTTACATATATATAAAGATAAATAAAAATTGGGTAGCAAGCCCAGTGGACCCACCACCAAAGATTCCAGTATATATATCATATATATGGTGGGCAGGCCACCTTTTAGCAGACCCTCCCAACCACTGAACAACCATCATATATATCGTAATGGGGCCTACAAGGATAAAACCCGCCTAGCCTGTTCGACTAGCATACACCATAAGTGGCCTCGCTCACCACATTCAAAATGATTCCAAACCCAAATATAATCACCGCCAACCAAAATGACAAGGAGTGGGGGGAGGCCCACAGTTTTGCCTCAAGACCTCCTCGAACGAAATACTATAATTTCCATTTGCCAATAGAGCTGGCTTTGAAATCAACGCGAAAAATATATATATATATATATATATATATATATATATATATATATATATATATATATATATATATATATATATATATATATATATATAACACAATTTTTCCATTGAACCGAGTAGATGAGGTGGATCTCAACACTGACAACATGGAACCCATGGTGTGGATACTTGACACAAACCTAGAGCAGAACTCTGACGTTCTAAATTTCGAGATAGAGGGAATATCTATAGGAATATTCATTTATGTAGAATGTTGAAGAATCTTTGGATTCCCATAAAGGATGGTTTTTGATAGAGGCAGAATGATACCAAATTTATACTCAGATTACTTAGAATTTTTTAAGGATTCTGATGGTGCAACTGATTTTCTAATCTGAGTAACAGATTTTCCAGATACAAAATATTGAGGGAAAAACCATGAAGGTGGAACCTTAATGCAGGAAATTACATGGAATTTGAAAGATTCCCTAGAAACCCAGGAATGATAGTTTTGGGACAAAGCCAAATTTATACTCATTTTCCTCAGTTTTTCGTAAGGAACATGATGGTGTGATGATTTTCTCGGTCTAAGCAACTAAATTTCAGTCAACCATTAGAAGAGAATCTTTGACATTCCTAGGGAGCTCAAATTTGACTAAGTCAGAAAGGTGTCGAATTTACAATCAGATTTCATGAATTTTCGGCAGGAATTCAACCACGCAGTCCATTTCTTTAGAAAATTTGTTCATTTCCATGCCATCGATGGAAGTGGAGGTATAAAATGCATAGATGCCATATCTTCTTTTCATTTTTTTGAGATGATGATTTGATGTTGAGATCCATGTATGCCACATTCTGAGAGGATATTTGTATGCCTTTTATGTGAGATTTTGTTATTTTGGCATGTTGAAGGAGAGCTTATATGAGTGAGAATTTTGATAGAAGAAGATCTCATGAAGAGACATGCCACTCTAGTTAAGGAAATTTATCCTTGTTTTTTAGAAAGACTACATCATGTACTCATCATCATGTTGCAAAAATTAATGAATTAGCCTCCCCACTCTTGATAGAAGGTCTAGAGATGTAACCCACACTGGGTGAACTTCGTTATGAAATCGTGTGTTTTCTTCAATTTGATGGTTGTATTTATGGTTCATCTTCTTTAAAGTATGCACATGTGGTTTTTCATACTCTTTCACATGAAATTATGCTAACATCATAAAATTAAAATATCTTGGCTAATTTTGGTAGTTGAGAGAATCTGGATCAATAATCAGCAAGGGTTACATCTTTTTACTTCCTCAACTTCAACTTCTTTCTAGGGTTTTTTTATAATCGCTAGACTTCACCTTTGAGACACAAAGCCTTAGATATCAGAAATATCAATCTAATAATAGTACTATACATCTAAGCTTTCAATAGTATGTTTTTCAGAATTTCATGTCAAACTCTACTAGGGTTTGTTGCAAACCATATATTTTATCATCAAACCTAAATCATATCAATAATCAGAAGAAATATCATCATGTCTTATGAGTATAAGTCTCTATTAGGGTTTTTTTACAAACACTAGATTTTACAGACTCAAACATGCATATAACAAATTATGTTAGCAAAATCACATATAGATAACTAGGATTCATTAGAATTTCACATCAAAATTTACTAGGTAAACCCAAGATCAATACATCAAAAAATTGATGCTAGGGTTTCAATCAAACATACAAATATATACCTAATTTTTCATTCCTAGGATATTATTTTCATTATTACAATTGTTTTGTTCATAAATGCTAATTTAGCAAACCCTAAATATCTAGGGTTTCATTTAGAAATTAACAAAAAACCATAAGGATTAGGGTTTTTACCATAACATTACCAAAACCATAAAATTCAAGAGAAAAATATTTCTAGACTTTATTAAAAATCCCCAAGTAAACTAGGGTTTCATTATTAACATTGACATTAGGGTTTTATAGTGAACCCTAAACGTTAGAGTTTCACAACAATATTCAAATGAAAAGAGATAGTATAATGAGGTTAGATTCAATGTAATGATTAATAACCATGACAAGAATTTTTAAGATTCAAATCCCTAGACATAACGATTTATATAATGTAAATAAAATTAAAGGAGAATAATCATACCTATTTTATGGAGAGAACCTTGTAACAAAACTTGTAGTTTAAGGCATACCTTGAGTTGTGTTTTAAAAAACCTCGTAGGACATTAATTCTTGAAGGGATTCATTTGTAAAGTATTTTCTTTGAAGTCTCCTCCATAGCCTTTATGTATGCTGCAAGATTTCTTACCAAGGAAAATCATAAAGAAAAGGTTATTAGTATACAATACAAACAAATCTCAATGTGAGGAGGAAGCCAAACATGAAACATCAAAACATAGAGCAATATACTTATATTTTTGTAAAATGGTGAAGGATCCTTCCTAATCCAATATTTTCTAAGATACCAACAACTTATCAAAAAAATTCAAAAAGTTATAAAAGATATATTAGATCTATAAAATCTAGAGATAAAAACATAAAAATTAAAATAGTAGACTTAGAAGGTGTTAGACTCCGTCTTCTCAAATCCTCTGTCAGAGTCCAATTCAGACAGGTGGCTGTCAAAGTCTCTGTTCAATATGCTGGAAACGGCTTTTACAACTTATCAGAAAAGGATCACCGCACATATGCCTCTGCTGGAGCTCATAACTGGCAAATGAGTCATTGAACAAGAGTTTGGGAGAACAAGGATATTCTTTATTGGACTTCATAAAAAATATATGAGAAGGAAGGTGCGCTATGCACACAGAGGTGCGCTACGCACACAAAGGTGCGCTACGCACTGGGTAGAGCCCACAAAATTTCTCTTATTCATCCAGACATTGGCATGCTGCTAGTGTTCGCTAGTGTTCATGAAGACTTCTGGAGATGTTTGAATTTTGAGAATTGTCAAATTATTACAGAGCAATTGGCTGTAGAACTACATTTCCCAGGTTCTCTTTTCGATGTTTTTGTCCGTGAAGCATTGCGTGCTCTTCTATAGATTGGGGAAACTTTAAAGCGATGCATTTGCAAAGGATGAAACTTGGAAGGTGAATGTACGTCTTCAGGGTTGTGATCTGGAACAATGGGTATCTATGTGGCAGCATGGAAACGTGCCTTCAGCAGAGACACATGTCATGGAATATTTTTATGCATTTTTTCAGTTGTTCAAGGCTTGGGAGTCGTCCATCCCAACAAGATTCAGGATTGCTCCATTGTTGGAAGACTTCGAAAATTTATGGTCGGCATGTCCATGGGATGAAGATTTGACATATGCGAAATCTGTTTGTGATGAGGTTGGCGTGGATCTGCAAGTTGTGCATTTAACTGATGAGTACTGGAAGAATGTGGTGTCTCACATCATTTCTGAGTATAAAAGTGGCCGGACTCCTAATCCTGATGTTCTTTGCAACACAAGAATCAAATTTGGTGCCTTCTTAGATTTCATCAACAACATGGATTTTGACTATGTGGCCTCTGGGCATTATGCTCATGTTAAACATATGAGTGTAGAGGGCGAGACTAAATCTTCTGTTCTACATTTATCTGCGGATGAGGTGAAAGATCAAACATACTTTCTTTCTCACCTTTCACAGGAACAACTGAGAAAGCTACTATTTCCTCTTGGCTGTATGTCAAAGGAAGAAGTGCGCAATCTTGCTGCTGAAATGGGTCTTCCAAATAAAGATCGGAGAGATTCGCAAGGACTGTGTTTTCTGGGCAAGGTGAAGTTCAGTGAATTTGTGGCAAGACATATTGGTGAGATGGAAGGTATACTGTTAGAAGCAGAGACAGGGGATTTTCTTGGGAAGCACAGAGGATTTTGGTTTTATACAATTGGGCAGCGTCAAGGTCTTCGACTTCCCGGAGGACCATGGTATGTTGTTGCGAAAGATGCTGAGAACAATGTCATATTTGTTTCAAGGAATTATTTTTCTCTTGACAAGAAGAGGCGCTCATTTAATGTTAGCTCATTAAAATGGATTTTAGGTGCTACTCCAGAGGATCTTGAAAATCTACAATGCAAGGTACGTCATGGACCAAAATTTTACGACTGTCATATAGAGATTGTGAAAGGAAACCTTCATAAAGAAAACGAACATCCGATCTTGGGAGAGACTGCTCAAGAGATCGCCATAGTCAGGCTATCAGAAGATGATCAAGGACTTGCAGCAGGACAATATGTAGCTTTCTACAAGGGAAATATTTGTTTAGGATCGGGGATTATTATTGATTCTTGGGGAGATCATAATTTCCCAGTTTGCTCTAAGGCTCTTGAGATCGCAAGAATGAAAGACAAATCTGAACTAACGGAGCCAGTTAAAATAAAAAATCTCTCTGATAACAATTCCAAGATGAAACCAAACAATGGAAAGATTATCAGAGAAGTGGAGGATCTGAATTCTACAAAGTTTCTCAGCAATTAGTTAAACCATAGTACGTCAGAAAGCAATTTTTTGTTCAGTGTCAAGCACATAATCAGCTTGGTTTCTCCTTGTTTAAAAATCCTAAAAAGAAATCCTAAATTTAGAAAAGAAAAAAGTGTATTCACTTGATCAAATTTCCAAATGATAGCAGTTCGCTGAATATCTGGGAATCCCATCCGCTTAACACCTTTACTGCTATGTGGACCTGCCAAGGAGCATCACTTATGTACGTGTCAGCGCCTGGCAACGTTCATCAAATTAGTAGATCCGATTTGAAATTGTTTCAATCTGATCTTGAGAACGCCGTGTCAGAAGATTCAGCTGCTTTTGAAGAAGTTACACGTGAGCATTGTGAAAAAGAAGGAAATAAAAAGTAAAAAATCTAGTTTTATTAAAAATTGGTTTTTATTTAAAATAGCAAATGAAAAATGCCAAGTCAAAATACGCCTAAAACAAAACGAAGATATCCATCACAGCAGAAGAAATAGGATTCGATCTCCTATTAAGGGCTTCAGTTAAATCTCCAAGTGGATCTGCGCTCCAGTTTGTTGGCCATCAGAGGATTTTAAGGGGAACGATCTTCTGTTTTAGAATAAAGAAATGACTCTATCTCTATTTTTGTAACTTCAGGTGAAACAGCGCCCCTGTATTGGGTCGATCTATTTTCTCCTAGGATAGTTTTATTTAATGTATGAAAAATCATTTTGTAAGGTTAGAGAGAGAATTCTGAGAGCTGGTGGTGAAGAACAGAGAGCTTCATTTGTACAGTTGTTTGACAGAGATTAATTGAATGGTACAGCTCTGTTTTATAAGATTCTTGTGGCATAAAGTTTAGCATATGTCTCTTCTACTGTTTCATATGTAATTTCGTAATGTTTACATTTCATTCACAATCAGTTCACTGGATGCTGTTGCAGTGGGATAGGTAGAATACAATTTATTTGCTCTGCCTTGAAGTAGCGTTCAGGATTTGTGTATTTTCTTCTGTCTGAAAGGGATTCATTGTTAAATGCCCCTTTCAGTTTTCTTAAGCAGTCTTTACATCCCATTTAATTTCAGTTTAATTGTTAAACTTCACTCCTACCTCGCCTTATGTAATAATCTGTGCTTTTCACTCAATCTCTGCTCACACTGTTCTTGATCCCATACAGTCCAGAAAACCCCATCATTTATTATAAACCTCATCCATATCAATTTACTAGCCTAAAATCAATATCAGTGTTTCATTTAGGTCATCTCAAATCCTATTGGACATCTTTTGCCGAGATAGACCCGGAGAGAGCCCTCTCCTGTCCTCGTAGGGCTAGCTACGAGGCTGAGCGTGGTTTGATGTGGCCTCGAGTTTTTCCTTCCTCAGCCTGAGGCAGATTTGAGCGTTAACAGAAGGATATGTAAGAGGAGACTTAATATTGTAAGTCTTTGACTTTAGATTTTTTAGTCTTGTTCTTCTTAGGTGGAGCTTCATCATCTACATTTGCATTTTCTTTATCTCTCTTCTTATTTCTTGGATTCTTAGGACATGGAATTTGTAATGACCCATTTTATGACAATTGTAGTATTCAATCTTGGATAGGTCATCTTTCTTCTTTTGTCCTTCAAACTGCTTGAACATTCCCTTCTTCTTGTGATGAGCATAATAGGCATTAGACGTGTTTTTTTTTCATCCTCCTTTTTTTCTTTACTAATGATATTCAAGATTCTTCTTGACTGCATGCATTCCATATTTGTTCAAAAGTTGGATTATCTTTCCAACTGTTAATTATTGATGTTAAATCACTCCAAGATTTTGGTAGACCTAGAAGAGAAACAATTGCAAGTTCTTTTTATGGTAAAATTTCATCTATTGCATGGATTTCATCTCTTATTCTATATATCCTTACAAAATATGATGACACGATATCATATTTTTTCATCTTTATTTTCTCGAGTTCATTCTTGAGGCTTTCTATCTGAACAATGTTCTGGATGGTGAATAACCTAGAGAGAACCTCATAGATTTCTTCAGCAGAGTCTATGTTGGATATGTATAGGTTTAAGTTTTCCTTTAATCGATATACTATTATATTTATGGCCAATATTTGAATTTCTCTTAAATTCTCCTTTCATATGTCATCTGTAGGTTTCTTGAAATTTCCTTGAAAAAGATACACTACTTTATGCTTAACGACGATACGATTTATCCTATTCTTCCATGCCCTTTAGTTGGTGGCTCCTTCTATCCTGCTTCAGACTTCATTGTCGTGTCTTATTTTCATAACATAGATAGTATACCTTTCTCTTATATTATACTTTTCTTTATCCCTTTTAGTAGATCTTCAAGCTACCTTTTTATTCCTTCTTCACGTTAGCTCTGATACCATGTTAGAAAATTAGAAAGGTAGATTCTTAAATGTTGATAATTACTTGTGATATTCTTGCATTTTTATTATCTTCTCTTTATGTTATTATCTTATCTTAATTTCATTAAGAAATTACCGAAAATAAACATGAATATCAACAACACCAAATGTAGGCATTGGGTCTAGGATGAAACCCCTTTCTAGGGAAAAAACCAGTCAAACTCTTCCACTTATCAATCTGGGAAAGACTAAGACCTTAGAGCAGACCAAATTCCCTTCCTCCTAGACCAAGTCAACATTACAATATGATTCAGAAAACTTCAATATTCTCTTCTTGTCAGATAGTTTCAGCCCAACAATAACCCAAAATTTCAACCCTCGACAATTCCATAATTTTTACTAAGCAACAGTATTCCAATTTCCACCCTTCCATCAACCCAACAACTTCATACGTGTGAGACAAAGAGAGAGAAATTTTGAATTCTCATGCTTGACAAAGACCTCCTCCTTTGTTAGGGTTTCTTTCTTATTCCTTGAATTTCACACCCTTTTCTGCCAACAAAAAGTACAGATCAAATTTTTTGTTGATGTGCTCCAAATGAGGTCGCGTTGCTACCTTTATATAGTAGATTATAACCCTGAATTAGGTCGAGTTGTCAAAGTTGAGGTAAACTTGGTGGAGATGGACAAAATGGCCTAATTTACATAAAAATAATTTTGTTTCTTGATTGAAAGGTCACAAGAAGGGTCTACTACATTATGATATGGACAAGGACACTTGACATTAACCCTAGAAGCCTTCAATTCAGAATTTGGCCTATAAACCAATGAACCAAGCACAAAACCTATCGTTTAATAAGACATTCTCTTCTATAATAATGTATTCCTCTTAATTTTGACAAATACATTACATCATGACTCAAATATAATTACGAATGCCGACACTAGTTACATCTTTCCCATAATTCTTAAAAATCTTGTGATAATACCCTACCAACTCAGAAATCCCAAAAGATGCCTAAAGTTATGGGATTTTGCATTCCTTTATGGCATAATTTTTTTTAGGGTCTACCTTAATTCCTCCATGATATGCAATATGATTAAATATTCCACTTCTTGTACCCCAAAAAAGCATTTGGAGTGTTTTGCATATGATTATTTTTCCTCCAATAATTTGAGAACCTTACCAATAGGTTGAAAATGATATTTCCAAGACTTATTGTAGATTAGTATACCATCAAAAAATAGTAACACAAAGTTTCTAAGGAAGGGTTTGAAGTCATGAAACCAAGGTGCCTTAGTATGTCCAAAAGGCATGACCACAAATTTAGAATGACCTTCATGGGTTCTAAATGATGTTTTTAGAATGTTTCCTATCTTCATTCTGATTTGATGATATCCTAAATGTAGATGCAAGTTGGTGAAGTAAATTTCTCGTTGTAGTTCATCTAACAATTTTTCAATGACAGGAATGGGAAATTTATCTTTAATAGAAAACTTGGTGAGATCTCTATAATTTGGACACATAGCCCTAATCCATCGTTCTTGTGGACCAGTACTAATAGTAAAGAGAAATAACTTTGGCTAGGTTGAATTATACCTTCCTCAAGTAATTCTGCAACTGTATGTTCAATTTCACTCTTTTGAGCATAGGGGTACCTGTAAGGCTTGATGTTTGGAGGAGAAATTCCTGGAATCAAGTGACTAGCATGATTATGATAAAAAATAGTTGGGAGAGATTTGGGAGTCCCAAATAACTTGGAATGATTTTAAAGGACTCATTAGAGGTCTAGTTAAATGGATGACTTAGATGTTTGAACATATAGTGTGCTTAATTTTACATTTATCCCTCATTCTTCCTTCTTCAAACAAAAATTCATGCCATTAGGGTTGATTATATTTACATGTTTCCTTATGATACCTCTTAATTCAACTTCCTTTCCTTTCTATAAAAATTTAAAAAAAAATTCTTTAAAATTAAAAGCTATCATCCCCAAAGATTGTAACCATTGGAATCCTAATACAAAATCTTCACCACCCATTGGAATGGAAAGCATTAGACTATTCTATATATATTCCCCCATCCTTATATTAATAGTATTTCACTTACATGAGTAGCTTATACTTCCTCCATTTGCAACCATCACATGACACTCTCGTGTTAGATACAAAAAGCAATTCAAATCATTGGCTATAATACAATTAAGGGTTCTACCTTAATCAATCATCATTATTACCTTTTTCTTCTTGATATATCCTTTTGCCTCAAGAGTTTGCAAAGTGGTAATTTCCGCTAATGCATTAAGGGATTTTGTTGGATTCATTTCTTTTTTTTTCAATCACTGAGGTTGGTTCCGAGTGTATATATTTTTCTTTTGATGTTTTTTGTTCCTTTTCTTCCTCCTCTTAACAATATATTTAAAATAATTTCTTCTTAGGACACTTATGACCTCTATTGTATTTTCTATCACAATTTTAATAAATCCCTTTTTCTCTTTTTCCCTCCTTTTGTTGTGTTTTCAACCTTGTAGGTTGTGAGAGGCTAGGAGTGGAAACACTTCCATATTTATAGTTATGATCGACAAAACATTTTTTTGTCATAATTTTTCTTTCAACTTTATTTCCACCATGATTTCATTCTTCAATTACTTAGCTTCCCAAAGGTGAACATCATTTTGGATGTTGTCCCTTAAGGGTACTGTGGAGACATCAATTATATCCTCTGATGGAATACTTTTTACCAATATATTCACTGTTTAGAAGTCCTCTATGTTCTCTTGAGCTAAACCCTTTTTGTTTGAGATTTATCAATTGGATAAAGAAGGTATTTCTCTTTGTATCCTCATAATTTACTATCAATTCCTCCAGAAAAATTGTTTGAGTGATACGAAATTTATGAGAACAAAGCCATCAATACCACATAAACTGATTGGGTTCTAAATATAAAGATGCAATGTGTACCTCTTTTGTTTATTGCACATCATGTAGATCAAAGAACTGATCCATTTGTAGTATCCATGTTACTGGATCCTTTCCATCAAACTTCCTCATATTAATCTTTTGAATATGGTTTGTATTCAACAAAAAGTTTGGGTCTCTAAAATCTTGATTCAAATTCCTTTTATTTTCACCATGACTTTCATGGAGTGCCTTTTCACCATTAGGAAGCCTTTCTTGTAGCAACTTTATGAAACATTTCTTCAAACCTTCCATGTCCCCTTTTAAACCATCCATGCCCCCTTTTATGTTTACTTTTAAACCTTCCATGTTCCATTTTAAACTATCCATGTTAACATTTATTATTTCTTTCAGTTCATTTTTGGTTGTTCTTTGTGAGAGCAAAATTTGTTGCACTTGGTCCCATAGTTTTGATATATCATGTTGCATTTTTTCCTCTTCTTCATGCGTCATAATAGAGCTTTCTGACATCTCAACAATTGTATATTTTTCTTATTTTCAAGGCATTTTGGAACTAATTAATTTTATCTATGCTTCATAATACCCTTCAAATAATTTACAACTTATTTTTCCAATAAAATTTACGCAAATTTAAAAATATACGACTTTTAGATCTTGATTTTGAGCTAGTTGATAAGGTTCACCTGGATACTATTGTATCAGTATCATTTCAAACTCCCAAGGTATGAAGTTATGTACATTGATATCCCTGTGTTTCTTATTTCCATCCCCACTTGTTACGCTGAGATTGGATTCTTTAAAGTAAGTTATGTCAATTCTCCCACGATGACCTAATTGTGGACTAGTTTAGTAGAACAAACCAGTGTGGGATGCCTCGTGTCACTTCTTTAACCTTCATCCCTGAAACTCATACCCAAGAAAGTATAGTCCATACACTTTCAACCACTTTTTATGAATTTCAAATACAATGCTTGAAGAGAAAATTATGATGATTTTACCCTAAACACCTATTTGAGACTGAATTATAGAACATGCTAAAACAAAAACTTCTTTCGACCATATATCTGAAATATAATGAGCCAAAGTGTTAAATTGTTACCATATGTTCATAAATAGTTGGAATTCACATGGTATAAATTTTAAATTTTGATGCTTCACAACAAAAAGGTTATAGTGAAAATTGCATGATGACCCATTTGAATAAACAAAACCCCAGGATCAAGAGCTTTCATACCAAATGTTATGTATCCAGATAAAAAATTCCATAGAAACATAAGAAAATATAGAAAAAAGATTAGGTAATGGGTGACTTCGATGGGAAAAATTTGATTTACATCATATAAATGGAAAACTCTTGGCTGATTCTTTTATAAATCGACAAAGATATAAAAATATCTAACAAAAATTAATCTTAGAGCCAATCTAGAATAATAATAAAGATTATTATTTATTAATTTGAAACCCTTGAGGTGGGTAACACCACAAGACTAATCCTTAAGTAAGGAGAATGCACCACAATACATATGCTTGTAATACAAAATAATAATTGACATATCTCCAATGGAGAGTATCTAGCCTCTATATAGGCTTCATATACAATACCATGGGTAATGCCATTTTTAATCCCATGGTTCCTCGACACCATACATCCATTACCACGGGCTTATCACATTATTCCCTAACTACTTGTAGTCCCTTCCATAATTGAAGTTTACCACTTTATTTATTAATTATGCCCTATTTATTCATTATCCTTAACTAAACTTAACTAATTTCCGTCTATTTATAATCAGGGTTAACCACTTACAATACTCATTAATGTGGGTAGCCACTTATGGGATTTATTTACTAAACTAAGTAATTATGATCCCATTTTTACATCACATTATGCCCTCGGGTACCCCCTTTGTACCCCATATTGGCCTTCCCTAGGTATACTATTGATTCAAATGGTAGGACTTCCTTCATATATATAGGAACCTAAAGGGTCAAAATATAATTAGGTCACAAATAGCAATAAAAATGTAGGGGCACAAAAGTAACAATAGTTGGCTTCTATGGGGCACAAAAATAACAATATGGGGATTGCACTAGTAATATAGGGACCTAACATACAAGCCTCTTAAACTTGATGCAACCAAAAATGCTTTGTGGAATATAAGAATGGAAACCCACATCATATACTTGAGTTTTGTTGCTTGGGTAGCTATGGAAAATGATTGTCAAGTTCATAGAATTAAAGGAGGTGCAAGAAGTGAAGGGAAATGGCAAGGTATAATTACAAGGGAATTATAGGAGTTCCATTGATGCTTGAAAGCATGTGTCAAAAAATCATATTAACATTGCAGTTGAAGGAGGATGATTTGACAACTTAGTAGATGCTCACAGTACATCCCTTAAATCTATGAAGAAATTAATTAACTCTTTAACCAAACAGAATTTCTCACACCACACAGATCTCCTCCCTCTATGCATATATATATATTGATCTTTCTTCTGCCCCTAGTATTATAATAATTTTACAAGATTTCATGATAATCATTCCAAAGAATAAATATGATTATATATATTGATTTATCATTTCATAACATTACTAAAAATTGATAATGGCAGATTCCTTATCATCAACTCTTTTATATTCTAATTAATGCTTCCAAACGTTCATTTAAAGGAGTCGTTAAATTTTTAAAATTAAATATTTATATATTGATTACATTATGATATTATGGAATCTAATACTTTATTTCGATTAAAAAATGATACATAAAATAGCAAAAAATAGGAATAATATAACATATTTTTATATTACTTATATATTTTTACTTTATATTTATGTATTTTTTGTTTAGAGAAATAAAGTAATTGTTCAAATAAAATTTTTATCAATAAATAACCTTGGAAAATAACAATAGGGAAAAACCCTTGAAAAATATAAAACTCTATTTAGAAGTTTTTGTTGATATTTTCAACTTGTGACCTAGTTGAAGACTTGAGCCTTGGAAAAAACTACCATACTCTAGTTATATATATAAGTCGAAAGGAAAAGCATGGTTGAAAACAATCCCATGGAACAAAATAAAAACCCATAGTGTAGGACTATCCCCTTTATATAAGACTCATTATGAATCTAAAGAATTAATGATGGGGTTTTTCAAAGGAAACACTCAAGGTAAAAAAAAATTAAGAAACTTACCTTAAGCAGACAATTTCTTGCGAAGGAGAAGTTCAATAGAAGCATTCATTTTCCTTGTAAAACTCTTGGGTGAAGAAGAATTTTTCAAGGTACACTAAAATTAACAACGACTTATGTACACAATGCGTATTGCAATGGGTCAAATATTACCTGGGTTAAGTGGTTTTTCAAAGAATCCATCTAAATCCATGCCTAGCTAAATCCCATCCGTAGTAGTGTCAACCATAGAAGAGGCTTTGGAAGAGTCTAAGTGATACTATAATGATATTATCCATTTTCATAACCTACATAAAGCCTACAATTTCTAGTTATACGCCAAAAAATCTAGGAAAGTCATAAAGGGGAAAATCAAAATGACCTTCAGAGAAAATCCATGCTTATAATTTTTTTTCCCTACTAGATCTTGCCATGTGGTACCAAAACAAAACTTCTTAGAAGGTGAAACCTATCTGTATGTGAAGAAATTAAATCCACACTTGGTGTAACAAAAGGGTTGGGGATGACACATTGTAAAACTCATCCCTTGTAGCAGAGCAGAATAATGATTAGCCCTCAATGAGAAGAGAAATGAGAATGAGATGGACATAAATCATTTTTCCCAAATGGAACCCTAAGTATGGAGCACCATTGAATTATCTAGAATAAGTCAAGACCATATGTGATCACCCCATACCTTCAACCATGTGAAGTCCATATTATGATGCCTATTAGGACCAATGTAACAAGTTAAAAAAAAGTGGGGTGTTATTTCGAGGTATGCTACCCCAATTGAATTCCTACATAGAAGAGGTTTAAACGAACCTACTTGAAGTACCAAATTTTGGGGGTCATGTTCTTGTCTCTCTTTTCCACATGATCGTGAGGAATAAATTTGTTGTCCTTTTGTAATTCCTCTTCCACTTATGCTTTAGTGTTCCCGACAACTTTAGGAATAACATATACATAGTGAGTCATAGCTCATATGGCTACTTCTTGTGCTCAAGTTTTTGAAGAGGAGATAAGATGGATATATGTACCCATAGATGGCGTAGCTCTACACCTTATACCACCTATACTTCCCATGCTTTATCTATGTTTGGAAATCAAAATAGGGAACAAAAAGTTGGCATAGAGCCCGAGAACACATAAATGACCCTTAGGAGAAAGGAGGGTGGTGAGCACTTAACCTAGGTAGGAAAACAATTAAGAGTTTTTAGAAAATTTTATAAAATTTTATGAATTTACTTAATTCACATGGCTATCCAAATATTTTAATCAATTCCTTAACTTAAGACCTTCAATTAAGAACATTCAAGAAGTAAAATTTTACAAAATAAAAATTTTGAATTCTAGTTAGATACACTAAGGAAACAAGTACAATCATACTATGATGCAAATCACTTTGATACTTAAAATTAACTAAAATATATTATGAACATCATTTTAATATTGAATTTGTAGAAAGTGTCTTTTAGTGCAGTCAATGTGTGTTAATTTAAACAATTAATGATATGTTTCTATAATTCTATGCACTTTTCTAAATTTACCTCTCTATCCAAGTATTTAAATCAATTTCTTATCTTAAGGCCTTCAAGAATTAAATTTTTATAAAATTAAATTTTTAGTTATTACATTGGCTTGTAGAAAGTGTCTTTTAGTGCACAATCAATCTATGTTATATTACAATGATTTAAAAGGATGTCAAGATGTAAAAGTTGCAAATAAGTTTTATTCGATTTTATTTATTTTGAGGTTATCTAAAAGAACTTAATAGTCATAACATGATATATATATATATATATATATATATATATATATATATATATATATATATATATATATATATATATATAGTTGCACTTTTTACAATCCAATATGAAGCATGTGTGTAACTCTTTCTATGTTTTATATCAAAACAACACATGAAATTTATTAATAACATAAAAATAATTCAAAGTTTGTCATAATCTAGATAGTTGAATTTCCATTTTAACTAAAATAATATTATATCAACTTGGTTGTTAGATACGGAAATGGATTTTCTAGAAACAAAATGTATGACATGTATATAGATGTATAAAATTTCTTCCATACTCAACATTAATACTATACATGAGATCTAAAAAAATTAGTTACATCAAAATTTTTAATTAAAATATAAATCTAAATCCTTATTGATTCTAAATTTTGATTAAATTTTGTATCTATGGGGTTCACATAATGATCCTACACCTAAAATTAAAACCTCCTTGAAATTTGTCATACTTTAAAAACTTAACAACCTCAAGGAAACTAAAGTGAATATAACATATATGTACACCATTATGAATCCATCCTAGACCAAGGGTAAACATTTATCTATTGAAAGTTTTGAAATTGTAAGAGTATTCAACTATCACATTTCTAAACTATAAAATTCATACATTTTAGATCTCTTATATTGGATTAGATTATTCTTAACTACTATCGACTCGGCTTTATGGATTTCCCTTTGCATCAGCTATGAATCTGACTAATGGATCATAGGAACGCAAGTCTCCATAATACATTCATGGCCTGATTTTGTTGTCTTCCATATCCTAGGTTCACCTTTCTTTGTTTTGATTTCTATGAGATTGATCTGAGATAATATGACTAGATGACAATATTGAAAATATATATATGCAGACATAAAATATCTATAAATGATGTGATTAACCTATTTTTTAACCTTTAAAAAAAAAATGGCCCGTCACAACATGTCACAAATTTGGTATGTAAATTGTCCATTTTGATACAGTCTCATCAACCTACTTTTGACCTGTAGGCATCGCATCAAATAGTATGCCACATCCTCTTAGTTTCCTTAGGTGGGAGTGACAACAAAAAAAATCACCTACAACGAAAATGAAAAATATGTATCAGATAAATACGTTGAATATTTCAATTTATAGATGAAATTGTTAATGATATATGGCCACATACCTTCCCTTACAAGATAAAAGACTCAATCATGATAAAGTGAAATAATGGCTTCTTCATAATGCATCTCTTTCCATGTCCCTTTGGATTAAGAGGGACATACTTCCATCCTTTCACATATCCATGCTTTTCACAGTGATCAAGTCTACATCCATGAAGACCAATTCAGAAATCACAAAAACATGCTAGTTTTATTATCTTGATGGTGAATATTTCCCCTGTGCCTTTGCTCTTCACCGAGTTTAATTCGCTTCTTCTCTCTATAATATTACAATATCAAGGAATTATGGTATTCACATCGCCAAGTGCAACATTACAGAAGAACCTACACACAATCCTAATAGATTCATGACCTTCCTATCCTAAATTTCTTCTGCACCAGTCAACTACCTCTAGTGATGATTTGAGTCATTATGCATCATGACTTAGTTGGTACCTCCTAAGTGCTTGCTTCATCATTTCCTTGTGTTATTTAAAATTAGCCCCAAGTGTGTGGAATTTTTGTCTTCTTTTGTGGTCAGTTCAATCAATAAAAAATAGGTGCTGATTTGAGCTACCTTGCACAACCATCTAACCATATCCAATGCTTTGTAAATGATAGGTAATTTTTTTAATGATTCATAAATCAGGTCAAAGCAATGTTTCATGAAAAATGTGTAATGCTTGCGATTAAGAGTAATGTGAAGGTCATACTCCTTAACCACATCACGTCACTCGTAGGTGTTATCCCTACCATCAAGGTTCAATTGTGCATGTCTGTACATAACATGTACAAATATGGACACTTGGTTTGACTGATAGTACTCACTCTAGATCTTTGTTTAAGGTTCCTGGCTTGAATATTTCACAAGAATGCTCAAATTCATAAGCTTTCCACCTGGACCTGTGCTAGTGTTTGATATATTTAAAGATATAGTTTTGAAACACCCCCATGTATTCTGAAATAGGAATCTACTCCACAAAATAGTTTATACTCTTAGGAAACAAAGTTGAAGAAGATGATTGATTTCCCATGGCATACTCATACCGCTTCCATGTGACAGTGACATTCGACATCCAGACTAGTTGGGATTAATCATAAAGTTCCTATGGAACAAGGCCAAATCACCACATTCAATGCATATTCTCCCACATATACATGTTTTCTTGTAAAATAACTCTTGTTCCACCCTTATGCACAATATTGATGAAAATAAATCATTCATTATAGGAGCTGGAGGGTCATCATGACAATTCTTCTTATAAAATTCCTAAAAAGTGACATAATGAAGCTGAAATTCAACATTCCCTTATCAAGGTGTGAGCTATACAATATTTCCTTTATGGAAAATATATTAAGATGCCCTAGCGGTACAAACCCACCACCTTCTACATGCTTGGGGTATATGGTGTGGTGGCTCCGTGCATGCATGGTGTAAATACTCCCTTAGGAGGTGACAATGGTATTATGGTTTGGTTTTGTAATTTGGTTAGTTTCCCTATGAGAGAAGTTGGTAAGTGTCTTGTTCACAGTAGAGGAGTGTGGAAGGGTGGTGCCAAGCTTTGTGGAATGACGAGAATTCAGGTGAGGTGGTGGTCTAGTATTCTCCCTGTGCGGGTAAACTGGTAAGTGATATGCCATTACTTTCTCTCCTGGATGCAATGGCTTATATGTTTGATGTAATTGGGAATGTATCATTTTGAATTGTTAGGGTTTCTAAGAAAGAGAGGCTCCATGGATTTTTCATGTGTGCATTTTCCTACTGAAACAAACCTTTTGCTTGGCATGGTCTCTCTACCTCTTCTGTTCAGATTTATCTTATCCAAGATGGGGTAATATAGGGTATATTTCATTATGATCAGTCCCTAGGACATCATTTTGTCTCGTCTTGACATGGTTGGGATTTGGGGATAGGTAGTTTATAGTTTCACTCCTGGGTTTTGTCTTTTGAAATTTTCAAGGGAAGGGTCAAGGCTTTTTCTCTATTTGTTCTGGAGCTGAATTGTTTCCTAGAAGCTCTTATGTGGGTTCCATGACTATATCCCTGTGGGAGTCTTCTTTGGCATATGTCTGTGGCTCTGTGATGGTTTGGGTACTGGGTTTGTCCTTATGGAGTAAGCTTCGGTGTTTTCTCCATATCATATTCTGGCTGTTATGTTACAATGCTCTAGGTTGTGCCAGTTGTATCTCTCTTTGGGTCAGTTGGTAAGGAAGGTATGCAATATAAAATAAGGGAGGAAGCCACTCAAATTATTTATTGGAAATTACTGTTTCATGTTTCTTCCTTGGTAGGTGTGTGTGACGGTAGTGTCACCTGGAAGCTCAGAGATTCTTGGCTCGGGCTACCTTATGTGCAAGCAATTTGATTTACCATTTTCTCCACTATAAACTGTAAGCACATGAAAATGGTTGGGTCAGAAACTACAAGGGAAAGAAGACTAGCCCTGGGAATTCGAAGTATAAGAACCAAGGTGGCTGTGATGGCAGGGCTACCCAGCTTGTATGGGGGAAATCGAGGGATTGAAAACTAGTTTCCAACATCACAGATGAGGCTACAGCTTATCATGAAGGAATAACTAAGGAAATCTAGCAGTTAATTGAGGAATGAGAAGTAGACTTTAACCATCAGGATGGATCGATGGAAATTGAGGTGGAGGACTAGCCGACTATGGTGCCGAATCTATTGCACACCCATGGTCGCATCACTCAGTTCAACCAAACATTGCACTTGTATTGGTCTATGAAGAGTATCTTGGTAAAGGCTTTGGAGCAGGTCCCTATGGAAATGACAACAATGGTGAAGGAATTTCCTACCTATAAATAAGAATTTTAGAAGCTCCAGTTTCATATGAAAAAATAGGATGGCCTCCTTTGACGAATAGAAGAACACCTCCCTTGCATTCTCTCAAAGACAGAGCTCCTAGGTTCCAATGATAAGGACCCAACTCTGGCAATTCTTTGTCTGTCGAGGGAGAAGAGTAGTCATCTAGCTGGTCTCTCGGTTTCCTTTTTCTTTCTGTATGAAGGAAGCTTATAGTTTTTAGAATATTGATCATCTTGTTTTTAGGCATGTAGTGTTCAAGAAAGGCAAAGACATTCAAATTTATCTAGCTTGGTTAGAAAGACTTCTTATTTTTTGTTATTGGATGGCATATCATGGTGTTAGGTGGCCAACAAACTTGGTTTCCCTCAGGGAAACTTGAGGTCACCTAACTATCTATTATGTTGATGTAACTTTATTTTATATTAATATAAATGGAAAAACCTACCAAGCTTACAAAAAGATAATAATATGAAATTCAACATGATACTGGAAAAAACATGTGTCACGGATTGTATTAGGTTTAATAAACCATGGTTTCAATTTCTGAAACATCCTTACGTATATCTTCATATGGTGATTTCTTGCTGAAATTCTTTGAAAAATGCAACTTTTTTCATTTCTAAAATGTTCTTAGCATGTTCCACATACTCACGTTTAGTTGTTCGATGTCGTATGACGTGCTTTCTATTTGGAATACCATGGGAATAGATATCCTAAAACTATACCACAAGTGTTCTGATTCCTGTTATAAGCTAGCCTTGGTAGGGTTTCCTGGTGATAATATCCCAACAAGAAGATTCATCATTTTCATATACTAGAACCTTGAATTTGATATGCTTGAGGAATGTTTTTCTCCAGACATGGAGCAATTTTGACATCATTGCTAACTTTTGTTGTATTGATGTACTTTATGCAACAATAACATTTGTAATTTACCTGCATGGCTCATACATTAGGTTTTCTTGATTTTCCAAATATAATGAAATCCTTTGATATATTTTAAGTGAAACTCACGTGTCTTCTTAATATTAGCATCTTGGACATCGAAAATATTTGTGGAATGTTTTAGTTTCTTATGTTTAATCAACCCATGTAGTATCTGACCTTGTGCAACAAATGAATGTTTCCCAAAATATTGTCAAATGATTTTGTTGACATCCTCTCCAGGAGTGTGAGCAGGGATAGGCTCCCCAAGGTCCTTTGTTCTGCTTGCATCCAAATTTTCTAAAAATAGTCCACCCCTTTCAAAACATCCTTCTAGTGGTTGATCAAATTGATAGGGAAACACTTTTTCCTCTAATGGTTGATTAGCTTGATATGGCACATATTTCTCCCCTATTGAGACTAATCATATTGGTAGGGAACATGTTCCTCTACTGGTTGATTAACTCCATAGGGCACATCTTGATCATCATCTAATTGATCATCTTGATGGCACACATATTCTCCCTCATGCGGCTGCTCAATTTCCATCCCTGCATAGTGGAATACAAAATATACTTATAATTCAAGTGAATCATCACCATAATAGAAGTGAATAGTAGATTTACATATTTTTTTTCAAGAAATCACCAAAGGCATCATGATATGATTTAATAGTAGGAAGCTAGGTAAAAAAGTATAAATGGACCGAGGGTTCTAAGTTGAAACATGAAAAGAAAAGGTTTTTTAACTCATGGAAAGATGGGTCAAAGAAGAGCACACCAGTAAAATTATCTATCCATGTGTCAACAAAAAGGGTGATTCATAATATGATGAATGGTAAAATAATTCCTCCTCAGTCAATAAATATCAATTTTGAAACCCTATGGTTCTAGTCACAAACCCTACCAAAATGTTAAATGAGAAGCAAGTGTTAAAAATTTGAAGAGAGAGCAGAGAGATCGATTAAACACAACACCAAACACAATATATATTATTGATCTCAAGAATTACATATTTATAGTATCTATATCACTGACAATGACACATCTAGATAGCTATTATAACTCACACATAGGAAATTGAATACTTCTAGACTAAGACCTTGGGACTCACAATGACAACTCACACATTACATGGAAGAATTGCTTCCAACACCCTCCCTTAATGCTTACATGTCGAAAATATAAAAAGCGCACATTACAACAATAAATAAACCTTTGTCATATTTTTCTAATATGGTCATCATCAGCTCCAAAATCCACTCTAGAATCTCACAAACACCACTCTTTCACCACCACATCTTCAAGTTGTCACTTGGCCTCCATTTAAAATGTAACTGCCTCTAACCATCGTTGATGAGCTCTGAAAAATTGACGCTTCTCAACCTCCCAGAGTGCAACGCGCTAGTCTTGATACTGAACCATCCTATGGAATTTCCACCATCTGTGAATCCATAACCCTTTGCAGCATTCATCAGTTATGTAGGATAACATTCTGGATACAGAATGCCTTTAGTAGACAATTCTACAACTTGACATTATAAAATAACCTATACTGACGCTCCCGGAGGATGACATGTCACACTAGCTTTACCTTACTAAGAACTACTTGTGACTAATGCTCCTGGAGCATGACGGGTCACATTAATCTATTGAATAATTAGCCTTTTCTTTGTGGTTCTGCATCATTTGACTTTTACAAACATTATTTTTTTATAATAATATACATACCAAATAGTTTTACACCGACACACAAATATATAAAATATAAAAAATCCAAACCAATCAACATCTAAATGATACAACCATCACTTCCATGGATCTGTCTAGAAAATAAATATTTGTGCTCTACCAATACTTCAATGGAAACACTAGATAATTGTACATAGAAATAAATTTTTGGCCACACTGGAAGGAGAGAAAATATTTTGATAGTCACAACCGCCATCAGTTTCTCCTTACAGGGTATCTCAAAATGGGGACTCCCGTACTCTCCTTAGGGTGCCATTTCTGTAAAGCAATCACCTTCATTATCGTTGTGCCAATCCACAGCTTCAAAATGTCTTAGAAATAAAACTTTTCTTTTGGAGAAGTCACATTCTCAAAATGAAGGAAATACAATTTCTTCCCAATACCTCTCTGAAATAATGAATGCTTTAGCTCCAATGGAAACAAATACAGTCATCGTGAACTCATTGACATCGATCCTCTCTAGCTGTATATATCTTGGTGAATGCTCATTCCAGATCTATGGCCAACAATCTAGATAATCTGAATTGAAATTTACCTGATTGATTAGGTCAATATTCCTTTGAGTTTCTTAATTCACAATCTTCTTTCCATGAGATGATCATTCCAACCGCAGAAAAAAATAAGCATTGACCCTCTGTAACAATTCAGATCTGGAATAAATCTCTCAGACCTCATCCTTTGGCACACAAGTTCCACAATGTCTTGGGATTTGATCAATGTAACGTAGGCAGAGAAATATTTAGAAGGCTAGATCACAACAATCACTCCACATGAAATAATCTCTATATCTACACATACATACACAAGGAAATCTAACACTTGCAGAAATAAAATAAAAATCAACTCATTCATATATACTAATATCAAACAATTACACTCATGTCTCTCTCACATTTTCTTGGCCCTCCCTTGAGCAAGTCAAGCCAATAGCAACTCTGATACCATGTTAAAAATTTAAAGAGAGAGTAGAGAAATCGATTAAACATAACACCAAACACAATATATTTTATTGATCCCACTGGTTACATATTTATAGTGTCTAGATCACTGGCAATGACACTTCTAGATAGCTATTACAACTCACATATAGGAAACTGACTACTTCTAGATTGACACCTAGGGACTCACAATGACAACTCACACATTACGTGAAAGCATTACTTCCAGCACCCTAATTTAATGCTTACATGTAGAAAATATAACAAACTCACATTACAACAATAAAAAAATCTTTATCAGATATGTTTAATATGGTCATCATCAACACCTACATCCACGCTATAATATTACAAATACCATTGTTTCATGACCACATCTTTGAGTTGTCACTTGACCTCCATTTAAAACATATACACCTCTAACCATCGTTGATGAGCTTTGCAGAATTGATGCTTCTCAATATACCAGAGCAGAACATGTCAATATTGATACTGAACCATATTATGGAATTGCCACCATGTGTGAATCCATGGCCCTCCATGACCTTCATTATCTATCTAAGGTAGCATTCTTTTTAAATATTTCGTTACTAGAAAATTCTATGACCTTCAGACTATCTAGACCTTATTAAGAAGTACCTATGATTAATGCTCTTGGAGCATGACGAGTCACATTAATCTATTGAATAATTGGCCTGTTCTTTGTGGTTCTGCATCATTATATTTTTACCGACAATTTTTTTTTTAATAGTATAAATACCAAATAATTCTACACCCACACACAAATATATAAAATGTAAAAAATCCAGACTAATCAACATCTAAATGCCACAACCATCACTTCCATGGATTTTTGTAGAAAAGCAAGATTTCTCCTCTACCAATACCTCAAAGGAACCATTAGATAAGTTGACGCAAAAAGTAAGTTTTGGCCATGCTGGAAGGAGAAAAAATATTTTGACAATCATAGATGCCATCAGTTTCGCCTTACAGAGTAGCTCAAAATGGGGACTCTCGTACTCTGATTAGGGTGCCATTTCTGTAAAGCGATCAACTTGATTTTCATTATGCCAATCCACAACTTCAACAGGACTTATAAATAAAAATTAATTGTTTTGGAACAGTCACATTCTCAAAACGAAGGAAATATAATTTCTTCCCAACACCTCTATGAAATAATGAATGATTCAGCTCTGATGGCAATAGTTGCAGCCATCATTGAAATCATTGACATCGACCCTCTCGAGCTGTAGATATCCAGCAGAACGCACATTCTAGATCTATGGCCAACAATCAAGATAATCTAGATTCAAATTTACCTGATCGAATAGGTTAAGATTCCTTTGAGTTTCTTAATTCACAGGCTACTTTCCACCACCTGAATCACTCTAGAAGAAGAAAAAAATAAGCATTAACCCTCTATAATAATTCAGATTTGAGATAAATTTCTCAGATCTCATCCTCCAGAACACAAATTCCGCGATGGATTTGGATCTGATCGATGGCTCATCGCCAGATAAATCTTTTGAAGGCTAGCTCACAACAATCACTCCACAATAAATAATATCTATATCTACACATACATACACAAGGAAATCTAACACTTGCATAAATAAAAAAAAATAAATCAACTCACGCATATATACTAAGATCAAACAATTGAACTCAAGCCTCTCTCACATTTTCCTGGCCCTCCCTTTAGTGAGTCAAGCCAGTACCGGCTCTGATACCATCTTCAAAATTTGAAGAGAGAGTAGAGAGATTGATTAAACACAACACCAAACACAATATATTTTATTGATCTCAAGGGTTACATATTTATAGTATCTAGATCATTGACAACAGCACATCTAGATAGCTATTACAACTAACACATAGGAAACTGACTACTTCTAGATTCACACCTAGGGACTCACAATGAAAACTCACACATTACATGGAAGAATTACTTCCAACACCCTCCCTTAATGCTTACATGTAGAAAATATAAAAAACCCACATTAAAACAATAAATAAATCTTTGTCATATTTGTCTGATATGGTCATCATCAACACCTACATCCACTCTCGAGTCTCGCAAACACTGCTCTTTCACCACCACATCTTTGAGCTATCACTTGTCCTCCATTTAAAACATAACCGCCTCTGACTGTCGTTGATGACCTTTGCAGAATTGATGCTTCTCAACATCCCAGGCTGCAATGGGTCAGTCTTGATACTAAACAATCCTATGGAATTTCAACCATCAGTGAATCCACGGCCCTCCGTAGCCTTCATTAGTTATCTAGGATAACATTCTGGATAAAGAATGTATTTAGGAGACAATTGTACAACTTGACCTTATAAAATAACTTATAATGACACTCTTGGAGCATGACGGGTCAAACCAGCTTGGCCTTATTAAGAAATATTTGCGATTATAGCTCCCGAAGCATGATGGGTCACATTAATGTGTTGAATAATTGGCCTATTCTTTGTGGTTCTACCTCATTTGATTTTTACCAACAATTTTTTTTTTAATAATATACATACCAAATAATTTTTGACCCACACACAAATATATAATATATTAAAAATCTAGAGCAATCAACATTTAAATGCTACAACCATCACTTCTATGGATCTGTCTAGGAAAGCAAGATTTGTCCTCTACCAATACTTCAAAGGAACCACCAGATAATTTGATGCAAAAAGTAAGTTTCGTCCGCACTGGAAGGAGATAGAATATCTTGACAGTCATAGCTGCCATTAGTTTCACGTTATAGAGTAGCTAAAAATGGGGGCTCTCGCACTGTCCTTAGGGTGCCATTTCTATAAAGTAATCACCTTCGTTGTTGTTGTGCTAATCCACAGTTTCAACAGGCCTTAGAAATAAAACGTACTTGTTTTGGCAGAGTCACCTTCTCAAAATGAAGGAAATACAATTTCTTCCCAACGCCCCTATGAAATAATGAATACTTCAGCTCTGATGGCAACAACTGCAGTTGTCGCTAAACTCATTAACATCAATCCTCTCCAGTTGTAGATATCCAGATGAACGCACATTTCAGATCTATGGCCAACAATCAAGATAATCGATATTGAAATTTACTCGATGAATAGGTTAAGATTCCTTTGATTTTATTAATTCACAATCTTCTTTCAACCAGTTGAATCACTCCACCTGTAGAAAAAAATAAGCATTGACCCTCTGCAATAATTTAGATCTAGAATAAATCTCTCAGATCTCATCCTCTGGCACACAAATTCCATGATGGCTTGGGATCTGATCAATGGCTCGTGGGTAGAGAAATCTTTTGAAGGCTAGCTCACAACAATCACTCCACACGAAATAATATCTATGTTGACACATACATACACAAGGAAATCTAACACTTAGAGAAATAAAAAAAAATCAACTCACACATATATACTCATACCAAACAATTACACTCAAGTCTCTCCCACATTTTCCTAGCCCTCCCTTAAGGGAGTGAATCCAGTACCGACTCTTATACCATGTTAAAAATTTGAAGAGAGAGAAGAGAGATCGATTAAACACAATACCAAACACAATATATTTTATTGATATCAAGGGTTACATATTTATAGTATCTAGATCGCTGACAATGACACATCTAGATAGCTATTACAACTCACACAGAGGAGAATGACTACTTCCAGATTGACACCTAGGGACTCACAATGACAACTCACACATTACATGGAAGCATTACTTCCGACAACAAGTTGATACTTGGTAGCTAGGTAGGAGAAGTTGAAATGGACCAAGGTTTCTAATTAGAAAAACAAAAAGAAAAGGGTTTCAAGCTCAGGGAAAGATGGTTCAAAAAATAATGCACCTGTAAAAGTATTGGTCCATGTCTTAATAAAAAGGGTGATTCGCAATATGATGGAAGGTAAAAGAATTTCCCCTAAGTCAATAAAAATAAATTTTGAAACCCTAAGGTTCTAGCCAAAAGCTCTAGGGAAAATTTAAATGAATGAAAAAGCTGAGACTTGGTAGCTATTTAGTAAAGGTTGGCATGGACCAAGGCTTCTAATTTGAAAGATCAAAAGAAAATGGTTTCAAACTCACGGAAAGATAGGTTGAAGAAGAACACACCAGTAAAAGTATCAGTCAATGTGACAACAAAAGGGGTGTTTCAAAATATGATGAAAGGTAAAATCATTCCTCCCGAGTCAATAAAAATCAATTTGGAAGCCCTATGGTTCTAGTCACAAACCCTACTAAAAATTTAAATGAAAAAAAAGTTGAGACTTGGTAGCTAGGTTGTAGAATTTGACATGGAGCAAGATTTCTAAGTTGAAACATGAATGGAAAAGAGTTTCCATCACAAGGAAATATTGGTTGAAGAAGAGCACACCAATAAAAGTATCAGTCCTTATGTCAACATAAAGGGTTATTTAGACTACGATGAAAGGTAAAATCACTCCTCCTCAATCAATAAAAAATAATTTGGAAACCCTAGGGTTCTAGTCACAAACTGTAGGGAAAATTTAAATGAAAAACAAGTTGAGAGTTGGAAACTAAGTACAAAAAGTTGGCATATACCAAGGGTTCTAACTTAAAACATGAAAAGAAAAAGGTTTCAAGCTCAGGGAAACATGGGTCAAAGAAGAACACACTAGTAAAATTATCGGTCCTTGTCTGAATATGATGAAAGGTAAAATAATTCCTACTTAGTCAACAAAAGTAAGTTTGGAAACCCTATGCTTCTAGTCACAAATCCTAAGGAAAAGTTAAATGGAACACAAGTTGAGACTTGGCATCAAAGTATCAGAAGTTGACATCGACCAAGGGTTCGAGTTGAAACATGAAAAAAAGGGTTTTCAGCTCTAGGAAAGATGGGTTGAACAAGAGTGCACCAGTAAAAGTATTGGTCCTTGTGTTAACAAAAATGGTGATCCAGAATATGATGAAAGGTAAAAGCACTCAACATGTATGAAAGGAAAAATAATTTTCATGATGATGTGAATTGTATGTAGGTGACACCTAAAGATGATATAATCCTATGAAACATGTGACTAATAGCAAGTATTCTACTCTGAGAAAGAAATTAGTTGGTAATAAAAGGAAGAATTCAATGACTGACTTCTACGTATGTAAACACACCTCGACACATACATTTTATTTAAGAAAACCAAATGAATCTCATACATAAAGCAAAGTGATTTTTTTTTAGCTTTCCCATTAATTATAATATGTGAAACAATCAACAAAAAAGGTATTGTGAGGTTTTGCGTATGAGAAAAATTCCTAAAAATACCTAGCATACTTCTTCTCAAGTAGTAACCAAACCTTGTGAAGGTTTTAGAGTAACGTACTAGCACCACATCAGAAATGTCACTGGTAGTGCTTCAAGCAACCAAAAAACTAACCAAGGTCTAGAAAGGGTTATAGTGGCCAAACATACTAGGGCTACATCTCAAAAGAGTTGGCAATGCTTCCAGTAGCCTAATGAATATCACATCACTTCTAAGTGCTCCCGCAATTCAACCTATAGAGAAAACCTCACTAAGATTTAGACAATAAGATACCTGTGTCTAGGTGGAATAGATGAATCTTAGCTTCTCACTGTCAGTTTTAGACTGAGAAACCCTACCATGTGTCAGGAGAGAACATGAAAGTTCATGATAATCCACCATATAAGCCCTACCCCATTTTATAGGTTTCTTTCAATGTACTGAATTTGTGATTGGATGATGCAAGATTTTAAGCTCCCTAAAATACAACCTTTTGTGTATCAATATGAAAAATAACCACATTCACTTATGTGTTACCTATCACCATTAATCTAGGTTGAACTATAAATTATCTTGTGGCCCTAGTGGAGTATTTAGTGCATTTAGGTTAAGCTTGTGTTTAGAAAGGCTTTGGTTCATTTAGGGTGCCCACCAAAATATAAGCTCAAATAAATTAGGTACAAAGATTCCAAAAAGAGGATACCCAGTATACAAAGTTTAAGTGATCTTAGTGTGTGGGGTGAATGTGTGTGCAAGTGAAATTATGAGCATACAAAATGTTAATTGGTGTGGATATGCAATGATCCTTTACAAATCCCCTAATTATAGTATGTGATGTTTCTTCCTTACAAGAAAATAAATGTTGTGTGGATGATGGGCCACTTACTTATTTCCTAATTATACTATGTGAGCATATGTTTGTGTGCAAAAGAGAAAAGTAAAATATAGGAAATTACTCTACTTGTAATGGTTAATAAAGAAAATTTGTTAGTAGTGGAGGTGCATGTCCGAGGTGAATCTAGTGCATATACTAATTGTTTGAATTGCAGGTATGTTGATATGTGGTTCATGATGCTTCAATACAATTCCCCTAATTACACTATGCTATATTTGTTCCTTGCAACAAAAGAAACAATGTGTAGATAATGGGCCACTGATTTTTCCAAATTATGCTATATGCGAGCATAATAAAGGGAGATGAAAAATTAGTGCTTTAGGAAACATTATATTTCCATTACCAACTAAATTGAATTATGTTTCTTGGTTTAGTTACATAGCTAAAATTTGTTGCTTATGGATAAATCAGGATTTAACTTCAAGGGATGCTACAATTGAGGACACCCAATAGAGGAACCACGATGTAAAGGATAAAAAAATTGCAAACTAGTTAAAGCTATGCAATTTTTTAAATCTTTACACTTAATTTTTTCTATTTTATATTTTAAATATGATCCTATGTTAACAATGATAAACTAATGATATATTGAAATTTAATTGTCTAAAAATTATCATTTGAAATGTGTATTATATAGTTATAATGTGTGGTTATATATATCTATAAACAATTAATAAAATACAATATTTAATTTTTCCAAGTAATTTATTTTAAATATTTTATATAATTTTTCCAATATCATAATTTAATATTGTTAATATATTTTTAATATTCTTTATATAAAAGTATTGTATTTAATCAATTATTTCAAGAAAATGTACCATACTACAAAAAAAATTGAATTCCTTTATTCATTTAATAAAAAAAAATCATAAATATATATTTTTAATATATCTACCTCCATCTCTCCATTTTCTTAGTGAAGCATTTGAACTTTTTCAAAATATGTTATTCTTAGCAACAATTTTAGTTTCTTGAAGTGACTATATAAATCCTAAATTAAAGTGATCCCTACAACAAGGACGTTGTTATATTTTTTGTTCATACATCTCATTCACCAAAAATTTGAATTATAATCCAATTCCAACCAAAGGGGATTTTGAGAACATAAAAAAAGAGAAAAATAATTTTAAAATAATAGGTGTTAAGAATAAAACTAGAGAAATTGGAAAGTAAATGGTCAATATACCTATTTCCCAAGTAATCTAGTCCCACAAGCAATAATATCTCTTCACTCTCCACCCAATACATGTTTAATAAATGAAAAAAAATAAAACCATTTACGCATAGGATTCAATGGTGTGTGATAAAGGTGAATCTTGGCCAGAGATAACCCCAAAATTTTAAGCTTTGTTTCATTTCACAACAAGTCACATTTGCCAAGTGAAGCATTTCAGGACCTTTTTTAAAATTAGTTATCCTTAGCAACAATTTTCCATTTCTTCTAAAGACTATAAATACCAAACTAAAAGTGGTCCCTACTGTAACAAGGATGGTATTATTTTTTTGTTCATATATCTCATTTACCAAACATTTCAAATATTTAAATCAAATGTCAAGTAAAAGTGATTGTGAGAAGAGAATGAAATAAATTTAAGTGAATAAAAAAAGAATAAGATTTGAAGATTTGGAGAGTTTAGTAAAGAAGAGAAAGAGAGTGGCTCCAAAATGAGAAGAGGATGAAGATCTAGCAAAGTTGATGAATAAGATATTGTATAATAATTTTCATGTTTTTTGAACTAAAGACAAATCAAAATTACGTTTAAATGTTTATATAAGAATTCTAAATACATATTTTAGAGGGAATTATTACTAAATGATATCGAAATCCTTTTGAATTTGAGAGAATGGGAGATTCTTGAAAAATCAAACTACTAATTACTGAATTGAAGGGCCAAGCTTATTTCATGACTGAAAACAAAATCTCTATCTATAAATTTATACAAATTTAGTTGACTATAACACAACTTATGACTAAAAAACCATACAGTACATAAATGCATACTCCATGATACAAGAAGGAACCTATTCAACTAGTTTTTAAGTATGTTAAAATTTGAAAGCCTACTATACAAGATCAAATTAGTTAGAGAAAAATTTCTTCATTAGAAGAACCATATCATTTAGTTTTTTAAAACATGTAATGAAAATTGCCATAAAACAATACTAAGAAGAAATTTATTCAAGGAAGAACGTGTCATAACTACAAAGAATTTTACAATTCCGCAAAAAAGGAAGAAGAAATGTGGGATGAGAAGTATGAAAAGGACAATTAAATTGTTGATAAGGAAACAAAAAGAAATCAAGAGATAGAGGTTCTAATGGATTTAGAAAACAAGGAATATTCTTCAAGGTCAAAGACAAATATCCATTTTCTTTTATGTTTTCAATTATTTTCATCAAATCCTGACAAGGTTTAAAATAAGGAACTCCTATTTTTTAACTTTGAACCATGCTTTGCAATACATTTCACAAGTACATTTTGGGAAGAAACTAGATGAATTCAATTGACATTAGATTTTCATAGTCGAAGAAGATTAACATTGTAAACATTTCTAGCATATCATCAATACATGCATGCTAATTTATTTCTTTTGCATTTATTATTTTGAATTTAATATTGATTAATCACATGAGCCTTCCATGGAGCATCATAGTTATATGCAATAATACACTCTTTTTTGTGGAAGCAGGAATATGCACTACACTTTGTATATCTTTAAAAAACTTGTTCTCTTTAGAAAATTTTCATAACCTTCATGTGAGAATTGAAATAAGAAATTTGTGAGGTTTTTAAAGATAGGGATCGTCATTTAGGATTCCAGGAACCATTTTATATTATATATGATGATGGATGTCATGAAACATTAATATTTCTATATATGTTTAACAAAGAATGTATTCTCAACATGCACAATGGAAGGAGGGATATCGTTTCTCCTTCTAGATATTGACACATTTCCTCTCTTTTAACTCCTAAAATGATATCAAGCATTGATCAAACCAATGTTTGGAGGTTTTGTAGCACCTATGTCACAACCATTTTTTCTAATCCCTCTTGTATAAATTTCCATGAATTGTAATTCATGTAAATAACATATGGAAATTATTTTACAATAGTTTTCTTTAGTTAAATCACATCCTTTATTTTTGTGGGTTATCCTAAACCATTACAATTCAATGGTGGTTCATAATTTGCATGAATTCAAGTAGTGTCAAAAAATTCCAATAAAGCACGGTTTCAAGTGGTTTCCTTTAGTTGTTGTTACATTTCATTTTTAAGTACATGGTATTACTTTCAATGTTTATTTCATATTACTTTTATTATTTCATTCTCCATTTGTTTCTTGTTTTCAATCATATTTCCTAATGCATACAATATGAAGCAAGTAATATGAGAAGTGAGACAACTTGAATTATTTGTATTTGCATGAATTTCTTGAATTGCATGATCTTCTTGTTCTTCCAATATTTTTCATCGTTTTATTATCCTTTCCCTAGATCTTTCTCACATTTCCTCTGTGTTTCACAATTTCTTTCCTTTTCTATATCCAAATCTCCAATTTCTCATGTTTGTTGTGAATTATTGTATAATTTTCACATTGAGATATTTGTCTATGAATGAATGTTTGTTGTTATTTTTCTACATTCAAATTGATTATATTTTCATTTTTGGTTGAATTAGATGGTCAATTGGTCTATAAGATTGATTGAGTAGCTACGCCATAGAATTTTACATAAATGGCATTAATAATGTTGGTAAGTTATTGGTGGGTGGATAGTATTTAAATGACTTGATCAAGCCGCTAGTTAACCACCTACATGACTCGATTGAGAGTTTCTTTAATACTAGATCAACCATTTTAATCTTGAATTCAAGCACTCAATCAAGCGTTTGAGGCCCTAACATCACAACTTTAGGATCCCTTTTACAGATTTCTTTACAACCCCATTTTTCACCCTGGCGGATTTAGAGAAGAAGTTGTCTATAAGTGGTTGACTTGATCATGTTGGATTCATGAGAGAATCCTCTATCCAATGGCATATGAGTTAGAAAATTTTGAATTCATATGATATTTTTCACCTAATTTCTTTTAAACATAACTCTTCAATTTTTTTTGGATAGTTTCAAAGGGGCTGAATAAAAAATCAATAACATAAAATAAACACAAAAAATACCACTATTTTTTCTTATGAGTCCTCTTTGAAAGGGTACTCCTAGGTTTTAAATATATATAAAATGTTAAAAAAAATTGTACGCGAACACGTGTCTCCAAAATGCAATTGAAATATTACTTCGCCAACATCCAAAAATAATAAAAAGTATAAGTTTGCATAAAAAAAGTTATTTCTTTAACATGAAAAACTTTGTTCTTCCCGTGTAGATAATCCATATATATATATATATATATATATATATATATATATATATATATATATATATATATATATATATATATATATATAGATGTATCTTAAATTACACATTTCAAACTAAGTTATGCTACACGAACACACACATATCTCTTAAGATGTGCAAAAAATTGAAAGGACAAGTATTGCATTTAATGGAAAATTGAGAGATTATATGACACCAATTTTTTTTTCAAAAAATATCAATAGAACAAAAACAAAATTCTCCACATAATGTCTTTCTACTTCAAATCAAAATTCATAATGCTTATATGAATTTTAAGGGCCTCAATTTCATGAAAGAGAAAAAACTTGAAATTCCATTGCCATATTTGGCCCAAAAGTATAACCCATATTCATGCATTCACCCCAAAGAAATACCTTACCACATGCATTCATATTGGGGATATATGTTGAGGAGAAAATGACATAATATATTTAGCATATAATAGAGAGTAAAGGATTTTTATATTGACAGGCATAAAAAATGTAGCTTAAAGTCAATGAAACAAAATAAAGGGGTACAAAAATGTTAATAAAAAAATGGATACCTACAATATCTAGTGAAAGTAGGGGTTTTTGGAATTGTCAAAAATTATTGGGTTCATATTGGTAGGGGGTAATAATTTGATTTTGAGAGTTATTTTCCAATATGTACTAAAATTAAGGGTATTTTTTAGTATCCAAGAAATGCACGTTATATGTCAGAGGTTAATTGAGTGAAGCCCTTGAGCCTCAACTTTAGAAAGAGTTGGGAAGATAACTTGCATCATATTCAACATGTCCTTCAAACCATTTGGCAACACAAACTATGTGCCAAGTTGGATAAATGTTGATTTGGCATGAATCATGTCCAATATATGGACTTGATAATTGATGAGAAAGGTGTGCATATTGATCTCTCTATGATCCAAGTCCTTCAAGATTTCCTAGCCCTGACAAATCTAATAAAGCTTTGCAACTTTTTCAGAGTTATCAATTTCTATAAAAGGTTCATGCTTGGATTCTCTCATATCACTTATACTTTGAGTCAATTTACTAAGAGAAAAGTGAAAGAAAATTTGTATTGGTCCAAGGAGTAGAAAAGATAATTTGATGAGCTGAACATAACCTTTGCCATGTTGTTGTACTCACAATGCCAGCCTTGTAACAACCATTTCAAATTGAGATAGATGCCTATGACTATGATATTGGTGTAGTTTTCACCTAGCAAAGAAATATAGTGGTGATCTAGATTGGATCATTATATTTTCTTTCATCTATCTTGATGCATTTAAAATCAAAAAAGTGGAGGAGTCAGCTCACGAGATTGTTTTTACTAGTGGGACCCAGTTTGGAAAAATAGCGTCTAAAAATTTCTGAGAGTGTTTTTAGACATCAAATGATGTTTTCTGGGGATACACATTTTTTTTTTATATATCGCCACAACTTTTCATGCCATTATTCAGACAAAGTCCTTTATGACGTCACAAGAAGCACCTTAATCAAAGTTCGTATGTCAAACTTATGCCACCTAGAATATGACCTTCTTGTCTTCACCCCCATTCTTCACGAGAAATGGGATATGCACATTAATATGATGTATAAATCTCTAGAAGAGTCTATATTATAATTATTGTTAAGGTTAGAGGTAGTCAAACCTAACCACTAATAATATATTGGGTTTTGTTATAGTTGGGCCACTAGGAGACTAAGGGATTCCTTTATTTCGATTGAATCTATTCCATAACTCAGAAAAAAGCAGCCAACAAGGATGGGAGGTAGAGCACACATAGAGGAATTTTCCATTGTCACATCCCATGGGCCACATTCCATACTTCATTGTACTCACAATCATATTTCGAAACAGAGAAAGGGAGCAGAGCAGCCTAACCTTCTAGTTGGGTTTGTCTCCTGAAAGGGTTTTCCAAAGAATACCTTGTGTCTAATGTGTGTATGATATTTTATTTTATCATTCTCTATTTTCTCCATAAATTTCATTTACATGCCTGCACTATTTACAATAAAATCTATAGATCTAGAAATCTAGAAATCTATGAAAACTATAATAGTGTAGAATTTCATATTCTAAATATAATATTATCATATTTGTTGTGACAAAACATCCAATGGAATACCCACCGCATTTTATAGATCTTATTGTCATTATAGTAGGTTTCATTGGGAATTTTGTGGATATTTACAGGGACCTAGTTTGGCTGGGTTGAAAATCGTAAAACCCTAATCATGGCCTATGATTTATGGATGACGCTCGTGATCATGCAAAGGTGAGGTTTTTACTACTCGAACAAAAATTCACATATATAAATCATATTGTGAACCTCCTCATGGTGGCCTTGGTTAATAATATTGGGATATTTGGAGAAGATGGGGGTTCAAATGCAGAGGACAAAATAAAAGGAGGATCGAGAGATTAAGAACAAGTAAAGAACTAACCAAAGAAAGAACCTAGAAAATATCAACCTAGTTCGAGTGACGTGAGCCAATCATAGTCCCTATTTAAAAAGGAATTAAAGGTTACTATCAAGTCATAGCATGGTGAGATCAATTATCTTAAGCTAAATCATTGGTTGCATCAACTAGAAGTTGATTTTAGCTTCCACCAAATTGAGGAAGAATACATGATTTCATTTACGTAGCTAAAATTTGAATGCCATGCACTAACTTGGTTGGAAATACACACAAAGACCCTGAGGGTTAGAGAGAGAAACTCTATTGATTAAGTAGGAGGACTTCAAAACTCCCATTAAGTCATAGTTTTTCCATATTTGGTATGTAGAGGACTAGTTGATCTAGTGGCGCTACTTTAGGAAAACATAGAGGCAATGTGTGTAAGAGTACACCACAAAGTTCAGAAAGATGGACATGATGGTGAGTATCTCCATAAAGAACCTAGATGTACTCCTTAAGTATTTGGAGGGCCTGCACTGCCATCTGTGGGAGAAAGTGATATTGTTTAAGCACAAATCAGTGGATGAGGCTTATGTGAAGGAGTACTTGGAGAACATAACCTTGAAGAGAGTGTATTTAAGTGGATCAAAGTAGAAGGAGGAACATAACACTTATAAGGAGGGGAAGAAGAAGAAAAATGGGAGGAAAATATAAAAGTACAAAAACTACAACACACCACTACAAAGATCCTAACAACCTCTCCAACACCAGTGGTCATATAAAGAAGTGTTGGAAGTTGAATCTAGACTTGGATCTGAAGAAAAAAAACAAAAGATAATGAGAAGAATAATCTCATGGCCAATAGTTCCACCAACCAAGTTCAAAGAAACTAGGACATGGATGAGAATATTGTTTATATATCAACATAGAAGGAGGTGAACTTGAGTAGCCTTTAGTAACAGGAAGAGAATGAAATTACCAAAATATTCCATATAAAGATGCAGGTCAAGAAGCCAAAGATTGATGCTTTCTTTGACTTTGGATCATAGGTGAATCTCATTGTAGCAAACATAGTGAAGAATATGGGGCTAGAATTTCATGATGATTGAAACCCATAACCACTGGGATGGGTAAATAGGGATGCAAAGATGAAGCTAACAAAACAGTAAGAAAATAGACTTTCTATTAGTGCTGATTTTATTGATGAAGTAGAACGAGATGCAGTTTCCCTTGATGTTTGTGGAGTCGTGTTTGGGAGTCCCTACATGTACATGCACGATGCAATATTCATGTGTAGAACTAATCAGTACAGTCTCATCAAAGATGGAAAATTATCCGTCGTTAACAAACATAAATGAAAGTTAAAAATTTTGTTGGTAAGTGCCAAAGAAGAAATTAAATAGACCAGTTCCAAGAATATGTTTTATTGTTTTTAAGAGAAAATAAGTTTGTAGATGAGATAGTAAGAAGTAAGTAATCCCTGAAGGGTTGTACTAAGAAACAAAAACACTTTCTAGAGGATTTGTTGCAGGAATACAAGGATGTGTTCTGAGAACCTAAATGATTACCACCTAAGAGGGAAGTGGAGTATGATATCCATTTATTTCTAGACTACCCATTCCCAAACATTTGGTTGTACAAATATTTTTCTATAGAATCTAGTGAGGTGAAGAAATAGTTGTAGCAGCCATTAGGACATTGTGTCATTCGACCAAGTACATCACCATGTGGATCACCCATCATCATTGTACCAAGGAAGGCTGCGACTCGGTGGATGTGTATAGATTATCGGGCATTGAACAAAATTATGCTCAAGAACATATTCCCCCTACCTAGGGTAGATTATATGTTAGATTAGTTGTAGCAAGAAAAGTACTTCACCAAGATGGACTTAAATTTTGGATATCACCATGTTTGAGTCAAAGAATAGGATACCTAGAAGGCCACCTTGAAAACCAGGAAAGGATTATGTGAGTAAATAGTGATGACATTTGGCCTATGTAATGCACCAACTATGTTTACAATATTATGAATGATGTACTATGCCCTTTTATAGATTCATTTGTTATTATGTATTTGTATGATATACTAATATACAATTCTACCTGGGAGGAACACATATCAAATTTGACACAAGAGATAGAAACATTAAATAAGCACAAAGTGCTAGCAAATATGAAGAAGTGTGGGTTTCCATGACACTATTTGGTGTATCTTAGGTATGTGATAGGTGGAGGAGACACTAATGTTGATCTTGCCAAAATGGAGTTCATCATGAAATGGTGAGATCCTACTAATGTTTCTAAGGTCAAAAGTTTCATTTATGTAGGACAATACATGAGAAAATTCATAGCCTCATTTTTAGTGGTAGAAGCACCACTCCACACCATAACAACAAGTTGAAAGATTTTCTAGTGGGTAGAGGGTTAGCATAGGGATTTCGATGAGCTAAATAAAAATGTCATTCAAGCACCAATTCTAGCATTACTAAACCTACAACGGCCATTGGAAGTGGAGATAGATGTGAGAGGGTATGTTATGGGAGTTTTCTTTATGCAGGGAGGAAGGTATGTATGCTACCATTCTAAAGTATTTCAAGGGGCAGTTATTAAATAGTTGTCTATGATAATGAGCACTATGTCGTGGTACAAGTTGTGAAGAAGTGGAAGCACTATCAAATAGGAAAGGAGATAGTAACCCACACAAATCATTAGCCATTAGATTAGTTTCATGCCTAAAGAAAGGTATAGCAGACCAATAATTACAAATGGATGGGGTTTCTAGACGAGTTTCATTTGTTGATTAAGTATAAGAGGGGTGACAAAAACAAGTTGGCGTACATGCTTTCAAGTCCATCCACATCAAACATCATGGATTTGTGGACTCTTATGTACATGGAGCCATTTACCCATGATGCATACAAAGAGGCATATTCATAGGATGGGGACTTCTACGAGGTGTATCAACAGTTGCAGAAAAAGTGTCATGTGTGGGATGGTGACAATAGCATTGAGTACCATATATAGGATGGGTTACTCTTTAGCCTAGATAACATATGTGTTCCTAACGTTGAGAATGTGCATTTTATTAGAAAGGCACACACCTCCAAGGTTGCAGGGAAATTTGGTGTAGGGAAGACTATGGCCAACTTGAAAAGGTATGTGTACTAGCCCAAGATCCAAGAGTAGGTATCTAGGTTCAAAAGAGGATGCATGATTTATTGTGCCAACAATCCTAGAAATAGGAAACATGATCTATATCATCCCTTACCTATACCCACTCGCATTTGGGAAAGTATTTTTCAGGAATTTGTAGGAGGTTTACCAACAATTAGGAAGGGATATGACTACTTTTTGATGGTATTTGGCATGTTCAACCATATATATGTTCATATGTCATGTATAAATACCATAAATGGGTAAGAAGCAAAGAACTTATTCTTTGGACAACTCTGGGTGCACTTTCGGATACCAAGGAGCATCATTTCACACATGGATTGAATATTTCTTGGTGCATTCTGGACTACATTGTGGGAGAATATGGACATGAAGTTGAAGAGACATACAACATTCCATCCATAGATAGATTGGTAGACATAAGTAGTTAATATGACTTTTGTGAAACTTTTGAGGGGATACAACTAGATGCATCTCAAGACCTGTGACGAAAATCTAGTATATATATAACATTCTTACAACAGACCAGTCCACACTTCTATAGGAAAGTTCCAATTTAAAACCTATTTTAGATATTTTCCACCTTCACCTTTTGATATTGCATAGGGGAAGCAAGGAAGAGCGAGGGAAGATATTACATGAGGGACCTTGAGGGATGAAAAAATTATAGACAAGATTAGGAAGATCCATCTATATTTACAAGAGATATTGTATAAGTCGCTAGAGCAATATAAGATCAGGCATGATCAACATAGAACAAAGAAATCATTCAAGGAGGTAGGTAGAGTATGGATGTAGTTGAGAAAGGAGAAGTTGTAGGGGTTTGGTAAGAAATTCAAGGATAAGATGTATGTTCCCTTCTAGATACTAGAAAAGGTCAATGATAATGCCTGTTGACTAATTTTACCACCATATATGCACATTTAATCTATTGTGAATGCATAAAATATGAAACTCCATGAGACTTCCATGCTAGATCTGGAAGAGGAACAAATCTTACCTTATGTGGAGTGTTTGGCACGAAATCCTCAAGTCAAGTTGACAAATGATACAGTTTTGCTAAAGAGGTGTAGAACTATAAGGAAGGGGTAGCATGACCTTTGCTAGAATGATCAACATTAGAAATGATCCACATATATGAAAAACTTACATTTTAACATTAAATATAAGAAGGGAAGCACAAATAACATTGCATATTTCCTCAGTTGGCTCCTGATAGTGGCACTCACCACTATTCTCAATTCATAGGCATAGAAGACTTCTATATGATCGCAACTATAAATAAATTATCCATAATTGGCCACCATATAGTAGACCTTGATGGATTCGAAGAAATTACCACACTTCCTCCTGGAAGACACATTTGTTGGGTTGTGTTATTCTTTGCACGATTAGCCTACGTAGTGAACCGGGGGGTTAGAGGGTGGGCAAAGCCCCCCCTTCGTTGTGTCGATTGCGCAGCAGGGGGTTCAAAGGGGGGGCGGCAGCCCCCCCTATCTGGGGGGTTTGAGGGGGCAAATAGCCCCCCTTTACGTGGTCTGGGGCAGTGCCCCAAGATTTTTTTTTTTTGGACCCTATATTAGGTTGGGTGGACCTACCTATGATTTTGTGCATGATTTTCGCACATGGTTTGGGACGCGATGGTTTTTGGTCCATGGTTTTGGACGTGATGGTTTTTGGTCCATGGTATTGGATGCTTCAGCGTGTATAAATATGTATTGTAACATTGAAAGGAACATAATGAAAAATCAAGCTTGTAGTCCCGGTTTTGGATCCAGGGGAAAATGTCTGTGTATATGTGTTTTATGTGTTATGCTCTCGCATTATTTATTTTGTATGTTTTATAATTCATATGGAGGTAATTTCTATATGGTGTTAAAACCTACATTTGGTATCAGAGCTGTTTTGGCTTCAAGGGGATGCCTTTTTTACTGAGGGTTTTCACTCAGGCCTGTCGTAGACCCCATTCAGTGGGATATCTACAGAATCAATTCAGATGGCGAGCAATGGAAACATAGAGATCAAGAAATTTAATGGTCAGAGTTTCGAGTTGTGGAAACTCAAGATGGAGGATCTGTTTGTGGATAAAGATCAATGGATTGCGGTAGATCTGGGTACTAAACCAACGGAAGTGTCTGATGAAGAATTGAATAAGTTGGATCAAAGGCAAAAAGCACAGTATGATTGTGTGTCTCAGATTTAGTATTGTTGAATGTATCAGGGGAAGCTATGGCGAAGGCTTTGTGGGACAAGTTAGGGACTTTGTACCAATCTATGTCTTTATTGAATAAACTGTTGCTACAGAAAAAGTTGTATAACTTGAGGATGAAAGATGGAGACTTGGTGACAGAGCATCTGAATTTGCTTAATACTGTGGTAAGTTAGTTATCGTCTATTCATATCAAACTTTCAGATGAAGATAAGTGTATTAGTTTGTTGTGTTCTCTACGAGATTCGTGGGATAGTCTGGTTATTGCAATATGTAGCAATGCAACTGCCTTGTAGTTTGATGAAATAGTCTCATCCTTGCTGACGGAGGAGATGAGATGGAAAAATATGGAGAGCTAGAATGGTGATGCCTTGTCTGTATGAGGAATGTCCCAGAACATAAACAAAAATAAGTCATTGAGTGGGATATCTAAATCTGGAGGGAGATCTAAATCTCCAAGAAAACCTGTAAAGGTGTTGTGCTGGAAATGTGGAAAGGAAGGGCACTACAAAAGGGATCGTAAATCTAAAGCTCCTGACAAAGAAAAGGGATCTGATAATTATCCTTCTGTAGAGGCGAAAACCACCTCAGTTGAAGGTGGGGATGTGTACTTGCTTCTTCAAGTACACATGTAGATCATGCGGCATGGTTGATTGATTCAGGTGCATCCTTTCACTTCACTCCCCATAGAGAGTGGTCCTGCAAGTATGAGAAATATGATGGTGGTGATGTCTTCTTAGGGGATGATAGGAAGGTTAGAATCATTGGTCACAGAAAAGTAAAGTTGAAGTTGCAAGGTGGAAGGGTTAGAACACTTTCGGGTGTTCTACATATTCCTGCATTGGCCAAAAATCTAATTTCTGTAAGCAAGCTGGATGATGCAGGTGTAAAAGCAGTGTTTGAGAAGGATATCTGCAAGATGGTTCGAGGAGCACTCATATTGACACGGGGAGTTCAGATTGGGAATCTGTACAAGATGCAATGTAGCACTGTTGTTGATTGTGCAACAGTTCTGTGGTTCGTGAAAGTCGAGCAAAAAATCTAGTGGTCTCTGGAGAGAAGACCATGCTGTTCCATCAAACGCTTGGAAATATTGGAGAGAAGGGCCTTCAAATACTTCATGGTAAAGGTATGGTAGAAGGTATGAGTAATAGCTCTCTAGATTTTGATTTCTGTGAAAATTGTGTATATGGGAAGCAGAATCAGGTGAGTTTCCCCTTGGTGGTAAGAGGGTGAAACAAATATTAGATCTTGTGCACAGTGATGTGTTTGGACCTGTGAAGGTTCCATCACTGGGTAAGTTTGTGTACTATGTATCCTTTATAGATGACTTCTCAAGGAATACATGGATATATTTCCTTAAGAAGAAATCTGAATTCTTTGATAGGTTTAAAGAATTTAAGGCTCTGGTGGAAAACCAGACAGAGAAGAAGATAAAGGTGTTGATGACAGATAATGATGGAGAGTTTTGCGGTAAGGAATTTGAAGAATTTTGTAAAAAGTGTGGTATAGCATGGTAGAAGACTACTCCATACACACCTAAGCAAAATGGAGCTGCAGAAAGAATGAATAAGACATTAATGGAAAGGGAAGGAAGCATGCTCAGTGGTGCCGGGTGAGGACAGGAATTCTGGGCAGAGGCAGTGGAGACAACATGTTACTTGGTCAATAGATCACCTTCATCAATGTTGGAGGATGAGACTCCACAAGAGGTATGGACTGGTAACAAACCCTCTCTTTCACATCTGAGGGTATTTGGATGTGATGCATATGTACATGTTCCAAAGGAGAAACGAACCAAGTTGGATAGTAAATCTGAAAAGTGCATCTTTATTGGGTATAACGATAGTTTAAAGGGTTATAAGCTTTGGAACCCAGTAATAAGGAAGGTTGTGTACAGCCGAGATGTGGTGTTCAAAGAGGTAAAAGATATTATTAAACATGAAGTCCAACCAAAGGAACTTGAGAATATAGAGTTTGAGCTAAAGGAGGAAGAATCAGACTCTACAACAGAGGAGGAATTAGAAGATGAAGAGCCACAAACTTCAGGTGTGAGAAGATCAGTTCAAGAAAGAAGGCAGTCAGAAAGGTATAGTCCATCTGCTTTCTGTTCAAATTTTGCTTTATCTATTACTGATGATGATCCTGTAACTGTGAAGGGAGTAGTAGATTCAGAGGATGGAAAACTCTAGAAAGAGGCCATGGTTGATGAAATGGCATCTTTCCACAAAAATGAGGCTTGGGATCTGGTGGAGTTTCCAGTTGGAAGGAAACCCATTGACAACAAATGGCTGTTCAAGAACAAGACAAATGTGGAAGGAAAGGTGGAGAAATACAAAGCTCTGTTGGTAGCAAAAGGTTATTCCCAGGTGCTAGGAATTGATTTTGCTGATATTTTTTCTCCTATTGCCAAGGTAACTTCTATTAGAGTACTTTTATCTGTTGCTGTTTCTTTTGTTTTGAGGTAGAATAGATGGATGTGACGACAACATTTCTTCATTGATATGGAAGAGGAGGTCTATATGAAGCAACTTGAAGGCTTTACAGTGAATGGTAAAAAGGAACTAGTATGCAAGTTAAAGAAATCTTTGTATGGGTTAAAACAGTGACCAAGGATGTGGTATCAGAAATTTGATACATTTATACAGGGACTTGGCTTCACCAGAAGCAAAGCAGATCACTATGTGTATTTTAAATTAATTGGTGACTGTGTTATTTATCTAGTCTTGTATGTGGATGATATGTTGCTGGTTGGAAATGACAAAGAAATTATTCAGGATTTGAAGACCCAATTGTCCTCCAAATTCGACATGAAAGATCTTGGTGCTGTAAACTATATTTTGGGCATGGAAATTAAAAGAGATCAGGAAAAGAGGAATATCTGGTTAAACCAGAGGAAGTATGTTGAGACAATATTGTAGAGGTTTAATATGCATGATAGTAAATAGGTGAAGGTTCCTATTCCTGTGGGTGTAAAGTTATCTGTTGAACAGTGTCCCAAGACATAGGAAGAGGAAGAGGATATGTCCCATGTTCCATATGCAAGTGCAGTTGGTAGATTGATGTATGTGGTGGTCTGTAATAGACCAGACATTGCACGTGCAGTGGGAGTATTGAGCAGGTTTATGTCAAAATCAGGGAAGGAGAATTGGACAATAGTGAAGCAGGCTTTGAGGTATTTGTGTGGCACTAGTGATTATGGTTTGTGCTACCAAGGAAGACTAGGATTGGATAGAGTTTTGGATATCCGTGGCTTTGTTGATGCAGACTGGGCTGGAGATCTGGATTAGAGAAGATATACAAGTGGGTATGTGTTTAACCTATTTGGAGGTGCAGTCAGTTGGATGAGTAAGAAACAATCTGTAGTGGCACTATCAACTAGAGAGGCATAATACATGGCAGCCACTCATGCAAGCAAGGAAGTAGTTTGGTTGCAGAGATTGTGTTCAAGTATGGGGTTAGTACAGGGAGCTATAAGGATAGATTGTGATAGCCAAAGTGCAATTTTCTTGGCAAAGAACCCTGATTACCATTTAAAGACAATGCACATTGATGTTCAGTATCACTTTGTGAGGGATATGATAGAAGACAAAAAGGTGTTGCTGGTAAAGGTGGGCACTTTGAAGAATACTGTAGATGCATTGACAAAATCTGTGAGCTCTGACAAGTTTTCTTCGTGTAGAGAAACAATGGGCATTCCAGGGCTAGATAAATGACTAAGCTCTCTTGTGGTCCCTTGTGGAAAGAAAACAACAAGTGGGAGAATGTTGGGTTGTGTTATTCTTTCCACGACTAGCCTACGTAGTGAATCAGGAGGTTAGAGGGGGTGCGGATCCCCCCCTTTGTTGTGGAAATTGCGCAGTGGGGGGGTCACAGGTGGGTTTGAGGGGGGAGGGTAGCCCCCCTCTACGGGGTTCAGGGCAGTGCCCTGGGATTTTATTTTTTTTTGGACACTATATTAGGTTGGGTGGAGATACCTATGGTTTTGTGCTTGATTTTCGCACATGGTTTTCAGTCCATGGTTTTGGACGCGATGGTTTTCGGTCCATGGTATTATATGCTTTGGCATGTATAAATATGTATTGTAACATTGAAAGGAACATAACGAAAAATCAAGCTGGTAGTCCCGGTTTTGGGATCCAGGGAAAATCTCTGTGTATATGTGTTTTATGTGTTATGCTATTGCATTGTTTATTTTCTCTATTTTAGAATTTGTATGCAAGTAATTTCTGTACGAGGTTAAAACCTACAAAATTGTCATGCTACCTAGGGTAGATTTCTGTTCCTTCAAGTGAGTGTGGAAATTTGATTTTGGAGGTGAACTATAGTTGAGTCTCAAGACACTTTAGTTTAGAGAAAACCATGGCAGTACTGCAGAAGAATTTTTATTTTCGAAACCGCTGATAGGATGCTGGAAAATATATCATAATCTACAGTACTTATGTAATTTCCAAGCCAATGTAATACTAGCCATCCTTGGGAATCCATCTCCATGGGATATATGTGAAGCATTCCTTCTACCAAGCATGGTAACAACTGTATACTTTTGGTCATTGATAAATTTTCTAAGATGGATATAGTAAAGAGTATCACAGCAAAAGATATTGCAAACTCTTCTTGGAACAAGTGTGGGTACATTTTGGGATTCCAAAAAACATTATATCAAATCTATATAGTAGGTTCTTGAGCGCATTTGGTCGAGCTTCTGTTCATTGTTGTACATTAAGCTCACAAAGTTGACGGCATTGAATCCTCAGACTAGTGGGTAGACAAAGGTTTTCAACAAGATGATAGTGTACATACTACGCATGTATAACTCCTAGAATCCATGAACATGGGATGCGTGTCTTCACTATTTACAACATAGCTATAAGAAATGTCTCCATAGATCGATTGGCCACAACCCCTTTCAAGTGAGCCTAGTATTTCAACCATTGTGTCCCATTAATGTTGCAATTCCTCTTGTGACTAGACAAGAAAAATATACAAATATTTAGTCTAAAGCTGACAAAGCTACTTGTTTATTGAACGCATCCAACACATCTACCAATGGGTTCATGATACCTCAAAAAATCCAATGCCATCTAGAAACAATGGCAAGATCAACATCGGGTGACACATAAGTTTCATGTGGGTGACAAGGTGTCATTGCATCTATAGAAGGAACACATTATTGAATACCATTGGAAGTTTCAACCACTTCAATAATGGCCTTACACCATCACCATGGCCATGGGTGATAATTATTTTGAGCTGGGTATACCTCCATTCCTTTCCCTACACCTGTATTCAATGTGGACGACCTTTGACCATGCTTTCAACCATTGTTGGATACACTAGATCAACGTGAACCGTCCTCAATCTAGATTGTATTAAATAGGTGACATTTGATCAAATCATGGATAAATAGGTTAAAAACACTTGCCAATAGAGTATCTGACTTTATCTGGTTGTCAAATCTGACCAGCTACTAGACCAAGGAAAGTGGCTCACGAGGGACCAAGTTTAACAGATGTTTCCCCATCTCATGGATGCACTCAATGCAATGGGGAGGAATGCTTCCTAAGTGGGAGGACTAATCTAGCTGCATATTGGTGGCCACCCACCGATTCCACTTGGAACCCCAACACTATTTCCTTTCAGTTTCGTATTTTCCAACATACTTTCTATTTTTAGTAATTTTTTTTATTCTTAAAATTATGAAGTTGATTTGAGGCCCTAAACAACATTTTTTGGGGAAACAAGAAAAAGGGGGGAAAAGACCATCCACGAGGTGGTCAAAAATTGTTGTCCTTTGATAAAACATTCTAATATATTATTTTTCATGTTGGACATCTATTATATACCAACATTATGACATTGGGGAATTCACATTCCAACTAACCCCATTGGTGCCCACTAACTTTTGGGGCTTCTTCTGATAGGTTTAGGTTTCTAGATGTTTAGGGTTTCTCATTATTTATTCATAATAAAAAGACTTGAGAGCCTCATTGTAACTTAGTTCAAAAGTAATGCAACCACCACATCTGTTCTCAGAGATAAGCTATCATGACCCGAGATATTGTGTTTCTTTTCTACATGTAAACAATTTTTAGTAGTTTATACTTATTAATTGAAGTTTTGTTTCATTTTATCTCTTTTTATTTTAAATATGCATTTCATTTCATTCCTTCATAAGTCTAGATTAGTTGTATCAGATAGGCATGCTCTATCTCTACTTTCGCGTGCATGTCCCTAATGAAGTTAGGGTGTAAGGTGTTCGGTGTTGAACTTGTTGAACCCTTGCAAGACCCACCTTGCCAACTCTGATGACCTCCCATGTAAGAAGAAAAGCAAGATTAGGGAGCCATAGATCCTTTCACAAATTTTCTTGAAGAGTTCCTTGAGTGACAAAGGAATGATATCATGGATAATTTTGGCGATATATTAGCAATGATGGTATTTGGAGTCAAATTATCTAGGCAAAATATCTTCAAAACAAATATCTTATTCACTCAATACATGTTGGTGCCCCAGATCCTCCCATGATCTTCGCCCCTTGGTGCAACATTCTTCTCACCAAACATTGGGTTTTGAAGAATCTTTGATGGTAGCTTAGCTTAGTATCTTCTCCTTATATTGGTCTGAACTCCCTCTCTAGCTTGACAAGTCCACATTTACTTTCTCTACCTCTCATTAAATTCCTACACTTTCATGGTTATTATGTGATTAAATACATTTCTTCAGTACATCTCTCCTCTTCATCTTTCACTCATTGTAAAGATGCCACCAAGCTTTAAATTCCTTAGGCCCACACTCTCGAATGACACACATGCATAACAAATCTCAAGCTTGCACAAATTTTCCTATTATCAAAAGAAGACAGGTTCATTTGGTTCAGTGTCCCTCAACAGGGAAAGGTCATTATACACGAGGCTTATTGGATCATCCATCAGCCCTCAAAACAAATCCTTTTTTTATCTTGGCTAGATCGAGCATGGAAATGAAATTTTCTTCTCAAACTCAAATGCTTCTCCTAGTTGGTGGTGCACAAGAGGACCTTGACATGGGATTTCTTTATTAAGAGAGGCTATCAGGGCTCGAGTTGGTGTTGTATTTGCTGATCTACCAGAGAGGACGCCAACCAACTCTCTCTTCATTATCCCTTTGCCTTTTCTGTCTGGACTTGTGTGCTACATATGATTATCTCACATGCTAATTGAGACCATTCTAATATTGTCTCTTGTCTTATTAGTTGGACTGCAAAACACCAATCTCATTTCTCTCTAGGATTCTCCATCATCTAGGTCATTTGGCCAACTAGAAATGCCCTCATTTTATACCATGTGTTGCTTGACATCTCGCTCTGTGGATGTAGAATTATCTCTTTCTATCTGGAACAATCTTCCAACCCATCCCCTGCTCCTAAATGTCTGCCACTTCCTTGTAACATCTGGTATAACTTTCAGGTTCGATTTTTTGATGGGGCTCCTCCTTCAAACTATGTGGTTGTGGAATGACCATCCATCTTGGGCCTGGTTATTTTTACAAATTCCACTCGCACTATGGAAAGGGATCCAACACTAGAGATGAATTACTTACACTCTGGGGAGTTCTATAATGTTTATTTTGGTTCAGCCTCTCAGATCTTTCACTTTTTAGAGACTCCAAATTTGTCATCCACTAGGAAAATGACGGAGTCCCTCTCAACTCTCCAAATCTTGATGCCTGGAAATGTATAACTCAGTCTTTGATCAAAGAGTTTCACTCTATCACTATTTCTCGTATCTACCAGATCCAAAATGGAGAAGCAGGTCGTCTCAAGGAAGGTTGCTTCTCAGAGCTTGCAAGAATTTTTTTTTAGTTTTTTTACTCTAGGTCTCTGCAGGAGATTGGACATTTATGATCTAATTCTTGATCGAAGACTTCATCTTCCGAACACTATTTTCTTTTTGTATCTCCCTCCTCTGTTTAGTTTATGGACTATCTTCAAGTTCCCTTTTGGATATGGAGGGCTATCATTGAGATCAAGTTTATTTCTCTCAATAAGCTCCATCTCCCACTTTCTTTCATTGACAGATATGTGCACCCAACTTCTTATTTGATATGATGGATATGACTGAAAGATTTGGTCTACACGTTTGTATTTCGATCTTGGACTACTTCCTTTGCACCCTCTATGTTTCACTCAACTGTTTTGGCTGAGATGGAGAACAAACACATAGATTAAGCTGATATTTTTTGCATTGGCGATGTAAAACCTAGAATCTATAATCATTGGATTATGTATGTGTTGAATTATATTTTCTCTACAACATTGTACTTTAATTATAATCAATGGAAAGTGTTTTTTCTATTTCTTGAAAAAAATAGGTTCCACGCTCAATGATACTTGCAGGTTCCATGTGACAATTACACAATTGCAATGGTTGCCTACAGGTTCCTCCATCTCTTATACAGATCTTTTTGCTGGCTCTTTTTCCATCATTTTCATGCCGAGATTATAAAAATGATGGCTGCACAAAGAAATTAATTTGGCTTACTCGTCTTTTTCTTTGACATTGGTGGTGCAAATTACCCACACCAAAACCATCAATACGATCACCATAAATTCTAGAGTTCGATAGAAAAAAAACTACAAAGGGATTTACGCATGCCAAAACTGTGAATAGGGGGCTTTACATAAATTTGAGACCTCGATGATAACCATAAAGAAAAACGCTTTTACATGGTCAAGGGATGGCTTGAACCAATCTCTCGATCTCAAACCAACTAAAATGAATTCTGTTACTTTTGCAAAGCACCTTTACGATAACGCATATAAAGTATAGATCCAAAACAAAAGAAGAAAAGGGTTGCAAATAATTCAACAAACATTAAAACTGAAACCAAATTTCAATGTCAAATTTAAAAAAAGAAACTCAATTTTCTTTTCCTTAAAAAAGACGAACAACTTGCATACCAATAAAAAATGAATCATTTTGATGGAGCTTTCCAAAACCTTGCAGAGATGGAATCTCCTCTTCACATCATCTACATCATTGAAGCTCTAATACTGAATAATATACAAAAGTATCCTCAGACATAGAAATTTTATTAATAAGGAAAATAATAATTACATAAAATATGCAAGAGCTTACACAAAATCACTCCGAGCTCTCTCAAAAGGAGAGAAACAAACTTTAAATAAGCTTGTGTCTTAAACTAATTTAGTTATGGATCACTTCTCCATTTACATTTAATATATTTCTAATAATACTCCTAACAAAGTTCCTAATTTAATTTCTAAAAAAGTACACTTTTCTAGATATCATATATATTATAGAAAATAGATATACTAAAAATTTTATGACCCTAAATAATTAAATATTAATTTATGTATTCTAGATCATATATTTAACATTTTTTAGGGGATATATATATATATATATATATATATATATAAATTAAATTGAAAAAAAAATTCTATATGATAACTACCATTAAGCTATAATATTATAAACTTTAATAAATATTAAATTTGTATCATCCATTTATCAATAATTAATAATTAAATTAACATTATTAAATCATTATTTTAAAATAAATATATATACAATCGTAATAAAATAAAAAAAATTTATATTCCATACTTATTTTAGCCATTTAAATTGCTACATTTTCCTAATATTGTTTTCCGATCACCCTACATTGAAAGTGTTTCCAATGATGGATAAAAATATATATCTCCACAACACAATCATATACTTCTACTTTTGCCTACAGATTAAATCAAAATTTCCATGTTCCCATTTGTGTATACTTAGAAATTTGTGTCGAGAAACATATTTCTAACTATTTATGTATGTTGGTCAAATTTGTGTATATCTAGAAACATATTTCTATCTATCCAAATTGCACCTTTGGCTTTCCATATGTGGAAGTCATTTTGACACTATAGATGAATCAAATGGTCTCAAAGCATTAAGTCAAACATCCCAAGCTGGTAACACAATACTATTCGTCACTTTGTGCACACATTCATCCTACAAAGTTCTCCCGTCTGCTCTACGAACGAAGGATCTGTCTGTCAATGGTTCACGTTGGATCCCTCTCACATGTTAGATTCTATGATGATATAACTCCATAAACATATTTTTAACTATTTATCTATGTTGGTCCAATTTGTGTATAGCAAGAAACATATTTCTAACCATCCATCCATATTGCATATTTGGATTTCCATGTGTGGAAGTCAGTTTGACAATGGAGATGAATCAAATGGTCTCATCAAAGGATTAAGTCAAACATCCCAAGCCGGTCACACATTATTATTCCTAGCTGTGTCCACACATTCAACCCACCGATTTTTCTCCCGTCTTCTCTACGAATGAAGGATCGATCCATTAATAGTCGATGTTACAGTTAATTTGAATTCAATTCAATAACCAAATTGTTTGACCATCTAACATCTAAAAAAATCGTGTCTGCTTCCGCTCCTCCCCATCCGTCTTGTATTTATATAGTAGATGATCTCTTCATGTGAGTAAGAGTAATGTATTGTATTCATCCACCAAATATTTGATCTGCAACTACATATCACCTCTTCATAACTCTCATATCAATTATTTAAGCGAGCCGATCAATCAGCTGAAGATTCATTTTTAAAACGATGACACCATTCCCTAAGAAGATGTGTCTATTATTCTTGTTGCCCTACTTATGTGGACGTTGTCATTTAAGGCAGGCCCATTACATGTGGTTGTTGCTGCTTCTAGGTGCCCTCCAGCTGCACCATTGTGCCCAATACATGCTCCAACTCGTGGATGTTGCACTGCAAATTCGAAGGAGGAGGAGCAAGTGATGTCTAATGGCAAGGCGGAGTTACTGAGGAATTATGAGAGCTCCATTGATGTTGAAAAGCACTTGTCAGAACATCATATTAATATCACAGTCGAAGGAGTCCCGTTTCACAATTCAGTAGCTCGTCACACTCAATCCTTTTTATGTACCAGGAAATTAATTGGCTCTTGAAGCAAGGACAAATTCTCGTAGAACATGGATCCCTTCCATCTAATTTTTTTTATTTTATCCCTTCCCTCTTTCGTGCATGCATATACATGTTGGTCTTGGGCCCATTTTTCTTTCTTTCGTGCAGGTAGAGTATTCTTGTTATAGGATCTCACACTAATCATTAGCAAGAATAAATATCATTTTATGTATATCCATTCATCATTTCATCGCATTAATGAAACTCATAATGGGAGAAACACATAAAAACGTTTGTTAATGGATCACTTTGAGGTGACTGTCCTCGTGGACATCAGTACAACTCTTGGCTTGAGTTGTCATTGTTACTCAACAAGCCAGTCACCATGTTCCAACTTCCAAGTCCTTCATAGTAACATAATGTTTATTCCTCTACTTATGCAACAACAACAAGATGACACCATATGTGCCTTCCACCACCTTAATGAATGACATCATATGCCTTCCATCACCTTAATGAAAAGTGTTATTTATAGATGCTCTAATTTCTATTGAGAAGAGAGTAGCAAGGGAAATTTAATGTTTAATGATATTCGAAGATAAAGTTGTATTCCATTTTTTAGAATGTGGTGAGTGGCTTCGAGAATTGTGAATGGAGGATAATAATAGAGTTGGTGTAAGGTCATGAATTATGTAATACTATAATAATAAACATTCATACATTTGACTCACAATATTTAGATACACTATAGTTTAAGCATTGTAGAAACAAAATACATATGTTTTTTTTATCGTTGTAAAAAATAAGATTTCAGCCAATATGTATAACAATTTAATAACTCACGTAACTGTGGAAAATTCGGTTAATCATTTATATAGTTAATATTAATATATTCAACATCATTTTGCATGAGAGCTCATTTCTTCACACTATATTTTAATATTTCTAGTAATGAAGATTCAATTTTTTCCTCAAATGTTTAGTAGGAATACTAACATCATATTATGAAGTAAAGATGAATAATAGGGATTTTTATGTGAAGGTCAAGGTTCTATTCACTACAAGTATAAAAATAATCATATTTATTTCTTTGGTCTGACACCAAAAGCATGTTCTTAAAATTATAAAACATCCACATATGAAATAGTACATATCAATCAAATCATAGCTTGATTAAGCTCGAATCCACAAGAGAAATTAAGAAAATTGATTTGCCATATGACAATTATTTTAGTTATTCTTATTACATAATTGAGTTCGATATATGCTTGAAATTTTTGATTGGTTATGCTTTGGTAACTTTCTCATGAATAAGCCCATGGGGTTTTGGATTGACGGTGAATGGGTGTACTGTTAAGGCACTCCTTGCGATAGGTCACTAGTTCAAATCCCTGTGGGTGCTTACCTACCAAAAAAAAAAAAAAACCTTTCTCATGAATAAAGTCAAAAATCTTTTCTTTCAATCACTATGTTAGAGTTTGTCAATGACACATTTTCAGTGTTAATCCCTTTTCATAGATACATTGATCAAGGCTACCATATAGCCTAATATTTAACATAATTACTTTTAACCGTAAATGGCTTATGCCACTTTGAGTTTTTCTATATGTTCTTTATATGTGTTCTATGAATGGACACTCTCTTCATGGTCAATATTATAATTAGGTTGGAGTGTATTTGAAATTCTAGTATTTTAATCAAATCAAATCCAGAAGTTGTAGTCCTCCTCTATTCATCCCTCTATATATTATGTATTTGCAGAGAATTCATGTATGTGAGTGATTTATCATGTGCAAGCAAGAAATTGTTCAACTAGATGTCAAATACACCATAAGTTATGCTTTCATAACTCTAATTATATAAAATATTTACTAGCCATAAAATTTTCCATTAATCAATGCACTAAAGCTTCATTCCCTATATTAGAGGCTTACAAAAGCATAAGATTAAAAAGTGTGATTCCATTTCCCATGAAAATGAATAGTAATGTGCATTTGTCCTTGGTTAGTTCTATCATGTTGCTTATGGTGATGTTATTAATTATGGAAGCTCGCCTATTTATGGTTACAAGGACTAGAAATGATTATCGTAATTGTGTTAGACACAGTGTTGTCATTGATGACAACCTATGTCATTTATGTCAAATTGGAAGTCAAATCAATCTATAGATGGCATGGTTTGAGATTCTTCTCCAAGATAAGTTTGATATGTTAAGTGGGGGTTAATGTGACTTGAAGTATATTGATTTTTTGTAGAATTTATGGTGTTTAAAAAAGGCTATGGATGTAATGGTTGGATAGTCATGTGCATGAACTTTCTAATAGTATATCACACTCTGTCAATGTCCTCCCATATAAGAAGATGTGTCAATTTGAAGTTTATCATTACACATATTTAGATCGGTTCTATGATCTTGTGCCGCAATCGACGATAAATGGCGTAGTGGCTAGCACATTGTCTTAACAGGTTAAAGACCATGCATGCTACGATTGATCTAACCATGAAGAACTCATGAATGATTGATTTGTTCATGACATGAAAAAAATTTAATGCCTTCCTCATATCAGTTTCCCTCCACCAAGTTGGTCCACTCAACACTTTACATATGGCATGCCTGAAGGATATCAAGTGACCCTTCAGTAGATGATTTGGCAGTGTGACTAGAAGCACACATGGCACCTCTAATGGCACATGGTAGTAAGATATTTTTTGAGCAAGATGATGTGGAAGATGCCACATGGAATGGTAACTGGATTTTTTGGTTCACTGATTAATTTTTGGATGGAAATTTTCTTATTGATTGTATGTTATATAATTTAATTCACACACATCAAAAGTGATAATGATAGAATTAATAAAGCATATACATGAACAATATTTAAACATTTGAAACAATTCCTTTAAAAATAGAATGCATAAAGAGATGATAAATGTACCCATATTGTTGGCAATCTATGCATATTGGAATTGAAATTGGCTCAAATAACATTAAAGAAAAACTTGAGTACAAAAGTGAAACAAAAGCTTTACTTTTTCTCCAAAATTCAGAACCACTTGTAATCAGTTTTAGAGGGATATTTATAGTGTTCTTTACAACAAGGCATGAAACTACTCTCCCAAAAAATGAGCACCAAAATCATAAAAAAATTAACATAAAAAGTAAATGGTTGTAAGAACTTTTAGGTGGTTGAGAATGAGCCAATAGTTTCTTTCAAAAGCCTTTGAATATCTAGAAGTGCAACTAGCTCTAGAGGGGAACAACACTTGATGTGCACCTGACATCTAAAGATAGACACTCTCAAAGGTGGAAACATTTGGATGGATGTATTAGTGATTGCCTTTAGAACTAGCCAATGGCTATGAGGCTTGATCAACCTAATTGGTCAACTCTCCTAACAAAATCTTCCCTCTCTTCAAGCCAATCTTTGAGCAACCTTTGTACATCTAGAAAGGAATAATTTGGACAACTATGAATCAAATTTGATTCAAATAATGAATCATTGATGAATTTGGCTATGGAATTGTCTAACTCTCTTTCATATTCGATAAGATTCTTCATTAAATGAATCCTTGCTTTCCATCCTTTGAAAATAATTGACTTTTGCATTCATCAATTTTAGGAAAATCAAATTTGTTTCCCTCAACATTTTTCTTTGATATTAGTAGCTCATTTAGGTCTTATTTGGTTTCATCATAATATGTTATCATATCCATCATCTCACGAATCAATGTATTATGCATTTTTCATTGTACTTGAACCAAATCCAACTTATCACAGAAAAGATGTTGTTTCTTTTGGAGTTGAGAATTAAGGTCATAGGCCTCTTGTTTGAATTTCACTAAATGGGTGGTCTTGACTTCCAATTGCTCTAGTTTTTACTATGACTTCCTAAGTTATCCATTTTCTCACTTAATTTGCTCTGAATGCAGAATTTGAAGTGCATTTAACTACTTTTGCAATTCTGTCAATGTGATATCCTTCTGGTTAAACTGAGTTTGCCATTGTGTTCTCAATTTCTCTTTTTCATTCATGAATTCCTTCTCCACAGTGGTATTCTTTTAATCTTTTTCTTGTAGAAATTATTGCACCTGTATTACTTTGTATATGGTTTGAGAGACACAGGCACATATAAACTAAGTTAATTTCCCAAGCTCATTGGCAGGGGCAATAGAGGAACATTTCCAGAGAACTTTAAGAGAAGTGGCCTAAGGGGATTTTCTTGGGATCCATTAATTTTCCTATTCTTTCTGCCTCTCTTGACTAAATCTTTGTGCATTTGAATTTAAAATATCTCCATTGGAGGAATCTCCTTGGTATTGAGGAAGATTTCAAAAGTAGGATTAGCGGGAATAATCTGCACCTCAGGTTCAGTGACCACTAGTCTCTTCTCAGATACTATTTGTTCTGGCATGGTCTTTTGCATGGTGATGGGATCATTATAAGTTTTCTTTTATGGAACAATAGTTTCTATAGAAGTAGTATTTTTATCTATTTCTATGATTTCCTATGTTCCTTTCTTTGGTTGTTTAAGAATTTCATCAAATTATTGACATACACTTTCCATCTTAGGGTCTACTGTATAAATTTCTCCACTAAAGTTTGAAGAACTAATTATTGTTGTTTGCTAAGGCTGAGGAGGGAACATTCGTTGAGAGGAAGCTTCTTACTTAGTAGAAGAGCTAGTTTCCTTCAATGATGTTTTTTTTTTGTAGAGGAAGTCGCAATAAGGCTATAGTGAGAGGAGCTAATCTTGAATTTATGAAAGAAAAAGAATATTCTCGCTCCTTCAATGATAATGTATCATCCACACTACTCAAGACTGTATTATATGAGGATGCTTCAACGAACAAGTCGTCAAATTTATGCTCCTGATGAAGATACTTTCTAATACCAGAGGCTAAGGAAACATGAGTTGCCAGTCTGTTAGGGTCATTTTCCCTAGTAGGGATGTTGGCTAACTTCAATGGTTCAATGGATCACAACTCTTTCTCAGCATGACCGTAATTAGCTGGAGAGAAAAGACCAAAAGGTAGAGGAAACTATGGCCAAGAATTCTTGTTGTTGTCTTTCAATGCCTTCATAATCCCATGGCCTATTGTCGAGTAAGCCACTTGCCTACACAGAAGCTTTCCAAGAATGTAGAGGGGCATGACATGTTGTGTTGTGTAACTTCCCAAGACTCTTATATATGTAAAAAAAACTTCACTGAACAAATTCCAACCTTCTTGAGTTTTTCCATGGTTGTCGGAGACATTTCAAGGGGTTTGGTTCTAAATATGATTTCATAGATAGAGATGATGACCCAATGGAAAATTTGACAAGAATGACATAAAAAATTGGAATCCCAAAGTATATTGTGATAAATATGAATTGGTGAGGGGTCAAAAAGAGTCCATTTCCATCCCATTGTGAGGAAATCAAGAGAAAATCAGGGAGAGTCCATGATGTAGGCTGACATGTAAAATGAAGGGATTCTATTCTCAGAGACACTTCGAGAGGAGTAGAAAGCGAAAATGTGTTTGGATAGATTATTAAATAATATAGTTGTCCAATCAAGAATATCGCCCTTAGAAGCCTCATCAATTAAGGAGACCCATAAATAGGAAACTTAGAAACAACGGGACATGAGTGTAATCTACATGGCATAGCAGAAATTTGACTAAATGGAGAGGCAAGTGAACCTAAAAATAAAAGTAAAAAATTACAACTTATTACTACACAATTACAAATTTCAAAATAAAAATCACACATTTTGTCCATGAAAAAGATTTATAATCAAATAAAAAACTTTTTACAAACATCCCATTTAAAACATTTAGTAAAATTTTGAAATCACTTTATAATATAAGGCAATGCCAATATTTGTGAATTAAACTCATATGCACCATTAATTTGTTGGAGATATTTTAAAAGGTCATATGAATCATTAATTTGTTGGAGAGATTTTAAAAGGTCATATGGAGGTCGTTCAATGTAGACTCCCCCATGTTGGTGGCTTTCCATGTTGTTGGCCACTTCACAATTTATTTTCAATGCTGGATTTCTATACCCAACTGGTTCACATGCTAGTCACTCCACACTCGATGTTGGCTCCTCAAGTAGGTCTTTAACGATGGTCTAGCATAGGTCTATCTAATGCTTGTCCTCCAACATTGGGATTCACAAATCCACGGATCTATGTAGGGATTCATGCAAACGGGTTCCACATGACCAAATAGGTTCTAGGCTCAACGATACTTGTAGGTTCCATGCGACAATTGAAAAAATTGCAATGAGTACTTGTAGGTTCCTCCACACACTATATAGATTCATTCGTTGGCTCCTTTTCCATCACTTTCATGTAGAGATCATAAAAATGATGGTTGCATAAAAAAAATAATTTGGCTAACTAATATTTTTCTTTCACATTAGTGGTGCAAATTACCCACACCAAAACCAACAATATGATCATAGTAAATTCCAGAGATCGATAGACAACAAACTAAAGGGGTCTTTACACATGCAAAAGATGTTAACATGAGACTTTACGTAAATTCGATATTTCGATGATAAGCCTAAAGTAAACTCTTTTACGTGGTCGAGGGATGGCATGAACCACTAGAAACAATGGTAGAGCGTCAGCTGAAAAACTTCTCTTCGACTCAAACAAAACAAAATGAATTCTTTTACTTTTGCAAAGAGGCAAAGAAAATGAATTATGTTAATTTGGCAAAGAGCCTTTGCAGTAATACATATAAAGTATAGATCCAACGCAAAAGAAGGTTAATAAGGACAAGAAGAATTACATAAAATATGCAAGAACTTACACACAATCATTCAACTATCATACAAATGGAGAGAAGCAATCTTTAAATAAGCTTGTGTCCTAAACTAATTTAGTTATAAATCACTTGTCCATTTACATTTAATGTATTTCTAACAATACTCCTAACAAATAGATATACTAAAAACCTCTATGGCTCTAAATAATTAAATATTAATTTATGTCCTTTGGATCATATATTTAATAATTCTTGTCAAAATATGTGTATATATAGATATCATTTTAAAACAATTTTTAAATTTACTTAAAAAAATACCTTATGTAGTGACTACCACTAAAATATTGTAGACTTGAGTAAACATTAAATTTGTATGCTCCATTTATTAGTGATAATAAAACTAAAATGATTAAATCCTTATTCCAAAATAAATATACATATTAAAAAATATAAAATTATTTATATTCCATAATTATTTTACCCATTTAAATGGCTACATTTTCCTAATATTGTTTTCTCATCACCCTACTTTGAAAATGTTTCCAATAACGGATAAATATCTATACCTCCCCAACACAATCATATTCATTGACTTTTCCCTACTGATTAAATCTAAATTTCCGTGTTCCATTTTGTGTATATTTAGAAATTTGTCTATAGATCCAGAAACATATTTCTAACTATTTATCTATGGGTCCAGAAACATATTTCTAACTATTTGCCTATGTTGGTCTACTTTTTGTATATCTAGAAACATATTTCTAGCTATCAATGCATATTGTACCTTTGGTTTTCCATATGTGGAAGTAAGTTTGACACAGGAGATGAATCAAATGGTCTCAAAGCATTAAGTCAAACATCCCAAACCAGTCGCACATTACTATTCCTCACTGTGTGCACCGATTCAACCCACCAAGTTCTCTCCTTGTATGTTTTACGAACGAAGGATCTGTCAATGGTTCACATTACAATTAATTTCAATTGAATTCAATCTCTAGATTGATTTCGCATCTCACATCTAAAATAATCATGTCTACTTCCACTCCTCCCCCCGTCCACCTTGTATTTATATAGTAGATGATCTCTCCGTGTGAGTAATATTAATGTATTGTATGCATCCACCAAATATTTGATCTGCAACTACAAATGAACTTTTCATAACTTCCATTACCGACCATCCATCATCTAATCAGACCATCAATCAGCTAAAGATTCATTTATTAAAACTATGATGTGATTCCTAAGGAAAATGATAACTGATGTGTCCATTATTCTGCTTGCCCTACTTATGTAGACGTTGTTGTTTAAGGTAGGCCCCTTACATATGGTTATTGTTGCTTCTATGCGCCCTCCAGTTGCACCTCAGTGCCTAGTTAATTCTCACACTCATCTTTTAAATGGGAAGTGTCTACTGATGGGGAGGAATTGCCTCGATGGTCAAGAGTGGCTAGAATTTGGGAAACCAAAATTCAAAAGATCTTGCAGTAGTGTTTGAATCATGTTTTTTTGATGGTGGAAATGAATTTAGCACCATCAAAAACCTTTGGAGCACCCAAAATCTTGAAATTTTACAACTATAATTTAGATTTACAAAATTCCCTGCTAGATTTTATCAAAATGTTGCCAAAATGCCATGATTTTCAAAGAAAAACAATTTGATTAAACTATAGCCTTTAAATGTTCCAAGAAATTAATTAGCTCTTCAACCAATAGACACATATCCCTTTCCTCTATCCATATGTTGTAGAGGCTACAACCACCCCCAAATTTTTTTTCCTTAGCCTGTTTTGGAGCCTCCCTAGCAACCTTGCATAGTACTTTTGTAGGTTTTAACCCCATACAGAAATTACCTGCATACGAATTCTAAAACACAGAGAATAAACAATGTGAGAGCATAACACATAAAACACATATACACAGAGATTTTCCCCTAGATCCCAAAACCGAGACTACTAGTTTGATTTTTCATTATATTCCTTTCAATGTTATAATACATATTTATACATGCCGAAGCATCCAATACCATGGACTGAAAACCATCGTGTCTAATACCATGGACCGAAAACCATCACGTCCAAAAACATGTGCGAAAATCACGCACAAAACCATAGGTGGGTCTGCCCATCCTAACATAGGGTCCAAAACCAAAATTTTCCGGGGCACTACCCCAGACCCCATAAAGTGGGGTTACGGGTATGCCTCAAACCCCCTGTGACCCCCCTCGCTACACAATCGGTGCAATGAAGGGGGGCTTTGCCCCCCCTTTACACCCCCGGTTAACTACGTGGGCTAGATGTGGAATGAATATAACACAACCCAACAACTTTGTCTTGCTTCGTCAAGTACTTAAGCTTCATGATTTTTCCTCGCACAAAGAGAGCCTGTCGATCACAGTTGATCCATTCCCCTCACAGGCTGCTCACTAAGACTTGGTCCAGCTGCAACCTCTGTAGCTTCCCCTTTGAAATTGCACATTCCTGGAGGGAAACCAACCTTCCCTCCAGGAATTGCACAATCCTCTCTGACACCCTGTTGGGCTCCAGGATTGTGCAATCCTCTCTAACAGCCTGCTGGGCTCCAGGGTTGCGCAATCCTACCAGCCAACCCTCCCAACAGGATTTTCGCACATTTTCCTAGCAGTAGGCTATTCAGCCTAGGATTTACCCAAATCTGGGTAGCAGTCAGCTGCTCTGCCAAGAAATTGCACAAACCTCTTGGGTAGTCAGCCCAACTCCTAGCCAGAAATGAGCATTTTTCTCTAATATTCGAGCAGTCTCTTGCATGTGCAGCTGAGTTGATAGGTTCCCTCCAGGACTGAGAAAAAGAAACTTGCATGCATGGGTTGGTTCTCCCAAGGCAGCATGCAAAGGCATCCCTTGTTTCAGGGATCAATGTTTAGTAGTTGGAGGTTACATCCAAGGAGAAATTCATAAACCTCCCACCAAGTGTCACTTCCCCTAGATTTGTGACATCCGCATCACAACCTCAATGTTATCAAAACACATCAACTAGATGCTGCAGAGCTCATTCCTCACATCAACCTTGTTTCTCTGAAATCTCACATCACATCTAGGAGTAGTTGGCACTTTCAGCTCAGTTGTTTTGGGGTAATCTCGCTTCCCATGCCTTGTGCTACATTTTTGTCCCTTTTTATGTTTTCTTTTGGGGGAGCATTATTTGCTTGATTTCTTTGAATGCTTGTTGTCATTTATATTTTACTAGCTTGTGCTAGCTTTGTTTCAATTTTCGTTGCTATCTCATTGTTCTCTCATGCATGAAATTGTTTTGCACAGATGTTCCCCCAACCAGTGAACTGCCTCACCCACATGCATGTTAATCTATTTGCTAAATCTCTCATTCATGTTTTGCATGCACTAATAATTGCTTATGCTATCACTTAGTGTCTTCATGCATTCATTGACTTACTTGCTTTGAGTTGCCTGTCGGTGAGTCTGACTAACCTTGGCCTGGGCTCTGCCTTCACCAAGGCTACATTATGCAATCTGGGAAAGGAAGGCTCACCTTCTTCTCCAGATTTGCGCATTCCTACCTGACACTGGCATCCAGGACTATTTTGCGTATTTTTGGAGGATAGTAGCTGCTTGGCCCAAGAAATTGCACAAATTTGTTCCTGGGCCAGTAGTCCTTCTCAGCTGAAATTGCACGTTGCACAATCCCAGTAGTCAACAGCTAGACTGGACTTTGCATTGCGCAGTTCCAATAGTTAGTCAGTCTCCTAGCAGCCCAAACTTTGCCATGTGCAGTCTTCGCAGTCGGTCTCCTGACCTCCTAGCTGAAATTATGCAACCTTCATGATCATTCACCCAGGTATGTTACAATTCAGTTCTCATGTTCATTTTGGTTTTCAACTGATAGATTGCTTGCCATGACTGTTGCCATACCTCAAATTATTGCAAGTGTTCATATGCCTCTCAACAGCATACGTACAATGGTTTCTAGGAGAGCAGAGACGAAGACACCGTTCAGAGCACGCTTGGAGATGCAGTCGATCAAGTGTCTATGAGCTTGCCTACTCACACAGATGTCAAGTTGTTCATAGATAAGGACATCAAGTAGTAGCATCACAGCAAGAAGCATGATGAATAGCAGCTGCAGGAAACATACCGAATGCAGCGAACATAGCTAACACAACGAATGCAAGAGGAAGGTTGTTGACAACACAGAGGCAGAACAAAGTTCTAAGATCTAACAGATCCACTGATAATGGAAGAAACTTTGGAGACTCAGGATATGAGGTGATGACACGACATGAAGATCACAGGAAGATAGAGAATGGAACAAAGAAGGAGTTGCATGTGCCAAAGCAGCAACTCAAAGAAGAACATGAAGTTGCACAGACATACGAATGAGTTACAGCAGGATCAGGAACAACAGTGGGCGCAACATGCACTCGCGGATGAAACTATGCCCGTACAAGTTAAAGAACCAACCCAACAACTGACATGGAGAAGACAAGGTGAGCGGTGTTGTTGATCGCACACAAGGGAATTAGCAGCATGAATGTCGTTGAGTGCACACATGCAATCCAACCCATTCAACACACTCACCAAGACGAAGACAAGAAGCAAGTCCAACTGGGGATGAATATGTACTTCGGGAAGTTGATGCACATGACCACCAGCACACACTTGAATATCAGCATGGACACTATTCATCAGTGTGTTTTTAGTTCAACCATACCCAAGAAGAGCATGTGGATGTTAGCAAACGAGTTGGATGAAGGGGCCGAACAAATGCACCAATTGCAACAGAGGCAAGAGTTCGCTTCAGCAAGATGTCACCATGAGGTGCATGCACACCATCACGGATGACCAAGCTAGGCATCAGCTCACCAGCTTCATGATCAAAAGCATGTCAAAGAATTGGTCTCATCATAGTGGACCGAGTGTCAGTGATGTCTTACAAGGCTTGTTCAAGCCATGTTGTCACACATGAGTACATGTGGATTGTAATGTTGAGTCATGTCAAGTGTAAGTCAAGTGTCAATAGTTGGATGTAACATTAATAGAGTAGGCGAAGAGTCATGAGGGTAGTTGAATTGTCACAAAGGGGAATGTCAAGGGTCACCCCACCCTTTGCTATAAATAGTTTGTCATAACTCATTGTATAGGCTTTTGGTCAGCCAAGCTTGTACTAAGACTATGTTGAAGAAGGATTGAATAGTATTGTAATGCACCATGGCTTCTCCACTGCATGGAGCTAGAACATCTCTTTGGAGGAGCAGGCAGAAGTGGCTGTAACATTCCACTGTTGGGGCTAGCAGGTTTACATGGATGTATTATATGATTGTGACTTACACTTCTTTATATAATAAGAGCCAACACATTTTCATGCATATGTTATTATTGTAGTTGGACTGTTCAGGTTGCCTTAATGATATATGTTATTTAACTTACGTATTTTTGTATGAACTGATTCAAATACAATTATATGAATCTTGTTGTTATTGTGTTGCATATGTTGTTAATGTTGTCATTGTCTGTGTTAACTGCTCTGCCCGACATCAGACAGACCTTTCACATGAACCTTGCTATAACAACCATCACACTCGTCTCAGACTAATCTGTGAGTGTTGATCATGTTATCTTACATTGTATCATGTGATTCTCACATCCGAGTGGACTTCTCCACCAGAAGTTGTGCATGTCCTTTGTGTTCTATGTACCTATCTGAGTTGGGACTGATCCCTTTCAACCTGGAACTCAGCTTCACCTCTTTCTCTGCTTGAAGTGTTAGAACCTCTCATACACCTTCCTTGACTCACTGTATCAGTCACACCCTTGCTACTGATAGAGTTATCATACTTGCCTCTATGTGACATCGCGGTCAAAGAATTACCTTATGACCCACTATTGGGACTCCTACACCAAACGGTCTGAGGTCTAATTGGGACTTCTTACTGGGGAGATCCCCTTGACATGTTGGCAGGTCCAGCACGTCAACATTTGCGGTGCTAAAAGGAGGGCCTGCTAACAAGCTGTGTCCTCTTATCCAGTTTTGAACCTTTGCATATCTTTCATGGAGTCTTTCACTCTTCTTCCCCTGAGGTGTTTTACGAATCGTCAAGATGTATCCAACTCAGGGAATCTTTTCAATCTCTTGGCTACTCACACATATGATGGTTAAGGTGAAGTGGCCTAGCTTGAACAATTAGATAAAATTTTTTCCATGATTTATGAGGAAGATGAGTATATTGAAGAACAAGCTAGTTTGCTGCATGCACAGACACTACAGAATCTCCATTTTGTTGGGTGCTAAACCTACTGACTAACATTGTGCACTCATGTGAGCACTTCTCTGATCTTATTGTAGACACATTCTATCATTTTGATCCAAACCATCTTGATTGGAAACTATTACAGCAATGGAGGGCTCCACATGAATCCGTTATTGATTTTTGGCAGTGCTTCTATGACTTGCAGTTTCAAGCTCCGAGGAGCCAGATGAAATTTTCTTATCTTTGGGACTGGTTCGAGTATTATCTTAAGAAATCTGCACGTCCCAAGAGAAATTTTGAGATCAAGCCTCGCTCAACCTTCTTCATTGATGAAGCTGTGCAAACTCATGTGGGAGTGGGCATTGCCTCAACTGACTATCCGCCTCCCTCTCATTCAACGACTCCACCATTGCTCAGTGATGCTGAGGATCATGTTCGTACACCTGTTCAACCTTCACACTCTCCCAATATCACTGTACTCAATTTTCATATAGATTTGGTTATGAGTCCTTCGAGTTCTCATAGGCTTTCTTTTCTATGACCTTCGTCTTCACACCTAGGTCTTCCTCCGAGTGTTCTTGTCTTGTGTTCATCCATTCCAGACTCTTCACTTGTTGTGAATGAGGAACAACCCACTGACGGAGTTGGTGTTTCACAACCAACATGCATTGTCATTCATGAAGAGTATGAGTGGGATCTTGTGCATCAACACTCGGCAAAGGATGACTCCTTTCTGTCTGAGCCCCCTTCGTTCTTTCCTAACACCATTGGTGAACCTGCTATGCATGATTTTGCATGTGTGTCTTTATCTACGGATGTACCCATTTTTGATCTTTTGCAGGACACACCGTATGTTAGCCCATCATCCAACAATGGAGAGGACTAATCATTCATAGAAAATACACTTCATCCTTCATCTGCTCTTTCCAAAAACGCAGAGGGTGAACATCCTTCCTTCTTATCCACCCCGCTGTGTGATTCATCAAACCATGAGGATGCTGACCAATACCCTGAATTTTCTAATCTTGGTTGTCGTGATCTCTTCACTGCATCATCGAATCACGATGTTGATTCACTCATTGTTAATCCATCTAAGCCACTGGCCTACGAATATCCATCTTTCAACAAAGTCCAAACCACACAGACCGTCGAGGCACTTTAGCCCGAGCTGATGGTTATGTCAGGCCCTCGTTGTCCTAAGGTTGGTTTCACTTCTGATCACGAAATTTTTCAAACACTCAAGGCTCCTCATCACTCATTTGTATGCACTCAAGATCAATCTCACACACAGATCATACTTCCTCCACTTGAGCTACACGATCCCATTGCTCATGCATTGGAGGAGTCTTACATTGTGAGCACTCGTGTGTGACGCAAGTTATCATTATTTCTTTCATTTGCTTGCATGTCTCAGTTAAGTGTGCTTATGCTTCAAAGTTGCACATAGTGTCACACAACACCACGATAAGTCCGCAAACTACTTGTAATGCACATGCACTCACTTATGTCCCACGGACACTTTGAAACACGAAGTGTGGTTGTCTTCATTGTTATATCTTTCTTGGTTACTGGTCTGGAACACGGGGTTGCTCACAAACCAAGCCTTCACCAAAATGGGTCTAACAATGTGTCGATGGCTGCATTGGAAGTATCACTTCACGTGATTAGGCCCATGCATCGTTACTGTAGGAGTAGGAGTAATGTTTTCTTTCAATTGTTTGCTTGCATGGTTCTTCGCTTACATGCATTGTTTTCTTTTTTGTTTTCTTGCTTGTTTCTTTACTTGATCTTCTTTCATTTTTTCTTACGATCTTACTTTACTTTGTTGATTGTTAGTTCGTTCACTTGTTTCGTTTGTAGGCTAGTTTTGCATGAAGCCATGATGACTCATGAAACGAGATGGGTAAAGTATAAGAGGGCTTGTACAACTATCACTACTTGGTTATCTGTCATCCCTCCTCTGTATGATGAGCTTGTTACTTTTAGTCCATGATACGTCGAAGGAAAATATGTATTATTTGAAGTGAACCTTGGTGAAAACACAACGCTTGCACGCTAACTAGTGTCACCTTCTCTAGTCGTTTGCTTTTGGGTTAACCCTTGTTAGCTCAGTCAAGTATAGTAAGGTGAGGGGGGGACCTTAATAGGCATGTTAGAGATACAATAAACTACTTCTTTCCTAGAACAACCTCTTCTTCTCTCAATAATTCAGGATCCCTCTTCCGCCTCTGAAATGAATAAGTGTTATGAATGGTGAAAAATGATAAAAATGAAAAAGTAAAAAAAAATCAAAATGAAAAATGAATAAGGAAAAAGAAGAGAAAGGCTTCCTACACAGGGAGGTGATGCAAGTAACTCCGCCAGTGTACTGACCAGGCTCGCTGGCAATGGAGCCATGCTTGTGTTCCTATGTGACTCCACCGGGTACTGTCCAGCCCTGCTAGTTGTGAAGCAACACCAGATATGAAACTAAGACTCTGATGACTATACTTCTTGTGCGGCTATATAACGCTCAACCCCAATTGAAACAACTGTGTTTCCTTGGCTTGGAATGTGTGTCAATCGATCAAGAGTCTGGCAGATGCTACATCTTACAATCAAGTGAGTGTGAGGCCAAGATAAGCTTAGAGCTGAAGAATAATTTCAGAGGTGTTAGACTTGCTTTTCACGAACAAGGTCCATTCAAAGAGATGGAGTTGCACCAGTGTGTCACCAAGTCTTGTAGTGGCTACAACCACCCTCCAAAATTTTTCCTTAGCTTGTTTTGGAGCCTTCTTACCAACCTTGCACAACACTTTGTCTTTCTTCATCAAGTACTCAAGCTTCATGAGTTTTCGTCACACAGAGGCAGCCTGTCAATCACAGTTGATCCATTACCCTCACAGGCTGCTCACCAAGACTTGGTCTAGTTGCAGCCTGAGCAGCTTCCCCTCCAGGAATTGTGCAATCCTCTCTGACAACCTGTTGGGCTCTAGGATTGCACAATCCTACCAACCAACCCTCCTAGTAGGATTTACGCACATTTTCCTAGCAGCAAGCTGTTCAACCCAGGATTTATGCAAATCAGGGCAGTAGTCAGCTGCTCTGCCCAGAAATTGTGCAAACCTCCTGGGCAGTCACCCAAACTCCCAACCAGAAATGTGCATTTTTCTCCAGCAGTCAATCAGGATCTTGCATGTGTAGCTGAGTTGACTGGTTCCCTTTGGGACTGAGTAAAACAGACTTGCATGCATGGGCTACTTCTCCCAAGGTAGCATGCAAACACATCCCTTGTTTTAGGCATCAATGTTTAGCAGTTGGAGGTTACATGCAAGGAGCACTTTAGAAACCTCCAACCAAGTGTCGCTTCCCCTAGATTTGTGGCATGCGCGTCACAACATCAATGTTATTAAAACTCATCAAACAGATGTTGGAGAGCTTATTCCTCACATCAACCTTGCAGCTCTGACATCCCACATAACATCTAGGAGGAGTCGACACTTTGAACTCAGCTATTTTGGGGTAGTCTTGCTTCCCATGCCTTGTGCTGCATTTCTGTCGCTTTTTGTGTTTTCGCTTGTGGGAGTACTGTTTGCTTGATTTCTTTGAATTCTTGTTGTCATTTACATATATACTAAATCTTCCTAGCTTTGTTTTAATTTTCATTGGTATCTCATTATTGTCACATGCACGAAAATGTTTTGGATGGATGTTCACCCAACCAGCGAACTTCCTCGCCCACATGCATGTTGATCGATTTGCTCAATCTTTCATTCATTTTTTTTCATGCACTTGTAATATCTTCTGTTAACACTTAGTTTCGCCATGCATTCATTGACTTACCTGCTTTTAGTTGCCCATCGGCGAGTCAGGCCAATCTTGGCCCGGCCTCTACCTACACTAAGGTTGCATTGGAAAATCTGGGAAAGGCAGGCTCATCTTCCTCTCCAGATTTGCACATTCCTACCTAGCACTAGCCTCCAAGACTGTTTTGAACATTTCTAGAGGACAGTGGTTGCTTGGCCGAATAAATTGTGCAAATCTATCCCTGGGCCAGCAGTCCTTCGCAGCTGGAAGTGCGCACTAACATAATCCCTGTAGTCAACAACCAAATTGGACAGTGCATTGTGCAGTTCCAACAGTCAATAAGTCTCCCACCAGCCCATACTATGCGTTGTGTAGTCTTGGCAGTCTGTCCCCTGACCTCCTAGCTGAAATTACGCAGACTTCATGATCATTCACCCAGGTATGTTACAAGTCAGTTATCATGTTCATTTTGGTTTTTAACTGACAAATTGCTTGCCATGAGTGTTTCCATATCTCAAGGTATCAGAGGGGTTCATCTACCTCTCACCAGTACATGTACAATGGTTTCCAGGAGAGCAGAGATGAAGACACTGTTCAAAGCATTCTTGGAGATGCCGTCGATCAAGTGTCTATGATCTTGCCTAATCACAAAGACATCAAGTTGTTCGCAAACAAGGACATCAAGAAAAAACATTACAATGAGCAACATCATGAACAACAGCTATAGGCAGCATACCGAATGCAGCAAATGTAGTGAATACAACAAATGCAAGAGGAAGGTTATTCACAACACAGTGGTAGAACAAAGTTGCAAGATCAAGCAGATCCACTGATAATGAAAGAAACTTTGGAGACTCAGGCTATGAGCTGATGAAATTATGTGAAGATCCAATGAAGATAGATAACGAAACAAAGAACAAGTTGGATATGCCAAAGTAGAAACTCAAGGAAGAACATGAAGCTTCATAGACAAATGAATGAGTTGTAGCTGGATCAGGAACATCAGTGGGTGCAACATGCACTCATGGATGAAATTGTGCCCATACAAGTTAAAGACCCATCCCAATAGCTGACATGGAGTAGAAATGGTGAGCAGTGTTGTTGATGACATGCAAGGGAATCAGTAGCATGCATGTCATTGAGTGCATGCGTGCAATCTAGCCCATTCAACACACTCACAAAGGCGAAGACAAGAAGCAAGTCCAACTGGGATGAACATGTACTTTGACAAGTTGATGCGCATGACCACCAGCACACACTTGGAGATCAAAATAGACACTATGTATCAATGTGTTTCTAGTTCAACCATACCCAAGAAGACCATGCACATGTTAGTAGACGAGTTGGATGAAGGGGACGAACCATTGCACCGATTGCAACAGAGGCAAGAGTTCGCTTCAGAAAGATGTCTCTATGAGGTGCATGCACACCATCATCGATGACCAAGCTTGGCATCAACTTACCAACTTCACCATCACAAGCATGTCAAAGAATTCATCTCATCATAGGAGATTGAGTGTCAGTGATGTCTTACAAGTCCTACTCAATCCATGTTGTCTCACATGAGTACGTGTGCATTGTAATTTTGAGTCATGTCAAGTGTCAGTCAAGTGTCAATAGTTGGATGTAACAGTCATACAGTAGATGAAGAGTCATGAGCGTATTTGAATTGTCACCAAGGGGAATGTCAAGGGTCAACCCACCCTTTGCTATAAATAGTCTATCATAACTCATTGTATAGGCTTTTGGTCAGCCAAACTTCTACTAAGGCTATCTTGAAGAAGGCTTGAACAATATTGTAGCACACCTTGGCTTCTCCACTGCATGGAGCTAGTACATATGTTTAGAGGAGTAGGCGGATGTGGCTGTAACATCCCACTATTGGGGCTAGCAGGTTTACATGGATGTATTGTATGATTCTGACTTACACTTCTTTATATAATAAGAGCCAACACATTTCCATGCATATGATGTTATTGTACTTGGAGTTTTGGTTGCCTTAATGATATATGTTATTTAACTTACGTATTTGTCTATGAACTGATTCACATGCAATTATATGAATCTTGTTGTTAATGTGTTGCATATGTTGTTAATGTTATCACCATCCATGTCGACTGCTCTACCTGACATCAGAAAGACCTTTCACATGAACCATGCTATAACAACTATCACACTCATCTCGGAATGATCCATGAGTGATGTTCATGTTATCTTACCTTGTATGATGTTACTGCCGCATCCGAGTGGATTGCTTCACTAGAAGCTAGGCATGTCCTTTGTGTTGTGTGTTCCTAGCCAAGTTGGGACTGATCCCTTTCAACCTCGAACTCACCTTCACTTCCTTCTTCCTTGGAAGTGTTAGAACCTCTCATACACCTTCCTTGACTCACTGCATCAATCACACCCTTGCTACTAACAGTGTTATCTTACTTTCCTCTGTGTGACATCGTGGTCAAAGCATTAGCTTATGACCCACTACTAGGACTCTTACACCAAATGGTCTGAGGTCTAATTCAGACTTCTTACCGGGGAGAGACCCTTGACATGTTGGTAGATCCAACACCGTCAACACCATACATATAGATGTTACTCATGGTACCATATTTCTTTCTTTCCTACAAGTAGAGTATTGTTATTATAGGATTTCATGTTAATCATTCGCATGAATAGATATCATTGTATGTATATCCATCCATTCAACATTTCATAACATTAAATATAAAAATTGTTTGAACTCTTTCAACAACACATAAAATCATTTATATTCTTGCTATTGTTAATGGATAACCTTGAGTTGGTTGTCCTCATGCACATAATCACAACTCTTGAGTTGTCATTGCTACTCGTCAAGCGAGTCACCATGTTCCAAGTCCTTCATAGTAATATAATGTTTATTCCTCCACTTATTCATTAACAACAAGATAGCATCATATGTGCCATCCACCACCTTAATGAAAGACATCATATGTATTTCACCACCTTAATGAAAAATACTACTTATAGATGTTATAATTGTCTCCCAAGAGGAGAGTAGCAAGGGAAATTTAATGTACAATGAGATCTGAAAATACAGTTGTATTCAATTTTTAGAATTGTCCTTAGTGACTTTGGTCCATGTGAATGGAGGATAATAATAGATATGGTGTAAAGGTCATGAATTATGTAATTCCACAATAATAAACATAATATTATATAAACAGGGAATTCATACATTTGACTCACAGTATTTATATACACTATAGTTCAAGCATTGTAGAAACAAAATACACATGCTCATTCTCTTCTTATGCGTGGTAAAAAATAATATTTCCATCTATATATATAACAATTTAAAAACTCACGTGAGCATGGAAAATTTCGTTAATCGCTTATATAATTAATTCTCGGAAGGCATTTCTGTTTCGAACACTAGTTGATGAACTCACATTGACTCTTTTATTTTTTTTAAATGGATAGGTGGTGTTAAATCTAGGAAAATATGCTTGGAATATGCTTCGTTTGAGTGCTTAATCAACCACTGTGGTGGGACGGAGTGCGAAGGGTTGGGAAAAAAATATTTGTAAGTGAATTAATGAATATTTTAATATAGAAATTGAAACGACACCTATTCCTTTTCCAACGTCAACCTAGATTTAGAAGAGACACCACTCGCCTCCTCAATATTCCATGAGCGCTCCATATGGGGTCTAAGTGTATTATGCACATAGATATACTTCGTTGTATTGTACCTCAAATAAATTGTTAATGGCTTTGTGGCTTTCCTATACCGTCCATCAAAGTAATCGTTAATGGCTTCGTTGAGTGTTTCAAGTCATGAAATGGAGAAGAATGGCAGCTTGAGAAAAATCACAACTATTAGAGTCAAAAATATTTTCTTTCAATTACTCTGTTAGAGTTTGTCAATGGCATATTTTCAATATTAATATATTTTCATAGATACATTAATCAAGGCTACTATATAGCCCAATATTTAACATAATTATGTTTAACCATAAATGCCTTATGCCACTTTTGAGCTTTTATATATGATCTCTATATGCGTTTTATGAATGGACACTCTCTTCATGGTCAATATTATAATTATGTTGGACTCTATTTGAAATTTTAGTCTTTTAATCACTTCAAATCCAAATGATGTGATCCTCCTCTACTCGTCCCTCTATTTATTATGTATCTATAGAGAATTTATGCATGTTAGTGATTTATTATGTGCATGTAAGAAATTATTCAACTAGATGTCAAATATATCATAAGTTATGTTACCATAAGTCTTATTATCCAAAATATGTACTAGGCATCAATTTATCCATTAATCAGTGCACTAAAGCTTCATTCCCTATATTAGACGATTACAAAAGAAGAATATTAAAATTTGTGATTCCATTTCCCATGAAAATAAATAGTAATGTACATTTGTCCTTGGTTATTGCTTTCATGTTGCTTATGATGATGTTGTTATTTATGGAAGCTACCCTATTTATGGTTACAAGGACTATAAATGATCATCCTAATTGTGTTGGACATAGTGTCATCATTGACGACAACCTATGTCGTTGATTTCAAAGTCGAAGTCAAATGAAGCTAGAGATGGCATGGTTTGAGAGTCTTCTCCAAGGGAAGTTTGATATCTTGAAAAGGTGACATTAAATGGGGGTTAATGTGACTTGAAGTATATTGAATTTTTGTATAATTTATGGTGTTTAAATATAACTCTAGATGACATGGTTGGATAATCATGTCCATGACCTTTCCAACAATATATCAAACTTGGTTAAACTCGTCCCAGATAAGAAGATATGTCAGTTTGAAGTTGAAAATTGCAATGAGGGGAAAACACAATTTATTATGAAAAACACCACATGCATTGTGATTGGGTAGTTTGGTTAGCTGATTGGTGGTTCTTGAGTGAAACATGGCCTATTTAGGGCACACCACATGTCAAGGGTGACAACATGATGACATCAACATCATTTTTTTCGTGGACTCCAGGATCAGGTCATATAGCGAGAGCACATGGAAATTTCTCAACTTGTGTTGCCTATCAAACCTCAAGTATGTGTTAGCCTCAAGTAATAAAATGTTCTCTCAAACTTATGTATAGGAGGGTAGTCAATTCAATGTGGTGTTTGTTTGATCATTGAAATACCTATCTGATGAGAGACATCGAGAAGTGACTTGTTTTTGCAGCGTTTTAGGCCTGAGGACTCATTCTCTATTTACATGATGGATCAACGTAGGATGTGAGCATAGGTCATCAGCCTTGTGTGTTGGTCACTGGAAGGCACAAGGTCATTCTCTATATTATTTTGTTTCCCCAAAGTAAAAGGTTAGAGGATCTACAATGTTGGTTTCTCGTAGGAATAGGTCATACACTATGTTTTGTTGGTTTCTCATATGAATAGGTTGTGCTCTATGTAGACTGTTGGTTACCCCAAGGCATGGGTCATTATCTCTATTGATTGTTGAAAGGTGAAAGGTTTTTCTCTCTATTGTGATTGATCACCCAAAGCCACATATCATGCTCTCTATTGCATTGCCAACAATTATGCTCTCCATTGGCTGCCCAAAGGCCAAAATGGTTTTGAGAGTGCTTGACTTGGCATTATTTACAAGTTTTAATTCAATCGACATCAAGTTTTTTTAATTATTTTTGTACACAAAGTACATTTTCTCAAAGAATTATGTAGATGAGAAAGGAGAATTTTGTAGAAAGGTTGTCACGAAAAGTTCATTTTCTATATCATTCAGTGAAAGGGTCATTTTGTTAAACACTTGATTTATTTTATGGTTTATATGGCTTTTGGGATGATATTCAATCCAAATTAGATTTTGAAAAAGCGGAAATTACCAAACTCAATTGTGATCTTTTGAGGTGTTAGGAAGAATCAGAACATGTATTCTTGATCTTGCAAAGCTATATTTTTTGTTCTCGGGCTTACAAACATCTTTAGGGTTTATGAGAAGGTGTTGTATGTATGACCAAAATGGTATTTGGGAAAGGTGTTATTGTACTATATTGATGAATAGGTTGTTATTGTGAATAGGTTGATTGATTAATAAGGAATGACAACATTGGTAGTAGCTTGATGAGAAGTTGAGGATAACTTAATGAACAAGGTTGTGGCAGTAGTGGTATGATATGTCTCCAAATGCTTACATTATTTTTGATGCTTGTGGATATAGTCTAAAATATTGTGAAAAGTGGGCCACAACAAATTGAAGAAGGAGACGATTACCTGCATTGATGTTGGTGCCCTAATCAGGTTGTTGCCTATAGGATGTCAATGCTTGCATCCTTGCAAGGAAAATGCCTCAATTACGTAGATAAAAAATAATAGAAAAACATAAGAAGAGATTGATCAATGACTAGATAATAAGCCACTTTGAGGGGCGAAATTCTCTTTACATCACATAAATGAACAATGCTTAGATGATTCAAATGACAAGAAATATTTGGTATATATAGGAGTCTAAAGGGTCAAAATATAATTAGGGCCTACATGACAATAATAATCTAAGGACACAACAACAAAAATAATAGGATTTTATGGGGCACAACAATAAAACTATGGGGGATACACTAGAATTATAGGGACCTAACATGCCCCTCTACTTCAAAAACATCTTTTCCTCAATGCTTGAGTACTTCTAGTTTCTTCTGTATAAAATTATCATCCTCCCATGTGGAATCTTCAGCAATTAAGTTCTTCCACTTAATGAAATACTCTAAAATTGATATATTATGTAGATTCTATATTCTTGTTTCAGTGATTGCTTCAGGCTCCAATATGAATTTTCCTTCCTTTTCAAAGAATGGAAATATGGTTTGAATTGGTATCTTGTCATCTATAACCTTCTTTAATTTTGAAACAAGGAAAACTAAGTGTACTCGTGAAGATGAATGTAGCTCCAATTTGTATGCCATAATGCCAATATTTTGAAACACCTTGTAATGGCCATAAAACATGGATGATAATTTATTATCCTTCTTATCTTTCTTTAGGGACATTGGTTTGTATGGTTGTATCCATAAAAATACCCAATAATCAACATCAAAACCTCTTTCATTGCAATCGTGATTCTCCTATTGTTTCATTCGATTCTACACTAGAGTTAGGTTCCTTTAAAAGTTGGAGAACTTGTTGCCAATTCCCCATGTGATCGTCCACTACTTGAACCTTAGAATTTCCTCTTTAAATGATATCTTTTATGGTGGACGATATTGATAAAGTTCCATAAATGGGGTCATTTTTGATGTGGTGTGGAAGGAAGTGCTATACCACCATTTTACTAAGGGTAAAGCAACAAAGATATACTTCCAAATGTTTTTTCATTATCACAATATTACCATTAGATTGATGAGGATAAGATGAACTATAAGCTAATTGAGTGCCAATGTAAGAAAATAATTATGTCCAAAAAATTCTAGTGAAAATGGGATCTTTGTCACTTGCAATCTTTGGTTTTTCATGCATCTTTTGAACTATTTCGACAAATGTAGTAGCTACTATATCGACTTTAAAAGGATGAGATAGAGCACAAAATTATGCATACCTGGTAAGTCTATCAATTACCACCATGATGACACTCTTTCCTTCAAACTTTGGTAAACATGTGATAAAATTCATTAATACCTCCTCTCAATGCTAACATGGAATGGATAATGGTTGTAAAAGATGTAGGGTATTAATTTTCTCAACTTTATTTTATTGGAAAAGCAAACATTCTAACACAAACCTCTAAATATGAGATTTAAGGCTATCCCAAAAAAAATCCTTATTGACCTTGTAGTAAGTTTTCAAAAATCCTAAATGCCATCATATATGAGAGGAGTATAATTTCAAAATAATCTTTTGTTTCAGTTGGGATTTCTTACATATATATAAGCAATATTTGTACCACAATGAATCAGTTTTCCAGATAAATGTATAAGATGCATTGGGATATTTCTAGAACTTTTGAATGAGTTTCCACACCTCCTCATCGTTCTTCCATTCATCCCTTCCATACATTAGTGACCAAATTATATAATAGAAATGGCATAGGGAAATGCCTCCACATCCTCATCCCTTCATGAGAGTACATATCAACAACATTTTTCTTCCCTTTCTTGTAGATGATTTTAAAGTCATAATCTAACATCCTTATGACCCATTTTTTCTACTCATCTGAAGATAAAATTTGTTCCAAGAAGTATTTAATATTATGTTGTAGCGGCTACAACCACCCTCCAAAATTTTTCCTTAGCTTTGTTTTGGATTCTCCCTACCAACCATCCTCAGTAGCATGTCTTGCACTATCAAGTACATGAGCTTTAGTGGTTTTCAAGTGGCATGATAGCTTGTTGCATTCCCCTCATAGGATGCTCCCTCAGACTTAGTTTAGCTACTCGCTGAGAAGATCCCTCAAGAAGTTGCAGAATTCTGGAGGGGAACCAGTCTTCCCTCCAAAAATTGTGCAAATCTGACTAGCAACCTGTTGGGCTCACAAATTGTACAATCCTGTCAGTTAGCCTTCCCTGAGAAAACTGCGCAATCTGACCCAGCAGGAGTGCTTAGCCTAGAAATTGCATAATTGTGGGCAACAGTCAACTGCTCCTCCTAGAAATTGCGCAATCACTCCTGGTAGCCAGGCCAGCTCCTACCCGAAATGTGAAAATTTCTCCCTCAAGCATGCAGGCTATTGCATGTGCCATCAAGTTGACCAGTTCCACCAAGGACTGAGAAAAATTTACTTGCATGCATGGGATGTATTTTCTCAAAATATCAAAAATAAACATGCAAAAAGAATCCCTAGATTTTAGGGAGCTATTTTTAGCAACTGGAGGTTACATACAAAGATCATTTTAGAAAGTTTCCTCCAAGTGTCACTTTTTCCTAGATTTCTGGCATGCACGTCATGAGCATCAAACTTATTTATTCGATGCTTCAGAGCTCACTTATTCACATCGATCTTGGAGCTCTGACATCCCAAAACACATCCAGGAGTCTTCGACACATCTAGCTCAACTATTTTTGGGTAAGTCCGCTTAACTTGTCTTTTGCATCATTTCTGTCACTTTTCATGTTTTGGCTTGTGTGAGTGTTGTCTGCTTGATTTTTGTGAATGTTTCCTATCATTTTCATGCATATTAGCTTGTAGTAGCACCGTTTCAGTTTTCGGTATCATCTCACTGTTGTTGCATGCATAACACTATTTTGCACGAACAGTCGTCGATTCGGCGACTCGCTTCACAAACATGCATGTTGTTCCATTTCCTAAATCTTGCATTCATTGTTTGCATGCAAGATCATTCACTCTTGCTTACACTTAGTATTGCCATGCATTCATATCCACATTTGTTTTCAGTTTCCCGTAGGCGGGTCTGGGCAGCCTTAGCCCGGACTCTGCCTCACCAAGACAACATTGCGCAATACTGACAGGGGAGGCTCTGCCTTCCTTCTATAAAATGCACATTTCTACCCAGTGACTATCCTTGAGTCCTGAATTGTGCAATTATGAGAGGTAGTGACTGCTGACCTAGAAAATTGCACAATGCAGTCCCCAGGGCTACAGCCCTTGCCAACTAAAATTGCACATTGCGCAATTCCAACAGCCAGCAGGCAAGTCTGGATTGCACATTGTGCAATTCTAGTAGCCATCCAACCTCCAGACAATCTGGACTACCTTTTGTGTAGTTCTGGTAGCCATTCTCGCACCCCCCAAGGAAAAATTGTGTAATCCTTGCCAGTCAATCCCCAGGTATGTTGCACATCGTTGCTCAAGTTTGTTTTGGTTTTAGCTGATAGATTTCTTGCCATGCATGTCACCATGTCTCCAGATCTAGCAAGTGTTTGTCTTCCTCTCAGTAGTTCAGGATCAATGGCCTCCAAGCAAGCAGGATCAAAGGACACCGACGGAAGCATAACTAGGTCAGTAGTTTAGCGAGTGTCTACAAGTTTACCAATCTATGAAGACACCAAGCTGATTGTATACGAACATCAAGCTGAAATGGCAAGAGGTAAATGATGCATTTGTAGGCACATTTCGGGAATACCTCGAAGACAGCCAAGTCTATGTGAACATTCACAAGTCCGGCTTATACCCGATTGCATGCAAGTATCCCGTGTTCCCATGTGCCGACATGATACATTGGATCGTCTCGCACACTGATCCCAAGATGATGACATTGAGCAATGTCAGTGGGATGGAGATTGCTACCTTTAGGGCACATGATTATGAACAAATGTACCATATGTCGAAGCCAGTGATCACCATGGTGACACCCTTCAGCATACCCAATAGCAATGCCAACTCCAGGGATATCTTGAAGAACTGGGTGAAGGAGCTGGCCAAATTGAGGACGACACTCAACCAGGTTTATAAGACAAAGATATTACATAATGTGTATCGATCCTTGGTCATCTTTCCATGTCACTTGTATGGCTAAGAGGGCACGGAAACCTTCCTGCAGAGTTGGGTGATTGCGTTAGATGACTTGGATAGTGAAGGAAAAGCATGCCATTAGTCTGACATGTTGGATCACAGGCTGAAGGAATAGGTAACAAGAGCTCGATAGCCACCCAAAGGTCAGCAAGTAGAAATCTAAATGTTCACATACATCTTGGATGCAATCTGTGCCCATCAGGAGTTCCTGGGCTTGAAGTGGGCCTAGACATTGACAGAGACCTCTGTGAACACTTATTGTAAAATTTTGTTTGAATGTAGCTTCAGTGGAGTCATCACACAATTGTCAGATCATTTTGTCACCTCGGTGTACAGGATGATATTTGAACATGATCCACCTTACATGTCGAAGGAAATAATAGAGGCACTGATTGACATAACAGATTGGTATGCCTCACTATCCAACACCTTCATACGGATGTACAATGTAGAGAGGCCTCCACATCTTTTGCCGAAGTTTTCCTTGGACAAGCTCATCATGTAAGAAGTATCATACCACATCTCGACAGGACTGTCATCTAGTCCACACCGGAAGAAGAAGGCACCTTGGCCTGCTCTTTTGTTGCGGATCAGGTTATACAAGATATGAAATTTAAAGCACCTAGATGTCAAAGTAGAGGAGATCAAGAAATATCCATTCAATGCTCAAAGCTTTAATCCAAATGACCCACATTGTTTCATAAATGATCACTGCACGAGAGTATAGTTTCAGTGGATCCACGGGGCGTGTTATTGGGTGGAGGAGGACCCATGGAGATATTATTACTGCTTCTCCAGGCCTAATAAATTGGTCGACATCGTTGTGGAATGGTTAGCTAAGTAGCATGATGTAGCATCTAGGAGAGTGCTAGCAGTAGGAGTAGCAAAGATAAACATACTGACGCGTGAGAAAGACAAGAGGAAGATTGTTGACAGTGTGGATGCAGAGAAAAGTTGCAAGTTCACAGGAGACCCACTTGTGCAGAAAGCATATTTGGCAATAGAGGTGAAGAGGCAACAACACGACAGGAGAAATGCACAAAGGCAGAGAGAAAAACGGAGAATGTAGGAAACAGTGAAGGAGTTGCATGAGTTGAAGGAGCAACTCCAGAAGGAACATGAGTTGTGGAGACCACTTTTTCCACTTCAAATGCATCGAGATGGATGAAAAATAATATAATGATCCAATTTGGATTAGCGGAAATAGACCACAAGGGTTTTCAAAACAATCTTCTATTGATTAGAAGGAGGTTAACTACTGACAGTGAATGTCAAGCTATCTTTAATGCAGAAAGTATATGCTTGCCTATTTTCACAAAATGAAAGTATTGAATAGAAAGTGGTATGTAATGAAATGAAAATACCTAAAGAAGAATTAACATACATTACTTGCAAAAGACCCTTAATTTAACCTTGCATTCTATTATCTAGCTATCTAGACTAAGTAAGCATGGAAATTATCCTAACACTACTATGATTGATGTATGCATGTACTAGCTAAATATTGCAAAAAAGTGTCTTTTGGTTTTGAATTTAGAAGTGTAAATGCTAAGCTAATAATTCGATCTTTTGCAAGGGAGGAAGGTATGGAAAATCTGGTCCAAAATGGCATTGAGGGGTGTGGAAGTCAATTTTATGGCCAACCCTAGTCTCTGATCATCATTTCTACCCAAAACAATCCAACACAGGCTACTAAAGGGTTTCCTATAGTTAGTACAGGATGTCCTGGTTTACTACAGGAAACTTAGTTGAAGGTTGTAGGAAGGTAGGGAAGGTGAAAGGAAGTGTTGGGAAGATGTATGATGGTGGCATAAGGTATGGGAAGGTGCACACTACCCAAGGATCAACCCAAATCTTCAGGATGGTTTGATTTACTCAAGGTGATTGTCCACGGTGACTACAAAATAGAAATCTGAATTAGTGGTTGGTAGGATTGGGTGAGAGGTGGAGAAGACTTAGATGAGGCTGGTGGAATGAGTTCCTCCTTGCATATCAACAATTCCTGCAACAACACAATCTTTTCTTCATTCATTCACAACTTTATGTAAATGTTGAAAAGGTGAGTTGAATTTGAGAAATTGATTTATTGATGGTTAATGGCTTAAATCTATGGAATGGAAAGCTTTCTAATCTACAAAAAACTAAAAAAA